>OX451741.1:237466414-238666414 GCA_948472305.1 Vicia faba | reverse complement strand
GGTAATGAACATGAAAGACTTTTGAGTAGGTAGAATGTTCCTAGTGGCTTGCTCCATTTCAAAACCAAAACATACTTGCTATTTTCAAAAACAAACACAAACACTTTCAAAACATCTTTCAACTTGAAAACATTTTCAAAAGATCAACACTTTGTATACATTCTTACAAACGAGAATCATTACAAAGTTTGCCTAAACGATCGCATCTTTACAAAATACTTTCAAAAACCACACAAAACACATTTTCAAACAAAAGCAAGTGATTAAGAAAGTAATTAAGAGCCCATGGAAAACCATGGATGAAAAGGGTACTAATACCTCCCCTTTTCATAATCTACCCCCCAAACTCAAGAAAACATCTCAAAGGACTTTCTTGTTCTTTTCAGCCTTTCCTTTTGGATAAAAGAAAAGTCGGTGGCGACTCTTGCTAAATTGCAACATTTGTAAAAAAACGCAAAGAAACTAAGCCAGTTCTCCCACCGTGTTACAAAGACCATAGCACCCAAAACCACTTACAAATATTAATAATTGAGAGAGTTATGCACTTGTGATCAAGGAATCAAGAACTTGTCTAATTAGGACAAACTTCTTTAATCAACTCTTGCATCTTTTTACTTTCTTTGACAAATTGAGGCAAGATGAATCATATTAGACCTTGTCATGATATTACTCTAAAGCATCTTTAATTATGAAGCTTGAATCTCAATGAAGCTTTGTTGAAGAAGGCATGGAAGTAAACTCATGAACCTATGAATCAAACTGATGAAATGTGTTGTGCCCTCACCTATAGTATCATTAATTAGAGTAAACATTCATTGTATTTGTTAGTTAAAAGTTAATCAATACAAAACATATATGATCACAATATACAAATCAAGGTGCTTGGTGATCCCTCATGAGAAAACCTAACGATAGGGGGAAGAGCCAAACCCTAGTGTGATCTTGTTGTGATTGAGTTGATATGATATGATAAAGGAATCTTAGGGGAAAATTTTGGGGTACAATAGGTGCCCATGCCCAATAAGACTGACTAGCGATCCAGCGTACTGCAGCTCTATGGGGTGTGTTGTTGAAGCTCACTTCTGGAGCATTATATGAAGATCTGATGGTGCAAATTTAGAGATACACCATAAGGATGATGAAGAGCAGCGTGTGGGATCTGCTAGATTTGATGGTTGCGACTGAATAAGGTCTAACTTAGACAACATTTCTGGAGAGTTTGATGTTCGTTATTGCTGATCTGATGAGATCTGACAGTGGAGAGGCGCAGACGCATGGTTTCTTATGGTGAGGTACCTTTATAGAAATACTGATGACCACAAGGACGATGACAAGTGTCACCGCCAGAATAGCTGCTTAATCAAAATTAAATTAATCAAAAGTGAATGTTTAGCAAAAAAAATAAATCAAAAGAAAACTAATCTCTCTCTCTTCTCTCTTTGGTTCTCTCTCCTCTCTCTACATTATTAAATAACAAACAAGTTAAAGCACAAAAAAAAAGAGAGGAGATATTTGCAACGACAGTCTAGATGAATGTTCGCGGTGGTGATGATGAACACCTACAACGGCGAGCAGCAACGACACCCCGACTAACTCTGATCTTCAATTTTTTCATATATTCTTGCTCACCTCTCCCTTCTGATCATGAATCTGGCACTTGATTTTGTAGGTAACTGACGGTTGAGTGCAGATCTGAAAGGGGATTTATGGAAACCCTAGCACTCTGATGATTAAAATTGACGATGATGATGCGCGATTGATGATAATAAGAGGTTTTTGATGACAAACAAAGAGAACACCGATCCTGAATCTACCTCAGTGATATCTTTCTGAGATTTTTCTTTCTTATTCATCTGAACCTTGCGATTTGTTCTTCTTCTTCTTCTTCTTCTTTCTCCATGTTCTAATGGGATTTATGGTAGGAAAATGATGATGAACTGTTAGGTTTCGTTGTTATCATGAAAGCTTCTTCGGTATTCTTTATGAATCATGGAAAATATTTTAAATTTGTGTATGATGAAAAATGAATCTCGAATTTGAGAGAACAAAGAGAATTTTTATGGAGACTTTTCTGTGATTCTTCCAGAAATTTGAGAATGAGAAATTAATCGTGTGAAATTTTATTATATAGTTCTGTCATTTTGAGAAAGTCAGTTAGAACTTGATTTGATTTGAGATGTTCATTGTGAGAGTTTGTTATATCAATGGATGGTGAGCATCGCATCTGAATTCTAGATTGCTTGAGAAGTTTTGCTAAGCTGGAATTGAAGTTTTGCCTCTGATTTTTATTCCCTGATTATTCTGTTATCATCTTCTAATATAATACTTCCTTTTGTTTCCTGATTTTCTAAGTTGGCTTTGTTGTTAGTTAGTTCTTACTTGGTTTGAAGTATTTTCCTGATTATTATTATTTGTTGGTGATCTGTTTGCTGTAGTAATTTTCTTGTTGGGCTGGAAATACAATTCTGAGTTTTCCAGAATGTGATGATTTTTTCCTGAATTGTACTTGGGCTGTAATAATTGTGATTTTTGAATCTTTGTCTCTTCTCAATTTGTCTTTAATGTGAACCAAATTGATTTTTGTGATTTGTAGTGAAGAACTCGGCCCATGATTGCTTGCTTGAAATCTGACTTGTGTGAAACAAATGTATGAGGCCTTTGCATCGTTTTGAACATGATTTGAAAACCCCACCCCTATATTCTAATTCCTCACTCGAACCCTCATGATGAAATTAAAAAGAAAATTTCTTGAGACTTTTCTTTGTTTGTCATTCAAGTTTTGATTATTTTACTAACCACTTCCTCTTCTTTTTGTTTCATGAGCTTGAAAAGACGATGAAGTTGTAAAGAACTTCTTTGGAGAAACCATAACTATGGAAGAGATTGGCAAGAAAAAAAAAGATGAAGAAATTAAGATTCGGCCAATAAGACCTCATAGAATAGCTTAAGGTTTAGATTATTTTTTATTTGGTCTTGTAAGAAAAGCTTATAATTTTTAACTTTGAACTTAATTGTGTCGAAATGAATTTTGTAAACAATCGTGAAACATTAGTGAAGTCTTGTATAATTCCATCTAAAACTCGTGATACTGTAAACCACTTGACAAAAAAATTTCGAAACAAATGAGTTTTGTTTGAACCAAAGAGTGTAATCTCTTAAATTCTTACCCTTGCATTGAAATAAACTTGTGCTTTATGGTATTCAACAATTTTAATTATCATTTCACTTTGTTCCTTGCATATAACATTGTGACACTTTGTAGAGTTTTGCAATTGAAATTGATTATATGAATCCTGGCACAAGAATCTTCAAATTCCTCCTCACTTCTAAACTTGACAAAAATGCAAACATTCTAAGCAAGAAAACAAAGCAACTAGTTTCCCTCTAAATACCTTTATTTGAAATTCAACCTCTTAAGCCTAAAAGTACTCTAATAAGCTTCAAAATATCTCTCCACTTGAATTTTCATCACAACGTCACCACTTGAACTCAAAAATAGGACCATTAAACAACCTTGGAAGAAACTTTGAAGAATGATAAGACTAGATTCAAATAAGAAAATCTCTAATGAACCTCAGTTGATCAAGCTCAAACATGATGAGTATAAACCCTAATCTCACACTTTAACACTTACAAATCATGAATCCTCTGATGTCACAAAGAATCAATGAGATATCCTGAGACCTGAGAAGCCTTGGTAGCTCGGATGATCAAAATAATGAGGATATGAGACCCTTCTTACACTGATTATCAGTACAACCAAATTTTATAGCTTGAAGAAAACTAAGAAGATAAGAATACCTTGATCCCATCTCAAATTCATGGACGTGTATGATGAAACATAAGTTATACAAGTTAAAATGAAGAAGGAAAATTTTAGGGTGTAACACACTTCACCTATTTTCTCTGATATCTGATATGGACCAATAAAAAGCGGCGTAAGCTTTCTCGACTTAAAAGTTATACCAGCACAAGTCACTGGAGTAACTCTCAAAAACACATGATCATATTTTTCTAATTAAAGAGCCTTTTTCTTCTTGTCGTGGTAACTCTTCCGAGGACTCTTAGAAGCTTTCATTATCTCTTATATCATCTTAATCTTTTCATTCATCTCATGTACAATCTCAGGTCCGAGCACATTGCTCTCGCCTGACTCATACCAAGATAATAGAGTTCTACATCTCCTACCATACAACACTTCAAACGGGGCCATCCCAGTACTTGCATGGAAACTATTGTTGTATGTAAACTCAATCAATGGAAAGTGGTTGTCCCAAGCACCTCATTGTTCCAACGCACAAGCCCTCACCAAATCCTCCAAAGACTGAATAGTCCTCTCTGTCTAACCGTTCTTCTGTGAATAACATCTGGAACTCAACCTGAACTTAGTACCAAAAGAATTCTACAAACCTTCCCAAAATTTAGACGTAAACCTCAAATCTCTATCTGACACGATACTCGAAGATATCCTATGCAATTTCATAATTTCCTCAATATACATCTCAACTAGTTTCTCTATAGGATGATTGATCTTCATTAGTAATAAATGAGCCAACATAGTTAACCTATCCACTATCACCCAAATAGAATCATTTCCTTTAGTAGTCTTCGGAAAACCCAACATAAAATTCATAGAGACATTGTCCTATTTCCACTCTGGAATACTCAAAGGTTGCATAAGACCTAAAGGCTTCTGATGCTCGTTCTTCGACTTCTGACAAGTGAAACAGGCATAAACAAATCTGGCAACTTCTTTCTTCATACTCGGACACCAAAACAACTTCTTCAAGTCTTGATACATCTTCGTAGCACCGGGGTGAATACTTATCCCACTTCTATGTCCTTCCTCAAGAATAATCTTCTTAATTCTTGGAACATCAGAAACACAAACTTTATTTCTGAACCACATCATACCATTCTCACCAACTCAGAACTCATATCCTTTACATTTGTTAATAAAGGTTAGTTGATCAACCAACTTCAAATTGAACTTCTGACCTTCTTGGATTTCTTATATAATATCACATTCAACATTCCTAACTTCACACTATCAGGAGTCACTTCACACACCAAACTTATATCTCTAAATTTTTCGATCATTTCTAACTCTCGAACCATAAGCATCGACATATGTAGCGAATTTCTAGTAAATGTGTCAGCAACTACATTTGCTTTACCAGGATGGTAACTTAAATCAAAGACATAATCTTTCAAAAGTTTAAGCCATCTTCTCTGTCTCATGTTCAACTCTTTCTGATCAAACAAGTACTTTAGACTCATGTGATCTCTGAACACCTCTAATTTAGAGCCAAAAAGATAATGTCTCAAAATTTCCAACACAAATACCACATCTGCCAACTCTAAATCATGCGTAGAATAATTCCTTTCATGAACTTTCAGTTGCCTAGAAGCATAAGCAATAACTTGTCTATTTTGTGTAACACCCAAATTCTACCACGATAATTATATAAATAAATCAGAGTTATAAAATTAAATCATGCAAACGAATTGGGATGCCACAAATTCTTCAATCAAAATTCATTGCATTCATCGTGGATATATAACACTTTTAAAACATCGGATGAACCATCATCATGACATCTTTAATTAAAAAATTCAACATCTACGCTGCGGAATTCTTAATAACATCTCCATCATCAGTACAACAACTTCAAACAACAAATACTTAATAATAATCAACTTAAAGTTCAACAACTGAATAATCAACAATCAAAAGCAACAAGCGTTCATCCCCCCGAGTGTTACATATCAGAGAAATTACACCGACTCGAACTATTGAAGGTATACAGTCTTCACTCTCGATTAACTGCACGTTACCAACATAAGGGAAACATTCAAACAGAAGGGGTGAGATATCTAACAATATAATAAAGCGCATGATAATTAATATATTAAATTAGATCACATAACATCACCACTTTTCATCTCATAATCAACAATAATCACATTCACAACATCAATACACACTTCTTTATACGGTCATATAATGCGACATAATACTATGCAAATGCATGTGGTACCATTGGAGAAGAACTCCCATCTCAAAAATTGCCAATTAATAGAGGCATCAACAAGGCATAAGCCTTCATCTCAATATTTTCCAATTCAGGCCATCTCAACGAGCATAAGCTCCATCTCAAAATGCAATGTATGCGCCACAATCATGAATGTATTAACAACACCATAATTAACCACAATCACAATACAACATCATAATTGGCCAAAGGCCTACATCTCAAAAGCATCTCAACATCTCTTCATCAACATCTCATATCATCCATAATAATTTATCATTCAATCATCAAACATCATTTATTCATCATAAATTATCAACACAACATCATTAATAACGTCTCATCAACAACTCAGTTGTACATTAATATGACAGTAACTCATACTTCTATTCTGTAACCTTATCATTTCTATCATTACTCCTACTGTCACGATTCAAACAGCAGCCTACAAACATTTCCTCCTCATCATTATGCATAAAAACCCACATAACGATCAACATGGGAGCTAACTCTAAATCCTAAATTGGCTACTAGGATTACACTTCCCATTCTTCATTTTAATCCTCAAGAATAAAGCTCATTGCGTTAGCTATTCAACGCTTCAAATGACATCTCAAACGGCATCTTAAAACTCAAGTTACAGCATTTTCAAACTGAATTTGCCAAAAATCAGACAATATGGATCGATGCAAAAGGTCTTGGATCGACGCGTACTGCACTAAACGCGCAACATTAGTCGATGCATCCTCTCTTGGATCGACTCATCCTGAGTCTTACACACAGCATGTATCGACACATGCTCCTATGGATCGACTCATCCTGAGTCTAAAAGCACTCATGTATCGACGAAAAGCCTCTTCGTGTTGACTCATCCTGAGTATCTAAACCATCTTGTATCGACACATCATGTTTGAGGTCGACGCGTACTGTTACATCCTGCATAAATTCTGCAATTTTCTATGCCTTTTCACCATGGTTCCATAATTTTAAGCCCTAAAAACATAATCTAATCATGGATAATCATCACTTTCAACTATATTATAATTCTACATCAATTAAACAACTTCGGGACATCATCAGCCATCTTACATTCATCAATTTTTATTCATACAACATCATAAACATTCAATTCAAGAACAAGACAACAATCACCTCTAACCCCACATACCAATCATCATGAAACCAATTATAGAGTCAGAACCCCGCCCTTACCTTGGATTGAAGGTCGCTCTACAACTTCGGGTCGAATTCTCGTTCTTCCGTTCTTTCCTTTTTTTCCAGCAGCTTCACGTTCTTCTTCTCAATCCTTATTCTTCTACTGCTTCTTCTTTCTATTCTTTCTAGCAACAATAAAATAACCTATAATTCTATTTACTCCTTATTGGGCTTAAAACTAATACACTCCCTTATTACTTCTATTCCTTTAAAACAACAGGCCCACATCAAATAATATCATTCTTCTAATATTATTTCTCCACTTAATAAAGTACTTAAATCCAATTAATCACAACACATCTTCTAAAATATTCTAAAAAAATAATTTAATTAAATAATTAATTAAATTACGGGCATTAAAACTCTCCCCCACTTAGTATATTTCCGTCCTCAAAAACTTACTTTAATCAAACAACTCAGGGTAGGAGTCTGGCATCTTGCTCTCCAACTCCAAAGTCATGCTCTCTCCGGCAGCTCCTAGCCAAACCACCTTAACCAAAACAGTCTATTTGCCACTCAGAGTCTTTATTTCATGATCTGCGGTCCGTACAGGCATCGTCTCCACCGTAAGATTATCCCGTACTTGCACATCATCCATATGAATCACATGAGATGGATCTGAAATATACTTCCGGAGTTGTGACACATGAAACACATCATGCAAATTCGAAAGATTAGGCGGTAAAGCCACTATATAAGCAACATTCCCCACTCTCTCAAAAATCTGATGTGGTCTAATAAAATGAGAAGTGAGCTTTTTAGACTTCAGCGCTCGTCCAACACCAGTCACAAGTGTAACTCTAAAAAACACATGGTCACTAGCTTGAAATTCTAAATATTTCCTTCGCTTGTCATGATAACTCTTCTGTCTACTTTGTGAAGCTTTCATCTTTTCTCGAATCAACTTCACCTTCTCAGAAGTCTCACGAACAAGTTCAGGTCCAAGTACCACACTTTCTCCATATTCATGCCAACATAACGGAGTTCTACATCTTCGACCATACAATGCCTCAAAAGGTGTCATCCCAATACTAGAATGGTAATTGTTATTATAAGTGAACTTTATCAGCGGAAGATAAGTATCCCACGAACCTCCCTGCTCAAGAACACATGCCCTCAGCAAATCTTCCAAGATTGAATCGTCCGTTCAGTCTGACCATTTGTCTGAGGATGATACGCTAAACTCAACCTTAACTTAGGACCCAACGCTTCTTGCAAACTCTTCCAAAAAACAGAAGTAATTGTTGGATCTCTATCTGACACAATGCACAAAGAAACACCATGCAGCTTCACAATCACACTAGTGAAAATCTCAGCCAACTTCGACACTGGAAAACTGATGTTAATAGGAATAAAATGAGTTGATTTCATAAGCCTATCAACAATCACCCAAATCGAATCATGCCCTCTTAAAGTATTAGGTAACCCCATCACGAAGTCCATTGAAATGCTATCCCATTTCCATTCTGGAACTTCCAACGGTTGCATTAACCCTGCAGGCTTCTGATGTTCAACTTTTCACTTCTGACAAGTCAAACATGCATACAAAAACCGAGCCATATCACTCTTCATTCCAGGCCACCAAAACAAACCTTTCAAATCTCGATATATCTTTGTAGCTCCTGGATGAATACTCAACTAATTCATATGACTCTCTTCCAGTATCACTTTCTTCATCTCAGCATCATCAGGAATACAAATCCGGTTACGGAACCTTAGCACACCTTGCGCATCCATCTTAAAATCATTATTCTCAGACTGATCGATTCTAACCATCAAATCTACCAGTTTAACATCCAACTTCTGAGCTTCTCTGATACTGTCTAGAAATTCATTATTAATCTTCAACAGACCCAACATTACACTTCACGGAGTAACCTCGCAAACTAAGCTCATATCTTTGAACTGTTCAATCAATTCCAACTCTTTAACTATCATTGCTAACATATGTAAAGTCTTTCGACTCAATGCATCGGCTACCACATTCGCTTTTCCTAGATGGTAATTCAAACCAAAATCATAATCCTTTAACAACTCCAACCATCTCCATTGCCTCATATTCAACTCATTCTGATCGAATAAATACTTTAAGCTCTTATGGTCACTAAACACTTCAAATCTAGAACCATAAAGATAATGCCTCCAAATCTTCAATACAAAAACAACTGCAGCAAGCTCTAAATCATGCGTAGGATAGTTCTTCTCATGAGTCCTTAAATGCCTTGATGCATAAGCAACTACCTTACCATTATGCATAAGCACACCTCCTAAACCCATCTTAGAAGCATCACAATACACCACAAAAGGCTCTCTTGGATTAGGCAACGTCAAAATCGGAGCCGACGTCAACCTTTTCTTCAATTCTGCAAAACTTTCTTCATACTAAACATCCCATACAAAAGCTCTACCTTTACAAGTCAACTTAGTCAAAGGAAGTGCCAACTTAGAAAAACCTTCGATAAACCTTCTATAGTAACCAACTAATCCCAAAAAGCTTCTAATCTCAGTAGCTTACTTTGGAGTTTCCCATTGCAGCACAACATCAACCTTCGATGGATCTACAACAATGCCACTACCTGAAATCACATGACCAAGAAAACTAACCTCCTTCAACCAGAATTCACACTTGGACAGCTTTGCATACAACTTCTTCTCTTTCAAAACTTGCAACACTACTCTTAAATGCTATGCATGCTCTTCTTCGGACTTAGAGTAAATCAAAATATCATCAATGAACACCACCACGAACCGATCCAAATAAGTATGAAAGATACGATTCATATATTCCATTAATACTCCCGGCGCATTAGTAACACCGAAAGGCATCACCGAATACTCATAATGTCCATAACGCGTTCTAAAAGCCGTCTTCTGGATATATTCATCCTTCACCTTAATCTGATGGTAACCCAACCTCAAATCAATCTTACTAAACACACGAGCATCCATCAATTGGTCCATCAAGTCATCTATTCTTGGAAGCGGATACTTGTTCTTAATCGTCACTTTATTCAATTGTCTATAATCAACACAGAGCCTCATACTTCCATCTTTCTTCTTTACTAACAACACTGGAGTGCCCCTCCGCGATACACTCGGTCTTACAAACTTCTTTTCAAGTAACTCTTCCAATTGCTTCTTCAACTATAACAATTCAGATGCAGACATCATGTATGGTTCCATAGACATAGGTCTGGTACCAGGTACAAGATCAATAGAAAATTCGACTTCCCTCTCCGGCGGTACATCAGGAATCTTATCAGGGAAAACTTTAGGAAATTCACACACCACCCATAATTCCTCAATTATAGCTTGAGTCTCTACAAATAGCAACACCATCAACGAGAACATTTGTGCTTCCTCTTGCATTAACTTCCTCAACTGTTTAGCAGATAACAGGCTATCTTCCTCTTCTTCAGGAGTATAAAACCTCACAGACTTGTCATAACAGTTAATATGAACATAGTTATGCTCTAAACAATTCATACCCAAAATCACATCCAAACCTCTTAACGGTAAACAAACCAAATCAACAACAAAGTCTCTGTCGAAGATCGACAAGGGACACTTCAAACACACAAAAGAAGTAGTCACCAACCCCTTGGCTGGAGTATTGACGACCATTTCTCCATTCAAAGAAGACAATGTAAGACCCAATCTCTGATAAGCCTGTCCTCAACAGCTGTCTGATCCTCCACCAAAGCAAACACTTTACAACTTGTCTGATCCCTCTTCGGTTTCTGACAATGACTACCAATGTGCCCTTCTTCTCTACAATTGAAACAAATCACATCCTTATGTTCACACTCAGATACGACATATCCGTTCTTACCACAACGGAAACACCTCTTCACTTCAGTAGTGCACACATTACTCTTATGCCCAGGTTTTCCACACTTAAAGCAAACCACACCAGCAAGAGCATCTCCCCCACTAGTCCTCTGACTCTGAGCAAATTTTTGTTTACCTTTACTAGCTGGGGTATCATAAGGCTTACCACAATTATGTTGGTGCTTACCCCTCTTCTCACTGATAATCTTGTAATGAGCATTATTATCCTCCTCATAAATCCCGCAACTATCATTCAAATCAACAAAGACACAGATCTTATGGTATCCAACTTCCTTCTTGATCTCCGGGCGCAAACCTTTCTCAAACTTGATACACTTCGAAAACTCAGCATCTGCCTCAATGTAATGCGGATAAAACTTAGCCAACTCAACAAACTTGGAAGCATACTCAAGAACTGACATACTTCCTTGCTTCAACTCAAGAAACTCAATTTCCTTCTTACCACGGATATCTTCAGGAAAGTACTTCCTCAAAAATTCCCTACGGAACACGGCCCAAGTGACGTTCTCACCTGTAGCTTCCAACTTCTGACAAGTCTCTAGCCACCAGTTATTAGCCTTGACTGCTAACATATGAGTGCCATACCAAACCTTGTACGCTGGAGTGCAATCCATCACACGAAAGATTCTCTCAATCTCTTTCAACCAATCCAATGCTGCGTCAGGATCATACTTTCCCTTGAACGTAGGTGGATTCTCTCTC
The DNA here is from genome assembly GCA_948472305.1 of Vicia faba. Classification (NCBI taxonomy): domain Eukaryota; kingdom Viridiplantae; phylum Streptophyta; class Magnoliopsida; order Fabales; family Fabaceae; genus Vicia; species Vicia faba. The sequence continues at coordinate 238,654,610 of OX451741.1, read as the reverse complement.
TAGAAAGTCGCCAAGCTACGAGATCCAGCATTCCCGTCAGCATTCGACTGATTCTCCATCGCATGAGCCATTGCTTCTAAAGCAGCAACAAATGCAGCATCATTCATTCCAGCCATCTCAACTTCTCACTTCAATATAAACAACAATTAGAACTCAAAATTACAATACTCGATTGTTAGACAACTATGACTCGACAACTAGGTTGGACGGACCAACCTTTGCTCTGATACCAACTTTGTAACACCCCAATTCTACCCCGACAATTATATAAATAAATCAGAGTTATAAAATTCAATCGTGCAAACGAATTGGGATGTCACACATTCTTCTATAAAAATTCATTGCATTCATCGTGGATATATAACACTTTTAAAACATCGGATGAACCATCATCATGTCATCTTTAATTAAATAATTGAACATCTACGTAGCCGAATTCATAATAACATCTCCATCATCAGTACAGTAACTTCAAACAAAAAATACTTGTAGAATTGGGCTTCGAAATTATCACGCTCTCCTTTGAGCTGTATCCAACCCCTTTGTAGATCTTCGAGTGATGTTGGCATGTCAGGATGTAGGATGGTGTATGGAACATCTCCTTCCTTAACAGGCTCTATAATCACTGGGAGAACGGAGGGATAAGGCATCATAAGACTTTGAGCGTGGGTTCGTACCCACTTGAGGTAAGGCTCAAGAGGAATGGAATTTTTGTGTCCCAAAGTCTTGCTATCCACCTTGTTTGGCATCCTCCAAGCTCAGATGAATCTCTGACGGAGTCCTTGGTCGTCGTTGTCGTAGTCGAAAATCAATCCTTGAATCAGCATATCATGTGGGCCATTCCTTCGGGCATAAACAAACTATCTTAGAGCTAAGCACGAGTTATAGGTGATGCCTCCCCTAATGCCAAGTAGAGGGACATTAGGGAATTCCCCACAACGGTCAACAATGATAACATTCTCTTTGGATCGAGAACACCAATGAATATCTGAATGTTTAAGTGTCATCAACCTTTGTGACCACCTCAAACCTTGCTCATTCTTCAAGACTGATTGGGGAAGATGAGAAATAAACCATCTTTCTAAGAGAGGAGTACAACACATAAGAACACCTCTTTTCCTCATTGTACGAGTGTGAAAAAAGTGTAGGATATCCGCAAGCAATGTAGGCACCGGGTTGCGAGACATGAATATTTTGACAGCGCTCACATCTATGAGTTGGTCAAGATTAGGGAACAAGACCATCCCATAGATGAGAAGAGCTACAATCTCTTCAAAAGCTTGAAAGTCTAGGGAATTCCAACAGCTTTGGGCCTTCTCAAACAGAAACTTTACCAAAAAGCCTTTGACACCACTTCTAGTTTCCCAATGAGTTGTGACATCAGATGAGTGCAAGTGCAAGGCTTGAGCAATCTCTTCTGGCTTTGGATCTCTTTCCGTACCGTTGAAGGGTAGTAGATTGAGAATAGGAATCCTCAGAAGTTGAGAGAATTCTTCCAAAGTGGGCACAAGTTGATAGTCAGGAAATGTGAAGCAATGATGCAAAGGGTCAAATAACTGGAAGAGAACTTTCATCATATCTTCCTCTGTGTTGGAAGTGACCAAGTTGAGTAGACGACCATGTCTCTCGGTGAATGGAGAATTCTCAGGGATCCTTGAAGCTAGCTCCTTGAGTTGTGGAGGAATTCTCACAAGGTTCATTTGGATAGTTTTCTTGCGAAGTGAATCCATAACCTACAAAACAAGAACAAAGATGAATCTCCAAAATCCTTGAAATGGTTAGTGAATGCATATGATGTTCATGATGTCCATGATGTTATGCACAAGTATATATGTACAAACAAATCAAGCAAGTTCCTAGTTTAGGCTTGCATGGGGTTTCATAGGTAAGTATCCTCTTGAAGTTTAGTTGGCTCAACCTGTCATAGTAATAGTAACCGGGTTCTAAGGAGCTCAATATCACTGGATCGTTTCCTTGTTCATTGTTTCAGTTCAAGCCTCTTTACTGGCGACCGAAATATTCCAAGAAGCCAACCCTCAATGAGTGTAGTATCGAGTATCTACCAACTTCGGACTGCACCAAAGTCGGTCATCTCACTACATCCTAAAAGGCCAAGTTGGTCAAGTAAAGGTTCTAGAAGTTCATTAGTGCTTCATGACATCACTCAGCGGCCCCGTATTCTCTTTGATTGACTCAAAGGCTACCGGTACCCACAAATATGTTGCACTAACATAGCTATTTCTTAGACCATGTGGGTATACCCCGCACAATTTCCACAATGTATTGCTATTTACCTATAATGTTTCCCAAATCCGGGTGGGGGATTCAAACCCAAACAAAGAACCATAATTGTAAAGCAAACAAGTCAAATAATTGCAAGCAAATAAAGGTGATCTAAAACCCTAAGGTAACCCCACTTTTTCTTTATTCCCCAGCAGAGTCGCCAGTTCTATGATGCAGTGGGAGAACTGACTTGAGGTTTTGTGTTTGTGTTCGCAAATGTTGCGGTTAGCAAGATTCGCCACCGACTTTTATTTTATCCAAAAGGAAAGGTAAAAAAGCACAGGAAATACCTTTGAGATGTTTTCTTGAGTTCGGGGGGTAGATTATGAAAAGGGAAGGTGCTAGTACCCTTTTCATCCATGGTTTTCCATGGGCTCTTAGTTACTTATTTAGATCACTTGCTTTGTTTTGTTTGAAATGGTGTTTGGTGTGATTTTGAAAGTATTTTGTAAAAGAGGCCATTGTTTAGGAAATCTTTGTAATGATTCTTGTTCGTAAGAATGTATACAAAGAAGTTTGTCATTTGAAAATGTTTTCAATATTTTATAAGATGTTTTTGAAATGTGTGTGTCTTTGTTTTTAAAATTAGCAAGGATTATTTTGAAATGGTACAAGTAACTAGAAGCTATCTACTTACTTAAATGTCTTTCTTGTGTATTTTTATTCCTTTGACATTGTTGACTTACCATTGATTTGGTAAGCAACCCTATCTTCGGATGTAAATGGGACGGGCGTGGGTCATCGTATAACCATGATAGAAATGTTGCCAAGTATCTTAGCATATTTGAGGGACCAAGATCATTTTGTTTTAGACAACCTTTGAATAGCGTCATCGAGGGACTATGATCTTATATTTATTTTGCTTTGCCAAGATACTTCGCATGCGTAACATGGCCATTTTATTTTAGGCAACCAAGTGGGAGAAACCTTAAGGGTTTTGGTGTGCAAGTGTGTTTTATTGCATGCATGATTTTATCTTGAATTACGATTTTCTATTTCATTGATTTTATCTTTCCATACATATCCTAATTGCTAGCATTTACATTTGAAAGCAATAAAAATGCGGAAATGTAAAATCCTACGCTATTACAATATTTAGGGGGTGGGGATACACACTTATGAATAGGGAATCCAGCGAGAAAAATAAAGAAAAATAACAAGGGTAAGAAAAAAAAAGAAGGAGGGGGCCAGCGCGCTGCTGAGAGGAAGTCAGAAGTTCTGACCCAGGCCTACTGCAGGATATCAACCTGTTAGTGAAAATGTATGGGTCAGAACTTCTGACCCTGGTGCGCTGCAAAACAGAAACCTGTTAGTGGGGAGGTCAGAAGTTCTGACCCCCAATGTACTGCAAAACAAAAACCTGTTAGTAGGGAGGTCAGAAGTTCTGACCCTGCTGGGAGCACAATAATTTTCAGAAGTTCTGATATTATTGATAACAAAAACAGGCCTCGAAAGTGTTGGCGTCATAGCAGAACTTGGTTTCCTCCTGTGCTAGTCAGAACATCTGCAATTTGGTTATTTCTCCCCAAAACAGAAGATAAGCCTAAGACATTTTCAGCAGGTATCATGGCGTTTCAGAAATAAGGAGAATCAGAAACAAAAATCAGAGGCAAATATGCTTTTGCTAATTCTAACTCTGAGTTTCAGTTTCTTCAAGGTAGTTCTGAACTGATTCGTTCTCCACTTAAGCATGCAGAGGCGTAAAAATCTCAGAACATAAACAACATCAGAAGTATGATATCTACATTGTGTTTAATGAGCATGCAAATTTGATGATGCTTAAGCAGTGTGGTAAGAGTCAGCAGGTGCTTACCTTGCTGTTAGAAAGAAATATGTGAATTGGAGCTAGCCTTAGCTCTGATGGTGTTCTGGACAGGTTCTTTTTTGAATGGGTGGATAAAGAGTATATATGTATGGTCAGAAACTGTATGGGCGTTCTTTAGTTAGGAAAACAAATTGGGTGCAAATGAAGTTCTAAAGCAGGAGATTCAAAGTTGTGTTTAAATCTATTGAAACACTAAGAATTTTGACAGGGGTTTCAAAGTGTTTTCTTGCTAAAATTTTCTGTTTTCTTCCTAGCAATTTTCTGGGTTTTGGACCGGGATTTATCAGTGGACAATGGTGCTCTATTTATAGGCAAAGCTTTGTGGATTTTTTAACGTTAAATGGTGCCAATACCATACAACAGGTGTTGACTCGCTCTTGAAGGAAGTTTATGAAAAGTTGTGATGATGGACAGCTTTTCAGCCTAGGCTGGAACAGTAAGCGAGGATTAAGGGAAAGTGACACCCATAGGCGGAAAGTGGCGCAGATATCCATGCCAAAACCTGCACGAAGGTGTTACTATGCCACACGTGGAGAGACCCCTTGGATGAATGCTCAAAAGTGGTTGTGAGCATTAATGAGCATTAAATGGTGATGAGATTTTTCAAAATCAGAAATCTTGTAATAGGGGATTTTGAATCATTACCTAAACCTGAGCCAACAGTTATGCTTCATCATAAAACAACGCAACCAAGCTCTGATCTTTCCCTCCTGCTGCCTCAGCAAATTCTGAGGATTCTCCAAACTTTTCTAGAATGTTCCTTGGATTTGCTTCTGAAAATTTTGGACTTAGAGATTTTGTTTAGTGTAATACCCACTCTTCTGACCCCTTCATCTTCTTATTCCAGCATATTCTGAAGGAGCCTTCGGGCTTCTTTGCTTTCTTTGCATTCCTCTAGCAAACTCTGGTTGAACTTGCGTAACTGCTGAAAGAGCCATGTTCCGTTTGAAGATTACGTGTTGAACCACGTTTACAACCTATAACTGAGTTGGGGTAGCTGCTGAAGAGCCATCTTCTGAATGAATGTTATGTGCTGAGCCAAGTTTGCAACTTCTGACCGTTTCTGCCTGAAGGTTGGTTCAGAAGTTCTGAAGTGCCATTTTTCTTAAATACTTTAGAAAAATTCTAAGTGTTGTACCCCAAAATTTGCCCTCCCATATTCCTCAAGATTTGTCAAGAATGACCCTCAAATTGCTCAAGATGGCTCAAGGGTTGTACAGTCAAACCACCTCCTAAGCCAGCTGAAATTAGGGTTTTGGTTCTTTCAAGGAATTTGGGGTTCTCAATGGTTCAATCAAGCCTCATAGGCCCATATGCATTCTTGAGCATCTACATGCCAAGTCTCAAGACTCACAGTGCCAATTTACACAGTCAAAAGCTCCATTTGATCCACAGTCAACTGCAAGGGTAAAATGGTCATTTTGCAGTCAAAAGTCATAATTTTTGGTCAACATCTTATTTTGTGTTCACAATCATCATTTTATCAAGTCTTGATCATGATTCCACAAGAATAGCTCAAAAATCATCAAGATGCAAAAGTTACTATTTTTGGACAGCAGAAAAGTCAATTGTACCTTGACCAGGGCATAACTCTTTCATGGTTTGTCAAAAAAATTCCATCCAAAGCTCATTTTGAGGAGGATGCAATTTCCTACAATCCATCTTCACACTCCAAGTTCAAGAAATGATCTCACAAGAAGTTACCAATTTTGACATTATAGGTCAATTTCAAAAGTCAACAAAAGTGCACTTTGAGTCAAAGGCCATAACTTGAGATTGGTATATCCAAATGACATGGGACCAAAGGCATTAGTTAGAGGACTTCAAGAGCTTTCCAAAATGTCCAAGAACATGGTCATATGATCAAAATTGAGCAAGTTGTGCATTGGAGAAGTTGGCAAATTTTCATGAATTTGCAAAAGTCAACTTTGCTCAAAACACCTTCTTTTTGCTAATGGGCCTCAAGTATCTTCTTGAAACTTCACCCATGACCTATGCACGACCCATCAAGATTAATTGGATTTATTTTCTTATTTTTATTGATTAATTGGATTTTTAACTAATATTAATTCATTTAATCAATTTAAATCATAAGAAAATAGAAGATTTGTTTTTTAAATCTTTTTGTGAAGCAAATATGACCTAAACATGCTGGCAAATTCGTGCACAAGTCAAAGATGCAAAAAAATTCAAAATTGGCAACTTTATTCAATCATGAAAATCAAGAATATTTGATTTTTCAATCAAGGATTCAATCATCAATGCATATGGATTTTTGCCCAGCTTTTGACCTAATTCAATTGCCTTATATGTATGCAAACTAACCTTGGCCTAATGGACGATTGAAAGCTGCAGAAACGGCCATAGCTAATTCAAGAAATTCCAAGAAAATTGAAAACTTGTTCTTGCATTCTAGGGCAATTCAAGGGTTTTTGTTGATTCAAATACATTGCAGGAGGTTCCAGGAACGTTTTGCAATCAAACTCAGGCATTAAAACTCAAAGAATCGTCATCTACAGAACCACAATTTGCATTTTTGATTCATAATCGTATTGCTTGATTCATGCGCATTTAACATGTTTTCATGATTGTTTTGCATTGCTAGAGACTGAACAAAGCTAATGGCATGGTTTAATTGGACTATAGTGCCCTGAATCACAAGATGCCATGATCAAATTTCTAGGGTTTCCAAGCTTTGAATTAGGGCTTTATGAACCAGGGAAAATTGGGACTCATGAGATGCATGACTGAACTCGTGTGGCCAAGACGAACATACCCCACACCTCGCGAAATATTTATATCCACTGTGCTTCTAATTGCTATTTTCTATTGCAAGAATTAGTGGGGGTTAAAAACCCCCGCTATCTGATGTTAATTATACAGGTACAAACGAAGAAGATGATGAGGTGTTGGCGTCCCATTGGTTAATTTGAAAAAGCGTGCGTTTGTTTTTATAATTTCAGCATATTGATTGGTTTGCATATATAATGAATACTTATTATTCCAATATCAATTGAGGCAGGTTGGTGGAGTCGTTGAGTGAACGTCCAATGAGCGCTGGGACCTGGGTTCGAATCCCAGGTCCCCCAAAAGACTTATTCCATTTTTTCTTTATGTGTTCACATGCAGCTTTCAAAAGGTGGTATACCATACATCTCAAATCTCAACACGCCAGTTGTCTTCAGACTGAAATCCAATGGCCTAGATGGAAGGATCACCATACACCCTAGTCAATGAGCGTGCAGGGAGTCCCGAAAAGTCAAATAGACTGGATGTAAATGGGCCTGAGAATTTCCAAAGACACCTCCAAAATTGGGCCAACACCCCCGTGAGTTTATTTTCTTCTTCTCCTTTTATTTTTATTTAAATTGTTTTTTTATTAATTTTATAATTATTATTAACATTAACAAATTAATATTTATTTTTCTTAATAAATTTAGAAAGCATAAAAAATATAATATTTTTTTTATTAAATTTAATTAGTTATTTTGTAAATAAATACTAACATAAATAATTTAGTTTTAATTAGGTTAATTTTAATACTTTCACAATAATTTAAAATCAATGTAGAATTAGGGTTTTTAATAACTTTTAACCATCTTTTGTTTTTCCCTTAAAAAACATAAAAAACACAAAAATATCTTTTTTTATTTAATTAATTAATTAGTCTAGGTTTTAATTTAATTAAATGCATAATAATAAAAAATCTCTTTCTTTCTCAAAAAAGGGTCAAAATCCTAAAAAACTCTCTGATTCAATTTTTTTTTCTCGCGCGTGTGATTATTCTTGATTCATATTTTGATTCATATAATTGTATTTTCTCCGAGGATGTAATAGCTTTAATTAGGACTTTTTATCGCTTTCATTTTATTTTCCCGCAATTTACTTTTTCAAGGGTTTGTTTTTGGCGATGTAAATACCTGACGCCTTGTAATAGTTTAGTTTTATTTTCCGCAACTATTAACTGCTAGATGTATCTTAACTAGGCTATGCATGTCAAGATCTCTCTTAAATTAAAATCAATCGTAGCTCACCATAACATGTACAAAGATAACATAACTGAAACCTGACACACTTGCACATGCCACTCTTAGGGTACGCCTCACTTGGTTGCCTCGACGTGGTCATTGAGTATAGGGTGTTTTAGAGGTCGCCCTCCTGTCTAAAGATCAAAGTTGCCTCGAAACGGTTTCCTCGATAAAGAATGATCTAGGACATTAGGGTTACCGCTAATGCGTCCTACCATTGCTTTAGTGACCACATGTCCCTATAATCGAATTGACCCTAAAACTCCAACGACGGTGCTACCTACTTCTCAATAGTGGGATGGTACTGTCTAAAGGACATTTACACAACTTAATTTCTTTTGAGTAGGTAGAGGTTCTCAGGTACTTTCTCTTTCAAAACAAAAATACTTTTGGCACTTACATTTTTTCAAACAAAAGTTTTCAAACAAACACTTCATAAACTCTTGAGGACAGACACAAGAGTTAAATCGAAGTTTTCAAACAATACTTTTTCAAAACCCACAAACACAAGGAAAGAAAAATCTTTTGAAAACATAGTGAGCAAGTACCTAAGAGCCCGTGGATAACCACAGATAGAAAGGGTGCTAACACCTTCCCTTTCTATAATCTACCTCCCGAACCCGAGAAACATCTCGAGAAGGAATTTTGTTGTGCTTTTGTCCTTTCCTTGTTGGAGAAAATAAAAGACGGTGGCGACTCTTGCTTACCGCGACATTTTGCGAAACGCAAACGCGAACCAGCATTCCAAAACAGTCAGTTCTATTTCCACCGATCACAGAACTTGCGACTCTGCTGGGGATACTAAATAAGTGAGGTGTACCTTAGGATTAGATCACTTGTGTTTTCAATTGTATGCTTTGTATGCTTTAAATTTTGTGGGTTGTATCGGAGTTCTATAGATCCTAACCCGGATCTGGGGATACCCTTTAGAAGTAGCAACAAATTGTGAGGGAACTGTGTGGGGTATACCGACATGGTTGAAGTAGTAGCTACATTGATGTGGCACTTTGGTGAGTACTGGTAACCCTTGAGTCAAGTCAAGGAGAGTACGGGGCCGCCGCGTGGTGTCGCGAAGCATCAACTGACCTTAAAACCTTACTTGACCATCCTGGCCTTTTTAGGGGTAGTGAGATGACCGACTTTGGTGCAGTCTGAAGTTAGTAGATACTCGATACTACACTCATTGAGGGTTGTTTTCTTGGAATATTTTGGTCGCCAGTTAAGTGGCTAAATCAAAACAATGAACATAGAAAACAATCCAATGATATTGAGATCCTCTAGAACCCGGTTACTATTTTTAGGACAGGTCTTAACCAACTGAAATTGAAAGAGGGTAGTACCTAAACTTCATGCCAGCCTGAAATCTAAGGGCTCTTTTGTGTGACTTGTGTGCCTTTACCATGTTTGCCTTCTGTGAATACTTGTGGTGTGCCTTTATCATAACATCATAACATCATAACATCATAACACTGCATACATCTTGCATAAGGACTAACCCATTTCAAGGATCTCAAGGGTTTGTGATGCAGGTCATGATGAACCAAATGTCTAGCAAGGGGCAAAGGGGATTTATTTTCCTCTAGCCAAGGGTGTTTGGAGATCAAAACATGATAACTTGAGTCAGGGGCTATGACCCACTCGATATGGTGAGCTTGACTCTTGAAGAAGGACTCTCAGCAACATGAAGTTCCTTCAATCAAGCTGCAAAATTCAAATTCTAACAAGTTTCTTTTTTTACCCCACGAGATCCTTGAAAACATTGCATGCATACATATCATTGCATTACAGGTACCCTTTTTACAGGTCACTTATCTTCTTCGCTGTTTATTTCAGCAATCATCATGTCTACTGAACCTTCCACTGAACAAGCTATCAAGGCCCTCCAGGCCCAGAATGCCCAGTTCCAAGAGTTGGTTATGAGCCTAACCCAGGGTCACCAGGATTTGAAGACTCTGATTCTGAAAGAGAGGAAGAAGAAGAAGAAGAGGACCGTCTTGTTCAACACTGGACGCAGATTTGGGAATGGATTACAGAATGAGGTTGAGCTGACTACTTCATCTGTAGGAAAAGACAGTCCCCAAGAGAGAAGGGTCCCTAGTCCCGTGGTCTCCGACAACGAGACGGATTATGATGAGGAACAGTACCCTCCTGCTGAGGATAGGTATAAACAGCTGGAGGACCGTCTGAGCTCCATGGAGATACAGAATGTGATTGGGTTGGACTTTGGAGACCTAGGCTTATCCTCTGGGGTGGTGATTCCCCATAAGTTCAAGGCACCTGCTTTTGCCAAATATGACGGAGCCTCCTGCCCAAAGCTGCACCTCCGGTCATATGTAAGGAAGATCCAACCTTACACTGCTGACAAGAATTTGTGGATCCATTTCTTTCAGGATAGTCTTTCAGGATAGTCTTTCAGGGACTCAACTCGAGTGGTTCTATCAGCTAGATGGGGCCAGTATCCGTACCTGGGAAGATTTGGCTACTGCGTTCTATAAACAGTATCAATATAATTCCGACCTCGCTCCTACGCGTACCCAACTCCAGGGTATGTCAATAGGGACGGGTGAAGGATTTAAAGAGTACACTCAAAAGTGGAGAGACCTTGCTGGAAGGGTGCAGCCACCTTTAACTGATCGAGAACTTGTGGATATGTTCTTGGGGACCCTGTCTGGTCCATTCTTCAACCATTTGATCGGAAATTCTTCATCCGGGTTTACAGACCTTATCTTGACTGGTGAGAGGATTGAAGATGGCATCAAAAGTGGGAAGATTCAAGAAGCTACACCTTTTGATGCTCATAAAAAGCCTTACAGTGGGAAGAAAGAGTCCAATGCTGTGTACCGTCAAAAGAGTCGTCGTGACCAACACGTGGGGGCAGTCATGATCTTTGGTTCTACGTCACACCGACAACAGCAAAAGGGAAATCAACGAAGGCCGGACGATCCTAAAAGACAGTTCACCAACATCAACATGCCATTGTCACAAGCACTGCAGCACATGTTGAAGATGAATCTGATTGCGGTGATAAACCCTCCTGCGAACCCTAAGACTTCTTCTCCCAACTACAACCCAGATGCAAGGTGTGCTTATCATTCCGGTAGCCCGGGGCACGATACTGACGATTGTTGGGCGCTGAAATACAAGATTCAGAATATGATTGACGCTAAGGAGATCAAATTCGAGCCTCCGGAGACTCCCAATGTGATCACTGCTCCCTTGCCAAAACATGGCTAGGATTGAAAGCACTTTTGTTCATTTGAATTCTGAAGTTGTATTTTTCTTTGCTTATTCAAACAATTATCATGTCAAACTCTTTTATTTCATTAATGCATTACACGTGTTTGTTTTGAATTAATTGTTTTCACTATGCTTAAAATTGCTTCATATTTCCTTTCTATGATGATCAAACTCTCGATTAAAAATTCTAAGCCTTTTGAGGGAGGATGACGAAAACGATACCACGATCTTTACAGTATGCTTTTTGAACAGACCCCGCTGATGAGGTACATGCATTGTTTCAAATCCTAAACAGTGGAGTTATAAGGAAGATAATCCCTAGTCAACCCCTTTGAGCCAAAGAAGTTGGAGTTTTTCTTTTCAAAAATTAAAACCCTTAATCATAACCTGGGGCAGGGTAGTTTTCTCAGTTGATCCAGGTGCACAAGGAATGGCCTCAAAGAAGTCCTTTCGAAATAAGAGACAGTGATGGTTCCGAATAATCGTAAGGACAGGCAGTCATTATCTCTCAGAAATAAAAGCCCATTAAGTCAAAACCTACGAAGGAGACTTACAAAACTGGGGCATCCCGCTGACTGTAATCACAAAAGAAACAGTTCAGGAAAAAGACAGGGATAATGAAATAAAAAAGAAAGAGGTCCTACAAACCCTCAACAAAAAAAGAAATGAATGCCTAGTCAAAATAAATTGTCAATATCCGAACCATCACCAGAATATCAGAGCAAAGACTCAAACAAGATCTAATGCACGATTAGCTGAGTTTAGGATCGAAGAACGTCACGAAGAGCGGGTGGGTACAAATAAAATTTGAGCCTTTATCCTTTGTTTCTTAAACCGTGAACCAAGCCACGTTATAACCCTTAAAAACTCCTAGCTGAAGCATGGGTTAGTTTGAAAGCATACTGTTACAAAAGGTGTCTTGACTCCTGTAGGGCTTGCTGTAAAATCCTGAGTTGACATCACATTTTACAAAAAATTCACTTGTTTTATTGAAAACTGCATTTTCAAAAACTTCAAAACAGACATAAGCTTTGCATTCTTAAAATAACATTGTTTGCATATGACTATTTGTTCAAACAGCATAGAAATTCGCATGACGAATATCTAGTGAACAAAAACCTTTTCAATAAAAAGGGTCACCTCAAGTGGAAGAAACACTTCCAACCAAGGGGCAGACATAACCATTGTCCATCATTTGGGGCAGTCAAGTCAAGATTCAAGGAATCTCTCAAGATGCTAAATAACCAGGGGAAAACCCCCATCCGAATCACTTGGGGCATTGGACATGAATTCCAACGATGAATCTTGCACGATCAAACATCTTCTGGTAATATGGCAACACAACACTACTGATAGTGACAACTCCCTACACTCTGAGAGCGTGGACATAGTCAAAAAAAATACTACGCATAATCAAAGACCCGCTAGGTTGATTGACCTAGGCAAAAATAAGGGCTTCCCGGCGAACCAAAAGGGTTCGGGCAAAAATAAGGGATGAAAATAAAGAAATCTGTACACCCGGCAAGTTGAAAACCTGAAAAGGCGGCTTGGGCAAAAAGGGGTATCCCGATGGACTGAAAACCCGAAAGGGCGGTCCAGGCAAAAATTAGGGATCAAAGTGTACGACTATGTCCCGTTATCTCGTCACTTGCCTACCAGAAGAGGATTTGTCAATCAGCAGTTATCAAGCACCTCCGCAGGCACTTTCTCCCGCAGAAACTGGGGCAATAAGAATTGTCCGAACTGTACAAGCTGCTCTGTTCTCCAGGTACCAAGGTAGGTTCAGCTGAAGAACATCACTGAGATACCTTCATTCCCTGCAGAGTAAGACAGTAATGGAAGATCTCCCCACTGAGACCTGCAACCATGGACGAGTCGGCAATACTCTCCCCAAGCAGAGTTGGTCTACCATCAGTCCTGAAAAAGTCGGGTATCCCCAGTAGGTCTTAATATTCCCCAGCGGAGTATAAAGATAGTCCTCAGCAAGCATCCCCGACAGTCTTAATATTCCTCAACGAAATATAAGAATGTTCCCCAGAAAGATCACCCCCAGCGAAGTTCTTTCTATCCCCAGCGGAGTTCATCATCAAAATCCCCAATAGAGCTTATCAACGGAATCCCCAGCGAAGTTATCGTTAAAATCTCAGCAAAGTATCTCTTCCCCACAGAGTAATTCCCCTCAGAGTAATCTCTTCACTAGTTTATTCCCCAACAGAGTCATCCTCTCTTGCAGGTTTATTCTCACAATCATCTTCGTTCATCATCCCCAGCGGAAACGAGGAACTCAACTCATTCTCCAGCAGCTATCCGGGATTTATTTTCCCCAGCTAAAACATCACATTTTCATACATCATGATACATGCATATACGCATCATACAATCTCATTTATGTTGATAACATCATTGCTCAATCCATGTCATGCATTGCATATGACTGACCTTTACCTTTCAGGAAAGATGCAGTTAAATTCTCAAATTATGTCAATGGAGACAAAACCAGTTAAATCGATTCCTAAAGATTTTTCTGAGGCAAATGCAGTCAATAGAGACAAAATCAGTTAAATCGATTCCTAAAGATTTTTCTGAGGCCAACTATGTCAATGGAGACAAATTCAGTTAAATCGATTCCTAAAGATTTTTCTGATGCTAATCCAGTCAAAGAAGACAAATCCAGTTAAATCGATCCCAACAGATTTTTCTGATGCAAACCCGTCAATGGAGACAACCCGTCAATGAAGACAACCCGTCAATGAAGACAACCCGTCAATGAAGACAACCCGTCCATGAAGACAACCCGTCAACAAAGATAAAACTACCTACCTTTTCAAGTTCTGGATTAATACCTGTAACAAGCCATGAAAATATCTGTGGACGACTGATTGTAGATCAATACCTGTAACAGGCCAGGAAATATCTGTGGACGATTGATTGTAGATCTATACCTGTAACCAGCCAGGACAACTATCTCATCGGCCAACCTTTTTCAAGTTCCAGATTAATACCTGTAACAAGCCAGGAAAATTCTATGGACGACTGATCGTAGGTTAATACCTGAAACCAGACAGAACAATTATCTACTTGACAATCATGAAGCAACCCTACACCGGTTCCTCCTCAACTTCAGATATAGTTTTACACGGACTCATCATCAGGAAACCCTACACAGGTTCCTTCCTTTCAGATGAAGTTTTACACTGACTCATCATCAGGAAACCCTACACCGGTTCCTTCTCAATTTCAGATGAAGTTTTACACGGACTCATCATCAGGAAACCCTACACAGGTTCCTTCCTTTCAGATGAAGTTTTACACGGACTCGTCCTCAGGAAACCCTACACCGGTTCCTCCTCAGTTCCAAGACGAAGTTTTACACGGACTTATAACCTTACCCCGGTTCATCCTGAAGTTTCACACGAACTTATCTCACAATAACCTTACCCCGATTCATCCTGAAGTTTCACACGAACTTATCTCACAATAACCTTACCCCGGTTCATCCTGAAGTTTCACACGAACTTATCTCACAATAACCTTACCCCGGTTCATCCTGAAGTTTCACACAAACTTATCCCGAAACAACCCTACACCGGTTCCTTCTCAACTCCAGATGCAGTCTCACACGGACTCATCATCAGTCAACCCTACACAGGTTTCCTTCCTTCCAAGATGCAGTTTTACACGGACTCATCATCAGTCAAACCTACGCAGGTTTCCTTCCTTCCAAGATGCAGTTTCACACAGACTCGTCATCAGTCAACCCTACACAGGTTTCCTTCCTTCCAAAATGCAGTTTTATATGGACTCATCGTGAAGCAACCCTACACAGGTTCCTTCTTTCAACTTACAAGGTTACAATTCAAGAAACAATCTCCAGATGGCATCTATAAGCCCATCCCTCTACCAACAATCTCCAAATGGCATCAGTAAGCCCATTCCCGACATCACATTGCTGATACTACACCATACGAGTGCAAATTTCTGGGCACTTTAGTGTTCAATCATCTTCCACCTTCGGATCACGAAAGACACGCAAGCCAATCTACATCCTCAGGTTTAAGAAGATTGAACATGGGCAACTGTTGTACCCAAAAATTTGCCCTCCCATATTCCTCAAGATTTGTCAAGAATGACCCTCAAATTGCTCAAGATGGCTCAAGGGTTGTACAGTCAAACCACCTCCTAAGCCAGCTGAAATTAGGGTTTTGGTTCTTTCAAGGAATTTGGGGTTCTCAATGGTTCAATCAAGCCTCATAGGCCCGTATGCATTCTCGAGCATCTACATGCCAAGTTTCAAGACTCATAGTGCCAATTTACACAGTCAAAAGCTCCATTTGATCCACAGTCAACTGCAAGGGTAAAATGGTCATTTTGCAGTCAAAAGTCAGAATTTTTGGTCAACATCTTATTTTGAGTTCACAATCATCATTTGATCAAGTCTTGATCATGATTCCATAAGAATAGCTCAAAACTCATCAAGATGCAAAAGTTACTATTTTTGGACAACAGAAAAGTCAACTGTACCTTGACCAAGGCATAACTCTTTCATGGTTTGTCAAAAAAATTCCATCCAAATCTCATTTTTAGGAGGATGCAATTTCCTACAATCCATCTTCACACTCCAAGTTCAAGAAATGCTCTCACAAGAAGTTACCAATTTTGACATTATAGGTCAATTTCAAAAGTCAACAAAAGTGCACTTTGAGTCGAAGGCCATAACTTGAGATTGGTAAATCCAAATGACTTGGGACCAAAGGAATTGGTTAGAGGACTTCAAGAGCTTTCCAAAATGTCCAAGAACATGGACATATGATCAAAATTGAGCAAGTTGTGCATTGGAGAAGTTGGGAAATTTTCATGAATTTGCAAAAGTCAACTTTGCTCAAAACACCTTCTTTTTGCTAATGGGACTCAAATCTCTTCTTGAAACTTCACCCATGACCTATGCACGACCCATCAAGATTAATTGGATTTATTTTCTAATTTTTATTGATTAATTGTATTTTTAATTAATATTAATTCATTTAATCAATTTAAATCATAAGAAAATAGAATATTTGTTTTTTAAATCTTTTTGTGAAGCAAATATGACCTAAACATGCTGGCAAATTCGTGCACAAATCAAAGATACAAAAAAAATCCAAAATTGGCAACTTTATTCAATCATGAAAATCAAGAATATTTGATTTTTCAATCAAGGATTCAATCATCAATGCATATGGATTTTTGCCCAGCTTTTGACCTAATTCAATTGCCTTATATGTATGCAAGCTAACCCTGACCTAATGGACGATTGAAAGCTGCAGAAACGGCCATAGCTAATTCAAGAAATTCCAAGAAAATTGAAAACCTGTTCTTGCATTCTAGGGCGATTCAAGGGTTTTTGTTGATTCAAATACATTGCAGGAGGTTCCAGGAACGTTTTGCAATTAAACTCAGGCATTAAAACTCAAAGAATCGTCATCTACAGAACCACGGTTTGCATTTTTGATTCATAATCGTATTGCTTGATTCATGCGCATTTAACACGTTTTCATGATTGTTTTGCATTGCTAGAGACTGAACAAAGCTAATGGCATGGTTTAATTGGACTATAGTTCCCTGAATCACATGATGCCATGATCAAACTTCTAGGGTTTCCTAGCTTTGAATTAGGGCTTTATGAACCAGGGAAAATTGGGACTCATGAGATGCATGACTAAACTCGTGTGGGGAAGACGAACATACCCCACACCTCGCAAAATATTTATATCCACTGTGCTTCTAATCGCTATTTTCTATTGCAAGAATTAGTGGGGGTTAAAAACCCCCGCTATCTGATGTTAATTATACAGGTACAAACGAAGAAGATGATGAGGTGTTGGCATCCCATTGGTTAATTTGAAAAAGCGCGCGTTTGTTTTTATAATTTCAGCATATTGATTGGTTTGCATATATAATGAATACTTATTATTCCAATATCAATTGAGGCAGGTTGGTGGATTGGTTGAGTGAACGTCGAATGAGCGCTGGGACCTGGGTTCGAATCTCAGGTCCCCCAAAACACTTATTCCATTTTTTCTTTATGTGTTCACATGCAGCTTTCAAAAGGTGGTATACCATACATCTCAAATCTCAACACGCCAGTTGTCTTCAAACTGAAATCCAATGGCCTAGATGGAAGGATCACCATACACCCTAGTCAATGAGCATGTAGGGAGTCCAGAAAAGTCAAACAGACTGGATGTAAATGGGCCTGAGAATTGCCAAAGACACCTCCAAAATTGGGCCAACACCCCCCTGAGTTTATTTTCTTCTTCTCCTTTTATTTTTATTTAAATTGTTTTTTTATTAATTTTATAATTATTATTAACATTAACAAATTAATATTTATTTTTCTTAATAAATTCAGAAAGCATAAAAAATATAATATTTTTATTTATTAAATTTAATTAGTTATTTTGCAAATAAATACTAACATAAATAATTTAGTTTTAATTAGGTTAATTTTAATACTTTCACAATAATTTAAAATCAATGTAGAATTAGGGTTTTTAATAACTTTTAACCATCTTTTGTTTTTCCCTTAAAAAACATAAAAAACACAAAAATATCTTTTTTTATTTAATTAATTAAATAGTCTAGGTTTTAATTTAATTAAATGCATAATAATAAAAAATCTATTTCTTTCTCAAAAAAGGGTCAAAATCCTAAAAAACTCTTCGATTCAATTTTTGTCTTCTCGCGCGTGTGATTATTCTTGATTCATATTTTGATTCATATAATTGTATTTGCTCCGAGGATGTAATAGCTTTAATTAGGACTTTTTATCGCTTTCATTTTATTTTCCAGCAATTTACTTTTTCAAGGGTTTGTTTTTGGCGATGTAAATACCCGACGCCTTGTAATAGTTTAGTTTTATTTTCCGCAACTATTAACTGCTAGATGTATGTTAACTAGGCTATGCATGTCAAGATCTATCTTAAATTAAAATCAATAGTAGCTCACCATAACATGTACAAAGATAACATAACTGAAACCTGACACACTTGCACATGCCACTCTTAGGGTACGCCTCACTTGGTTGCCTCGACGTGGTCATTGAGTATAGGGTGTTTTAGAGGTCGCCCTCCTGTCTAAAGATCAAAGTTGCCTCGAAACGGTTGCCTCGATAAAGAATGATCTAGGACATTAGGGTTACCGCTAAGGCGTCCTACCATTGTTTTAGTGACCACATGTCCCTATAATCGAATTGACCCTAAAACTCTAACGACGGTGCTACCTACTTCTCAATAGTGGGATGGTACTGTCTAAAGGACATTTACACAGCTTAATTTCTTTTGAGTAGGTAGAGGTTCTCAGGTACTTGATCTTTCAAAACAAAAATAATTTTCGCACTTACATTTTTTCAAACAAAAGTTTTCAAACAAACACTTCATACACTCTTGAGGGCAGACACAAGAGTTAAATCGAAGTTTTCAAACAATACTTTTTCAAAACCTACAAACACAAGAAAAGAAAAATCTTTTGAAAACATAGTGAGCAAGTACCTAAGAGCCCGTGGATAACCACAGATAGAAAGGGTGCTAACACCTTCCCTTTCTATAATCTACCTCCCGAACCCGAGAAACATCTCGAGAAGGAATTTTGCTGTGCTTTTGTCCTTTCCTTGTTGGAGAAAATAAAAGACGGTGGCGACTCTTGCTTACCGCGACATTTTGCGAAACGCAAACGCGAACCAGCATTCTAAAACAGTCAGTTCTATTTCCACCGATCACACTAAGTATTTAGAATTTAACTTTTTCAAGGTAAAATTTGACTTTTGAGCTTGCAAATGACCACTTTGCTCTTGTAAATGGTTTGCTTGGAAAGAAATGATAATTCAGGGCTTGGATTTGTTCAAGAGAAACTCTGAGAATCCAGGATGATTTCCTGAAGAATGAGAGAGCAAATTTTGGGGTACAACAATTAGCAACTGTCTTTCTGTTTCTTATGCAAGTATTTGTGAACAGTAATCATATTTAAATGCATATGTCAAAAATAATCATTGGACATTTTTTTCCAAACAGAAAAAGGAAAAGCAAACAGTTTTATACTTTCAAAGAAATGATTTGTATTGATTTTTGAAGTTCGCCTATGACAGGAATTTTGTACAACGAGAATGACGTTCTAGTAGGAGAACGCCACCGTGAAAATGAAAATTATACAAAGAGAAAACAACTATGTGTAATAATCCCATTGAGTTTCAATTCTTCTATTGCCCTTATGTCCTTGAGCGTCTCATCACTTTGCTACTTGTCTGAAGCTGACTGGATTGATCGGTAATGTCTAAGCTTTATAGTTGATACTGGAGCCTGGTCGTAAGGTGATCCAATGGAACATAGTTTTACGCTTAAAATCCCTAAATTTCCTCCCTTTCGGGTTTTCAATCCATCGGGATACCCTTTTTTTCCCAAGCGTCCTTTTCAGGTTTTCGACTTGCCGGGTGTACAGATTTTTTGTATTTATCCCTAATTTTTTCCTGAACCCTTTGGGTTCGCCGGGATGCCCTTATTTTTTCCTAGGCCAGTCAACCTAGGGGTCTTTATTTACGCGTAGTATCTTTTCACTATGTCTGCATTAACAGGGTGAGGAAGGTCGTCACCATCCATGGTGGTCAAAGTCATGGCTCCACCAGAAAATATGCTTTTGATCACAAATGGCCCTTCGTACGTGGGAGTCCAATTTCCCCTAGGATCACCTTGTGGTAGTATGATGCGCTTGATCACTAGGTCACCCACTTGATATACTTGACGTATGACCTTTTTGTTGAATGCTTTGTTCATTCACTTTTGGTATATCTGACCATGACAGACAGTAACAAGCCTCTTCTCATCAATCAGATTCAGTTGATTGAGTCGAGTCTGAATCCAATCGTCTCCGTTTAAACCTGCATCCTTCGTGATCCTTAAAGAAGGTATATGGATTTCAATAGGTAGGACAACCTCCATACCATATACCAGGGAATAAGGTGTTGCTCCTGTTGACGTATGTGCTGAGGTGCGGTAACCATGAAGCGCAAATGGTAGCATCTCATGCCAGTCTTTGTATGTCACCATCATCTTCTATATGATTTTCTTAATATTCTTGTTAGCAGCCTCCACAGCGCCATTCATCTTAGGCCGGTAAGGGGAAGAATTATGATGCTGGATCTTGAACTATTTACAAAGTTCGGTGATCATTGTATTATTGAGATTCGTACCATTGTCTGTGATTATTCTCTCTGGCACACCATACCAATAAATCAGGTTATGCTTGATAAATTGTGCCACAACATTCTTGGTAACGGTAGCAAAAGAGACAGCCTCAAGCCACTTCATGAAGTAATCAATGGCCACTAGGATGAAGTGATACTCGTTGGAAGCGGTAGGCCTAACCTCTCAGATCATGTCAATGCCCCACATTGCAAAGGGCCATGGAGCCGTCAAGACATTCAAGGGATTTGGAGGTACATGCACTTTATCAGCATAGATCTGGCATTTGCGACAAGTTCGGGAGTACTGATAACAGTCTGCTTCCATAGTGGACCAATAGTATCCTGCCCGTAAGATCTTTTTAGCCATGGTATGTCCACTAGAGTGGGTGCCAAAGGTACCTTCGTGTAAATCTGTCATGATCTTCTTTGCTTCACTCTTGTCTACACACCGAAGCAAAGTAGAGTCATGGTTGCGCTTGTAGAGGATTCCATTACTGATGAAGAACTTTGTGGATAACCTTCTCAAAAACTTCTTATCATTGACAGACGCCCCCTAGGGACATTCTTGAGCCTCGAGATACCTTTTCACTTCATGGAACCAAGGTTTGTCTGCTACTTCTTCAGTGTCAATCTCATAGCAGTATGTTGGTTCATCCAACCTCTCAATAGTGATTCGAGGAGCCTCGTTGTCCCACTTGACCTTGAACATGGATGACATAGTAGCTAGCACGTTTGCTAATTGATTCTCTTCTCGTGGAAAATGTTCAAAGGTGACTTCCTCAAAGTGTGGAAGAAATGTCAGCACATGTTCTTTGTAAGGGATGAGATTTGGGTGCTTCATGTCCCACTCCCCTTTGATTTGACTTATTACCAAGGATGAATCACCGAAAACACTCAAGAACTTGATCCTTAGGTCAATAGCAGCTTTGAGACCCATAATGCATGCTTCATACTCTGCCATGTTCTTGGTACAATTGAAACATAATCGGGCGGTGAAAGGAGTATGACAGTCGTCGGGGGATATGATTACAGCACCGATGCCATTTCCGAGTGCATTTGAGGCTCCATCAAAAACCATTGTCCATCGGGATCCTTCCTCGGGTCCTTCATCCGGTCCAGGTTCTTCACAGTCAGTCACTAACATAATATTCTAATCTGGGAACTCAAAATTCATGGACTGGTAGTCATCCACAGTCTGATGAGCCAAATGATCAGCTAGTACACTTACCTTAATTGCTTTCTGGGTCATGTACTAGATATCATATTCGGTCAAGATCATTTTCCATCTTGTTATCCTTCCAGGGAGAGCGGGCTTCTCGAAGATATACTTGATTGGATCCATCTTAGATATCAATAAAGTAGTGTGGGTCATCATATACTACCTCAGTCGGCGAGTAGCCCATGCCAAAGCGCATCAAGTTTTCTCGAGCAGTGAGTATCTTGTTTCACAGTCGGTAAACTTTTTTCTAAGGTAGTATATTGCGTGCTCTTTTCGACCGGACTGATGTTAGAACAAAGTTTGAATCTACTACCATAAGTTTAAGTTTTTATGATAACAAAATGAAAAGATATATTAATTATGTGATTCATGTAAGAACTATTTGCTACCTAAAATATTACTTTCTGTTTTGCAGAAACTCTGATGGGTATCAGCAAGAGTACATCATAATCAGCATCAGAATATTGGATATCAACATCAGCATCAGAAGATGCTATATCAGATACCAAGATCAGAAGAACAACTCACGCTTATGCTGAAGCTTGATGAACAGATCTGCGCTCAACACTCTGAACTCTGATAAAGACAACAACAGTTCATCAGCACTTAAGCAGCGTCAGAATGAGCCAAAGCCAGAACACGCTTAGTTGCAACGGCACTGTGCATTCAAGACGAGTTATTACCAACAGCATCATTCCAGACAAGATCTGCTTAATAAGGAAAGATTGTTATTGGCATTGAATCAGAATTATTGCTCCAACGTTCACTAATTTCAATGCTATATAAACAAGTCAATGAAGATTGAATTGGCTAATGCTCTACATAAATTTACACGCCTAAAATCTATTCATCATCTTCTTATTCTCAGTTTGCTAAAAGCTCCAAAATTCATTACTCAATTATTTTAGCAATCTAGTTTCCATAAGCTTAAGTTGTGTAATATCACAGTTGTGATAAACAGTTTTGTAGAAAACATTTACACACCTAGATTTCAATTCTTTGTAAGAAAGTAATTCCTTGAGAAACCGGTTTGTGGTTTGCTTCAAGAAGGCTTTAGCAGTTGTTAAAGCAGATTGTAATATTCAGTTGAATATAGTGGATTAAGACCTCGTTGGAGAGAGGCGAAATCACCTTGACGGGTGGACTGGAGTAGTTTGAGATCAAACGAACCAGGATAAAAATATCATGTTCATTGCAATTGATTTTCAGTTTTACAATTCAACCCCCCTTCTTGTGTTTTTCACTTCTTCAATTGGCATCAGAGCGCCTGGTTCTGAGCTAAAACACTTAACCGTGTCAGTACAAGATCCAGCGTCAGAAAAACACAATGGCAGGAACTTATTCACACACCAGCAATGACAACAATGAAGACAGAGACAGATTCAGCGGCAAACCTCCAGTCTTTGATGGAGAAAATTTTGATTACTGGAAAGACAGAATTGAAAGCTTCTTTCTGGCACATGATGCTGATCTGTGGGACATGGTGACAGATGGATACACGCACCCTGTGAATGCAAGCGATCAGAAGATTGATAGAAAAGCAATGTCTGATCAACAAAAGCGTGACTTCAAAAATCATCACAAGGCCAGAACCATCCTTCTCAGCGCCATCTCCTATGCTGAATATGAAAAGATCTCTAACAGAGACACAACAAAGAACATGTTTGACTCACTCAGAATGACGCATGAGGGCAACGTTCAGGTCAAAGAAAAAAAGCTCTTGTGCTCATTCAGAAGTATGAGGCATTCAAAATGGAAGAAAGTGAATCCATTGAAACAATGTTCTCAAGATTCCAAATTCTGGTAGCTGGTCTCAAGGTTCTGGACAAAGGTTACTCTACTGCTGATCACGTCAAGAAAATCATCAGAAGCTTACCAAAGCAGTGGAGGCCAATGGTTACAGCTCTGAAGCTAGCAAAAGATCTCAACAAAATTTCTCTGGAGGAACTTATCAGCTCCCTCAGAAGTCATGAAATAGAGCTAGAAGCTGATGAACCCCAGAAGCAAGGTAAGCCTTTAGCATTAAAATCTAACAAAAAATCTGAGTCTAAAGTTTTGCAGGCAGTTGAAGAAACATCTGATGGATCCTCATCAGAAGAAGACGAACTTTCTCTCCTCTCTAGAAGAGTGAATCAACTGTGGAAGCAGAGGCTAAGGAAGTTCAGGAATCCCAGAAGATCTGATCAGAACGAGTCTTCTTCCAGATACAGAAGGACAGATTCTTCCTCTGGATACAGAAGATCAGAAGGCTCCTCAGGAAGCAGAAAGCCAAACACCAAGGACATCATCTGCTATGAGTGCAATGAGCAAGGACACTACAAGAGTGACTGCCCAAAGCTTCAGAGGGAAAAGCCCAAAAAGAAGTTTGGAAGAGAAAAGAAGAAAAGTCTCATGGCCACATGGGATGACTCTGACTCGTCTGAAGCTGACTCAGAATCAGATGATGAGAGAGCAAACATAGCTCTCATGGCCAACATCTCAGAAGATAGTGAAGCTTCTGAATCAGACTCAGAATCAGATACTGAAGAGGTATTTCCTGACTTTGCAGTTAATTTTATCAAGGCTGAACTTGCTGAAAGCCTTAATGAAATTCTAGAAAGGTATCAGTAGATTAGAGTAAAATTCAGAAACCTGAAAAGGAATCTTAAATCTAACTCTGATAAGACTGAGAGTCTTAAATTGGAAAATTCTGAGCTGAGAAATAAAATTTCAAAATTAGAAATTGTTTTACAAAACTCTCAGAAGGAACCAATTTCTGAAACTCCCAGCAGTGCTGATGAGATCATCAAGGAGTATGATCACAGTTTCCAGAAGTTCCTTGCTAAAAGCATAAATAGAAGAAAAATGGCTTCAATGATCTATGGAGTTAGCAGAAACGGCAGGAAGGGAATAGGATACCAAGGTAAGGTTCCTACACCAAAGAATGTCATGGACTTAACCATTAAACACACTCCTCTGAATTCACATTTTGTGTATGGTCACACACATGATATTAAATACACTAGTAGTAAGTATTCTGTGAAACCAAAATTCAACCAGAGTTTTGGTAAATCTAACAAATCAGGACCCAAGAAAATCTGGGTACCTAAGGATAAAATAATACATGTTGCAGATATCTTTAGCAGCAAATCAGAAACACCAGCCATGATACCTGGACTCTGGCTGCTCGCGACACATGACGGGAAGAAGGCATATGTTCCAAAGCCTGGAACTTAAGCCTGGAGGCCACGTTGGCTTTGGAGGCAATCAGAGGGGAAAGATAATTGGCTCTGGAACTGTAGGTAATGGAAATCTTCCCTCTATAAATAATGTTCTGCTAGTAGATGGATTAATGCATAATCTGTTATCCATAAGTCAATTAAGTGATAACGGTTATGATATAATCTTTAATCAAAAATCATGTAAAGTTGTTAGTCAGAAAGATGGGACTATCCTGTTTAATGGAAAGAGGAAAAACAACATCTATAAAATCAAACTTTCTGAACTGAAAAGTCAGAATGTAAAGTGTCTTCTGTCTGTTAACAATGAGCAGTGGATCTGGCACAGAAGATTGGGGCATGTTAGTATGAGAAGAATATCTCAGATTAACAAACTCAATCTGGTCAGAGGACTTCCTAATTTGAAGTTCAATTCAGATGCTCTGTGTGGAGCATGTCAGAAAGGCAAGTTTTCAAAACCTTCTTTTAAATCTAAAAATGTTGTTTCTACCTCTAAGCCATTAGAACTTCTGCACATTGACTTATTTGGACCAGTTAAAACTGCTTCAGTCAGTGGCAAGAAGTATGGGTTAGTAATCGTAGATGACTATAGCAGATGGACATGGGTAAAGTTCTTAATACACAAGGACGAGTCACACTCTGTGTTTGTTACCTTCTGTAACCAAGTTCAGAATGAAAAGGATCTTAGAATCGTTAAAGTCAGAAGTGATCATGGTGGAGAGTTTGAAAACAAAGACTTTGAGTCATTCTTTAATGACAGAGGCATTCTGCATGATTTCTCTTGTCCTAGAACTCCCCAACAAAATGGAGTTGTAGAACGAAAGAACAGAACATTGCAAGAAATGGCCAGAACCATGATCAATGAGACAAACGTTGCTAAGATCTTCTGGGTAGAGGCAATAAACACAGCGTGCTACATTCAGAACAGAATCTCAATAAGACCTATTCTGGAAAAGACTCCATATGAATTGTGGAAGAACAGAAAGCCCAACATTTCATATTTTCATCCATTTGGATGTACCTGTTTTATGTTAAATACAAAGAATTATTTGAACAAGTTTGACTCTAAAGCACAAAAGTGTATTATGTTAGGATACTCTGAACGCTCAAGAGGGTACAGAGTATACAATACAGAAACACAGATTGTGGAAGAATCAATCAGTGTTCATTTTGATGATAAGCTTGACTCTGAAAAGTCAAAGCAAAATGAAGTTTTTGCAGGTATGGAAATTGAATTTACAGGTTCTGAAGACAAGTCATCATAAGCTCTCAACACAGACACTCCTTCAACATCTGAAAGGAGCACTGCTAGCAATCCTACAACAGCTGCTGATCAACCTCAGAAGAGATTACCCAGAAGCAGCTTGGATCACCCAGAAGAAACTATCTTAGGAAGAAAGGAAGATCCAATCAGAACAAGAGCAAGCTTCAGAAACTCTGAAGAAACTCTCATGGGACTGGTGTCTCTGATTGAACCTTCTTCTATTGATGAAGCACTTCTGGACAACGACTGGATTCTAGCAATGCAAGAAGAGCTGAATCAATTCACCAGAAATGACGTATGGGATCTTGTTCCCAGACCAAAAGGATTCAACGTCATTGGAACAAGATGGGTGTTCAGAAACAAGCTAAATGAACAAGGTGAAGTCATCTGAAACAAAGCACGACTGGTTGCACAAGGTTATAGTCAGCAAGAGGGGATAGACTATACAGAAACCTTTGCTCCAGTCGCGAGGTTAGAATCTATCAGACTTTTAATTTCATTTGCTGTTAATAGAGGCATCACTCTGTATCAGATGGATGTCAAGAGTGCATTCTTAAATGGTTATATAGAAGAAGAGGTTTATGTGCACCAACCCCCTGGTTTTGAAAATACAAAACATCCAGAACATGTTTTCAAACTAAAGAAGTCACTATATGGTCTGAAACAAGCTCCTAGAGCTTGGTATGAAAGACTAAGTAACTTTCTGTTAGAAAATGAATTCACCAGAGGGGAGGTGGACACTACCTTATTCTGTAAGTTAGTTAAGAATGACATCTTAGTCTGTCAAATTTATGTTGATGATATTATTTTTGGATCTACTAATCCTTCTCTTGGAAGAAAATTTGCTAAGTATATGCAGGCAGAATTTGAGATGAGCCTCATGGGGGAACTGAAATTCTTTATAGGAATTCAGATCAATCAAACTCCAGAGGGAACTTACATTCATCAGAGCAAATATATCAGAGATCTTCTGAGGAAATTTGACCTCTCAGAATGTAAGCCATCAAAGATTCCAATGCATCCCACGTGCATTCTGGAAAGAGAAGAGGTAAGCAAAAAGGTAGAACAGAAGTTCTACAGAGGTATGATTGGTTCTCTCCTTTATCTAACAGCTTCAAGACCTGATATCTTATTCAGCGTATGTATTTGTGCTAGATTCCAATCAGATCCTTGAGAATCTCACTTAACAGCTGTTAAGCGAATTTTCAAGTATCTGAAAGGTACTACTAATCTGGGTTTATTTTATAGAAAATCTAGTGATTACAGCTTAGTAGGCTACTGCGATGCTGACTTTGCTGGAGATAGAGTAGAGCGTAAAAGTACTTCTGGAAGCTGCCAGTTTCTGGGAGAAAATCTGATCTCTTGGTCCAGCAAAAGGCAATCCACAATTGCGCTATCAACAGCAGAAGCTGAGTACATAGCAGCAGCAGGATGTAGCATACAAATGCTCTGGATGAAAAGTCAGCTTGAAGACTTCCAGATTTTTGAGAGTAACATCCCTATACTCTGTGACAATACTTCTGCTATTTGCTTAAGTAAGAATCCAATTTTACATTCTAGAGCTAAGCATATAGAAATAAAACATCATTTCATTAGGGACTATATTCAGAAAGGAATTTTGAATTTAAAATTTATTGATACAGACCATCAATGGGCTGATATCTTCACTAAACCCCTTTCTGAAGATAGGTTCAATTTCATTCTGAAACATCTCAGCATGAAAATCTGCCCATAGTGAAAATGCTTTAACTCTATATATTTATCTTCAGAATGTATTTGTTTTACTGTGAACTTCTGATCAATCTCCTTTCAGAAAGATAGAACATGCAGATTGTATCAGATGCTAGTCTTAAAGATCTGAGCGTTTCAGCTCAAGGATAGACGTGCTGCTCACTAAATCAAACAAGTGTCATCCAATCATCAGCAAATCTCTGAAGCAGAACGCGTGCACGCTTCTGAGAAGGCAAAACGCTGATTGGGTGCATTGAGACACATGTCTGGTAACTGTTTCAAGTATCTTTCTCAAATCCCCCAAAATCAGCAAGCATTAAATGAAAGTAATCATGTTTTAAAACGTAATCATGATTTTATTTCTCTTTCTTGAAACCGTTTACACTTTCAAAAAATTTCTAAATCTATTTAAACTCATTAACTTCTCACATTAATCCTTTACCGTTTCTCATAATCTCTCAAATATTTTCTGCATTTTCTCTGTGTGTTCATCTCTTTCAAACTTAAACCCATTTTCTCAGTTTTCTCAGAAAAACCCTAAGTGTGAACATGGCAACCTCCAGCAATGCTTCTGCAGGTTCTCAGAAGAAGGATTCCTCTGAACAGTACCAAGTTCCTTTCAGAACACTCCTTACACCAGTGAAGAATTTGGAAGTGCGGTCTGAACTGATTATTGACTTTGGCAGTCTGAAAGAAAATGGATTTGACTTGACAGAAGAAGTTAGGGCACGGAAATGGGAGAGATATTTTGATAGGTTGGTTGGACCAACGTTCCCAGTCTTGGTCAAGGAGTTCTGGATTCATGCGTCCTCATCAACGCATCAAGTCACCTCCTACACAATGGGAAAGAAGATTGTGATCACTGAGGATCACATATCAAAATTGATTGGTTACAGTGGCGGTGGCGTCCGCTGTATTGATATGGCTGAAAGATGCTCTGACGTTGGTGTCATAGCAGAACAGATTTTCACCCTAGATCAGACTATTCAAGCTGAAGAGGTCAGACAAGCTAAAGATGTTGCAGAAAGCTCTCAGAAGCTCCCTGCTTCTGATGTTTCTCAAGCTGCCTTGGACAGGCAGACTCTGGAAGAGCTGAAGCTGAATGATATTCGTCTGCAACAAAGAATGGATGAAAATAATCAGAAGATGAAGGAAAGGATGGATGTACATGACAACAAGATAGATACAGTAGTCAGCATGGTGCACAAGCAGACTGAAACTGCTGATCAGATTAAGGCAATGCTGGAGACTCTGTTCACACGCTTTCCTCCCCAACCTTAGTTTTTCATTCATGATATTTTCAATGTTTTTCTTTGCATGTCTTTTGTACTGTTTTGTCTGGCTCTGAATACTTTAATATAACAAGTTTTTCTGCTCTAATCGTTTTAGCACATCACTTAAACTTTTTGATTGCTGACAAAAAGGGGGAGAACAAGAATGATATTTTTCAATAACGGATTACTAAGACAAAAAGTCTCAAACATTCTAACTCTGATATACTTGAATGTTGTCTATTTTTTTTTGCATAAGTCTACAGGTACAAGAATGCTCTCTAATTCACTGAAGACCAAAGCCCTGATACTCTGATCCAAATCAAAGCTCTGATAAAGCTCTGATATTCTGATCTGAAGTTCTGATAGTCAAAGCTCTAATATTATGATGTTCAAAAATTCAATAAAGATCTGATCCTGAAGACTCTCGGAATTAAAAAGGGAAGTAATAAATTCAGGGGGAGTTTCTCCAATCCCAACTCTGATATCTCTTTATCCCTTATCTTTGATAACTCCATATTTAATTCTGATGCAACTTATCATTCAGTTATCTCTGATACTTTTTCACGCTATTTTCAATTAAAAAATATCTAGTTTTTGTCATCATCAAAAAGGGGGAGATTGTTAGAACAAAGTTTGAATCTATTACCCTAAGTTTAAGTTTTGATGATAACAAAATGAAAAGATATATTAATTATGTGATTCATATAAGAACTATTTGCTACCTAAAATATTACTTTCTGTTTTGCAGAAACTCTGATGGGTATCAGCAAGAGTACATCATAATCAGCATCAGAATATTGGATATCAACATCAGCATCAGAAGATGCTATATCAGATACCAAGATCAGAAGAACAACTCACGCTTATGCTGAAGCTTGATGAACAGATCTGCGCTCAACACTCCGAACCCTGATAAAGACAACAACACTTCATCAGCACTTAAGCAGCGTCAGAATGAGCCAAAGCCAGAACACGCTTAGTTGCAACGACACTGTGCATTCAAGACGAGTTATTACCAACGACATCATTCCAGACAAGATCTGCTTAATAAGGAAAGATTGTTATTGGCATTGAATCAGAATTATTGCTCCAACGTTCACTAATTTTAATGCTATATAAACAAGTCAATGAAGATTGAATTGGCTAATGCTCTACATCAATTTACACGCCTAAAAGCTATTCATCATCTTCTTATTCTCAGTTTGCTAAAAGCTCCAAAATTCCTTACTCAATTATTTTAGCAATCTAGTTTCCATAAGCTTAAGTTGTGTAATATCACAGTTGTGATAAACAGTTTTGTAGAAAACATTTACACACCTAGATTTCAATTCTTTGTAAGAAAGTAATTCTTTAAGAAACCGGTTTGTGGTTTGTTTCAAGAAGGCTTTAGCAGTTGTTAAAGAAGATTGTAATATTCAGTTGAATATAGTGGATTAAGACCTCGTTGGAGAGAGGCGAAATCACCTTGACGGGTGGACTGGAGTAGTTTGAGATCAAACGAACCAGGATAAAAATATCGTGTTCATTGCAATTGATTTTCAGTTTTACAATTCAACCCCCCTTCTTGTGTTTTTCACTTCTTCAGCTTTCTGGGTCATGTACTAGATATCATATTCGGTCAAGATCATTTTCCATCTTGCTATCCTTCCAGGGAGAGCGGGATTCTCGAAGATATACTTGATTGGATCCATCTTAGATATCAATAAAGTAGTGTGGGTCATCATATACTGCCTCAGTCGGCGAGCAGCCCATGCCAAAGCGCATCAAGTTTTCTCGAGCAGTGAGTATCTTGTTTCACAGTCGGTAAACTTTTTTCTAAGGTAGTATATTGCGTGCTCTTTTCGATCGGACTTGTCATGTTTCCCCAGCACACACCCCATCGAATTATCTAACACTGTTAAGTACATTATCAAAGGTCTTCCTTCAAACAGAGGCATCAAAATTGGAGGCTTTTGAAGGTATTCTTTGATTCTTTCAAAGGTAGTCGGGAATTCGTCATTCCATTTTACCACTTGATCTTTCTTCAGGAGTTTGAATATTGGCTCACAAGTAGCACTTAAATGGGAAATGAACCTGGCAATGTAATTCAGGCGTCCCAAGAAACCTCTAACCTCCTTCTCAGTGTGAGGAGCCGAAATATCTTGTATAGCCTTCACCTTTACAGGGTCTACCTGAATACCTTTGTCACTGATAATGAAACCTAGGATTTTACTAGCCCTTACCCCAAAGGTGCACTTGTTCAGATTTAACGTCAGCTTGCATGTCTTCAACCTATCAAACAACTTTTGTAGATGATTGAGGTGCTCTCCTCAGTTTGAGACTTGACTATCATGTCATCAACATAGACCTCTATCTCATGGTGAATCATGTCGTGGAGTAAAGCTACCATGGCTCGCTGATAGGTTGCCCCAGCATTTTTCAACCCAAACGGCATTACTTTGTAGCAGAAAGTGCCCCATTGCGTGACGAAGGTTTCTTCTCCATGTCTTCGGGTGCTATCTTGATCTGATTGTAGCCAGAGAAACCGTCCATGAAGGAAAAGATCTTGTGTTGCACGGTATTGTCAACCAGAACTTCAATGCGGGGAAGCGAAAAGTCATCCTTGGGGCTTGCCATGTTTAAATCTCGGTAGTCCACACACATCCGTA
The DNA here is from genome assembly GCA_948472305.1 of Vicia faba. Lineage (NCBI taxonomy): Eukaryota > Viridiplantae > Streptophyta > Magnoliopsida > Fabales > Fabaceae > Vicia > Vicia faba. The sequence goes on along the minus strand of OX451741.1, from coordinate 238,622,672 downwards.
CCTTGTCGTCTTTTTTAGGCATCGGGACTACGTTAGCAACCCATTAGGGATAAGAGGTGACCACTAGGAACCCAGCGTTGAACTGTTTCACGACCTCTGCTTTCATCTTCTCTGACATTTCAGGGCACATACGACGGACCTTCTGCTTTACCAGAGGGAAATCCTCTTTAGTTGGAAGACGGTGAACCACAATATCCGTGTCCAGTCCTGGAATGTCTTCATACGACCATGCAAAGATCTCGACATAATCATGCAACATCTGTATCAACTGTTGTTTGACACCAAGCTCCAGATTTGCACCTATCTTGACTTATTTTTTGTCCTCTTCTGTGCCCAAGTTTATTGTCTCAACTGGCTCTTCATGAGGCTGTATAGCCCTTTCTTCCTGCTGTAACAATCTAACAAGTTCTTCGGGTACCTCACAATCTTCCTCACCTTCATCCTCGGCTTGGTTGATAGGATTTTCAAAGTCATAACCGGCAAAACTGTTATCAATGGGATCCAGAGTGGATATGGATCTGCAGCTTGATACGTGAGTGTGTGTAAGAGCATAGCTGTATAGAAAAAGTAAAAAAGCAGAAAAGAAAAACAGAGAGCGCAAAATTTATATGCAAAATGTCCAATGCTTTATTAATTCCATATGAAATTGAAACATGATAACCCTCACAAATAAACCATTGTGGCCTGAGTAAGACACGTGGCCATAAAGTTTATATTGTTTATTACATATCCAAAAATAAGAAAGACAATTACTTCTGAATAAAAGTAATTAGTATAAAGTCTCTTGTCGTCTAGTTACTGGGTCCACCGTTGGTAGTAGGTGTGATACGGTGGGAGAACTGACTAGGGTTTTGCGTTTGTTTTCGCAAATGTTTCGGTTGAGCAAGAGTCGCCACCGGCTTTTTATTTTATCCTAAGGAAAGGTTAAAAAGCACAGCAAAAACCTTTGAGATGTTTTCTTGGGTTCGGGGAGTAGATTATAGAAAGGGAAGGTATTAGCACCCTTTCTATCCATGGTTATCCATGGGCTCTTAGTTACTTGCTTAGATAAACTTGCCTTGATTTTCAATTGTTCGAAATGGTGCTTTGTGCATGGCTTTGAAAATGTTTTGAAAAAAGATGCCTTGTCTAGGCAAACCTTGTAACAATTCTTTACTCGAATGTTTTACAAAAGGTGTTTGTCTTTTTGAAAAGATGTTTCAAGGTTTTTTTTGAAAGTTTGTTTTGAAAGTGTAGTGATGTGTGGTTTGAAAAATAGGCAAGTGTTTTTATTTTGCAAGTTGACAAGTACTCAAGAGCTATCTACCCTAAAGTTCTCAAAGATTTTTGCTATGTTTTAACCCTTTTAACAATTTTGTTCCACCATTGCATTTGGTGGGCAATCTTGTGTTAGGATGTGAAAGGGACGGGCGTGGGTCATTGTTTAGACCATAATTGCAATGGTGCCAAGTATCTTTGGGCAATTTTTTTCTTTAAGGGACTTGATCATTTTTAGGCAACTTTCGAAAGCGTCAACGAGGGACTATGATCATTTGGTTGTTTTATTTTGCCCAAAGAGACCTAACATGCAATATGGCCCATTATTGAAGGCAACAAGTGGAATACCCTAGGGGTGCAAGTGTGATTAGTGTTGTCCATTTTCATGCTTGTTTATATTGAATTTAGGTCAAACTATTTTGGTTAATTGATTTGCATACAAACCCTAATTCTAATCATGGCATAATTAGAAAGCTTTAAAGTGCGAAAAATAAAGTTCCTAAGTTATTACAACACAATATATGGGAAGGGGGGTACAAATGTCCAAATGGAGGTATTTTGACAAGAATTAAAATCCTAGACTATTACATCAAACTTGGAATTTTGCAAGGTACTTATTTACACAATATTCAAATAAAAAATAAGATAAGTATGCAAAATGCAAAAAAGGTTTTTTATATGTATGTAAAAAGTGTTTTTTATGTGTCAAGAAAACAAAAATAAAAGTACTAATTTTTGGGTATTTTTCATGTTTAGGGCAAAACCCTAATTTTGCTAAAATAAAATGATATTAATTATTTAATATATACAATATTTATTAGTTATGTACACAAAATAAATACAAGAGAAGTATATTTGTCAAAAAGGTATTTTTAATGTCAAATATTAATAAAAATAAAAATGTATATGTTTTTGTATTTTTTAACCTAAATATACTAATAAATACATATGTATTTGTATTATTTACTAAATATATTAAATATGTACAAAAAAATAAAATATTTAATATTATTAAAAAAAGTATATTTTTTTATACAATGTTTTCAAGAGATAACATAAAATAAAAATCAGAAATAAAATATGTTTGTATTATTTTTTAGTTATTTTAAATAATAGTATTTATGTACAAAACTTAAATGAAACAAAATAAATGTCAAAAAATGCAAAAAAAATGTGAGAAAAATAATTTTAATGTTTTTTCATGTTTAGACAAAAATATAAAAACAAAATCAAAAGGAAAAAAATCAGAAATAACAAAGACATCTCAAAATGGGCCAGGGGGGTGCAACTGTAAAAGCATGGTGTGAAAATAAAAACATTTCAGGCTCAGCCCAGAACCTATCTTCTTCAACCTCCAGCAAGCCTTGTTCAAAAAACGCGCGTTTTGTACATTGATTCAAACATCCTGATTCCTGGACTTTCAGCACAAACTCATAACATAAAAGATGTCAAGCATGAAGTCACGATTCCATACATATAAAAAACTCATCTTAACTCTCAGAAATGAGAGAGAATTTCTCCATTCCTAATTTTAAACCTAACTTTTTATCAATGTTCAGAACTCAAATTCTCATAGCACAGGCAAAATAAATGGAAAGTAAAGATATGTATAGTTTCAGGGACATGAGCATGACATTTTTTATTCACAAACTTAGAGCTAATTCTTCCTACATTGAGAGATAGAAGTTCATGAACTTACCTATTCAGTTGGAATCGTGTCTGGCAATGGAGGAGCTTTCAGGGCAAGATAATGATTTGTATAGCTTGCTTGATGTATGAGGATGCTATTCCAATACTTGGTATGCTTTGAAACCTTCTATATCAAGCTGCAGAAGTCAACCTGCAAGAGGAAGAAATGAAAATGGCAAAACTGATTAGAGGTGTTACAGTCTGCTTCTAATGCTTTGGACAGTTTGTATGGATGGTAGGGAAAGTGTTTGAACTGGTTTTGGCCAAGATGCACGATGGAAATGAACTATGCCACTCAAACTGCAGGGATGCCCTGTTTTTGTGCAGTTCAATGGTGATTCTGTGAATGGGGAGGTATTGGAGGTGATAGGCTCGTGTCTCAGGTCAGGATGGATGTTTAGAATGTGTTTAACAAGTTTGCTTAAGTTGGTCTTGGCAAAAATGAGAGTTGGGAGTTGTTATGCAAGGTTTCTTCAACTTTAAGCAACAAAGTGTCAAGTGGTTTTCTAGACTGATGGAGGCCCCTCTAATGTGCTGCTAAGCTTGCCCTTGATCAGTGGGATTAGCCTAATAACTTGTGCCAAATAGATTTGTTGTGTACCTCTTGATTTGCAAATTGACATAAAGCTTCACTTTTTCAAAAATGGACATAATGCTTTTTCTATTTTAGGACTAAACCTTCATGTAATGCTTAAACACATAATGCAAGGCTTGAACACAAAGGGTTTGCATTTAATTATTGAGTGCAAATGGGATATAGGACCTGTAATCAAGTTGTGCAAGCTGATTTGAAAAATTGCATAAGTTATGAACATGTACATGGCCATGAATCAAAGTGACTTTTTCCTAACTTGCCAAATTCGATTCTCTCTAACCATAAGGTTGTTTGATGAGTTCTTGGACATTTTGGAAAGCTTGGAATGTGTACTACAATCCATCTTTGTAATGCAAATTAAAATTCCAAGTGGAAGCATGTGAAAAGTTTCCATGAAGTTTGGCAAAAAAACCTTGCCTAAAATAGGTCAAAATTTCTCTAAGTTAAGAATGGTTTGGTACCCTTGTTCCAAAAATTGTAACTTGAGCTACAAGATTCTTTTGAGGAAACTTTGTGAATCAAAGTTGTAGATTTTGCAATGGGATACAACTTTCATGTTTTGACTTTTCCTTGAATCCAAATGAATCTTGGTGAGAAACTGGGACAAAGTTAGGAAAAAATTAGGGTTTTTCATAACTTAGAAAAATTCTAAGTTATGAAAAATCTTCATTTCAAACCCTAATTTGTGATTCTTGATTTCTTGATGAACAAGTTTCATGATTTGGCATGTTTTGAAGAAAAATGAATCTTGACACTTGATTTTGACCAAAAAGTCAAAGTTTGACTTTTCAGTATACAGTCAAAATTGATCAATTGACTGGAAAATTCAACTGTCAATCTTGTGCATTTGGGATCTTTTGAACTTGTTGAGTATGTCAAGACAATTCCATTGGGTCCTTGAGTCCATATGTGAGCTTGGTTTGCCATTGGCTTGGTCAAACAGTCAAAAATTGCCTTTGTGCAGTCAAAACCCTAAAAATGACCATTTTGCCCTTTTGGTGATCTGATCAAATTTCTTGTGGAATTGTGATCCAAACTTTATCAAATGGTTCATATGAGTTCATTATGTTGATATGGGTCAAAAATCATGAGGTTTGACTGTCAATTGGCCATAGTTGACTTTTTCCCCAATACAACTGATTTCTAGGTCAACTGTCCAATTGACTGGGCAAAGTTTGGAATCAAGGCTTGAAACTTGGTATGGATAGACTGGGGAGTCCAACATGAAGCATGAAAGTTATCTTAGGCATTTTAGGTCAACACATCTTTGTGCAAACACAAACCCTAATTTGGCTCAACAGTGCTAGGAGAAGTCTTGAGCAGAGGAAACCCTAACTGGATCTTGAGCTCCAAGGGCCTTGTGATGAGAAAATATTGAGAAAATGGGATGGCAAATTTTGGGGTACAACAGTTGCCCCTGTTCAATCTTCTTGAATCCGAAGAGTTAGATTGGCAAGTTTGCCTTTCGCGACTCGAGGGTAAAAGGAGATTGGACACTAGAGTGCCCTTAAATTTGCACTCGTCACAGCAATGGATGTGGGAATGGGCTTAGAGATGCCATTTGGAAATGGGCTTCAAGATGCCATCTAGATGGGTGACAGAATCTTGTCGGGGATGGGCTTAAGGATGCCATCTGGAATGAGTATCAGAAAGGTGTACATGTTTTGGACCATCTCTGAACTGGGGGTCTGAATAAGCAATAGATTGACATCCGTATCTGGAGGCATCCGTAAACTGTTTTAAAAAATTGAGAAGAGTCTGAACAAGCGATAGATTAACATCCGTTGTTGGGAGGAATCCGTAAACTGTTTTTAGAAGTCTTGAAGTTGAATAAGCAATAGAGCAGCATCCGTTGTCGGGAAGCGTCTGTAAACTGTTTTCAAAAATTGCATCTGAACAAGTGATAGATTAACATCCGTTGTTGGGAAGAATCCATAAACTGTTTTCAGAAGTCTTGAGAAGAATCTGAATAAGCGATAGGTTAACATCCGTTACTGGAGAACCCGTGAACTGTTTTCAGAAGTCTTGAAGTTGAATAAGCAATAGAGCAGCATCCGTTGTCGGGAAGCGTCCGTAAACTGTTTTCAAAAATTGTATCTGAACAAGTGATAGATTAACATCCGTTGTTGGGAAGAATCCATAAACTGTTTTCAGAAGTCTTGAGAAGAATCTGAACAAGCGATAGGTTAACATCCGTTACTGGAGAACCCGTGAACTATTTTCAGAAGTCTTGACGGTGGAGGAGGAATCGGTGTAGGGTTTCCTGATGATGAGTTCGTGTAAAACTGCATATGGATGCATCTGGAATAAGCATCAGAATGTCGCCATGTCTGGGTCACATCTGAAAAATCGGCAGATAATGATTTTTTTCTGTCGACTGATCTTACCTGAAAAGGTAAAGAGTTAGTGGTATGCAATGTCATGATGCATGATGTAATGTATGTTACACCAATGTTTATGTTATGAATGTGATGAATGCGTATGTAAGCTGATGAGCTATCTTGCGGAGGATAGATGAGTCCTAGATGGCTGAAAATAAGAGCATCTTGACTGCTGCCGGGAAGAATGATTCCTTGGCTGTTGCTGGGGAATACCAGATCTTCAATCATTGAGGGGCCTCAAGACCATCGTGGGGAATTGGAATTTCCTTGGTGACTTGCAGGGTAAGAGAATTTCTGATTGATTTCTACTGGGGAATTTAGAACCTGATAGACTCATGATGGGAAGGCAGGGCTGAGCATCCTCAGCCTGGTGGGAAGTATCTCTGTGGGGAAAAGGTTCACTAGCTTGGTTCAGCTGGGGATACTGAGGGGAGTTGAGTTCTGACTGAGGAATGCGGACTTCAAATCTGCTCCAGATTTCCTTTGAAAGGGTATCAAGATATCTAACCGTACCTTCGACTTACTAGTAATCATCTTTCTTGATTCATAAGGAAATGATTATGTTCAAATGCATATGCCTATTTAACAAAACATTGGACGTTTCTCAAATAAAACATAAGTGCAAAAGAAAAGAGAAAAGGAACGACGCAAATTTCTGGAAAAGTATTTGTATTAACTTCCTATGAGTATATTTGTACAAAGGAGACAATCATCCTAGTAAGAGGATTTCGTCGTAAATATTGAAAAATTTATACAAAAGAAAGATGGCTATGTGAAATAATTCCATGGGATTCCATTCTGCTATAGCCTTCACAACTCTGAATATCTGTCCATTCAATGCTTCGTCTGCCGATGGCTGGTTTGATCAGAAACTTGGAACTGGTTGATGAAGAGATTGTCCTTAAAGTGATCCGACGAGACATAGTCATACGCTTTAATTCCCTAACTTTTTCCTGAATCGCCCTTTCGGGTTTTCGATCCACCGGGAAACCCCTTTTTGCCCAAGCTGCCCTTTCGGGTTTTCAACTTGCCGGGTGTACAGATTTCTTTTTATTTTTATCCCTAACTTTTGCCTGAACCGCCCTTTCGGGTTTTCGGTTCACCGGGATGCCCATTTTTGCCCAAGCCGACCTTTCGGGTTTTCGACTTGTTGGGTTATTTTATGCGTAGTATCTTTTGACTATGTCTGCGTTCGCAGGGTGCGGTAAATCATCGCCGTCCATGGTGGTCAGAATCATTGCACCACCAAAAAATATGCTCTTGATCACAAATTGTCCTTCGTATGTAGGAGTCCATTTACCCCTGGGATCACTTTGCGGCAAGATAATCCGCTTGATTACGAGATCTCCGACTTGATACACTTGACGTCTGACTTTCTTATTGAAGGCCTTGATCATCCGCTTTTGATACGTCTGACCATGGCATACAGCAGCGAGTCGCTTCTCGTGGATCAGATTGAGTTGATCAAGTCGGGTCTGAATCCAATCTTCTTCATTCAAACCTGCGTCCTTCATAATCCTTAGAGAAGGAATCTGAACTTCCATAGGCAGGACAGCTTCCATGCCATATACCAAAGAAAACGGGGTTGCCCCGGTTGAAGTACGTGCCGTCGTACGGTATCCATGTAGAGCAAACGGTAACATCTCATGCCAGTCTTTGTAAGTGACTGTCATTTTCTGAATGATCTTCTTAATATTTTTGTTGGCAGCTTCAACAGCACTGTTCATCTTCGGCCGATAGGGAGATGAATTGTGATGATAAATCTTGAACTGTTCGCACAAAGCGGTGATCATCGTGTTATTCAGATTTGTACCGTTGTCCATGATGATCCTGTCTGGAACACCATACCGGCATATGAGATTTTGCTTGATGAAACGGGCAACCACATTTTTAGTAACAGAGGCGAAGGAAGCCGCTTCGACCCATTTGGTGAAATAGTCAATGGAAACCAGGATGAAACGATGTCCGTTGGAAGCCGTGGGCTTGATCTCTCCAATCATGTCAATGCCCCACATTGCAAATGGCCACGGAGCAGTCAGAACGTTGAGAGGAACCGGAGGGATATGAACTTTGTCAGCGTAGACTTGACATTTGTGGCAAGTACGAGAATGTTGATGGCAGTCAGCTTCCATGGTAGACCAGTAATAGCCTGCCCTTAGGATCTTCTTAGCCATTGTATGCCCGCTCAAGTGAGTGCCAAATGTGCCGTTGTGTATCTCGGTCATGATTAACTCTGCTTCAGCTTTGTCTACGCATCGGAGTAAAACACAATCATGGCTTCGTTTGTAAAGGATTCCGTTGCTCAGGAAGAACTTGGCAGCAAATTTCCTTAGGAACCTTTTGTCATTTACGGAAGCTCCTTCGGGATAATCTCTAGTCTGGAGATACCTTTTGATTTCATGGAACCAGGGTTGTTCCACTACTTCTTCGGTATTAATCTCGTGACAATGTGCAGGTTCATCCATTCGCTCGATGGTGATTTGAGTAGCCTCGTTATCCCAGTTGAGTTTAAACATGGAGGACATCGTAGCCAGAGCATCTGCTAGCTGATTCTCTTCTCGCGGGAAATGCTCGAAGGTAATTTGCTCGAAATGAGGCAACAATGTCAAGACATGCTCTTTGTATGGGATAAGATTAGGATGCTTGGTATCCCACTCTCCTTTGATTTGACTGATAACCAAAGCCGAGTCCCCGAATACAATCAAAGATTTGATCCCCAAGTCTATAGCAGCCTTGAGACCAAAGATGCAAGCTTCATATTCAGCCATGTTGTTTATGCAGCTGAAGCAAAGTCGGGCCGTGAAAGGTGTGTGACAACCTTCCGGGGAAATGAGTACCGCACCGATACCGTTTCCAAGTGCATTTGAAGCACCATCAAAGTACAGGGTCCATCGGGATCCCTTTTCGGGTCCGTCATACGGTCCGTCACCTTTAATGTTGTCCAAATTCATGATATCCTCGTCTGGGAAGTCAAATCTCATGGGTTGATAATCTTCGATAGCTTGATGAGCCAGATGGTCAGCTAGTACACTCCCTTTTATAGCTTTTTGAGTGGTGTACTGGATGTCATACTCAGTTAGGATCATTTGCCATCTAGCTATTCTTCCAGATAAAGCAGGCTTTTCGAAGATATATTTGATAGGATCCATTTTGGAAATCAACAAGGTAGTATGAGTCAACATATACTGCCTTAGTCGGCGAGCAGCCCATACCAAAGCGCAACAAGTTTTCTCGAGCAGTGAGTAGCGAGTCTCACAGTCGGTAAACTTTTTGCTAAGGTAATAAATAGCATGCTCTTTTCGACCAGACTCGTCATGCTGGCCCAAAACACACCCCATTGAATTATCCAAGACGGTCAGATACATGATCAATGGTCTTCCTTCGACGGGTGGCATCAGAATAGGAGGTTCTAGCAAATACTCCTTGATCTTATCAAAAGCAGTTTGGCAATCATCGTTCCATTCTACTACCTGATCCTTCTTTAATAGTTTGAAAATTGGCTCACAGGTAGAAGTCAGATGAGAGATGAATCTGGCAATATAATTCAAGCGCCCCAAGAACCCTCTAACCTCCTTTTCAGTACGGGGAGCATGCATCTCTTGTATTGCTTTCACTTTTGCTGGGTCGACTTCAATTCCTTTGTTGCTTACAATGAATCCTATGAGTTTTCCAGACCTAACTCCAAAAGTACACTTACTTGGATTCAGCCTGAGTTTGTATTCTTTCAACCTGGCAAACAGCTTTTCTAGATGTTCAAGGTGCTCCTCCTCCGTTTGTGACCGAGCTATCATATCGTCTACGTAAACTTCAATCTCATGATGTATCATATCATGAAACAAAGCTACCATGGCGCGTTGATAAGTTGCCCCTGCGTTCTTCAGTCCGAACGGCATCACCTTGTAACAGAAAGTACCCCATTGTGTGACAAAAGTTGTTTTCTCCATATCTTTGGGGGCCATTTTGATTTGATTGTAGCCCGAGAATCCATCCATGAAGGAAAACACTTTGTGATGAGCTGTATTGTCTATTAAAATGTCAATGTGTGGTAGCGGAAAATCATCTTTGGGGCTGGCCCTATTCAAATCCCGGTAGTCCACACACATCCTGACTTTGCCATCTTTTTTAGGTACTGGCACGATGTTAGCGACCCATTGAGGATAGGATGTAACAGCCAGAAAGCCAGCGTCGAATTGCTTTATTACTTCCGCTTTGATCTTTTCAGACATGTCAGGCCTCATTCGGCGGACTTTTTGTTTGATCGGTGGACAATCCTCTCTTGTGGGGAGACGGTGTACCACGATGTCTGTGTCTAAACCCGGCATGTCTTCATAAGACCAAGCGAAGATTTCAACGTACTCATTTAACAACTGTATCAGGCGTTCCTTGATACTTGGTTCCAGATTAGCACCCACTTGTACCTCCTTCCGGTCTTCCTCGGTTCCTAAGTTGACAATTTCCAATGACTCTTCGTGAGGTAAGATGGCCCTTTCCTCTTGCTGTAGAAGTCTGGCTAGTTCCCCTGGTACTTCACAACCTTCGTCATCTTCATACTCGGCTTGATTGACCAGATCTTCAGAGCTATTGAAGGATATAGCAGAATAGTCACCCATGGAATCCAGAGTGGATGGGTACCTGCATTTGTGAGTGTGGGTGTGTGTAAGGGATAGCCATCCTTAAACAAAAAATGCAAAAGGAAAGAAAATGAACACAGCAGTTTATCAAATGAAAAAAGTCTAATGAATCATTAAACATGGCATATGGATGTGAAGATAATCAAAACCCTTACAAATGGACCTACATGCCCCGGGCAAGGCATGAGGTAAAAAAGTAGTGTGCGGATTGTTCAAAAGTAATTATTACAGACCATAGGAAATGTTTGGCAGATAAATTACTGATTAATAAAAGTAATGGGGACAAAGTCTTTTGCCTCCCAGTTGCATAGTCATCCTTTGATAGTTGGGTAGATCCACTCTTCAATGTTGTCCTCTTTGTCCTCACCCTCCAAAGCGTTGATCCCGTAAGGAGAAATCTTGATTGGCGTTCTTTCAATCTTTGAACGGCGCATAGCTTTCTGGCCCGCGGCAGTAAATCCTAATCCAAATTTATCTGTTTTATGTGGAATATCAGGCAACTTCCCCCATGCTGAATTCTTCCCCTTCTTTATTGCGGCCTTCGCGTCTTCCAGAGATGCCATCTTGGCCATCTACTTTGGTACTTCAGCTACCAACTTTGCTACTGTAATTTCAGGAGGGACTTCTTCGAAATGCTGGAATGGTGTCTCAATGAACTCACCCTCTACCTCCACATACCGAAAGGAGTTCAGGTGGCTGATCATATACTCCTCTTCACCATGGACGGTTATGATCTTTCCCTTGACAGGATACTTCAACATTTGATGTAAGGAAGAGGTGACTGCCCCGACATTATGTATCCAAGGCCTACCCAACAAGCAAGAGTACGACGGACGGATGTCCATCACATAGAAAGTAGATTTAAACACCTCAGTGCCCACCTTTATGGGAATATCAACTTCCCCATGGACCATCCTCTTCGAACCATCGAAAGCTCTGACAACAATATCACTCGGCTTCAGCTCTAAACCTTCACAATCTAGTCGGTCCAAAGCTTTCTTAGGCAGTACATTCAGCGAAGAACCCGTGTCGACCAAGACATGTGCGAGAGTAGTTCCTCGGCGCTCGACTGAAATGTGCAAAGCATCATTGTGGTTTCTACCTTTAGGAGTTATGTCGGCATCAGAGAAACCTAATCCATTGTCTGCAGTAAGGCTGGCCACGCAATTTTGGAATTGGTCTGCAGAGGTTTCCTGGGGCACATGGGCTGCCTTTAGGAATCTTATCAGAGCCTTGGCGTGTGCTTCTGAGCAAAACAGTAGTGCCAACATGGAGATCTTCGAGGGGGTTTGCCCCAGTTGTTCTACCACGTCGTAATCATTCCTTTTTATTATCTTCAAGATCTCTTCCATTTCTTTCTTGGAGGTTTCTGGGATGACCAAGGGTTGGGCCCTCGTCCTGACGAGCTCATCTTGGGTTCCCTTACCCTTATCAGCAGAGGTAGGAGGGACAATACTAGGAACAACAACATCTTCAATCAATGGGGTTCTAGCGGAGAGTTTTATTGGTGCGGGAGTAACTTTGGCAGCAGCTGAGGGTCCAAAGATTGCTTTTGGAGGGGCAATCTCTGGAGAAAATATTCTCCCGCTCCGGGTGATCATGCTTGTGCCCGCAATGTTTCCAATGCTGGCCTCTTCTTCATCCGAACTTCCTTCAGTTACTTCAACTTGTTTAATACCATGGTAGTAGACGTCACCGCCGTAGTTCCATGGTATTGACTTCTCAGAAATGTAGGGGACAGGCCCTGGCATCGTTATCTTCAAAGGAACAGACTTCGTAGCTGGTGTAATCTTAACAGGCTTTCTGACGACCTTGGAAAGATTGGCGTGAATGGTTATAATTGAGACATCTTCAGTATGGGTTGGAACAACAGAAACTTTTTCAAACAAAATTTGTCGACTGTTCATTAGGCCTTGGATGCCTTTCTTCAGTAACGGACAGTCAAACGGCAGAGAGTAACAACAGTAGCAATCTTCTTTACATCCCGGGAAAATCCCGGCCTTTATCAGATTCAATTTGATGGTTAACAACTGAGTCATCAGATCATTTACATCAGCAACATACAAATCTTCTTCAATAGCATTGACATTTCGACCGTGCTTCGGCATCAGAGCAGATATCACGTTCGGCTTCTCTGGAGCGTCGAACTCCACCTCTTTCGCCTCTATCAGGTCTTGGATTTTATGCTTGAGTTCCCAACAATCGTTGGTGTCGTGCCCGACACTGTCAGAATGGTAGGCGCATTTAGCATTAGGATGGTAATGCGGAGAGGACGTATTCACATTTTTTGGTGCCTCTTTGATAGTGGCGAGATTCAACTTTAACAGATGGGGAAGCACTTGCGCTGGCGTCATATTAATGCGGGTGAACTGCCGTTGTGGCCGTTCCACCCGTTGTTGATTTGGTCTGGACTGGTTATAGCGAGGCTGCTCACTTGAAGGGTTTTGGATCATTACGGCCCCCACAGTCGGCCGGCGCTCAGTCTTCCCTGCTCTTCTCTGAGAGTATACCACAGCCGTTTCTTTCTTGAAAGGTTTCTTCTCAACACTTGCAGCGGCAACCTTCTGTATCTTTCCTGACTTGATGCCGGCTTCTATCCTCTCCCCAGTTAATATCAGATATGTAAATCCCGCGGAAGAATTACCAATCAGGTGGTTGAAAATTGGACCAGACAGGGTCCCCAGGAACATGTCAACCAGCTCGCGGTCAGTCAAAGGCGGCTGCACCCTTCCAGCCAAGTCTCTCTATTTTTGTGCATACTCTTTGAATCCTTCGCTCGTTCCTAGTGACATACCCTGAAGTTGGGTACGCGTAGGAGCAAGGTCAGAATTGTACTGATATTGTTTATAAAAAGAGGTGGCCAAGTCTTCCCAGTTTCGGATACTGGCCCCATCCAGTTGGTAGAACCACTCAAGTTGAGCCCCAGAAAGATTGTCCTGAAAGAAGTGAATCCAAAGGTTTTTGTCCGCAGTGTAAGGTTGGATATTTCTTACATAGGACCTGAGATGCATTTTTGGACAGGACAGCCCGTCATACCTCACAAAAACTGGCACTTTGAACTTTGGGGGAATCACAATCCCGGCAACTAAACCCAAGTCTTCGAAATCCAAACCCGACACTCTCTGCAGCTCCATGGATGCCAACCTGTCTTCTAAACCTTTGTACTTGTCATCAGCCGGAGGGTATTGTTGATCAGAGTAGTCTTCATCCTCTTCAGCCTCCTCTTCTTCCATATCGGACTCGGAAGGTACCGCAGCCACACCCCCTTTACTGGTTCCCTCCTCAGAAGTAGGAGGAAATTCAAGCACTCTTCTGGCTTCTCCTTCAAATCTTCTTCCTAAAGTAGCCACCCCGAGTCTCTTTTTCTTCTTTTTCACTGGGTCTTTATTCCCCAGTAGGGCCTTTAGATCCTCCTGACCCTTAGCCAAGGTCATCAGGAGTTGCTGAAACTGTGCATTTTGAGCCTGCAAGTCTTTGACTGTTTTCTCGAGATCCATCCTACTGAAATAAACATCAGACAGATAAGGAAACCTGGCGTGAGACCTGCTTATGCACATGATGAATGGTATGCTTATGTATGCAATGCATTCAAGGATTTAGAATATTCAAAATTGTTGCAGACAAAAGAGAACGCACGTCATATTAATAAGAAGAAATTTGTCAGTACATAAATGCCTCATGGGCCAAATATTACAAAACTTCTCAAGGTAAAAAGACGTTGCGCATCCTCTTTGGTGCGATGTAGGTGTTGAGGGTCTCCTCCTCATGGAGTCGGTGGGTAAGCTCTAGAACCTTCTTCTCGCTGGCGTAGAAGCTGGCTTCAAAAGTGTTCCGTTCCTCCTTGAGTTGGATCCAACTCTTCTGCATTTCCTCCCACGATGTAGGCATGTCAGGATATAGGATGGTGTAGGGAACCTCTCCTTCCTTGACGGGCTCTTTAATCACAGGGAGAACATGAGGATAAGGCATCAATAGACTCTGGGCTCGGGCTCGTACCCACTTGAGATAGGGCTCAAGAGGGATGGAGTTCTTGTGCCCCAGTGTCTTGCTATCAACCTTGTTGGGCATCCTCCAAGCTCTGATGAACCTTTGGCGAAGTCCTTGCGCATCGTTGTCGAAGTCAAAAACTAGGTCAGGAATCAACATGTCGTGAGGGCCATCTCTTCATGCGTATCCAAATTGCCTCAAAGCTAGACAAGGGTTGTAGGTAATGCCCCCTCTAATGCCAAGTAATGGAATATTAGGGAACTCTCCACAATGATCGACGATGATGACATTTTCTCTGGACCGAGAACACCAATGTACATCAGAGTGAGTAAGAGTCATCAACCGTTGGGACCACCTTGAGCCTTGGTCATTCTTCAAGACAGATTGTGGAAGGTGCGAAATAAACCACCTTGCAAGGAGAGGCGTACAGCACATGAGAACACCCCTCTTTCTCATTGTTCGTGTGTAAAATGAGTGAAGGATGTCCCCAAGCAATGTTGGTATTTGATTTCTGGACAAGAAGATTTTGACGGTGTTGACCTCTACAAGCTGGTCAGGATTTGGGAAC
This sequence comes from Vicia faba, assembly GCA_948472305.1. Lineage (NCBI taxonomy): Eukaryota > Viridiplantae > Streptophyta > Magnoliopsida > Fabales > Fabaceae > Vicia > Vicia faba. Next base: position 238,607,564 of record OX451741.1, on the reverse strand, counting down.
AGGACCAACCCATAGATAAGGAGTGCCACAATCTCTTCATAGGCTTGTAGGTCCAATGAATTCCAACATTCTTGTGCCTTCTCAAACAAGAATTTTTCTAACAAACCTTTGACGCCGCTTCTAGTTTCCCAATTCCCCTTGATGTCAGATGGCTGTAGATGTAGTGCTCGAGCAACATCTTCAGACTTTGGTTCCTTTTCCGTACCGTTGAAAGGTAGTTGATTTAGGATAGGAATTCTCAGGAGTTGAGAAAATTCCTCCAAAGTGGGTACCAACTGGTAGTCGGGGAAAGTGAAACAGTGATGAAGAGGGTCAAAGAACTGGAATAGCACTTTCATCATGTCCTCTTCAATGTTGGTGTTGACTAGGCTGAGCAGTCTACCATGTCTTTCACTGAAGGATGAGCTTTCCGGAATCCTTGATGTGAGCTCCTTGAGTTGAGGAGGGATTCTCACAAGGTTGACTTGGATGGTTTTTCTTCGAAGAATTTCCATGACCTACAAAACAAGAACAAAGATGAAGATCTAAACCCTTGAAATGGTTAGTGAATGCATATGATGTTTTATGATGTTTATGATGTATGCACAAACATATGTACAAGAAAATCACACCAAACCCTAGTTTCAGGCTTGCATGAGGTTTCATAGGTAAGTACCCTCTTGAGTGTAGTTGGCTTAAAAACCTGTCCTATAAATAGTAACCGGGTTCTAAGGAGCTCAATATCATTGGATTGTTTTCATTGTTCATTGTTTTGGTTTAGCCACTTAACTAGCGACCAAAATATTCCAAGAAAACAACCCTCAATGAGTGTAGTATCGAGTATCTACCAACTTTGGACTGCACCAAAGCCGGTCATCTCACTACCCCTAATAAAAGGCCAAGATGGTCAAGTAAGGTTCTAGGTCATTAGTGCTTAGTGACATCACTCAGCGGCCCCGTACTCTCTTTGATTGAACTCAAGGGTTACCGGTACTCACAAATATGTCGCACTAATATAGCTATTACTTCAACTGTGTCGGTATACCCCGCACAGTTTCCACAACGTATTGCTATCTATGAATGTTTCCCCAAATCCGGGTGTAGGATTGCAAACCCAAACAAGAGAGCTAAGATATAAAGCAATCAAATCAAACAATTAGTCATGCAAGAGGGTAATCTAAGCCCTAAGGTTACTCCACTTAAAAAATCTCCCCAGCAGAGTCGCCAGTTCTGTGATACGGTGGGAGAACTGACTAGGGTTTTCGTTTGTTTTCACAAATGTTTCGGTTGAGCAAGAGTCGCCACCGACTTTTTATTTTATCCTAAGGAAAGGTTAAAAAGCACAGCAAAAACCTTTGAGATGTTTTCTTGGGTTCGGGGAGTAGATTATAGAAAGGGAAGGTATTAGCACCCTTTCTATCCATGGTTATCCATGGGCTCTTAGTTACTTGCTTAGATCAACTTGCCTTGATTTTCAATTGTTTGAAATGGTGCTTTGTGCATGGCTTTGAAAATGTTTTGAAAAAAGATGCCTTGTCTAGGCAACCCTTGTAACAATTCTTTACTCGAATGTTTTACAAAAGGTGTTTGTCTTTTTGAAAAGATGTTTCAAGGTTTTTTTTGAAAGTTTGTTTTGAAAGTGTAGTGATGTGTGGTTTGAAAAATAGGCAAGTGTTTTTATTTTGCAAGTTGACAAGTACTCAAGAGCTATCTACCCTAAAGTTCTCAAAGATTTTTGCTATGTTTTAACCCTTTTCACAATTTTGTTCCACCATTGCATTTGGTGGGCAATCTTGTGTTAGGATGTGAAAGGGACGGGCGTGGGTCATCGTTTAGACCATAATTGCAATGGTGCCAAGTATCTTTGGGCAATTTTTTTCTTTAAGGGACTTGATCATTTTTAGGCAACTTTCGAAAGCGTCAACGAGGGACTATGATCATTTGGTTGTTTTATTTTGCCCAAAGAGACCTAACAAGCAATATGGCCCATTATTGAAGGCAACAAGTTGAATACCCTAGGGGTGCAAGTGTGATTAGTGTTGTCCATTTTCATGCTTGTTTATCTTGAATTTAGGTCAAACTATTTTGGTTAATTGATTTGCATACAAACCCTAATTCTAATCATGGCATAATTAGAAAGCTTTAAAGTGCGAAAAATAAAGTTCCTAAGTTATTACAACACAATATATGGGAAGGGGGGGTACAAATGTCCAAATGGGGGTATTTTGACAAGAATTAAAATCCTAGACTATTACATCAAACTTGGAATTTTGCAAGGTACTTATTTACACAATATTCAAATAAAAAATAAGATAAATATGCAAAATGCAAAAAAGGTTTTTTATATGTATGTAAAAAGTGTTTTTTATGTGTCAAGAAAACAAAAATAAAAGTACTAATTTTTGGGTATTTTTCATGTTTAGGGCAAAACCCTAATTTTGCTAAAATAAAATGATATTAATTATTTAATATATACAATATTTATTAGTTATGTACACAAAATAAATACAAGAGAAGTATATTTGTCAAAAAGGTATTTTTAATGTCAAATATTAATAAAAATAAAAATGTATATGTTTTTGTATTTTTTAACCTAAATATACTAATAAATACATATGTATTTGTATTATTTACTAAATATATTAAATATGTACAAAAAAATAAAATATTTAATATTATTAAAAAAAGTATATTTTTTTATACAATGTTTTCAAGAGATAACATAAAATAAAAATCAGAAATAAAATATGTTTGTATTATTTTTTAGTTATTTTAAATAATAGTATTTATGTATTATTTATGTACAAAACTTAAATGAAACAAAATAAATGTCAAAAAATGCAAAAAAATGTGAGAAAAATAATTTTAATGTTTTTTCATGTTTAGACAAAAATATAAAAACAAAATCAAAAGGAAAAAAATCAGAAATAACAAAGATATCTCAAAATGGGCCAGGGGGGTGCAACTGTAAAAGCATGGTGTGAAAAGAAAAACATTTCAGGCCCAGCCCAGAACCTATCTTCTTCAACCTCCAGCAAGCCTTGTTCAAAAAACGCGCGTTTTGTACATTGATTCAAACATCCTGATTCCTGGACTTTCAGCACAAACTCATAACATAAAAGATGTCAAGCATCAAGTCACGATTCCTTACATATAAAAAACTCATCTTAACTCTCAGAAATGAGAGAGAATTTCTCCATTCCTAATTGTAAACCTAACTTTTTATCAATGTTCAGAACTCAAATTCTCATAGCACAGGCAAAATAAATGGAAAGTAAAGATATGTATAGTTTCAGGGACATGAGCATGACATTTTTTATTCACAAACTTAGAGCTAATTCTTCCTACATTGAGAGATAGAAGTTCATGAACTTACCTATTCAGTTGGAATCGTGTCTGGCAATGGAGGAGCTTTCAGGGCAAGATAATGATTTGTATAGCTTGCTTGATGTATGAGGATGCTATTCCAATACTTGGTATGCTTTGAAACCTTCTATATCAAGCTGCAGAAGGAAACCTGCAAGAGGAAGAAATGAAAATGGCAAAACTGATTAGAGGTGTTACAGTCTGCTTCTAATGCTTTGGACAGTTTGTATGGATGGTAGGGAAAGTGTTTGAACTGGTTTTGGCCAAGATGCACGATGAAAATGAACTATGCCACTCAAACTGCAGGGATGCCCTGTTTTTGTGCAGTTCAATGGTGATTCTGTGAATGGGGAGGTATTGGAGGTGATAGGCTCGTGTCTCAGGTCAGGATGGATGTTTAGAATGTGTTTAACAAGTTTGCTTAAGTTGGTCTTGGCAGAAATGAGAGTTGGGAGTTGTTATGCAAGGTTTCTTCAACTTTAAGCAACAAAGTGTCAAGTGGTTTTCTAGACTGATGGAGGCCCCTCTAATGTGCTGCTAAGCTTGCCCTTGATCAGTGGGATTAGCCTAATAACTTGTGCCAAAGAGATTTGTTGTGTACCTCTTGATTTGCAAATTGACATAAAGCTTCACTTTTTCAAAAATGGACATAATGCTTTTTCTATTTTAGGACTAAACCTTCATCTAATGCTTAAACACATAATGAAAGGCTTGAACACAAAGCGTTTGCATTTAATTATTGAGTGCAAATGGGATATAGGACCTGTAATCAAGTTGTGCAAGCTGATTTGAAAAATTGCATAAGTTATGAACATGTACATGGCCATGAATCAAAGTGACTTTTTCCTAACTTGCCAAATTCGATTCTCTCTAACCATAAGGTTGTTTGATGAGTTCTTGGACATTTTGGAAAGCTTGGAATGTGTACTACAATCCATCTTTGTAATGCAAATTAAAATTCCAAGTGGAAGCATGTGAAAAGTTTCCATGAAGTTTGGCAAAAAAACCTTGCCTAAAATAGGTCAAAATTTCTCTAAGTTAAGAATGGTTTGGTACCCTTGTTCCAAAAATTGTAACTTGAGCTACAAGATTCTTTTGAGGAAACTTTGTGAATCAAAGTTGTAGATTTTGCAATGGGATACAACTTTCATGTTTTGACTTTTCCTTGAATCCAAATGAATCTTGGTGAGAAACTGGGACAAAGTTAGGAAAAAATTAGGGTTTTTCATAACTTAGAAAAATTCTAAGTTATGAAAAATCTTCATTTCAAACCCTAATTTGTGATTCTTGATTTCTTGATGAACAAGTTTCATGATTTGGCATGTTTTGAAGAAAAATGAATCTTGACACTTGATTTTGACCAAAAAGTCAAAGTTTGACTTTTCAGTATACAGTCAAAATTGATCAATTGACTGGAAAATTCAACTGTCAATCTTGTGCATTTGGGATCTTTTGAACTTGTTGAGTATGTCAAGACAATTCCATTGGTTCCTTGAGTCCATATGTGAGCTTGGTTTGCCATTGGCTTGGTCAAACAGTCAAAAATTGCCTTTGTGCAGTCAAAACCCTAAAAATGACCATTTTGCCCTTTTGGTGATCTGATCAAATTTCTTGTGGAATTGTGATCCAAACTTTATCAAATGGTTCATATGAGTTCATTATGTTGATATGGGTCAAAAATCATGAGGTTTGACTGTCAATTGGCCATAGTTGACTTTTTCCCCAATACAGCTGATTTCTAAGTCAACTGTCCAATTGATTGGGCAAAGTTTGGAATCAAGGCTTGAAACTTGGTATGGATAGACTGGGGAGTCCAACATGAAGCATGAAAGTCATCTTAGGCATTTTAGGTCAACACATCTTTGTGCAAACACAAACCCTAATTTGGCTCAACAATGCTAGGAGAAGTCTTGAGCAGAGGAAACCCTAACTGGATCTTGAGCTCCAAGGGCCTTGTGATGAGAAAATATTGAGAAAATGGGAGGGAAAATTTTGGGGTACAACAGTAGGGAAGATTCAGCTGTCCATATCATAGCTACTGTCAGCATCTTCTATGGCAGAGACAACATCAATAGCATTGATTCCCAGGACATGTTTGGGCATGGGTGCAGTTATGACGTTGGGAGTCTCAGGGGGGTCGAATTCAATCTCCTTTGCTTCGATCATATCCTGCACCTTGTTCTTCAAAGCCCAGCAATCATTCGTGTCATGCCCTGGAGTCTCAGAATGGTAGGCGCATCGAGCATTTGGATTGTAGCGAGGAGATGTGGTGTTGGGATTATTGGGAGTTTCCCTCAGAGTTACCAGATTGGACTTCAATAATTGTGGCAAAACTTGAGACAGAGTCATATTTATCCGAGTAAACTATCTTACCGGCCTTTCTGTTCTATGATGATTGTTCCTTTGTTGAATAGGTTCAGGTTTAGAGATCATAATAGCCCCTACCGCTGGACGGTGTTCAATTATGTCCTTATTCCTTTGGCTATAAGTGGCAATGACTTCCTTTTCCCAGAAAATGGCTTCCTTACTGTACTAGAGGATGCATCCTTTTGAATCTTACAACTTCTAATCCCAACTTCCACTCTTTCTCCCGTCAAGATCAATTTAGTGAAGCCGGAAGAGGAGCTTCCAATCAGGTGATTGAAAAACGGGCTAGACATGGTACCCAGAAACATATCCACTAGCTCCCTATCAGACAAGGGGGGTGGACTATTCCTGCTAAGTCCCTCCACTTCTGAGCATAGTCTTTAAATCCCTCACTTGAACCCATAAACATACTTTGGAGTTGTGTACGGGTGAGAGCAAGGTCCGCATTGTACTGATACTGCTTGTAAAAATCAGCATCCAGGTCTTCCCAATTACAGATGTTGGCCCCTTCCAGCTGGTAGAACCATTCTAGTTGAGTTCCAGACAGACTATCTTGAAAGAAGTGGACCCATAAGTCCTTGTCAGCAGTGTGAGGCTGAATCTTCCTCACATAAGATCGGAGGTGCATCTTGGGACATGAAACCCCATCATATTTGGAGAATACAAGAACCTTGAACTTTTGTGGGATAACAACCCCAGAGACCAAACCCAGCTCTTCAAAATCCAGACCCGGTACCTTCCGGACCTCTATTGCATTCAAACAATCCTCTAGCTATTTATATTTTTCATCAACAGGAGGATAATGTTCCTCATTATAGTCAAATTCATCATCGGATTCTTTTGGACTGGAGTCTTCCTCTCTTGCTTTCTCCTTTTGATTGTTTCCTTCCTTCTTCCCAAGTTCACCACACCAGCTGGTTTCTTTGGCTACTTCTTTTCTTTAACAAGCAGGGCTTTCAGTTCTTCTTGCCCCTTGGCCAGATCCATGATCATCTGTTGAAACTGAGCATTCTGAGTCTGTAGACCCTTTACTTTTTGTTCTAGAGCCATTGCTGAAATAAACAGCGAAGAGGATGAGAAACCTGCTATGAAACCTGCTTATGCAATGATATGTATGATATATGTATGCAATGTTTTCAAGGATTTCTAAGACTCAAATTTGCTTAAACAGAAAGAGAACAAACGTTAATTGTATTAAGATGTTTTATTGATCACAATGATGCCTCTTGGGCTCACAAGGGAACAAAGCAAAAATAAAACTCTTCAACCAAAGGAAGACTCAAGCTTCCCATAGGCGCATCCTCTTTGGTGCAATGTAAGCATTTATACTCTTCTCTTCGTGAAGTAACCGGGTGAGCTCTAAAACCTTCTTCTCGCTGGCATAGAATTGAGTTTCGAAAGTATCTCGTTCTTCTTTGAGTTGGATCCAGGACTTCCGTAGCACCTCAAGATTAGTCGGTATGTCAGGATGGAGAACAATATAAGGAGTGTCTTCCTCAACAATCGGCAACACAATCACAAGTAAGATGGAAGGGTAAGGCATCATAAGACATTGAGCACGCGCTCGCACCCATTTGAGGTAAAGCTCAAGAGGGATGGAATTCTTATGCCCCAGTGTCTTGCTATCAACCTTGTCTATCATGCCTCAAGCTCGAACGAACCTCTTGCGATAACCCTTAACATAATTCTCATAGTCAAACGTGATTCCTTGGACGAGTGTGTCGTGAGGACCATCCCTTCTAGCATAACCTAACTATCACAACGCCAAACAAGGATTATAAGTGATTCCTCCCCTAATTCCCAAGAGAGGTACATTAGGGAATTCCCCACAGGGATCAATGACAGTGACACTCTCCAAGGACTGAGAACACCAATGAATATCCGAATGTGTAAGGGATATCAACCTATGAGACCATCTCATACCCTATTCATTCTTCAAAATAGACCGAGGCAGGTGCGAAATAAACCACCTAGCCAATAGAGGAGTGCAACACAAAAGGGTCCCTCTTCTATTTAGAGTGCGAGTATGCAGAGAGTGTAGAATATCCCCAAGTAAAGTAGGCATCGGATTATGCAACAGAAAAATCTTAACCGCATTCACATCTATGAGTTGGTCTGTGTTAGGGAATATTACCATCCCATAGATGAGAAGGGCCAACACCTCTTCAAAATATTGTAAATCCAGGTTATCCCAAAAATATTGAGCTTTCTCAAATAGAAACTTAGCTGGAAATCCTTGGACACCTCTTATGGTTTCCCAATTTTCCACTACATCAGACTGTTGTAAAGACAGAGCTTGAGCAATCTCTTCAGGCTTTGGGTCTCTTTCCGTACCATTGAATTCCAGCTATTAAGGATAGGTACCACCAATAACTGAGAAAACTCCTCCATAGTAGGCACTAACTGGTAATCAGGAAAAGTGAAGCAGTGGTACAACAGATCAAAGAACTGAAAGATCACCTTTAACATTTCTTCGTCAGGGTTTGAAGTGACCAAGTTGAGAAGTCGACCATGTTTGTCAGTGAAGGGAGAGCCTTCAGGAATCCTTGATGCTAACTACTTGAGTTGAGGAGATACTTTCACAAGGTTGACTTGGATAGTGTTCCTGCAATCGGATGTCATGTCCTACAAAACAAGACAAAGATAAGCCCTAGAAAATCCTTGAAATGGTTAGTATGATATGCCATGTCATGATGTCATGACTATGCTAAGAAATCACATATATAGCAAGTACAAGCAAATCACACCAACACCTTAAGGTTAAGGCTTGCATGGATTTTAAGGTCATACCCTCTTGAAGTTGGATTGGTTCAACATGTCCTATAAATAGTAACTGACTTGCAACCAAACAAGACTCAGGAGTCAAATCTCAATGAGTGTAGCATCGAGTATCTGCCGACTTTGGGAATACACTAAAGACGACCATCTCACTACGTCCTAATGGATAAGTTGTTCAATTAAAGGTTCTAAGGTCAGTTGACGCTTCATGACACCATGCAGCGGCCCCGTATTCTCCTTGATTAACTCTAGGGCTACCAATACCAAAAAAAGTGTCGCATCAACGTATCCATCGCTTCAACCGTGTCGGTATACCCTACACAATTTCCACGATCTATTACTACTTACCTAAAAGGTTTCCCCAGATCCGGGTGTAGGATCTATAGTAACCCAAACAGTACCCTTAAAAATAAAGCAATCAAACATTAAAAGAAGCAAAATGATCTAGACCCTAAGGTAAACCCCACTTTACAATATTCCCCAGCAGAGTCGTCAGTTCTGTGATACGGTGGCAGAACCAACGGTTATATACTAGTTTTGCATTTTTTGTTCGCAAATGTCGTGGTAAGCAAGAGTCGCCACCGACTTTCCTTTTATCCAACAAAGTAAATGGTGAAAAGAACAGAAAAAGACCTTTTTAAAGATTTTCTAAGTAAGGGGGTAGATTATGGAAAGGGAAGGTGTTATCACCCATTCCATCTGTGGTTTTCCACGGGCTCTTAGGTACTTGCTCATTTTTGAAAGAAAAAAAATTGTGTTTGTGTGTTTTGAAAGATTTTGTTTGCTTTATGATAACTCTTGTATCAGTCCTCAAGAGTGTGATAAAGTGTTTTTTAAAAGATTTTTGAAAGTGTGTAAGTGTACAAAAAATCAGATTTTGAGCAAGTACTTAAGAGATGTCTACTACTCGAAAAAGGATATTTTTTCCTCTTACCCTTTAGACAGTGCTATCCTACTATTAGTGAGTAGGTAGCCCTATTGTTGGATGTTGAGGGACTATCGAAAGGGTCGTTTTTATCATTGAAGGCAACATGTAAGGATACCTTAGCATTTCGAAGGGACTGTCATCATATAGGAAACATCGAGGGACAAAATCATTTCTCGTAGTCAACTCGAGGGACAGTAAGGAACTATGATCTTTATGATGACTTTTGAACCGAGGGTCTTTGCTAAGATATATGTACGTTCGAGGGACATGACCATTTCTTAAGGCAACCAAGTGATGAGTACCCTAAGGGTGCAAGTGTGAAACAGTGGTCTTTTTTTCCAGATATTTATCTTGAAGTTAGTAACCTAAAGTTTATTTGATTTAATCATGTCATGCACTCCTAATTACTAACAGATCATAAACAGGCATTAAGAAATATAAAGCGAGAAATAAATTCCCTACATCTATTACAACGCTTCGGGACAATTACAGTTATATCTGACTTAAAATGTAAAGTGCGAAAAATGAGAATCCTAATTAGGGCTATTACAATCCATAGGCAGATACATAATCAGGAAATAAAATGTGCACACGATAAAATTACAAACCATAGGCAGATACATAATAATATAAGCGCGCGAAATAAAGAAACGTCTAAAAACCTAGTAAAAAATTCTAAGTAAACAAGAAGATATTTTTGTTTGTTTTTTATTTGATTTTTAATAAAATAACTAAGTGAAGTAAATATCTAAGATTAATTAGAGAAGTAAAAAAGTTGGATGAAATAAATCCTAGTTCTAATGTTTTTGTATATTTTTGTTAAGAAAATTATTTAAATTAAAAAAGAACCTAAGTCTAATTTGATTTTAAAATGATAAAATAACATTAAAATAATTAATTAATATAATTTTAGAAAGAACCTAAATCTATTTATTATTTTTTTGATTTTTTATGATTTGTTAAAAAATGAATTTGAAAATAATAAACAAAATAAAATAAAATAAAAAAAGTAAAACAAAACATGGGTCGGGTATCAAAAACAAAAATGGGGGGTGTTGTTATGAATTTCCGTCTGGCCCAAATAGAGAGCTCGGACTTGCTTCTGGATTCAGTGGGGAGTAGTTTTGATGGCTCATGGTGCAATTGTATGTTGGAACCTTTTGATCTAGATCAACCAAGATCTAGTGGTTGTGATCTGGAGGCGCGTGCTGGACTGGCGTTGCTAATGCATTCTGGTTCTGTAGTTAACAAATGTTAGAAAAATAAAATGTTGGACCTGGGGCTCGAACCCAGGTCCTCTCCCTTAAAAACGCACCTGTTTACCAACTGAGCTGCCCCGATCATTCGTACATGTAACAACATCTATATATTATATATAAAGTAAAGTGCTATCTGAGACAAAAAAAACAAAACACGCTCAAGTTTGAATCGTCCAATGGGGGGTGCCACTCAGCGTCTTCCACCTTTGTACGTCGTATTAGACAACAAGGTCTATAGTGACGATTTTTTATCCGTCACTGTAATCCTTGCATTTGAAACATCAGAATACGCAACAAAAATAAATTGTGAGACCATGAATCAACCGGTCTTGTCTCCCAGAGCATGATGGTATCAGTGGTCAAGCCTAATTTTGCCTAACAATGGAAGCCCCAATTCTAAGGTCCAAACCCTAACAATGGTGGTATTTGATTCCTTCATCAAAACCCAAATCTAACCATAAAGAAAGCTTGCAAACACAAGAGTGGTTAATAATGCATAATTAAAATGTGTTTATGTCATATAAATCAAGGAAATCAAAGTCAAGAAAAAATGCAAACCGTGGGGTGGTTATAACATGCTTCAGACTGTTTTGGGACTTGGTAACGATTGGGAACGATCCAAGAAACTTCTAGGAATGTGTTTGAGCCTTTGTTTGGGATTAAAACCAGATATAATTTGAAATTTAAGTTTGAAAACTTTGAGTTTCTTGGGTGAAATGTGCAGCAATTCTCTAGGCTTTTTGTGCATGGATTTGGCTGGCTAGAGTGTTGTACTTATTGTGTAGATGGAGGAGACACAATTGAATGGAAAAGATCATGGCCATAACTCATGTTTTCCAATAAATTCAAAGCCTTCCAAATTTGCCAAAACATGCATTATCCTTGCTTAAATGAACCTGGTCATGTTTGCACGAATCCTTGGGCTTCTAAGCAAGCCAAAGCATCAGAGCAAATGCCTAAACCCATTTCCAATTATTTTGTACCATTTATTTTATATTTATTTGGAATAAATTAAAATAAATATGTAAAAAATATGTAGAAAATCAAGGCCATGCAAAAATAAGATTATAGGTCCTCGGCAATCTTAGGATGATATTTGAACCTTAAAAAGTTAGGCCATTTACCCAAAAAATTCAATTTTTCTCAATGCACCATTCTTGAAATTTCCAAAATTTTCCCAACTTGGACAACCATAACTTGCTCAATTTTTATCTCATGATTATGATCTTTTACTTTTTGGAAAGCCCAAGATGTCTACTTCAATCCCTCTTTTGATCAATTTTGCATTTGAAGATGTTATCTTGATGTAAAAGGTCTTGGAAAAAAGTGGCTTTTGTTGACTTTTTGAAAATGACCTGTAATGTCTAAGCTCATATCTTTCAAATGGTGAATTTCTTTATCTTGGGGGATGAAGAGAAATTGCAGGTAATTGGATTCTATTCAAAATGAGATTTTGTGGAAAAAATTTATGATGATGTATGAGAATGTTATGCTTGGTCAAAGTTTGGTTGACTTTTCCTATAGAAACCCAAATTTGCCATTTTTGACTTTTGATGAGTTAGGAGCATTTCTTAAGGAATCATGACCAACCCTTGATCAAAGGATGGATATTACTTCAAAATGTTGATGTTGACCAATATGTTTGAAGTTTGACTGTATTTGGGCCACAATTGACTTTTGACCTAGTACAGTTGATTTTTAGGCATTTGAGCAGTTGACTGAGAAAACTTATTGTTCAAGGCATGAAATTTGGCATGGATGATCTTGAGGAAATATTAGGACAATTGAGAACATTTGGGATCCTATGGACTCACACATCTTGCTTAAAATTGAAACCCTAGTTGAGGTTTGTTGCCTTAGGAGGAGAATTTTCCTAGTCAATTCTTAGTCTTCCTTGAGCAATTGAGGGCCTCTAGAAGCATATCTTAGTGAAAATGGGAGGGAAATTTTGGGGTACAACACATAAGAATATCCTTAAGGAGACTCAATCAAGGACAAGAAATTCCTACGGAGGTTCTCAGCCAAATTCTTCCTAAGCAATGGGATCCTATACAAGCGAAACCATGATTCTACTATGCTCTGTTGTGTGGACAAGAAGGAAGAAGAAAAGATCATGGAAGAAATGCATGAAGGTATCTCCAGGACTCACTCTATTGGCTACACTATGGCCAAAAATATTCTAAGAGATGGACACTATTGGTCGACTATGGAAATTGATTGTCAGCGCCACTCGAGCACTTGCCATAAGTGTCAGATCTATGCAGACAAGGTTCATGTGCCTCTGATACCCTTGAACGTCATGACTGCTCCATGGCCATTTTCAATGTGAGGCATTGATATGATTAGAGAAATCAAGCCCACTGCTTCCAATGGACATCATTTCATCCTTGTTGCCATTGACTACTTCACCAAATAGGTTGAAGCTGCTTCATTTGCCTCAGTCACTAAGAATGTTGTAGCCTAGTTTATCAAGCATAACCTCATCTGTCGGTACGGAATCCCCGAAAGGATTATCACTGACAATGGAACCAACCCCAACAATGCCATAATTACTGAACTTTGCATGTAGTTCAAAATTAAACACCATAATTCTTATCCATACAGACCTAAGATGAATGGTGCAGTGGAAGCTGGAAATAATGATATAAAGAAGATTGCGCAAAAGATGGTGGTGAGTTATAAAGACTGGCATGAGATTCTACCATTCGCTCTTCATGGCTATCATACCTCAGCACGAACATCAATTGGGGAAACCCCATTCTCTTTAGTCTATGGCATGGAAGTTGTCCTGCCTGTCGAAGTTCAAATTCCTTCTCTGAGGATTATGAAAGAAGCGGAATTAGGTGAAGATGAATGGATTTAGACAAGATTGGATCAGTTGAACTTGATTGATGAGAAGAGACTGGTTGTTATTTGTCATGGTCAAATGTATCAAAAACGTATAATCAAGGCATTCAATAAGAAGATCAAACCTCGAGTATGCCAGGCTGACGACTTGGTAATAAAGCGCATCATTTTACCACAAGGTGATTGTTGTACCCAAAATTCCCCCTCTCATTTTGTCAAGATTTCCCCTCACAAGACTCTTTGGACTCAAGACAGGATTAGGGTTTGCTCTGCTCAAGGCATCTCCTTGCACTGATGACCTAAATTAGGGTTTGAATTTGCACAGGGATTTTTGGACTTTCAATGCTCAAAGTGACTTTCATACTTCATGTTGGACTTATAAGATTGCCTCTACCATGTTTCAAGCTTTGAATCAAATGTTTGCCTAGTCAATTGGACAGTTGACCTAGAAATCAGTTGTATTGGGGAAAAAGTCAACTGTGGCCAATTTACAGTCAAACCTCACAATTTTTGATCCACATCAACATTATAGACTCATATGAACCATTTGATCAAGTTTGGACCATAACTCCTCAAGAAATTTGATCAGATCATCAAAAGGGCAAAATGGTCATTTTTAGGGTTTTGACTACAGAAGGGCAATTTTTGACTTTTCACCTAGCCAATGGCAAATTGGGTTAAGAATGGATTCAAGGATTCAATGGAATCATCTTGACCTATTCACAAGGTTCAAAATATCTCAATTGCATTGGATTGACAGATGAATTTTCCAATAAACTAATCAAAAATCAATTGTACACTAAAAAGTCAAACTTTGACTTTTTGGTCAAAATCAAGTGCCAAGGGTCATTTTTCATCAAGATATATCAAAACATGAAACTTGTTCATCAAGAAACCTAATTTTGCAAATTAGGGTTTAAGATTGAAAAAATTTCATAACTTAGAATTTTTCTAAGTTATGAAATTTTCTTAATTTTTCCCAACTTTGCCCAACATTTTCACCATGATGCAATTGGATTCAAAAAAAACTTCCAACATGAAAGTTGTAGTCCTCCACAAAGTCTACAACTTTTATTCACAAAGTTTTCCTAAAAGAAGCTTGGATATCAAGTTATGATTTTTGGAACAAGGGTCCATGAAACTTTTAACTTAGTGAAATTTTGCCCTAGTTTAGGTAGGATTCTGACCTATCTTCATGGAAATATTTCACCTAGTTCCACTTGGAATCTCAAAATGCATTTCAAATATGGATTGTATATCATTTTACAAGCTTTCCAAAATGTCCAAGAACTCTCCAAAATAATTTGTGGTTAGGGAGAATCGAAGGTTTGAATTTGGCAAAAACTCATTTTTGATCCATGGCATTTTAATGTTGATACAACTTGCAACTTCCACCCAGCATTGTTTGTACTTGATTACAAGTCCCTAAACCCTTCCATACTCAATAATTAAATGCAAATCTATTGGTTTAAGGCTTTGTTCTGATCATGGGAGGATTACACAAGAGATTAATCCAAAAATAGCAAAAAGGCAACATTGCCATTTTTGTCAAATTTGCTTTATGTCAAATTGCATTCTTGAGCCTTGAACAAAATCTTGTAAAACAAACAATATCCACAAACTGAGGGGGCCAAGATCATAAAGTGCAAGCTGGTAGATAGCCTGTACAAGCCTGTCTTGCATCACTTGTTACTTTTACTTAAAATACAAGAAAACTTGCCAAAGAGCCATAACTTGCATATCTGAGAGAACCAACTCTTGTAAGCTTTTGAAACAAGTTTTGTACATTGCCTTGAGCCAGAAACACGATTTGTTGAACCCTCAAGCCTTCTAAAACACCAAATCACATTCTTCTTGCAAAATAGGGCACTCCCTGCAGATTCACATCCATCACACAAACCACTCGTGCGTTTTGCCTCAAACTTATTCAAACACATTCCGTATAACCTATCCAAGCTATCCCAACCATTAGACACTGAATGTAACTCCATTTGCAAGCTTCACCATTTCTGTTTTCAGCTTGTGCAGGTTGAGTTCTACAAGCTTGTTCAAGTAAATCCAAAGCAAACTAGCCATTGGGGAAGGTCAGAGGAAGTTCAGGCAAGCTCCCAAGCACCTCAGGTCTCACTGAAAAGCTCCACATTGCCATACACGAGTTCATCTGAAACAGATTTTTATCAACTTCCTATCTCTCTATTTAGGAATCATTAGGCTTAGGTTTGTGAATAAAAAATGTAGTACTCATAGCCCTGAAGTTGTACATATTCTTAGATTTCACTTAAGTTAATCATGTTAAGAGAATTTGATTCATGAACTTCCTGAAAAAGTTAGGTTAGAAATTAGGGCCAGAGAAATTCTCTCTGGTCTTTGAGAGTTAGTTTGAATTCTTTATATGGTTGAAATCGTCTTGAAAAATGCTATAACTTTGGTGTTATGAGTTTTTGCATTAGAGCACGTATGCAGGTTTTCTATATTTGAATTAGGCACGTGTGTTTTGGTTTGACAAAGGTTGAAGATGAAGTTCAGTGGGCTGGGCTTGGTTCTGGCCTTGTTTTTGACACCCCTTCTTTACTGATTGCACCCCCCTGGCCCATTTCTTTATATTTTTGTATTTTTGTATTTATTTTTCATTTCTGATTTTATTTTATATTTTCTAAACATAAAAAATATCAAAAACATTTTTATAAATTTTCACATTTTATTTTATTATTTTTTATTATTTTTTTAGACATAAAAATAATTATTAATTAGTATATACTTTTATTTTCTTTAATAAAAAACTTGAAAATAATACATAAAAAATATTATATTTTTATTATTATTATTATTTACATACTTAAATAATATATTTCTAATATATTTTCTTTTTTTTTTATATTTGTACATATTTCATTATTTTATTATTTTATTATACATAAATAATATAATTAATATATATACTTTCTTAAAGAAAATTAGGGTTTTTACCCTTCATAAAAAAAATATTTTATTTCTTTTTTTAATACATTAAATATTTTATTTTACATACATAAAAATAAAAATAAAAACATCTTTTACATATTTATAACATTTTGCATATTTATATTTAAATTGTTTATTTAAATATTGCTTATTCATTTGATACCAAGAATTCAATTTGGTTGTAATAATTTAGGATTTAAATTTCTTGCAAAATAATCCCTCATTCAAAAAAAATTGTATCCCCCTTCCCATATCAATGTTGTAATAGTCGTAGATTTATTTTGCGCATTTATAACTTTCAAATATCCCATGATAGAGATTAGGGTTTGTATGCAAAATCCAAAATCAAAACAAATAGTTTGACCTAATGCAAGACAAAAATGCATGAAATTGACAACACAATACACACATGCACCCCTAGGGTTTCATCCACTTGTTTCCTTTAAAATGGCCATGTTATGCATGTTGAGTATCTTGGCAAAACAAAAACAAAACAAAAGATCATAGTCCCTCGATGACGCTATCTTGGTTGCCTATACAAAATGATCTAGTCCCTCAAAAAATTTCTAAACATACTTAGCACAATTGCTATCATGGTCCATACGATGAACCGCACATGTCCCGTTTAACATCCAAATACAAGGTTGTTTACCAAATGCAATGGTAAAACAACACTGTCAAAAGGGTTAAAAATGTGTAGGAAAGATCTTTGAGTAGATAGGGTAGACAACTCTTAGTTACTTGATCAAAACTTGTAAACCATCCTTGCTATTTTCAAACACACCTCACAACACAATTTCAAAACATTTCCCAAAACAAACTTTCAAACAATCAAACATTGAAACATCTTTTCAAAAGACAATACACCTTTGTATACATTCAAACAAGAATCATTACAAAGGTTGCCACAACGATGGCCTCTTTTCAAAACATTTTCAAAACCACACACAAAGCACCATTTCAAACAATTGGAAAAGCAAAGCAAGTGATCTAAACAAGTAACTAAGAGCCCATGGATAACCATGGATGAAAAGGGTGCTTGCACCTTCCCTTTTCATAATCTACCCCCCGAACCCAAGAAAACATCTCAAAGGTCTTTCCTGTGCTTTTTGAACTTTCCTTTGGATAAAAATAAAAGTCGGTGGCGACTCTTGCTAAACCGAAACATTTGCAAACACAAACGCAAAACCTCAAGTCAGTTCTCCCACCGTATCACAGAACTGGCGACTCTGCTGGGGAAAATATCTTAAAGTGAAGTAACCTTAGGGTTTAGATCACCTTTACATGCTTACCTTGTTCGCTTTGATTACTTTACATTTGGTTCTATTGTTTGGGTTTGAATCCTCTACCCAGATTTGAGAAACATTCATAGGTAAATAGCAATACATTGTGGAAAGTGTGCGGGGTATACCGACATGGTTGAAGCAATAGCTATATTAGTGCGACATATTTGTGGGTACCGGTAGCCTTTGAGTTAATCAAAGAGAATACGGGGCCGCTGAGTGATGTCATGAAGCACTAATGGACTTTTAGAACTTTTACTTGACCATCTTGGCCTTATTAGGGGTAGTGAGATGACCGACTTTGGTGCAGTCCGAAGTTGGTAGATACTCGATACTACACTCATTGAGGGTTATTTTCTTAGAATATTTTGGTCGCCAGTTAAGTGGCTAAACTGAAACAATGAACACAGAAAATAATCCAGTGATATTGAGCTCCTTAGAACCCGGTTACTATTTGTAGGACAAGTTGAGCCAACTAGCTTCAAGAGGGTACTTACCTATGAAACCCCATGCAAGCCTGAAACTAGGATCTTGTGTGGCTTGCTTGTACATATACTTGTGCATACATCATGAACATCATAAAGCATCATATGCATCCACTAACCATTTCAAGGGTTTGGATCTTCATCTTTGTTCCTGTTTTGTAGGTTATGGAATCACTCTGCAGAAAAACAATCCAGGTCAACCTTGTGAGAATTCCTCCTCAACTCAAGGAGTTTGCTTCCAAGATTCCATAGAATTCTCCCTTCAGTGAAAGACATGGTAGACTTCTCAACTTGGTCAACTCCAACATTGAAGAAGACATGGTGAAAGTTCTCTTCCAGTTCTTTGACCCCCTACACCACTGTTTCACATTCCCTAATTACCAACTAGTGCCTACTTTGGAGGAATTTTCTCAACTCTTGAGGATTCCTATTCTCCATCAACTACCCTACAACGGTACGGGAAGAGAACCAAAGCCTGAAGATGTTGCTCAAGCCTTACACTTGCAACCATCTGATATCAAAGGTCATTGGGAAACCAAAAGTGGTGTCAAGGGTTTCTTGGTAAAGTTTCTGTTTGAGAAGGCACAAGACTGTTGGAATTCTCTAGATCTACAAGCTTTTGAGGAGATTGTAGCACTTCTCATCTATGGGTTGGTCTTGTTCCCAAATCCTGATCAGCTTATAGATGTGAATGCTGTCAAAATTTTCATATCTAGGAATCCTGTGCCTACGTTGCTTGGGATATCCTCCACTCATTTCACACACGAACAATGAGAAAAAGAGGTGTTCTCATGTGATGTACTCCTCTTCTAGCAAGGTGGTTTATTTCTCACCTTCCCCAATCAGTCTTGAAGAATGAGAAAGGCTTAAGGTGGTCATAACGGTTGATGACTCTTATACATTCTGATGTTCATTGGTGTTCTCGGTCCAGAGAAAATGTCATCGTCATTGATCGTTGTGGGGAATTCCCTAATGTCCCATTACTTGGCATTAGGGGAGGCATTATCTACAACCCCTGTTTGGCTCTGAGACAATTTGGGTATGCCCGAAGGGATGGCCCACATGACATGCTGATTCTAGACTTGGTTTTTGACTTCGACAACGACGCTCAAGGACTTTGACAAAGGTTTATCCGAGCTTGGAGGATGCCCAACAAAGTGGACAATAAGACACTGGGACACAAGAATTCCATTCCCCTTGAGCCTTACCTCAAGTGAGTATAAACCTGCGCCCAGAGTCTTATGATGCCTTAACCCTACATTCTTCCTATGATCAAAGAGCCTGTTATGGAAGGAGGGGTTCCATACACCCTCCTACATCCTGACATGCCAACATCATTGGAAGATTTCCAAAAGAGTTGGATACAACTCAAGGAAGAACGAAATACTTTTGAAGCCAGCTTCTACGCCAGTGAGAAGAAGGTTTTGGAACTTACTCATCGACTCCATGAAGAGCAGACTCTTAACACCTACATAGCACCGAAAAGGATGCGCAACATCTTTTTACATTAGAATTTTGTATTATTTTTCCCATGAGGCACTTATGTACTAACAAATTATATCTTATTAATATGACGTGCGTTCTTTTTTGTTTGCAACAAATTTGAATTTCTGAATCCTAGGATGCATTACATGAATACATATCATTCATCATATGCATAAACAAGTATTCACACCAGGTTTCTTTATCTCTCTGTTGTTTATTTCAGCAAGATGGATATAGAGCATACGGTCAAAGATCTACAGGCGCAGAATTCACAATTCCAACAGCTACTCATGGCCTTGGCAAAGGGTCAGGAGGAGCTCAAAGGTCTACTGGAAAAAGAAAAGGAGAAAAAGAAAAAGAAAAGAGTTGGTGTGGCCACTATGGGAAGAAGATTTGAGAACCAAAGCTAAAAGAGTCCTGGATTTTCCCTCGACGTCTGATGAAGGGGTTGGCAAAGGAAAGGGAGTTGTTGTGCCCTCCGAGTCTAAGGCTGAAGAAGAAGAAAAAGAGGATGAAGATTACTCTGAGCAGCAGTACCCTCATGCAGACGACAAGTATAAGAATCTGGAAGATCGGCTGGCATCCATGGAGGTACAAAGAGTACCTGGACTGAATTTCGAAGAACTAGGGTTGGTTGTTGGGATTGTGATTCCCCCTAAATTCAAGGTGCCTACATTTTCTAAATAAGATGGCTTGTCTTGTCCGAAGATGCATCTGCGGTCTTACGTCAGAAAGATCCAACCTCACTCTTCTGATAAGGATCTGTGGGTCCACTTTTTTCAAGATAGTCTTTCGGGAACGCAATTGGATTGGTTCTACCAACTTGAAAGATCTGATGTACATAACTGGGAGGATTTGGCTGCTGCCTTCTATAGACAATATCAATATAATGCAGATTTAGCGCATACTCGTACTCAATTACAGAGTATGGGTATGGTCTCTAATGAGGGCTTTAAGGAGTATGCCCAGAAGTGGTGGGACTTGGCTGGAAGGGTGCAGACACCATTGTCTAAGAGAGAGCTTGTGGATATGTTTTTGGGGACCCTGCCAGGTCCATTCTTTAATCATTTAATCGGGAGATCATCTGTAGGGTTCACCGAATTAATTCTGATTGGTGAAAGAGTCGAAGTTGGCATTAAGAGCGGTAAAATTCAGAAGGATGCATCTGCTTCCGCTGCTATCAAGAAGAACTTTCCAGCCAAGAAAGGAGTCTCTGCTATTTACTCCCAGAGAAATCGAGGAAGAATGGAGCACCGACCAGCGGTGGGGGCTGTGATGATTCAGAATTCTGAAGCCGATCAACCTCGAAGCAGTCAACCTAGAGCTAACCAAACCAGGGTGGAAAGGCCTGCATGGCAATTCACCCGGATCAATATGACACCTGCTCAGGTTCTCCCTCATCTGTTAAAGTTAAACCTTACAAACTTGAAAGAGGCGTCAAAGAACCCAAATACCTCTTCTCCCTATTACCATTCAAATGCAAAGTGTGCCTATCATTCGGACAGTGTGGTGCACGACACCAACAACTGTTGGGCCCTTAAAAATAAGATCCAAGATTTAATAGATGCCAAGGAGGTGGAATTTGACGCACCTGAAAAACCTAATGTGATATCTGCTCCAATGCCAAAACATGGTCATAATGTCCATGCTGTTGTAGAAGATCTTTATGTTACTGCTGTTGATGACTTAATGACTCCATTTCCAATTATCAAGATGAATCTGTTGAAACCCGGGATTTTCTCGGGCTGTGAAAAAGATTGTTACCTTTGTTCGACCTTGCAATCAAACTGCCCGCTATTGAAGTCAGGCATCCAACGCCTGATGGATACTCAAGAAATCCTCTTCAAAAAAACTCCTGTTACTCCTGTTACTCCAATCAATGATGTTGCTATAATAACCATTTCCGACAATCTTTCCAAGGTATCCAAAAGACCTGTTAAGATTACACCCGATCCAAAGTTTGTACCTCTGAAGATAACAATGCCGGGGCCTATCCCATATAAGTCCAACAAGACAATACCGTGAAATTATGGAGGAGAGATCTTCTACCACGGTGTTAAGAAGATCGAATCAGTTGAAGAAGGATCCGATGAAGAGACTCCTGACGTAGGAAATATTGCAGGGACAAGTAAGATCACCCGCAGCGAAAGAATCTTCTCTTCGGAGATTCCTCCTCCAAGGGCAGTCTTCGGACCCTCAAGTGCTCCTAAGGTTACTCCGGTTCCCGTCAATGCATCTCTGCGAACTCCAGTAATTGAAGAAATCATAGCTCGTAAAGTTGTACCCTCTGATGTTACTGCTGATAAAGGTAGGGGGATCCAAGAAGCGCCCATCAGGACGAGGGCTCAACCATTGGTTATCCCCGAGACCACTCAAAAGGAAATGGAGGAGATTTTAAAAATAATTAAGAAAAGCGACTATGACGTCGTAGAACAGCTGGGCAAACCCCTTCAAAAATATCTATGTTGGCCCTATTACTCTGCTCTGAAGCTCATGCCAAAGCCTTGATCAAATTTCTGAAGACGGCCCACGTTCCTCAAGAAACTTCTACGGATCAGTTTCAAGAGTGTGTAGTTAGCCTTACAGCCGACAACGGTCTTTGTTTCTTCGATGCTGACTTAAATCTAAAGGGAGAAAGCATAACGACGCCCTGCATGTCTGGTGGAATGCAGAGGGACCACTCTTGCTCACGTTCTGGTTGATACCGGGTCGTCTTTAAATGTCTTGCCTAAGAAAGCCTTGGATAGATTGAACTGTGAAAGTTTGACCTTAAAGCCCAACAATATCATTGTAAGAGCCTTTGATGGTTCTAAGTGGATGGTCCACGGGGAGGTGGACATCCCAATTAAAGTGGGTACTGAAACCTTCCACTCCACATTTTATGTCATGGATATTCGTCCCTCCTACTCTTGCTTGTTAGGAAGACCATGGATCCATCATGCTAGGGCTGTTACGTCCACTCTGCACCAGAAGCTTTAGTACCCAGTTCAGGTGGAAATTGTGACAATTCATGGCAAGGAGGAGTATATGATAAGCCATCAGAATTCATTCCGCTATGTTGAATTAGATGGTGAATTCATCGAGACCCCCTTTCAGCACTTTGAAGAGGTTTCTCCTGAAGTTGCGATAGCCAAGATAATGACTTTTGTGCCCATCATTACCAAACCTGTGTGCCAGATGTCATCCCTTAAAGATGCAGAGGCTGTGATCAAGGAAGGAGGAAGCACAGTATTGGGTCAACTGCCAGATTTTCCTTACAAGACAGATAAGTTCGGCTTGGGTTTCACTGCTGCTAGTCAGAAGGCGGTGCGTCGCTCCCGGGCTGGAGGATCGCCATTGGAAATCACTCATTATGGAGTTCATGCTTTAGAGGATGATGAAGAAGAAAGCAATTTTGAAGACTGGATCTTTCCAACTATTGGAGGAGGACTGAACAACTGGGATGCGAAAGACTTCGTTCCCATTACTTTCATCAATCAGTAATTTATCTTTTGAACATTTTCTGTTGGTCTGTAATAATTTTTAAAACAATTCGTACACTCTTTTCGCCTTATGATTTACCCGGGGCATATAGGTCCATTTGTAAGGGTTTTGATTCTTCATTTTCATATTCCATTTTTAATGAATCATGGACGTTTTCATATATAAACTTTTGTGTTCATTTTATTTCTTTTTAGATTTTATTTGTTTAAAGGTGGATATCCCTTACACACACCCACACTCACAAAATGCAGGTACCCATCCACTCCGGATTCCATGGGTAACAATTCTGCTATGGCCTTCAGTGACTCTGAAGATCTGGTCAATCATGCCGAATACGAAGGTGATGAAGACTGTGAAGTTCCTGGAGAGTTGGCCAGACTTTTGCAACAGGAAGAAAGGGCTATTCTGCCTCACGAGGAGTTGTTAGAGACTATCAACTTGGGAACAGAGGAAGACAGAAAAGAGGTTAAAGTGGGTGCCAACCTGGAGCCAAGTGTCAAAGAGAGCTTAGTTCAGCTGTTGAATGAATATGTTGAGATCTTCGCCTAGTCCTACGAAGACATGTCGGGACTGGATACAGATATTGTGGTTCACCGTCTCCCTACAAGAGAAGACTGTCCACCAATAGAACCGAAAGTCCTCCGAATGAGGCCCGACATGTCCGAGAAGATCAAAACCGAAGTGATGAAGTAGTTCAATGTTGGCTTTCTTGCTGTTACTTCCTATCCACAATGGGTTGCTAACATTGTGCCCGTGCCCAAGAAGGACGACAAAGTCAGAATGTGCATGGATTACAGAGACTTAAACAGTGCTAGCCCTAAAGATGACTTTCCACTACCGCACATTGACATTTTGGTCGACAATACAGCTCAACATAAGGTATTTTCTTTCATGGATGGATTTTCAGGGTACAACCAGATCAAAATGGCCCCTGAAGACATGGAGAAGACTACTTTTGTTACGGAGTGGGGTACCTTATGCTATAAAGTGATTCCATTCGGACTGAAGAATGTCGGGGCAACCTATCAGCGAGCCATGGTAGCTTTGCTTCATGACATGATACATCATGAGATTTAAGTCTACGTAGACGATATGATAGCCCGTTCACAGACAGAAGAAGAACACCTCGACCATCTGCAAAAGTTGTTTGTCAGATTGAAAGAGTACAAGCTAAGATTGAACCCTAACAAGTGCACTTTCAGAGTCAGGTCTGGTAAACTTTAGGGATTCATCGTCAGCAACAAAGGCATTGAGGTTGATCCTGCCAAAGTCAAAGCCATACAAGAAATGCCTGGCCCTCGCACTGAGAAGGAGGTCAGAGGTTTCTTGGGACGCCTAAACTACATTGCAAGGTTCATTTCTCACCTAACATCTACCTGTGAACCAATCTTCAAGCTGTTGAAGAAAGATCGGTGGTTAAATAGAATGATGACTGTCAAGTTGCTTTCGATAAAATCAAGGAGTATTTGTTGGAACCTCCTATCTTGATGCCTCTCGTCGAAGGAATACCGTTAATCATGTATCTGACTGTCCTGGAGAATTCAATGAGGTGCCTACTGGGCCAACATGACGAGTCTGGTCGAAAAGAGCATGTCATTTATTACCTTAGCAAAAAGTTTACCAACTGTGAGACTCGCTACTCACTGCTTGAGATAACTTGATGCACTTTGGTATGGGATGCTCGCCGGCTAAGGCAGTATATGTTGACACATACCACTTTATTGATCTCTAAGATGGATCCGATCAAGTACATCTTCGAGAAGCCTGCTTTATCTGGAAGAATCGCTAGATGGCAAATGATCCTGACTGAGTATGATATCCAATACACAACCCAAAAAGCTATAAAGGGGAGTGTACTACCAGACCATCTAGCTCATCAAGCTGTCGAAGATTACCAATCCATGAGGTTCGACTTTCTCGACGAGGATATCATGACTTTGAGCAACATTGAAGAAAATAGATCGTATGACGGACCTGAACAAGGATCCCGATGGACTCTGTACTTTGATGTTGCCTCCAACGCACTTGGAAACGGTATCGGCGTGGTACTTATCTCTCCAGAAGGTTTGCATACACCTTTCATTGCTAGACTCTGCTTCAGCTGCACCAATAACATGGCCGAGTATAAAGCTTGTATCTTTGGTCTCAAGGCGGCTATTGACTTGGGAATCAAATCTTTGATTGTATTTAGGGACTCAGCTTTGGTTATCAGTCAAATCAAAGGAGAGTGGGATACTAAATATTCAAACCTCATCCCTTACAAAGAACATGTCCTGACATTGTTACCACACTTCGAACAGATTACCTTCGAGCACTTCCCGCGAGAAGAGAATCAGCTAGCAGATGTGCTAGCTACAATGTCATCCATGTTTAAACTTAACTTGGATATTGAGGCACCTCAAATCACCATTGAACGAATGGACGAACCAACACATTGTCATGAGATTAATACCGAAGAAGTAGTGGACCGACCTTGGTTTCATGACGTCAAAAGGTATCTCGAAGCACAAGAATACCCCGAAGGAGCTTCAGTCAACGACAAAAAGTTCTTAAGGAGGTTCGCGGCCAAGTTCTTTCTGAGCAATGGTATCCTATACAAGCGCAATCTGGATTGTGTCCTACTCTGTTGTGTGGACAAGGTTGAAGCTGAGAAGATCATGGCTGAACTACATAATGGCACCTTTGGCACCCACTCGAGCGGTCATATGATGGCTAAAAAGATTCTACGGGCAGGCTACTACTGGTCTACTGTGGAAGCTGATTGTCATCAACATTATCGTGCTTGTCACAAATGCCAAATCTATGCTGACAAGGTACATATTCCTCCAGTTCCTCTTAATGTCTTAATAGCTCCTTGGCCATTCACGATGTGGGGAATTGACATGATTGGAGAGATCAAGCCTACAACATCCAATGGACATCGTTTCATCTTGGTGGCCATTGATTACTTTACCAAGTGGGTCAAAGCAGCTTCTTTCGCCTCTGTTACAAAGAATGTGGTTGCCCGCTTCATCAAGCAGAACCTCATATGCCGGTATGGTATCCCTGACAGGATCATCACTGACAACGGTACAAATTTGAACAATACTATAATCACCGCTCTGTGCGAGCAGTTCAAGATTCAACATCACAATTCATCTCCCTATCGGCCTAAGATGAACGGTGTTGTTGAATCCACGAACAAAAATATCAAGAAGATCATTTAAAAGATGACAGTCACCTACAAAGACTGGCATGAGATGTTACTGTTTGCTCTGCACGGGTACCATACCACGGCACGCACTTCAACTGGGGCAAAACCCTATTATTTGGTATACGGCATGGAATTTGTTTTACCTATCGAAGTTCAGATTCCCTCCTTGAGAATCATGAAAGATGTTGGTTTGAGTGAAGACGATTGGATTCAAACCTGGCTTGATCAACTTAACTTGATTGACGAAAAGCGACTTACTGTTGTTTGCCACGGTCAGACATATCAAAAAGGTATGATCAAGGCCTTCAACAAGAAAGTCAAGAGACAAGTATATCAAGTCAGGGACCTTGTAATCAAGGGGATCATCTTGCCGCAAAGTGATCCCAGGGGAAAATGGACTCCTACTTACGAAGGACCATTTGTGATCAAAAACATCTTTTCTGGTGGGGAAATGATCTTAACCACCATGGACGGTGACGACCTGCCACACCCTGCGAATGTAGACATAGTCAAAAGATACTACGCATAAACGACCCGGCAAGTTGAAAACCCGAAAGGGCGACTTGGGAAAAAATGGGCATCCCGGTGAATCAAAAACCCGAAAGGGTGATTCAGGCAAAAATTAGGGATAAATAAAAAATCTGTACACCCGGCAAGTTGAAAACCCGAAAGGGCGACTTGGGAAAAAAAGGGTTTCCCGGTGGATCGAAAACCCGAAAGGGCGGTCCAGGCAAAAGTTAGGGAATTAAAGCGTATGACTATGTCTCGTCGGATCACTTTAAAGAAAACCTCTTCACCAGACAAGCTCCTAGCTTCTGATCAATCCAATCATCTGCGGACGAAGCAACGAATGGACAAGATACTCAGAGTTACGAAGGCTATAGCAGAATGGGAACCCCATGGAATTGTTACACATAGCCATCTTTCTTTGTATAATTTTTTCTCAATTTTATGACAACATTCTCTTACTAGGATGTTTGTCTCCTTTGTACAAAATACTTACACAAATTTAATACAAAGATACTTCAAAGTGCAGAAAATTATTTGCCATTTATTTTTCTTTACACTTGTGTTTTATTTGAAAACGTCCAATGATTTATTAAATGAGCATATGCATTTGAATATAATCACTGCTTATAAATAAAACGAAATGAGAAAGAATAATTACTGATGGATTGGAAGTAGGGGAAAACGTCTTTGGGCTATTCTAGGAGGAATCCTCAGCCGAGCTAAAGCCTTGAAATACATATCCTCAGCGGAGTTAAGTCTCAAAATCCCCATCAGAGCTAAGTTTCCAAACTCACAATCCCCAGCAGAACCAGAAAACTTTGAACTGTAAACCCTCAGGGGAGATAAAACTTTCTTCCCCAACGGAGTCCAAAACTTCAACCCTTAAACCCTGGTGGAAGACCATCTAGTTTCCTCTAAATCCCCAGAGATTTGTCTTAAAATCAGAAGATTCCCCTGCAAGTTATCTTAGAAACCAGACAATAGCTTCGGGTAATTCCTCAGAGTGTTGGCTTACAACCCAAGCTCTTGAAAACTCTTTACAGAATAAGAATTCTCCCCACAGAGTTATTTCCCAGCAGAATGAAGATTCTCATTCTCATTTCTCCAGTTGAAGCCTCCCAGGTTTCAATTCCCCAGTAGAGATCGTCAGAGTTTTCCTTATTCCCCAAGAAAGTCATAAGGGATTCTTACATCCCCCACAGAAGTTGTCAAAGTTCGTGTTAATCCCCACAAGTCACCAAGGATTTTCTATCCCCAACAGTGGTCCAAGGATTTCTCACCTTCAACAATCAAGATTTTGAATCTCCAACAGCGGTCAAGGATTTATTTTCCCCGACAGCAGTCAAAGATTTCATTATCTCCAGCTATCAAGGATTTATTTTCCTCAACAGACAACTAATCAGCTTACATGCGCATCCATTACATTCATATATCATAAACATTGATAAAGCACATTTTATTGCATCATACATGTCATGCAACATAACTTTGTATTTTAGCTAACATTTTACCCTTTTTCAGGATAAGATTTAAATCTAACTTTAACAAATTTTCAAAGATTTCAGATACAGTACTGTAGCGATAAAAAATGTAGCGGGGTAAATCGGAGATCGAATTATTGATTAATTCGTCTCACAAAAGCAAGAGTCGCCACCGCGCTTTATTGTTTCCAAAGGAAAAGGGAAAAGAGCGAAATAAAACCCTAAATATGCAATGTAAATAAAATACAAATACAAAGCGTTTTTGAAAAGAGATCTTATGGTTCGGGGGTTGGTTATACAATGGGAAGGTATTAGCACCCAATGCATCTATAGTACTCTATAGGAACCTTTTGAAATATCTGTTTTATTTAAAATTGATCGCTTGATTGAAAATAAATCGTTTTGGCCGAAAAAGGGATACGGACGGGTTTTTGAAGATGCGACGACCTAATGTCGAAGTTTTGGCTTGAAAGGGATAAGTCTTGAAAAGGTTGAAATTTTGAAGAAAGGTGAATATTTGAGGAAAATTAACCTAAGTTCTTAATGAATGAGAGTATTCGCTCGATCATTTTTGAGGACATGAAGTCAACAAAAAAAAATTAGACAATTCCCTTTGGATTGACGCAAACAGAATAATCAAGTAAATGCGAGATATTGACAGAAAACGATACACAACAATTAAATATGAACATGCATTTTATATGATTTTGTTTAATATGCGAAAAGAAAAAGTTTTAATTGGTTTTCATTTTTTTACGCATTTTTAATGATGAAAGGTAATGAGAATTAATAGAAATGTTTTTTAAGTTGTATATGTTTCTATTTTTTATTATGTTTTTATTAATAACACAGAGTATTATTTAAGAGTTATTAAACAATTAGATTAAATCTTTAAGCTCTTAAATTAAATCTAGTTAAAAAAAAACTAAAATTAATAGATTAACCTTAAAGTTTAAACTAATAAAATAAAAAAAAGTCAAGTTATTAAAATCGTTTAATTAACTCATATCTCTTTTTTCTTTTATTAGATCTTACCAAGTTAACTAAATTGACAATAATCTAAAAAAAGCTAAGGAGATTAAAAGTAGAAAAAGAGGTAACAATAACCAAAGGGGGGTAAACAAATAACAAATGCATGGGCTTGAGCAAAAAAGAGAAACGAGCTGGGTTAAGGGAGATGGGCCGGGTCGGTTGGAAGACCCGAACCCAAAACGCGAATGCTGTAACGAAAAAACCCTAGGGAGCGCTAGTTTGGCCGCCGCCGGATCTCTTTCTCTCTTCTCGTTCCGATTCCTTCACGACCCACTTCATCATCAAAGCTTGGTCTCCTTCACGGTTGACTTTTCAATCTTATCGTTTTGTTTCTGAGCTAATTCTGCATTTTGACAATCGCAGGTTGGGGTTGTGGTGATGGTGATGTGCGTTTTGTCTTTGGATAGAAGGTGAAGGTGATGATGATGGAAGGTGGCGGTGTGGAGATTGAGAAGGGTTGTTGTGCGGAGAAGATTTTGGAGGTCGCGGCGAGGAGATAGCGTTTTGATTTGAAAAGAAGACGATTTAAGCGAGGGATGCGAAGATTGTGGTTGCAGACTCTTGTAAGTTGGAACGCATTGATACTTCCAGGTAAAATTCTCATAACGACAGAAGTATCTTACAGTAATGCACATTAAAAAAACTAAACATGTTGCAATCTGGCTTGAAAGCAGAAACATTGAGACACCTAAGAGCAAATTTGTTTTTGGAACTTTTGTACTAGCTCGATTCTCCTGGAGGCTTCTCCTTTGGATGTTTTGAGGCGTAATGATCAGCAAGTTGGTTTGGATTTGCAAGTTGGACCTGCAGATTGGGCATGTGATTTTGAGACCTTCGGCTCTGGCTTCAATCTGAGAGCCTTTTGATTTCTGATTCTTCTCTGCGTTACGCTTCTGCGCTTCGATTTTCTGCTTTCCCCGCGTCATCCTGAGTCAAGATTCTTGATGTATCTCTGTGTAGCGTGCGATCGAACGAATTTCAAACTTCACCACCACGCACACAGAAATGGAAAACAACGGGGGTTGTGGAAACAGAGGTTAAAGGTATGCCTTCTTAATCTCTTTTACGAAAAGTTCTGTGTCTAAATTGTTTCTAATATTGCGCGTATGTTGATTGAAGTAGAGAAACGACACGATGAAGATGATTGAAGTGAAGACGAAAGTGTAGGAAGGAAGATATCTTTGTTAGATCGATGAAAACAAAGGTAAGTCAGTCATGCTTGTTTGTGGGTTTTGCCATTTTTATTGAATTAACGAGAAATTGATTAAAGAGAAGAAGCAGATTTGTGAATTTGTTTATTATTTCGAGTCGGCTTTAAATTAACAGTGCTTATGTGATCGTGCCGGTTTTGCAATATTATGAATCTTGAATTTTATCAATCAAATTATTGTCTGTGTTAAAATAGGGATTTAATGTATTGATGATTCGCAAAGATATTAAATAGCCGTTTTACATGATTTCAGGAAATTAAAAAGAGTATTATTAAGTGAGACAAAGGCAACGCAGCGGTATAAAGCTTTATGCGGAAAAACTGAAGAAAAACTCACATGGTCGGAGCTAGTCCGACAGTTACGATTCCGGCGACGTCAGGTAAGCTCCGAAAACTCCTCGCTCCTTGCTTTCTGCCACTAATTCTTCTTTTCTTCTCCGTCTAAAACTGGTTGGAATATGAATAATTGATTTTTTTGGTGGTTTATGATTATACTGCTTTGGCTATGGTTTTGATACCGTATGCTTGAAGAATGGTTCTAATGCAGTATGTGATTTTTGCCTTGTGTTACGGCTTTGAATAGTTTTGATACAGGTTATGTTTGTGTGATTTGCAATATGTTATGCAAAAATGGTTTAGCAGTGATGTCTTGTGTGGAAATGGAATATGGTTTGCAATGGACTATGCAGGTTTTAGCATATGCAGTAGCTATGTTGAAATATGCTAAGGTTTTTTTGTTGATGGCAGTAGCTATGTTTTTTTTGGTAGTTTTTGTAGTGATGGTTTTTGGGAATGGTTTGCAACGATATGGTATATAGCAGTATGCAGGTTTAGCTTGCAAAATGGACTATGGCATGTTGGATAGTTTTGCAGTGATGTTCCCCCCTTTTTTTTTCAAATATGCTAGCTTGGACTTCCTTTTGAAGGGATCCCTTTCTCATAGCCGTTGCCTTCTATTCTCATGGCTCAGGTTTTGAATATTTAATATATTTTTCTGATGTTCTGCACAAATGCTGCTGCATATGGTTGACTTTATTCCCAATTCATGTTTAAAGCAAAACCTGCAAAAACTAAACCTCTTCTTCTCTCTACCTCAAGTACAAAACTGATATATGAAAATGATATTTTGTACTGCTGTCTGAAAAAGTAATAGGCTGGAATATGATGAAAGAGGAAATATACATTGCTTGCTTTCATAGTTTTAAAACTGCACATGCTGGAAATTTCATATTGTTTTTTGCAGGTTAACGTTGGCTTGTTATTTGTGAACTAAACATGCTGTTTGTATGGTTTATGCAGTTTTGAAATTTATGCATATTTGAAATATGCAGTGGGTTTTTTTGATAAAAATGCAATTGATTTTGAAATGTGCTATTTTTTTAATTGTGCATTCATTTAAAAATTCCTCTCTTTTTTGTGAACCGGGAGAAATCCCGTGATTTGCAAAAAAGAGTAACTGATTCCGGCCATTGCTTTTAATGATGAACATTGAATTTATTTTCTGCATTTTAATTATTTATTAAATTCTGACTTTTCTTTTAATCGTTTTTGCAGGTAAAATTAAATGAGCGAACAAGAGCATTGGATTGAAGATTTAGAATTAGAATTTAGAAAAATAGCTTTTTATTTACTTTAAGCATTTATGTAATTGTCTTTATAAATATTTTGTAATAACACAACATTTAAATGACAATTGTAATAAATAGAATAAAGTGAATAAAAATTCTATTATTTCTCAATTAATTCTTTTTCTTTCCAATTATTTATTTATTGTTTATAATTCTTTAAATTATATAATGATTAAAAATCAAATTCAATCATTTAAATTTAAAATGATAAACAAATAAATAAACATCATTGATCAATTAATAACTTCAATTATTTATTTTATTATTATTTTTAATTCTTCTAAATTATAATAACTTGAAAAATAGAATTTCAGCTATTTAAATTTAGAACAATAAATAATTAAATAAACATTGCTTGATCAATTAATAGACTCTTTTCCAAATGTTTGTTTCATTATTCATAACCTTCAAATTATATAATAACGGAGAACAGGTTCCCATTATTTAAATTTAGGATAATGAATAATTAATAAACATTATTTGACCCATTAATAAACCTTTTCTCAAATATTCTTTTTATTATTTATAAGTCTTTAAATTACGTAATAATCGAAAATAAGTTCCAATTATTTGAATTTAAGATAATAAATAATTAATGAACATTGTTTAAGTCTTGATCAGTCAATAAATTTAGCGTTCAACAAATAAACAGCTTCCGACTCGAAAAAGTTATGAATTTTTAAACTGCTTTGAAAATTTGATAAAATAGGTCAAAACCTCTGCAATGCGAATGATGCAGATGGAAGACGGTGTCTTAGGTCAAAATTTGGGGTACAACAGCTGCCCCTATTTAAGTTCCTTCTATCCGGAGATATGAAGATTAAAGTCTTCGTCTCGACGAGATTGAAGGTACTTAAATACATAATTACGCAAATTTTGTCCTAAGATGCCGTCATCATGTAGTATTGAATGTAGTGCATGAATTCACCGAGAAAGATATTGTATGAAACAAGACAAGGTTGGAGGAGTCGAACACCAACAAAACACAGAGACATGAATTATACGCTACTGGAGAAAACGAGCTATCGACTTCAAACGACAGACTCCTGACAGCGAATAAAATTGAGGGAATACGACGTCTAACCCTAACAAAGAGAGCATCTTGCATAAGTCGTAACAAATCATTGATCCAACACAGTGAATTCGCAACTCGAGGTCGACGATAGACAGAGAGTATCAAATTGCGGATAACTGACTACTGACTTCTGGAGGTATAGATTCGTACCAGACTTCTCTGCGAGATTTCAGAGGTATACTCATTAATGCTGAGGTAATGAGACTGGAGATACGAAGGTTGTTCAAATAAAGAAAATTGCCAGTTGTTGTTGTCCACAGAAAATACCGATAACATACAAGTTGCTCAAATAAAGAAGCTGCCACTTGCTGTTTTCCGAAGAAAATACCGATAACAAACAAGCTGCTCAAATAAAGAGGCTATCACTTGCTGTCGTCCAAAGAGAATACCAATAACATACAAGCTGCTCAAATAAAGAAGCTGCCGCTTGCTGTCGTCCAGAAAAGTAATAACGTACTGGTAACTCATGAAGAGTTTGCTGCTCGTTGCTTTCAGAAAAAGTAAATAACGCACTAGTAGCTCATGAAGAACTGCTGCTCGGCGCTTTGCGAAAAGATAAAATGACGCACTAGTAGCTCATGAAGAACTGCTGCTCGGCGCTTCAGAAAATGAATAACTGACGCACTAGTAGCTCATGAAGAACTGCTGCTCGTCGCTTTCGAAAAGATAAAATGACGATGACGCACTAGTAGCTCATGAAGAACTGCTGCTCGGCGCTTTCGACACGGTCATAACTGACGCACTAGTAGCTCATGAAGAACTGCTGGCGTTTCAGAAGATAAATAACGCACTAGTAGCTCATGAAGAACTGCTGCTCGGCGCTTTCGAAAAAGAGGTAAATGACGCACTAGTAGCTCATGAAGAACTGCTGCTCGGCGCTTTCACAAATTAACGTACAAGTTGCTCGTGAAGAGCTAACGCTTGTCGTTTTCCAACATAATTCAGAAGGAAACTGCGATGATATTGGCAGAGAAATAAAATCTTCATCAAAGAGAACCCTGAATCAATCCTTCCCGAGGAGATCATATACTTAACGTGCAAAATAAATGCACCAACCGTCTAGGTCGCAAATTCACTGGGGAAAATCAATGAGATAGCCTATGCAAGAGGCAACAACTTCATCAGGGGATAACCAGAGAGAAAACAGTCAAACAAGACTCCTCCCAATGAGAAAGTAAATCGATTGGGGAAATTATCCTATCCAGAAATGGACAAGGTAAGCTAAATAAAAAAATCATCCACGAGGATTAGCTCAATTGGGGAATTAGAAAGGAGGCACATTTTATGCTTAAGTTGGCACTCTATTTGGAAAGATCAAATGTGCTATTTGAAAAGACACAACCAAGGTGTACGAACTCAATGACATCAACAAATACAACTGTGCGTGCATGATGCAAGTGCGAATGAATGTCATGTGTATGCTGACAAAACGACAGGGAAGATGGACAGAAGATGATAAGACATCACAGTACAACCCCGATGCTCGGCTAAACTCAACAGGAGGGGAACATCACTGGAGATAGAAGATAAAAGCCACCAAAGGAGCAAAGTCATCCTACAAAGCTCAAATCTCTTGGAGAGGAAGATATTCAACCCAAAGTCCCATCTTCTAATCGTCGACAACACGAACAAATCTTCTGCTGGAAGGAGTCATGCCTAGCTGGAGGTACCGGGAATACCACCCTCTGATAATGTATGAAAAACATATTTTGACAAATCTGGATTGCCCCTGGGATTAATTTGGATGCCCCAAGTTACTGCTGACGAGCTGCATGATGCACGACGATTCTTGCGAATAACTTCACTTCTAAAAGGTGCCCCAAGCTATCTGGTTGATGAGGAGAAAACGTCCTGAGAGGGTTTACAGAAGACCTGGCATTCACCATGCTCTGGTGTCTTCAAACCTTTAGAGGAAAACATCCACTCTTGACGTGATTGCCCCGGATTGACTGTAGTCGGCACAACAAAGTCTTCGAATTTTTGCCCCAGACGAGCAAACAAATTGGGAAAAGCAATAACTAGGAGAAGCAACCTGTCCGTGCTTAAGGTCTTCAACTGACATGCCCCTGGATATGATTTTCTTGAATTGATTCTCCAAATACCCAACATAGTTTCAAGCCTTAAAAGGGTAAACTCATCACTGGTGTTTATGTGAGCTTCCTTGACATCAAACGCATGTTTTGCAGTTAGAAAGAGTTTACAATGAGAATGAAAACTCTAATGCAACAGTTATGTAAGTCTTGAAGATTTTGAAAAGATATCGCACAAGTTGTGCGAGTTAGAGCATCATTTATTTTCGTATAGGAAAAACATATGATACCAACATAACTATTTGAAACTCATGGGAGTCAGGAACAATATCTCATTGAAGTATGCTTTCGAAATGACCTTGCTTCAATTAGGACTTTTGAAGGTTGTAATGTGGTCTGGTTTATGGGTTTTTAGAAAAAGGTTTTAAGGCTCAAAATATTTGGTGCCCACCCATTCTTCATGATGTTCTCCAACTCTATGTTCAGTTAATTCAACATGAGTGTTCATCTCTCAAAGGATTTTGTGACGGTAACATCTTCCTTGCGAATTTTGAACACTCAATCAGATTAACTGAAAACTACCCTGCCCCAGGTTAAAATTCAAGGTTTTTCGTATAGAAAAGAAACTTCTGCTTCAAAGGCTCAAAAGGGGTTAGCAAAGGATTATCTTCCTTATATCTCCGGTGTTTAGGGATTTGAAACAATGCCTGTACATCATCAACAAGATTTTATTCAAAAGCATGCAACCAAAGATTTTGCGTTCTTTAGATCATCATCCCCCCTTCAATCTCTGCCTAGGCAAGAGAATGGGCCACATGTTGGTATCATAATGCAAAAGAAATTTAAAATTTGAGAGCAAATATGAGTGAAACGAATGAATTTCTTCAAGACAAACATACTCATTGTATTAAAATGATCATTCAGATGCAAATAAGTTCTTACATGCAAACAATGTTTTGATAAATAAGAAAAGCTACAAAAGCAGAAACAAGTTAATAATCTGGGAAGGCTTTCCACTTGAACTATCGAAAACATCTTCAAAATTCAAAGTCACCCTCAATCGTGTTTACTCTTCGGCACATGCTTGATTTGAACTTCAAAACCAACGTCCTTGAACGACAAGATACCACCCCTGACCAACTTCTGAACCTCAATCTTCAAAGCGAAGCAACCCTCCAAGTCATGCCCACGAGCACCTTGATGAAAAGTACAAGCCAAGTCAGCTTCGTAGTTCCAATGTATCTTCTTAGGGACCTTTGGTAGAGGTCGGGTCTGAACCAAATTCCTCTGCAACAGGATAGGGAACAACTCTGTATAGGTGATTGGGATTGAATCAAACTGGATTTTCTTCTGATTAGGAACTTGCTGATTCTGTTGATGAACGTGATGATGATTATTTCTTCCCTCGATTCTCTTCTTGGAAAAGTCGTTATCAAACTTCTTCACACCATTAACTGAGCTACCCACTTCATATAAACATCCCTTTCCGACATCTTCTTCTAGACGCACTCCCACATTCACCTTGTCAGGAAAGTCATCAGGTGCATTAACCGTCACC
This sequence comes from Vicia faba, assembly GCA_948472305.1. Taxonomy (NCBI): domain Eukaryota; kingdom Viridiplantae; phylum Streptophyta; class Magnoliopsida; order Fabales; family Fabaceae; genus Vicia; species Vicia faba. The sequence continues at coordinate 238,570,626 of OX451741.1, read as the reverse complement.
TTTTCATGAGAAAAAGATTTTAGAGTCTCCGTGAAGACCTTTATCCTTGCTTCCTCCCTCCTAGAAGGATTGACTTGGGCGGAGATCAGAATTTCAACCAAACCAGTTAAGTGATCCAAAACAGCTTTCAAAATAGTCACCTCTCTGCGGAGTTCAGAAACCTCTTGCTTGATATTCTCCATTGTTCTCTTAGCGTCAGTGTTGTACTGGTGAGACCGAAGGAAAAATGAGATTCGGAAAAAGACTTTTGAAAGTGAGACAAAGAAAGATGTAGAATGATGTATGATATGCAAAAGAGTTTTATTTGACTTTCAAGGAACTCAAGATATCAAGTCATAAACATCCAAGTATGAAGATAACAGGTGAATTTTAAATTGGCTCCAAACATTGATCAAGTCATCGTCAAGATCAATCATCCGTTTTGGTGGATTAGGGTTTTCGCCCTATCGACACCCAAGATCCATTGAGTTTAACGAAACTAGTGATGTTTACAAAGAAAGACCTCCAAACTCCTTCAAAGTCAAGTGAAAAGAGTTTTATGGATGCATGAATGCATGGCGATGCAACAACCACAAGCAAGGTCAAAAACATGGGGTTTAAAGGTTCAACGTTCCGTATGGAGTCGAGGGTAAAGCCCACCCAAAGGTATGTACTAACGTTTCAATCGCACCTGTAAGACAAGGTTCTAAAAGTTCCCAGAGTCTACATTCCTCCTTCGGATATTGCCAACGTCTGGATTACTCGATAATTAGCAATATTCTCAAGAGAAACTCGTCCGAGCGTAGCATCGCGTAACAACTACTTCCGAATTACTCCGTTATAGTCTCCGCGCTACACCTAAAAAGGCCAAGATGGGTTAGGGTTCTACGGTCCTCAACTTCTCGGGCTCCTAGGTCGAAAATAATAATGTCTTCCCGATTACTCGGTAAACAAATATTAAGTTCAAGAGGGCCTTCCATTGAGTGGGGGATCTCATGCCTCCTTCTTCGGGATTACTCCCTCAAAGTTAACATGACTGTACCGCCCGTCCTATTCCTTAAGTGTTGCTTAATCCGGGCATAGGATTCGTCCTTTGCAAAAAAGCCCAAACACCCCAAATTTAAACACGTAATCAAGCAAATCAAATAATAGTAAAACAGATAAGCCAAGTTAGGCTTAACCCACTTAGGGATGGACCAGCAAGAGGTCAATCTTTCCCCAGCAGAGTCGCCAATTCTGTAGCGATAAAAAATGTAGCGGGGTAAATCGGAGATCGAATTATTGATTAATTCGTCTCACAAAAGCAAGAGTCGCCACCGCGCTTTATTGTTTCCAAAGGAAAAGGGAAAAGAGCGAAATAAAACCCTAAATATGCAATGTAAATAAAATACAAATACAAAGCGTTTTTGAAAAGAGATCTTATGGTTCGGGGGTTGGTTATACAATGGGAAGGTATTAGCACCCAATGCATCTATAGTACTCTATAGGAACCTTTTGAAATATCTGTTTTATTTAAAATTGATCGCTTGATTGAAAATAAATCGTTTTGGCCGAAAAAGGGATACGGACGGGTTTTTGAAGATGCGACGACCTAATGTCGAAGTTTTGGCTTGAAAGGGATAAGTCTTGAAAAGGTTGAAATTTTGAAGAAAGGTGAATATTTGAGGAAAATTAACCTAAGTTCTTAATGAATGAGAGTATTCGCTCGATCATTTTTGAGGACATGAAGTCAACAAAAAAAAATTAGACAATTCCCTTTGGATTGACGCAAACAGAATAATCAAGTAAATGCGAGATATTGACAGAAAACGATACACAACAATTAAATATGAACATGCATTTTATATGATTTTGTTTAATATGCGAAAAGAAAAAGTTTTAATTGGTTTTCATTTTTTTACGCATTTTTAATGATGAAAGGTAATGAGAATTAATAGAAATGTTTTTTAAGTTGTATATGTTTCTATTTTTTATTATGTTTTTATTAATAACACAGAGTATTATTTAAGAGTTATTAAACAATTAGATTAAATCTTTAAGCTCTTAAATTAAATCTAGTTAAAAAAAAACTAAAATTAATAGATTAACCTTAAAGTTTAAACTAATAAAATAAAAAAAAGTCAAGTTATTAAAATCGTTTAATTAACTCATATCTCTTTTTTCTTTTATTAGATCTTACCAAGTTAACTAAATTGACAATAATCTAAAAAAAGCTAAGGAGATTAAAAGTAGAAAAAGAGGTAACAATAACCAAAGGGGGGTAAACAAATAACAAATGCATGGGCTTGAGCAAAAAAGAGAAACGAGCTGGGTTAAGGGAGATGGGCCGGGTCGGTTGGAAGACCCGAACCCAAAACGCGAATGCTGTAACGAAAAAACCCTAGGGAGCGCTAGTTTGGCCGCCGCCGGATCTCTTTCTCTCTTCTCGTTCCGATTCCTTCACGACCCACTTCATCATCAAAGCTTGGTCTCCTTCACGGTTGACTTTTCAATCTTATCGTTTTGTTTCTGAGCTAATTCTGCATTTTGACAATCGCAGGTTGGGGTTGTGGTGATGGTGATGTGCGTTTTGTCTTTGGATAGAAGGTGAAGGTGATGATGATGAAAGGTGGCGGTGTGGAGATTGAGAAGGGTTGTTGTGCGGAGAAGATTTTGGAGGTCGCGGCGAGGAGATAGCGTTTTGATTTGAAAAGAAGACGATTTAAGCGAGGGATGCGAAGATTGTGGTTGCAGACTCTTGTAAGTTGGAACGCATTGATACTTCCAGGTAAAATTCTCATAACGACAGAAGTATCTTACAGTAATGCACATTAAAAAAACTAAACATGTTGCAATCTGGCTTGAAAGCAGAAACATTGAGACACCTAAGAGCAAATTTGTTTTTGGAACTTTTGTACTAGCTCGATTCTCCTGGAGGCTTCTCCTTTGGATGTTTTGAGGCGTAATGATCAGCAAGTTGGTTTGGATTTGCAAGTTGGACCTGCAGATTGGGCATGTGATTTTGAGACCTTCGGCTCTGGCTTCAATCTGAGAGCCTTTTGATTTCTGATTCTTCTCTGCGTTACGCTTCTGCGCTTCGATTTTCTGCTTTCCCCGCGTCATCCTGAGTCAAGATTCTTGATGTATCTCTGTGTAGCGTGCGATCGAACGAATTTCAAACTTCACCACCACGCACACAGAAATGGAAAACAACGGGGGTTGTGGAAACAGAGGTTAAAGGTATGCCTTCTTAATCTCTTTTACGAAAAGTTCTGTGTCTAAATTGTTTCTAATATTGCGCGTATGTTGATTGAAGTAGAGAAACGACACGATGAAGATGATTGAAGTGAAGACGAAAGTGTAGGAAGGAAGATATCTTTGTTAGATCGATGAAAACAAAGGTAAGTCAGTCATGCTTGTTTGTGGGTTTTGCCATTTTTATTGAATTAACGAGAAATTGATTAAAGAGAAGAAGCAGATTTGTGAATTTGTTTATTATTTCGAGTCGGCTTTAAATTAACAGTGCTTATGTGATCGTGCCGGTTTTGCAATATTATGAATCTTGAATTTTATCAATCAAATTATTGTCTGTGTTAAAATAGGGATTTAATGTATTGATGATTCGCAAAGATATTAAATAGCCGTTTTACATGATTTCAGGAAATTAAAAAGAGTATTATTAAGTGAGACAAAGGCAACGCAGCGGTATAAAGCTTTATGCGGAAAAACTGAAGAAAAACTCACATGGTCGGAGCTAGTCCGACAGTTACGATTCCGGCGACGTCAGGTAAGCTCCGAAAACTCCTCGCTCCTTGCTTTCTGCCACTAATTCTTCTTTTCTTCTCCGTCTAAAACTGGTTGGAATATGAATAATTGATTTTTTTGGTGGTTTATGATTATACTGCTTTGGCTATGGTTTTGATACCGTATGCTTGAAGAATGGTTCTAATGCAGTATGTGATTTTTGCCTTGTGTTACGGCTTTGAATAGTTTTGATACAGGTTATGTTTGTGTGATTTGCAATATGTTATGCAAAAATGGTTTAGCAGTGATGTCTTGTGTGGAAATGGAATATGGTTTGCAATGGACTATGCAGGTTTTAGCATATGCAGTAGCTATGTTGAAATATGCTAAGGTTTTTTTGTTGATGGCAGTAGCTATGTTTTTTTTGGTAGTTTTTGTAGTGATGGTTTTTGGGAATGGTTTGCAACGATATGGTATATAGCAGTATGCAGGTTTAGCTTGCAAAATGGACTATGGCATGTTGGATAGTTTTGCAGTGATGTTCCCCCCTTTTTTTTCAAATATGCTAGCTTGGACTTCCTTTTGAAGGGATCCCTTTCTCATAGCCGTTGCCTTCTATTCTCATGGCTCAGGTTTTGAATATTTAATATATTTTTCTGATGTTCTGCACAAATGCTGCTGCATATGGTTGACTTTATTCCCAATTCATGTTTAAAGCAAAACCTGCAAAAACTAAACCTCTTCTTCTCTCTACCTCAAGTACAAAACTGATATATGAAAATGATATTTTGTACTGCTGTCTGAAAAAGTAATAGGCTGGAATATGATGAAAGAGGAAATATACATTGCTTGCTTTCATAGTTTTAAAACTGCACATGCTGGAAATTTCATATTGTTTTTTGCAGGTTAACGTTGGCTTGTTATTTGTGAACTAAACATGCTGTTTGTATGGTTTATGCAGTTTTGAAATTTATGCATATTTGAAATATGCAGTGGGTTTTTTTGATAAAAATGCAATTGATTTTGAAATGTGCTATTTTTTTAATTGTGCATTCATTTAAAAATTCCTCTCTTTTTTGTGAACCGGGAGAAATCCCGTGATTTGCAAAAAAGAGTAACTGATTCCGGCCATTGCTTTTAATGATGAACATTGAATTTATTTTCTGCATTTTAATTATTTATTAAATTCTGACTTTTCTTTTAATCGTTTTTGCAGGTAAAATTAAATGAGCGAACAAGAGCATTGGATTGAAGATTTAGAATTAGAATTTAGAAAAATAGCTTTTTATTTACTTTAAGCATTTATGTAATTGTCTTTATAAATATTTTGTAATAACACAACATTTAAATGACAATTGTAATAAATAGAATAAAGTGAATAAAAATTCTATTATTTCTCAATTAATTCTTTTTCTTTCCAATTATTTATTTATTGTTTATAATTCTTTAAATTATATAATGATTAAAAATCAAATTCAATCATTTAAATTTAAAATGATAAACAAATAAATAAACATCATTGATCAATTAATAACTTCAATTATTTATTTTATTATTATTTTTAATTCTTCTAAATTATAATAACTTGAAAAATAGAATTTCAGCTATTTAAATTTAGAACAATAAATAATTAAATAAACATTGCTTGATCAATTAATAGACTCTTTTCCAAATGTTTGTTTCATTATTCATAACCTTCAAATTATATAATAACGGAGAACAGGTTCCCATTATTTAAATTTAGGATAATGAATAATTAATAAACATTATTTGACCCATTAATAAACCTTTTCTCAAATATTCTTTTTATTATTTATAAGTCTTTAAATTACGTAATAATCGAAAATAAGTTCCAATTATTTGAATTTAAGATAATAAATAATTAATGAACATTGTTTAAGTCTTGATCAGTCAATAAATTTAGCGTTCAACAAATAAACAGCTTCCGACTCGAAAAAGTTATGAATTTTTAAACTGCTTTGAAAATTTGATAAAATAGGTCAAAACCTCTGCAATGCGAATGATGCAGATGGAAGACGGTGTCTTAGGTCAAAATTTGGGGTACAACAAGTACGGATACACTCCAACACATGGAAGTCATTTTGCTACTCATTCAGATCTCTTATTTCAGATACAGTATGGATACACCCTGTTGTACCCCAAAATTTTCCCTCCTATTTCTCAATGATTTCTCATCACAAGACCTTTGAAGCCCTAAGATCCAGTTAGGGTTTCATCTGCTCAAGACTTCTCCTTGCAATGTGGACCCAAACTAGGGTTTGTGTTTGAACAAAGATGTCTTGACCCAAAATGCCTAAGATGACTTTCATGCTTCATGTTGGACTCCCAAGTTTATCCATACCAAGTTTCAAGTCTTGATTCCAAGTTTTGCCCAGTCAATTGGACAGTTGACCTAAAAATCAACTGTATTGGGGAAAAAGTCAACTATGGCCAATTGACAGTCAAACCCCATGAAAATTGACCCACATCAACATTATGAACTCATATGGACCATTTGATCAAGTTTGGATCACAATTCCACAAGAAATTTGATCAGATCACCAAAAGGGCAAAATGGTCATTTTTAGGGTTTTGACTGCACAAAGGCAATTTTTGACTGTTTGACCCAACCAATGGCAAACCAAACTCATATATGGACTCAAGGACCCCATGGAATTATCTTGACATGCTCAACAAACTCAAAAGATCCCAAGTACACAAGATTGACAGTTGAATTTCCCAGTCAATTGATCAATTTTGACTGTATACTGAAAAGTCAAACTTTGACTTTTTGGTCAAAATCAAGAGTCAAGATTCATTTTTCATCAAAACATGCCAAATCATGAAACTTGTTCATCAAGAAATCACAAAATGCAAATTAGGGTTAGAAATTAGAATTTTTCATAACTTAGAATTTTTCTAAGTTATGAAAAACCCTAATTTTTTCCCAACTTTGCCCCACTTTTTCACCAAGACCCATTTGGATTCAAACAAAAGTCAAAACATGAAAGTTGTAGCTTGTTGCATAATCTACAACTTTGATTCACAAAGTTTTCCCATTTGAGGCTTGTATCTCAAGTTACAAATTTTTGAATAAGGGCACTAAATCATTCTTAACTTAGTGAATTTTTGACCTATTTTGACAAGGTTTTCTACCCCACTTCAAGGCCATTTTCCATACACTTACACTTGGAATTTCAAATTGCATTTCAAATATGGATTGTAGTACACATTCCAAGCTTTCCAAAATGTCCAAGAACTTCTCAAACAACCTCATGGTTAGGGAGAATCGAATTTCACAATATAGCAAAAACTCACTTTTGATTAGGCCAAGTTACATGTTCATAACACTATGCATTTTCAAAAACTCAGCATGCCCCTTGATTACAGGTCCTAAAACCATCCAACACTCAATAATTTAATGCATGTTCATTGTGCTAAGACCTTGTTTCATGAGCTAAAGCATTGTATGATGGATTAATCCTAAATTAGATAAAGCATTCTTTCCATTTTTGCTAAAGTTTCACTTTATGTCATGATACAAATCCACAAGTACAAACCAAATCCAATTGGCACAAGATTATGGGAAAATCACTCTGATCAAGGAGAGATTATGCAGCTCATTAGGGGTCCCCTACTTGCCTAAAACACCAAGTTGGTTTTGCTTGCTTAAGTGTGAAGTAAAGTGCCATAACATAGGACATCTTTCATCTCAGCGTTAGAACACAGAAGCAAAGATTGTAGACACATTCCAAACATCCCAACCAAGCTTTTGCACGACCCTAACACCTCTCAAATACTCCCATTGCCATAATCACTCTCAAACTGCAAAAACAGGGTCAGGCCTGCTGTTTGAGTGCCATCTTCCATTTCTCTCAAGCTCTCTTGCCCAAACCAGTTCACATACATTCCCTAGCACCTATGCAAGCTAACCATGCCTTGAAACACGACATGTAATCCCTCTAACCACTTCCACCATTTTCAGTTTCTTGTTTTGCAGGTGAAGTGCTCTAGCACGATTCAGAAGCTTTCAAGACAAAGTAAACATTGGAATAGCATCCCTGGACCTCAAGGAAGCTTTTCCAATCATCACCTTGCATTGAAAGCTCCCTCATTGCCAGATAGAACTTCAGCTGAACAGGTATCTTGGGGAACTTCTATCTCTCTTATCAAGCATCATTAGCTCTAAGTTTGTGAATAAACAATGTTCTACTCATGCCACTGAACATGTACATGCTTTTACTTTTCATTTCTTTTGCTTGAGCTGTGAAAATTTGAGGTTTGAAAATGGCAGAAAATCTAGGTTAGGATTTGGGGGAGAAGAAATTCTCCCTCATCTTAGAGAGTTAGATCAAGTTCTGCATATGGTTGGATTCGTCTCTTGATGCTGAACATTTTTTATGTTATCAGTTTTTATTAATAAGCCAGGAATCAGGAGTTAGAAGATCAAGAACAGGGCGCGCGTTTTTGAATGTTTTTGGCTGAAGGTTGAAGACAATGTCTTCTTGGGCTGGGCCTGAGCTATTTTCCTTTTCACACCACCTTTTTTGGTTTTACACCCCTGAGTCCATTTGCTTCATTTTTATTATTTTTTGACTTTTTCCTTTTTTAACTGACTCATTTATTTTTTCTCAGCATATTAAAAATATAAAAATATTTTTCTCATCATTTTTTGAATTTATTGAGTATTTATGTGATTGTTTCTTTAGTTTGTACATAAATAAATAAATAAATATATATATATATATATATATATATATATATATATATATATATATATATATATATATATATATATATATATATATATATATATATATATATATATATATATATATATATATATATATATATATATATATATATATATATATATATATACTTTTTGTTTAAAATGTTAAGATAATACAAATATTTTTTTTTATATATACACTTTTATCTTATTTTTACTTCCTGAAAATATTTTATAGAAAAATACTTTTTTTTATTTAAATATTAAATATTATTAATTAATATATATAATACATATTTTGTAAATAATATGAATATATAGGTATATATTAATATGCTTAGGTTAAAAATACCAAAAAATGTACATTTTTTTTTATTTAAACACTAAAAAATGCCCTTTTTACAAATATACCATATTTTATTCTATTTTTGTATGTAAATAATAAATAATTGATTAATACCCCTTTGATTAAAAATTAGGATTTTTGCCCTAAATTTAAAAATACCCCAAGAATAATACCTTTTTATTTTCCTTTTTTATTTTACATAAATAATACTTTTTTATACATATAAAAATTCTTTTTTTTACATTCTTGCATATTTGTTTTATTTCTATTTTATTTATGCTTTTAATCATATTGTAAATATTCAAAGAAAATGATGTAATAGCTTAGATTAAATTTCTTGTCTAAATATCCCCCCATTTGAACATTTGTACCCCCCCTCCCCATATTATTGTGTTGTAATAGTGTAGGAATTTAAATTTCACACTTTATACGCTTTCTAAACATGTCATGCTAGAGCTAGGGTTTGTATGCAAATAAAACGAACAAAATAGTTGGACCTAATACAAGACAAACAAGCATGAAAATGGACAACACATTTCACACTTGCACCCCTAGGGTATTCCACTTTGTTGCCTTCAAATAATTGGCCAATATTGCATGTTGAATTTCTTTGGGTAAAATAAACAATCAAATGATCATAGTCTCTCAAAATGTTGCCTAAATGAATGATCAAGTCCCTTTTAAAGAAAATTGCCAAAAGACATTTAACACTATTGCAATCATGGTCTAAACGATGACCCGCGCCTGTCCCTTTCACCTCCTAATACAAGGTTGTCCACCAAATGCAATGGTGGAACAAAATTGTCAAAAAGGTTTAAAACATAACAAAAATCTTTGAGAAAACTTTAGGGTAGATAAACTCTTAAGTACTTGTCAATTTGCAAAGAAAACGCTTGCCTAATTTCAAAACCCACTTCACAAACACTTTCAAAACCCACTTTCAAAAAACCTTGAAACATCTTTTTAAAAGACAAAACACCTTTTGTAAAACATTCGAGTAAAGAATTGTTACAAGGGTAGCCTATACAAGGCATCTTTTCAAAACATTTTCAAAACCACACATCAAGCACCATTTCAAACAATTGAAAACCAAGGCAAGTTGATCTAAGCAAGTACCTAAGAGCCCATGGATAACCATGGATAGAAAGGGTGTTAATACCTTCCCTTTCTATAATCTACTCCCCGAACCCAAGAAAAATCTCAAAGGTTTTTGCTGTGCTTTTTAAACCTTTCCTTAGGATAAAATAAAAAGTCGGTGGCGACTCTTGCTCAACCGAAACATTTGCGAAAACAAACGCAAAACCCTAGTCATTTCTCCCACCGTATCACAGAACTGGCGACTCTGCTGGGGAAATTTTTTTTAAGTGGAGTAACCTTAGGGCTTAGATCACCCTCTTGCATGACTAATTGTTTGATTTGCTTGCTTTATACTTTGGCTCTATTGTTTGGGTTTGCAATCCTCCACCCGGATTTTGGGAAACATTCATAGATAGTAATACGTTGTGGAAACTATGCGGGGTATACCGACACGGTCTAAGCAATAGCTATATTAGTGCGACATATTTGTGAGTACCGGTAACCCTTGAGTTCAATCAAGGAGAGTACGGGGCCGCTGAGTGATGTCACTAAGCACTAATGACCTAGAACCTTACTTGACCATCTTGGCCTTTTATTAGGGGTAGTGAGATGACCGGCTTTGGTGCAGTCCGAAGTTGGTAGATACTCGATACTACACTCATTGAGGGTTGTTTTCTTGGAATATTTTGGTTGCTAGTTAAGTGGCTAAACCAAAACAATGAACATTGAAAACAATCCAGTGATATTGAGCTCCTTAGAACCCGGTTACTATTTATAGGACAGGTTTTTAAGCCAACTACACTCAATAGGGTACTCACCTATGAAACCCCATGCAAGCCTGAAACTAGGGTTTGGTGTGATTTGCTTGTACATATGTTTTGTGCATACATCATAAACATCATGAAGCATCATATGCATTTACTAACCATTTCAAGGGTTTGGATCTTCATCTTTGTTCCTGTTTTGTAGGTCATGGAAATTCCTCGCAGAAATACCATTCAAGTCAACCTTGTGAGAATTTCTCCCCAACTCAAAGAACTCACCTCAAGGATTCCGGAAAATTCATCCTTCAGTGAAAGACATGGCAGACTGCTCAGCCTAGTCAACACCAACATTGAAGAAGACATGATGAAAGTGCTATTCCAGTTCTTTGACCCTCTTCACCACTGCTTCACTTTCCCTGATTATCAGTTGGTACCCACTTTGGAGGAGTTCTCTCAACTCCTAAGAATACCTATCCTTAATCAACTACCCTTCAACGGTACGGAAAAGGAACCAAAGCCGGAAGATGTTGCTCGAGCTTTACATCTACAACCATCTGACATCAAGGGGCATTGGGAAACCAGAAGCGGCGTCAAAGGATTCTTAGCAAAGTTCTTGTTTGAGAAGGCACAAGAATGTTGGAACTCATTGGACCTACAAGCCTTTGAAGAGATTGTGGCACTCCTTATCTATGGGTTGGTCTTGTTCCCAAATCCTGACCAATTGGTAGATGTCAACACCGTCAAAATCTTCTTGTCCAAAAATCCAATACCAACATTGCTTGGGGACATCCTTCACTCATTTTACACACGAACAATGAGAAAGAGGGGTGTTCTCATGTGTTGTACTTCTATCCTTGCGAGGTGGTTTATTTCGCACCTTTCACAATCTGTCCTAAAGAATGACCAAGGTACAAGGTGGTCCCAACGGTTGATGACTCTTACTCATTCTGATGTGCATTGGTGTTCTCGGTCCAGAGAAAATGTCATCATTGTCGATCGTTGCGGGGAGTTTCCTAATGTTCCTTTACTTGGAATCAGGGGAGGTATCACCTATAACCCTTGCCTAGCTTTGAGGCAATTTGGATATGCACGGAGGGACGGCCCTCATGATATGTTGATTCCTAGCCTAGTTTTTGACTTCGACAACGATGCGCAAGGACTTCGCCAAAGATTCATCAGAGCTTGGGGAAAACTCAACAAGGTCGATAGCAAGACTCTGGGACACAAGAACTCCATCCCTCTTGAGCCCTATCTCAAGTGGGTACGAGACCGAGCCCAAAGTCTAATGATGCCTTATCCTCATGTACTCCCAGTGATTAAAGAGCCCGTCAATGAAGGAGAGGTTCCCTACACCATCCTGCATCCAGACATGCCTACATCGTGGGAGGAAATGCAGAAAAGTTGGATTCAACTCAAGGAGGAACGGAACACTTTTGAAGCTAGCTACTACGCCAGTGAAAAGAAGGTTCTAGAGCTTACCCGCCGACTCCACGAGCAAGAGGCCCTCAACACCTACATCGCACCAAAGAGGATGCGCAATGTCTTTCTGCCTTAAGAAGTTTATTTTGTAATATTTGGCCCATGGGGCATTTATGTACTAACAAATTTCTTCTTATTAATATGACGTGCGTTCTTCTTTGTCTGAAAAAATTTTGAATGTTCCAAATCCTTGAATGCATTGCATACATAAGCATACCATTCATCATGTGCATAAGCAGGTCTCACTTCAGGTTTCCTTATCTGTCTGCTGTTTATTTCAGTAGGATGGATCTCGAGCAAACAGTCAAAGACCTACAAGCTCAGAATGCACAGTTCCAGCAACTCCTGATGACTTTGGTTAAAAGTCAGGAGGATATCAAGACTCAATTGGGGAATAAGGACCCAGTGAAGAAGAAGAAAAAGAGGATTGGGGTGGTTACTTTGGGGAGAAGATTTGACGGAGAAGCTCGGAGAGTGCTTGAATTTCCTCCTACTTCTGATGAAGGGACTAGTAAAAGAGATGGAGTTGCGGTGCCTTCCGAGTCTGATGCAGAGGAAGAAGAGGTTGAAGAGGATGAAGATTATTCTGACCAGCAATACCCTCCAGTTGATGATAAGTACAAGGGTTTAGAAGACAGGTTGGCCGCCATGGAGCTACAAAGAGTACCGGGTTTGGATTTCGAAGACTTGGGTTTGGTCGCCGGGATTGTGATTCCCCCAAAATTCAAAGTGCCAGTGTTTGTGAGGTATGATGGGCTGTCCTGTCCAAAAATGCATCTCAGGTCCTACGTAAGAAAGATTCAACCCTATACGGCAGATAAAAATCTCTGGATTCATTTCTTTCAAGACAGTCTGTCGGGAGCTCAGTTGGAGTGGTTTTATCAGCTAGAAGGAACCGGTGTTAGAAATTGGGAAGATTTGGCCACCGCTTTCTACAAACAATACCAGTATAATTCTGATCTTGCTCCTACATGTACCCAACTTCAGGGTATGTCACTAGGAACAAGTGAGGGATTCAAAGAGTATGCACAAAAATGGAGGGATTTGGCTGGCAGGGTGCAGCCTCCTTTAACCGATCGTGAACTCGTTGATATGTTTCTCGGGACCCTATCTGGGCCATTTTTCAATCATCTAATTGGTAACTCTTCCGCGGGGTTTACCGATTTGATCTTAACAGGCGAAAGAATAGAGGCTGGCATCAAGTCAAGAAAGATTCAGAAGGGGGTTGCTGCAAGTGTTGAGAAGAAACCTTTTAAGAAGGAGACAACTATGGTATATTCTCAGAGAAGAGCAGGGAAGATGGAGCGTCGGCCAACTGTGGGGGCCGTAATGATTCAAAACACTCCGAGTGAGCAGCCTCGCTATAACCAATCCAGACCAAATCAGCAACGAGTGGAACGGCCACAACGGCAGTTCACCCGTATTAATATGACTCCAGTGCAAGTGCTTCCCCACCTATTGAAGTTGAATCTTGCCACCATCAAGGAGGCACCAAAGAATGTGAATACGTCCTCTCCGCATTATCATGCCAATGCTAAATGCGCCTACCATTCAGACAGTGTTGGACACGACACCAATGATTGTTGGGCACTCAAGCATAAAATCCAAGACCTGATAGAGGCTAAGGAGGTAGAGTTTGACGCTCCAGAGAAGCCTAATGTGATATCTGCACCTATGCCGAAGCACGGCCGAAATGTCAATGCCATTGAAGAAGATTTGTATGTTGCTGATGTCAGTGATCTGACTACTCCACTGCTAACCATTAAGTTGAATTTGTTAAGGGCCGAGATCTTTCCGGGATGTAAGGAAGACTGCTATTGTTGCTACTCTTTGCCGTTTGATTGTCCGCTACTGAAGAAAGGCATCCAAGGCCTTATGGATAGTCGACAAATTTTGTTCGAAAAAGTTTCTGCTGTTCCAGTTCATACTGAAGATATCTCAATCATAACCATTCACGCCAATCTTTCCAAGGCCGTCAAAAAGCCTGTTAAGATTACACCAGCTGCAAAATCTGTTCCTTTGAAGATAACAATGCCAGGGCCTGTTCCCTATGTTTCCGAGAAGTCGATACCTTGGAACTATGACGGTGACGTCTACTACCATGGTATCAAGCAAATCGAAGTAATTGAAGAAAGTCCGGATGATGAAGAAGCCAGCATTAGTAACATTGCGGGCACCAGCAAAATCACCAAGAGCGGGAGAATATTTTCTCCAGAGATTGCCCCTCCAAGAGCAGTCTTTGGACCCTCATCAGCTAACGAGGTCATCCCTGCACCAATAAAACTCTCCGCTAGAATTCCCCTGATTGAAGACATTGTTGTTCCTAGTACCGTCTCTCCTACCACTGCTGACAAAGGTAAGGGAATCCAAGCTGAGCCCGTCAGGACGAGGGCTCAACCCTTGGTTATCCCGGAAACCTCCAAGAAGGAAATGGACGAGATTTTGAGGATAATCAAGAGAAGTGATTACGATATGGTGGAACAGTTGGGGCAAACCCCCTCCATGATCTCCATGTTGGCACTACTACTTTGCTCAGAAGCGCACGTTAAAGCCCTGATAAAATTCCTGAAGGCAGCTCATGTGCCCCAGGAAACCTCTGCGGATCAATTTCAAAATTGCGTGGCTAGCCTGACTGCGGACAATGGATTAGGTTTTTCTGATGCCGACCTAACCCCTAAAGGCAGAAACCACAATGATGCTTTGCATATTTCAATCGAGTGTCGCGGAACCACTCTTGCACATGTTTTGGTTGATACCGGTTCGTCGCTGAATGTTTTGCCTAAGAAGGCCTTGGACCGACTAGATTGCGAAGGGTTGGAATTGAAGCCGAGTGATATTGTTGTCAGAGCTTTCGATGGTTCGAAGAGAATGGTCCATGGAGAGGTTGAAATTCCCATCAAGATAGGTACTGAGGTGTTTAAATCCACTTTCTATGTGATGGACATCCGTCCATCATACTCTTGCCTACTGGGTAGGCCTTGGATACACCATGCTGGGGCAGTTACCTCCTCCGTGCATCAGATGTTGAAGTATCCTGTCAAGGGAAAGATCATCACTGTCCATGGCGAAGAAGAGTACATGATTAGCCATTTAAATTCTTTCCGGTATGTGAAGGTTGAAGGAGAGTTCATTGAGACACCGTTTCAACATTTCGAAGAAGTCCTTCCTGAAATAGCAGTAGCGAAATTGACGGTTGAGACACCGAGGCAGATGGCCAGGATGGCATCTCTGGAGGATGCAAGGGCCGCAATAAAGGAAGGGAAGATTTCAGCGTGGGGGCAGTTACCTGACATTCCGCATAAAACTGACAAGTTTGGATTAGGGTTCACAGCCGCTGGCCAGAAAGCTATGCGCCGGTCGAAGATTGAAAGGGCGCCAGTCAAAATTTCTCCCTACGGAATCAACGCCCTGGAAGATGAGGACAAAGAGAGCAACATTGAGGAGTGGATTTATCCAACTGTCAAAGGAGGATTGAGCAACTGGGAGGCAAAAGACTTTGTCCCCATCACTTTTATTCATCAGTAATTTATCTGTTAAACATTTCCTATTTGGTCTGTAATATTTACTTTCAAACAATCCGTACACTATCTTTTCACCTCCTGCCTTGCCCGGGGCATGTAGGTCTACTTGTAAGGGTTTTGATTATTTTTCATATTCATATGCCATGTTTAATGATTCATTGGACGTTTTTCATTTGATAAACTGCTTATGTTCATTTTCTTTCCTTTTGCATTTTTTGTTTAAGGATGGCTATCCCTTACACACACCCACACTCACCAATGCAGGTACCCATCCACTCCGGATTCCATGGGTGACTATTCTGCTGTATCTTTCAATAACTCTGAAGATCTGGTCAATCTAGCGGAGTATGAAGATGACGAAGGTTGTGAAGTACCCGGGGAACTAGCCAGACTTCTGCAACAAGAGGAAAGGGCCATCTTACCGCATGAAGAGCCATTGGAAACTATTAACTTAGGAACCGAGGAGGACCGGAAGGAGGTGCAAGTGGGTGCCAATCTGGAACCAAAAGTCAAAGAGCGCTTGGTGCAATTGTTAAATGAGTATGTTGAAATCTTCGCTTGGTCCTATGAAGACATGCCGGGTCTAGACACAGACATCGTGGTTCACCGTCTCCCCACAAGAGAAGACTGTCCACCAATCAAGCAAAAAGTTCGCCGAATGAGGCCTGACATGTCCGAAAAGATCAAAGCAGAAGTAATGAAACAATTCGATGCTGGCTTTCTGGCTGTTACGTCCTATCCTCAATGGGTCACTAACATCGTGCCAGTACCGAAGAAAGATGGCAAAGTCAGAATGTGTGTGGACTACCGGGATTTGAATAGGGCCAGCCCTAAAGATGATTTCCCGCTACCTCATATTGACATCTTGATCGACAATACAGCTCAGCATAAAGTGTTTTCCTTCATGGACGGATTCTCGGGCTACAATCAAATCAAAATGGCTCCCGAGGATATGGAGAAAACAACTTTTGTCACACAATGGGGCACTTTCTGTTACAAGGTGATGCCGTTCGGGCTGAAGAACGCAGGGGCAACTTACCAACGCGCCATGGTAGCTTTATTTCATGATATGATACATCATGAGATTGAAGTTTACGTGGACGATATGATAGCTCGATCACAAACAGAGGAAGAGCACCTTGAACATCTGGAAAAGCTGTTTGCCAGGTTAAAAGAATACAGGCTCAGGCTGAATCCAAGTAAATGCACTTTTGGGGTTAGGTCTGGTAAACTCCTGGGATTCATTGTAAGTAACAAAGGCATTGAAGTCGATCCAGCAAAAGTAAAAGCAATACAAGAGATGCCTGTTCCCCGTACCGAAAAGGAGGTTAGAGGATTCTTGGGGCGCTTGAATTATATTGCCAGATTCATCTCTCATCTGACTTCTACCTGCGAGCCCATTTTCAAACTCTTGAAAAAAGATCAGGTAGTGGAATGGAACAACGATTGTCAAGCTGCTTTTGATAGAATCAAGGAGTATTTGCTAGAACCTCCCATTCTGATGCCACCCGTCGAAGGAAGACCATTGATCATGTATTTGACCGTCTTGGATAACTCAATGGGGTGTGTTTTGGGCCAGCATGACGAGTCTGGTCGAAAAGAGCATGTTATTTATTACCTTAGCAAAAAGTTTACCGACTGTGAGACTCGCTACTCACCGCTCGAGAAAACTTGCTGCGCTTTGGTATGGGCTGCTCGCCGACTAAGACAGTATATGTTGACTCATACTACCTTGTTGATTTCCAAGATGGATCCTATCAAGTATATCTTCGAAAAGCCCGCTTTATCTGGAAGGATAGCTAGATGGCAAATGATCTTAACTGAGTATGACATTCAATACACCACCCAAAAAGCTATAAAAGGGAGTGTATTAGCTGACCATCTGGCTCATCAGGCTATCGAAGATTATCAACCCATGAGATTTGACTTCCCAGACGAAGACATCATGAATTTGGACAACGTTGAAGGTAGCAGACCGTATGACGGACCCGAAAAGGGATCCCGATGGACCCTGTACTTTGATGGTGCTTCAAATGCACTTGGAAATGGTATTGGCGCAATACTCATTTCTCCGGAAGGTTGTCACACACCTTTCACGGCCCGACTTTGCTTCGGCTGCACAAACAACATGGCTGAGTATGAAGCTTGCATCTTTGGTCTCAAGGCTGCTATAGACTTGGGGATCAAATCTTTGATCGTATTTGGGGACTCGGCTTTGGTCATCAGTCAAATCAAAGGAGAGTGGGATACCAAACATCCTAATCTTATCCCATACAAAGAACATGTCCTGACATTGTTGCCGCATTTCGAGCAAATTACCTTCGAGCATTTCCCACGAGAAGAGAATCAGCTAGCAGATGCTCTGGCCACAATGTCCTCCATGTTTAAACTCAAATGGGATAACGAGGCTCCCCAAATCACCGTCGAGCGAATGGATGAACCTGCGTATTGTCACGAGATTAATACCGAAGAAGTAATGGAACAACCTTGGTTTCATGAAATCAAAAGGTATCTCGAGACTAGAGATTATCCTGAAGGAGCTTCTGTGAATGACAAGAAGTTCTTAAGGAAATTTGCTGCTAAGTTCTTCCTGAGCAACGACATCCTTTACAAACGAAGCCATGATTGTGTATTACTCCGATGCATAGACAAAGCTGAAGCAGAGTTGATCATGACTGATATACACAGCGGCACATTTGGCACTCACTTGAGCGGGCATACGATGGCTAAGAAGATCCTAAGGGCAGGCTATTACTGGTCTACCATGGAAGCTGACTGCCATCAACATTCCCGTACTTGCCACAAATGCCAAGTCTACGCTGACAAAGTTCATATACCTCCGGTTCCTCTCAACGTTCTGACTGCTCCTTGGCCGTTTGCAATGTGGGGCATTGATATGATTGGAGAGATCAAGCCCACGGCTTCCAACGGACATCGCTTCATCCTGGTTGCCATTGACTACTTCACTAAATGGGTCGAAGCAGCTTCCTTCGCCTCTGTCACCAAAAATGTGGTTGCCCGCTTTATAAAGCAAAATCTCATATGTCGGTATGGTGTTCCAGACAGGATCATCACGGACAACGGTACAAATCTGAATAACACAATGATCACTGCATTGTGCGAATAGTTCAAGATTTATCATCACAATTCATCTCCCTATCGGCCGAAGATGAACGGTGCTGTTGAAGCTGCGAACAAAAACATTAAGAAAATCATTCAGAAAATGACAGTCACTTACAAGGACTGGCATGAGATGTTACCGTTTGCTCTGCATAGATACCGTACGATGACACGTACTTCAACTGGGGCAACCCCATTTTCTCTGGTTTATGGCATGGAAGCTGTTTTGCCTATGGAAGTCCAGATCCCTTCTCTAAGGATTATGAAGGATGCAGGTTTGAATGAAGATGATTGGATGCAGACCCGACTTGATCAACTCAATCTGATCGACGAAAAGTGACTTGCTGCTATATGCCATGGTCAGACGTATCAAAAGCGAATGATCAAGGCCTTGAATAAGAAAGTCAGACGTCAAGTGTATCAAGTCGGAGATCTCGTAATCAAGCGGATTACCTTGACGCAAAGTGATCCCAGGGGAAAATGGACTCCTACATATGAAGGACCATTTGTGATCAAGAGCATATTTTCTGGTGGTGCAATGATTTTGACCACCATGGACGGCGACGATTTGCCGCACCCTGCGAACGCAGACATAGTCAAAAGATACTACGCATAAAATAACCCGACAAGTCGAAAACCCGAAAGGGCGGCTTGGGCAAAAATGGGCATCCCAGTGGATCGAAAACCCGAAAGGGCGATTCAGGAAAAAATTAGGGATAAAAACAAAAAATCTGTACACCCGGCAAGTTGAAAACCCGAAAGGGCGGTTTGGGAAAAAAGGGGTTTCCCGGTGGATCGAAAACCCGAAAGGGAGATTCAGGCAAAAGTTAGGGAATTAAAGCGTATGACTACGTCTCGTCGGATCACTTCAAAAAACAATCTCTTCATAAGCCAGTTCCGGGTTTCTGATCAATCCAGTCATCGGCGAACGAAGCATTGAATGGACAGATATTCAGAGTTGTGAAGGCTGTAGCAGAATGGAATCCCATGAAATTATTTCACATAGCCATCTTTATTTTGTATAAATTTTTCAAATTTTTACGACAAAATCCTCTTACTAGGATGATTGTCTCCTTTGTACAAATATACTCAAAGAAAATCAATACAAATACTTTTCCCAGAAATTTGTGTCATTTCCTTTTCTTTTTTCTTGCACTATTTGTTTTATTTTGAGAAACGTCCAATGTTTTGTTAAATAGACATATGCATTTGAAACATAATCATTTTCTTATGAGTCGGGAAAGAGGATTACCGATAGATCGAAGGTACAATTGGATATCTTGATACCCTTCAAAGGAAACCCCCGGGAGATTTGGAATCCATATCCCTAGCAAATCTTGAAACTCACCCCCAGTAGATGCTGGAAGCTTATTCCCTGCAGAGTACGGACGTCTCTCCCGAGTTTTATTCAAAGTTATTCCTCATAAGGCCTTATAACTGGGTTATCCTCAGCTAACAACCACGGAAGATCGCACTCGCCAGAACTCTTCCTATCCCCAGCGGAGTTCATCAAAATTCCCCAGCAGCAACTTATCTTTGCAAATCCCCAGCCAGAGAATCCTCCAGAATTCAATTCCCCTCAGAGTTTAAGTTTCAGTATCCCCAGCGGAGCCAGACCATTGAACCTTCTCCCCACAGAGTTTTAGGAGAATAAATCTTGAGTTCCCCAGTGAAGTCGCCAGAGACACTTCCCACCGAACTGAAGATTCCCGGTCTTGTATCCCCAGCATGAGTCTTCTAGATTGGTGCTCCCCAGTAGAAGTCATCAGGAATTCCCCAGAGGTTTGGTATACAACCCAAGCTCCTTATTCCCCCAGTCACAGCCAAGGAATTGTTCTTCCCGGCAGCAGTCAGGGTGCTTTTATCTTCAGCCATCCAAGATTCATCTATCCCCAGCAAGACAGCTCATCAGCTTACATGCACATTCATTACATTCATATCATACACATTAATATCACATATATTGCATCATACATTTCATGCAACATAATTTTGTGTTCAGCTGACATTTTGTCCTTTTCAGGATAAGAATAAAAAGCTATCCTTAACAGTTTCAGATACATTTTTGCACGGATTCATCATCAAGCAACCCTACACCGGTTCTTATTCAAATTCAAGATTTCTGAAAACAGTTCACGGGTTCTCCAAGTAACGGATGTTAACCTATCACTTGTTCAGATTCTTCTTCAAGACTTCTGAAAACAGTCTATGGATTCTTCCCAACAACTGATGTTAATCTATCACTTGTTCAGACTCTTCTCAACCGTTGAAAACAGTTTACGGACGCTTCCCAACCACTGACGCTGCTCTATTGCTTATTCAACCTCAAGACTTCTGAAAATAGTCTATGGATTCTTCCCAACAACGGATTCTAATCTATCGACTTGTTCAGATGCAACTTTCTGAAAACAGCTTACGGACGCTTCCCAATAACGGATGCTGCTCTATTGCTTATTCAAACTTCAAGATTTCTGAAAACAGTTTACGGGTTCTCCAAGTAACGGATGTTAACCTATCGCTTGTTCAGTTTCTTCTCCAGACTCCCGAAAACAGTTCATGGATTCTTCCCAACAATGGATGTTAATCTATCAACTTGTTCGGATGCAACCTCCTGAAAACAGGTTACGGATTCCTCCCAACAACGAATGTCAATCTATTGTTTGTTCAGACCCCCAGTTCAGAGATGGTCCAAAGCTTGGACACCTTCCTGATACTCATTCCAGATGGCATCTCTAAGCCCATCCCCGACAGGATCTCTGTTACCCTCTCAAGACAGGATCTCTGTTACCCATTTCCAGATGGCATCTCTAAGACCATCTCCAAATGGCATCTCTAAGCCCATCTCCAAATGGCATCTCTAAGTCCAAAACTTCAACCCTTAAACCCCGGTGAAAGACCATCTAGTTTCATCTAAATCCCCAGAGATTTGTCTTAAAATCAGAAGATTCCCCTGCAAGTTATCTTAGAAACCAGACAATAGCTTCGGGTAATTCCTCAGAGTGTTGGCTTACAACCCAAGCTCTTGAAAACTCTTTACAGAATAAGCATTCTCCCCACAGAGTTATTTCCCAGCAGAATGAAGATTCTCATTCTCATTTCTCCAGTTGAAGCCTCCCAGGTTTCAATTCCCCAGTAGAGATCGTCAGAGTTTTCCTTATTCCCCAAGAAAGTCATAAGGGATTCTTACATCCCCCACAGAAGTTGTCAAAGTTCGTGTTAATCCCCACAAGTCACCAAGGATTTTCTATCCCCAACAGTGGTCCAAGGATTTCTCACCTTCAACAATCAAGATTTTGAATCTCCAACAGCGGTCAAGGATTTATTTTCCCCGACAGCAGTCAAAGATTTCATTATCTCCAGCTATCAAGGATTTATTTTCCTCAACAGACAACTAATCAGCTTACATGCGCATCCATTACATTCATATATCATAAACATTGATAAAGCACATTTTATTGCATCATACATGTCATGCAACATAACTTTGTATTTTAGCTAACATTTTACCCTTTTTCAGGATAAGATTAAAATCTAACTTTAACAAATTTTCAAAGATTTCAGATACAGTACGGATACACTCCAACACATGGAAGTCATTTTGCTACTCATTCAGATCTCTTATTTCAGATACAGTATGGATACACCCTGTTGTACCCCAAAATTTGCCCTCCAATTTCTCAATGATTTCTCATCACAAGACCTTTGAAGCCCCAAGATCTAGTTAGGGTTTCATCTGCTCAAGACTTCTCCTTGCACTGTGGACCCAAACTAGGGTTTGTGTTTGAACAAAGATGTCTTGACCCAAAATTCCTAAGATGACTTTCATGCTTCATGTTGGACTCCCAAGTTTATCCATACCAAGTTTCAAGTCTTGATTCCAAGTTTTGCCCAGTCAATTGGACAGTTGACCTAAAAATCAACTGTATTGGGGAAAAAGTCAACTATGGCCAATTGACAGTCAAACCCCATGAAAATTGACCCACATAAACATTATGAACTCATATGGACCATTTGATCAAGTTTGGATCACAATTCCACAAGAAATTTGATCAGATCGCCAAAAGGGCAAAATGGTCATTTTTAGGGTTTTGACTGCACAAAGGCAATTTTTGACTGTTTGACCCAACCAATGGCAAACCAAGCTCATATATAGACTCAAGGACCCCATGGAATTATCTTGACATGCTCAACAAACTCAAAAGATCCCAAGTACACAAGATTGACAGTTGAATTTCCCAGTCAATTGATCAATTTTGATTGTATACTGAAAAGTCAAACTTTGACTTTTTGGTCAAAATCAAGAGTCAAGATTCATTTTTCATCAAAACATGCCAAATCATGAAACTTGTTCATCAAGAAATCACAAAATGCAAATTAGGGTTAGAAATTAGAATTTTTCATAACTTAGAATTTTTCTAAGTTATGAAAAACCCTAATTTTTTCCCAACTTTGCCCCACTTTTTCACCAAGACCCATTTGGATTCAAACAAAAGTCAAAACATGAAAGTTGTAGCTTGTTGCATAATCTACAACTTTGATTCACAAAGTTTTCCCATTTGAGGCTTGTATCTCAAGTTACAAATTTTTGAATAAGGGCACTAAACCATTCTTAACTTAGTGAATTTTTGACCTATTTTGACAAGGTTTTCTACCCCACTTCAAGGCCATTTTCCATACACTTACACTTGGAATTTCAAATTGCATTTCAAAGATGGATTGTAGTACACATTCCAGGCTTTCCAAAATGTCCAAGAACTTCTCAAACAACCTCATGGTTAGGGAGAATCGAATTTCACAATATAGCAAAAACTCACTTTTGATTAGGCCAAGTTACATGTTCATAACACTATGCATTTTCAAAAACTCAGCATGCCCCTTGATTACAGGTCCTAAAACCATCCAACACTCAATAATTTAATGCATGTTCATTGTGCTAAGACCTTGTTTCATGAGCTAAAGCATTGTATGATAGATTAATCCCAAATTAGATAAAGCATTCTTTCCATTTTTGCTAAAGTTTCACTTTATGTCATGATACAAATCCACAAGTACAAACCAAATCCAATTGGCACAAGATTATGGGCAAATCACTCTGATCAAGGAGAGATTATGCAGCTCATTAGGGGTCCCCTACTTGCCTAAAACACCAAGTTGGTTTTGCTTGCTTAAGTGTGAAGTAAAGTGCCATAACATAGGACATCTTTCATCTCAACATTAGAACACAGAAGCAAAGATTGTAGACACATTCCAAACATCCCAACCAAGCTTTTGCACGACCCTAACACCTCTCAAACACTCCCATTGCCATAATCACTCTCAAACTGCAAAAACAGGGTCAGGCCTGCTGTTTGAGTGCCATCTTCCATTTCTCTCAAGCTCTCTTGCCCAAACCAGTTCACATACATTCCCTAGCACCTATGCAAGCTAACCATGCCTTGAAACACGACCTGTAATCCCTCTAACCACTTCCACCATTTTCAGTTTCTTGTTTTGCAGGTGAAGTGCTCTAGCACGATTCAGAAGCTTTCAAGACAAAGTAAACATTGGAATAGCATCCCTGGACCTCAAGGAAGCTTTTCCAATCATCACCTTGCATTGAAAGCTCCCTCATTGCCAGATAGAACTTCAGCTGAACAGGTATCTTGGTGAACTTCTATCTCTCTTATCAAGCATCATTAGCTCTAAGTTTGTGAATAAACAATGTTCTACTCATGCCACTGAACATGTACATGCTTTTACTTTTCATTTCTTTTGCTTGAGCTGTGAGAATTTGAGGTTTGAAAATGGCAGAAAATCTAGGTTAGGATTTGGGGGAGAAGAAATTCTCCCTCATCTTAGAGAGTTAGATCAAGTTCTGCATATGGTTGGATTCGTCTCTTGATGCTGAACATTTTTTATGTTATGAGTTTTTATTAATAAGCCAGGAATCAGGAGTTAGAAGATCAAGAATAGGGCGCGCGTTTTTGAATGTTTTTGGCTGAAGGTTGAAGACAATGTCTTCTTGGGCTGGGCCTGAGCTATTTTCCTTTTCACACCACCTTTTTTGGTTTTACACCCCTGAGTCCATTTGCTTCATTTTTTTTTTTTTTTGACTTTTTCCTTTTTTAACTGACTCATTTATTTTTTCTCAGCATATTAAAAATATAAAAATATTTTTCTCATCATTTTTTGAATTTATTGAGTATTTATTTGATTGTTTCTTTAGTTTTTACATAAATAAATATATATATATATATATATATATATATATATATATATATATATATATATATATATATATATATATATATATATATATATATATATATATATATATATATATATATATATATATATATATATATATATATATATATATATATATATATATATATATATATATATATATATATATATATATATATATATATATATATATATATATATATATATATATATATATATATATATATATATATATATATATATATATATATATATATATATATATATATACTTTTTGTTTAAAATGTTAAGATAATACAAATATATTTTTTTTATATATATACACTTTTATCTTATTTTTACTTCCTGAAAATATTTTATAGAAAAATACTTTTTTTATTTAAATATTAAATATTATTAATTAATATATATAATACATATTTTGTAAATAATATGAATATATAGGTATATATTAATATGCTTAGGTTAAAAATACCAAAAAATGTACATATTTTATTTTTTTTATTTATTTAAACACTAAAAAATGCCCTTTTTACAAATATACCATATTTTATTCTATTTTTGTATGTAAATAATAAATAATTGATTAATACCCCTTTGATTAAAAATTAGGGTTTTTGCCCTAAATTTAAAAATACCCCAAGAATAATACCTTTTTATTTTCCTTTTTTATTTTACATAAATAATACTTTTTTATACATATAAAAATTCTTTTTTTTGCATTCTTGCATATTTGTTTTATTTCTATTTTATTTATGCTTTTAATCATATTGTAAATATTCAAAGAAAATGATGTAATAGCTTAGATTAAATTTCTTGTCTAAATATCCCCCCATTTGAACATTTGTACCCCCTCCCCATATTATTGTGTTGTAATAGTGTAGGAATTTAAATTTCGCACTTTATACGCTTTCTAAACATGCCATGCTAGAGCTAGGGTTTGTATGCAAATAAAACGAACAAAATAGTTGGACCTAATACAAGACAAACAAGCATGAAAATAGACAACACATTTCACACTTGCACCCCTAGGGTATTCCACTTTGTTGCCTTCAAATAATTGGGCCATATTGCATGTTGAATTTCTTTGGGTAAAACAAACAATCAAATGATCATAGTCTCTCAAAATGTTGCCTAAATGAATGATCAAGTCCCTTTTAAAGAAAATTGCCAAAAGACATTTAACACTATTACAATCATGGTCTAAACGATGACCCGCGCCTGTCCCTTTCACCTCCTAATACAAGGTTGTCCACCAAATGCAATGGTGGAACAAAATTGTCAAAAAGGTTTAAAACATAACAAAAATCTTTGAGAAAACTTTAGGGTAGATAAACTCTTAAGTACTTGTCAATTTGCAAAGAAAACGCTTGCCTAATTTCAAAACCCACTTCACAAACACTTTCAAAACCCACTTTCAAAAAACCTTGAAACATCTTTTTAAAAGACAAAACACCTTTTGTAAAACATTCGAGTAAAGAATTGTTACAAGGGTAGCCTATACAAGGCATCTTTTCAAAACATTTTCAAAACCACACATCAAGCACCATTTCAAACAATTGAAAACCAAGGCAAGTTGATCTAAGCAAGTACCTAAGAGCCCATGGATAACCATGGATAGAAAGGGTGCTAATACCTTCCCTTTCTATAATCTACTCCCCGAACCCAAGAAAAATCTCAAAGGTTTTTGCTGTGCTTTTTAAACCTTTCCTTAGGATAAA
Source organism: Vicia faba (assembly GCA_948472305.1). Lineage (NCBI taxonomy): Eukaryota > Viridiplantae > Streptophyta > Magnoliopsida > Fabales > Fabaceae > Vicia > Vicia faba. The sequence goes on along the minus strand of OX451741.1, from coordinate 238,543,939 downwards.
ATAAAAAGTCGGTGGCGACTCTTGCTCAACCGAAACATTTGCGAAAACAAACGCAAAACCCTAGTCAGTTCTCCCACCGTATCACACACCCCATACACGGCGATCATTCTACTACTCATTCAGAATTTCAAGTCAAGATACAATATGGATACACCCCAGACGCGGTGGTCATTCTACTACTCATTCAGACTTCAGACTAGATATGCTCCAGACCCAGAAGCCATTCTATTTCTCATTCAGATTCAACTATCAACCTCAAGTTCAGATACACTCCAGACACGGAAGTCATTCAGTCGCTTATTCAGATCCCAGTTACAGTACGGATACACTCCAGACACAGAAGTCATTCTACTACTCATACAGATCTCAAACTTTAGATACAGTCTAGATACGCACCAGACACGGTTTCCATTCTGTCACTCATTCAGAATTTATCCCTAGCCTAGAGATGCTCCATACACGGATGTTTTCTCTGTCGCCCATTCAACTCAGATACAATACAGATACACTCCAGACACGGCAGTCATTCTGATATTCATTCAAGAATCAAATAAAGTTACAGCTCAGATACGCTCCAGACACGGATGTCATTCCTTTGCTCATACGAATCTGATCTCCATATACAACTCAGATACGTTCCAGATACGGATACCAATCTGGTGTTCATTCTCCTAATTTTCAACAAACAAGTTTTGGATGGCATCTTTAAGCCCATCTCCAGCAAGATTCTACCATCTCTAAATGGCATCTTTAAGCCTATTCCCTCAGCTACATTTTGACGAGTGCAAATTTACGGGCACTCTAGTGTCCAATCATCTTTTACCTTCGAGTCACGAAAGGCAAACTCGTCAATCTAACTCTTCAGGTTCAAGAATATTGAACAGGGGCAGCTGTTGTACCCCAAAAATTTCCCTCTCATTTTGTCAAGATTTCCCCTCATAAGACTCTTTGGACTCAAGACAGGATTAGGGTTTGCTCTGCTCAAGGCATCTCCTTGCACTGATGACCTAAATTAGGGTTTGAGTTTGCACTGGTATTTTTGGACTTTCAATGCTCAAGTGAATTTCATACTTCATGCTGGACTTATAAGATTGCCTCTACCAAGTTTCAAGCTTTGGATCAAATTTTTGCCCAGTCAATTGGACAATTGACCTAAAAATCAGCTGTATTGGGGAAAAAGTCAATTGTGGCCAATTTACAATCAAACCTCACAATTTTTTATCCACATCAACATTATAGACTCATATGAACTATTTGATCAAGTTTGGACCACAACTCCACAAGAAATTTGATCAGATCATCAAAAGGGCAAAATGGTCATTTTTAGGGTTTTGACTGCAAAAAGGAAATTTCTGACTTTTCACCTAGCCAATGGCAAATTGGGTTCAAGCATGGATTCAAGGACTAAATGGCATCATATTGACCTATTCACAAGGTTCAAAATATCTCAATTGCATTGGATTGACAGATGAATTTTTCAGTCAACTGATCAAAAATCAACTGTACACTGAAAAGTCAAACTTTGACTTTTTGGTTAAAATCAAGTGCCAAGGGTAATTTTTCATCAAGATATGTCAAAACATGAAACTTGTTCATCAAGAAACCTAATTTTTCAAATTAGGGTTTAAGATTGAAAAAATTTCATAACTTAGAATTTTTCTAAGTTATGAAATTTTCTTAATTTTTCCCAACTTTGCCCAACATTTTCACCATGATGCAATTGGATTCAAACAAAACTTCCAACATGAAAGTTTTAGTCCTCCACAAAGTCTACAACTTTTATGCACAAAGTTTTCCCAAAAGAAGCTTGGCTCTCAAGTTATGATTTTTGGAACAAGGGTCCATGAAACTTTTAACTTAGTGAAATTTTGCCCTAGTTTAGGCAGGATTTTGACTTATCTTCATGGCAATTTTTCACCTAGTTCCACTTGGAATCTAAAAATTCATTTCAAAGATGGATTGTAGAGAATTTTACATGCTTTCGAAAATGTCCAAGAACTCTCCAAAATCATTTGTGGTTAGGGAGAATCAAAGGTTTGAATTTGGCAAAAACTCACTTTTGATCCATGGCATTTTCATGTTGATACAAGTTGCAACTTCCACCCAGCATTGTTTGTACTTGATTACAGGTCCCTAAACCCTTCCATACTCAATAATTAAATGCAAATCCATTGGTTTCAGGCTTTGTTCTGATCATGGGTGGATTACACAAGAGATTAATCCAAAAATAGCAAAAAGGCAACATTGCCATTTTTGTCAAATTTGCTTTTGTCAAATTGCATTCTTGAGCCTTGAACAAAATCTTGTACAGCAAACAATATCCATAAACTGAGGGGGCCAAGATCATAAAGTGCAAGCTGGTAGATAGCCTGTACATGCCTGTCTTGCATCACTTGTTACTTTTGCTTAAATTACAAGAAAACTTGCCAAAGAGCCATAACTTGCATATCTGAGAGAACCAACTCTTGCAAGCTTTTGAAACAAGTTTTGTACATTGCCTTGAGCCAGAAACATGATTTGTTGAACCCTCAAGCCTTCCAAAACACCAAATCACATTCTTCTTGCAAAATAAGGCACTCCCTGCATATTCACATCCATCACACAAACCACTCGTGGGTTTTGCCTCAAACTTGTTCAAACACATTCCATATAACCTATCCAAGCTATCCAACCATTAGACACTGACTGTAAATCCATTTGAAAGCTTCACCATTTCTGTTTTCAGCTTGTGCAGGTTGAGTTCTACAAGCTTGTTCAAGCAAATCCAAAGCAAACTAGGCATTAGGGAAGGTCAGAGGAAGTTCAGGCAAGCTCCCAAGCACCTCAGGTCTCACTGAAAAGCTCCACATTGCCATACACGAGTTCATCTGAAACAGGTTTTTATCAACTTCCTATCTCTCTATTTAGGAATCATTAGGCTTAGGTTTGTGAATAAAAAATGTAGTACTCATAGCCTTGAAGCTGTACATATGCTTAGATTTCATTTAAGTTAATCGTGTTAAGAGAATTTGATTCATGAACTTCCTTAAAAAGTTAGGTTAGAAATTAGGGCCAGATAAATTCTCTCTGGTCTTTGAGAGTTAGTTTAAGTTCTTTATATGGTTGAAATCGTCTTGAAAAATGCTATAACTTTGGTGTTATGAGTTTTTGCATTAGAGCACGTATGCAGGTTTTCCATATTTGAATCAGGCGCGCGTGTTTTGGTTTGACAAAGGTTAAAGATGAAGTTCAGTGGGTTGGGCTTGGTTCTGGCCTTGATTTTGACACCCCCTCTTTACTGATTGCACCCCCTGGCCCATTTCTTTATATTTTTGTATTTTTCTATTTATTTTTCATTTCTGATTTTATTTTATATTTTCTAAACATAAAAAATATCAAAAACATTTTTATAAATTTTCACATTTTATTTTATTATTTTTTTAGACATAAAAATAATTATTAATTAGTATATACTTTTATTTTCTTTAATAAAAAACTTGAAAATAATACATAAAAAATATTATATTTTTATTATTATTATTTACATACTTAAATAATATATTTCTAATATATATATATATATATATATTTTTTTTATATTTGTACATATTTCATTATTTTATTATTTTATTATACATAAATAATATAATTAATATATATACTTTCTTAAAGAAAATTAGGGTTTTTACCCTTCATAAAAAAAAATTATTTCTTTTTTTAATACATTAAATATTTTATTTTACATACATAAAAATAAAAATAAAAACATCTTTTACATATTTATAACATTTTGCATATTTATATTTAAATTGTTTATTTAAATATTGCTTATTCATTTGATACCAAGAATTCGATTTGGTTGTAATAATTTAGGATTTAAATTTCTTGCAAAATAATCCCTCATTCAAAAAAAATTGTATCCCCCTTCCCATATCAATGTTGTAATAGTCGTAGATTTATTTTGCGCATTTATAACTTTCAAATATCCCATGATAGAGATTATGGTTTGTATGCAAAATCCAAAATCAAAACAAATAGTTTGACCTAATGCAAGACAAAAATGCATGAAATTGACAACACAATACACACATGCACCCATAGGGTTTAATCCACTTGTTTCCTTTAAAATGGCCATGTTATGCATGTTGAGTATCTTGGCAAAACAAAAACAAAACAAAAGATCATAGTCCCTCGATGACGCTATCTTGGTTGCCTATACAAAATGATCTAGTCCCTCAAAAAATTTATAAAGATACTTAGCACAATTGCTATCATGGTCCATACGATGAACCGCGCTTGTCCCGTTTAACATCCAAATACAAGGTTGTTTACCAAATGCAATGGTAAAACAACACTGTCAAAAGGGTTAAAAAAGTGTAGGAAAGATCTTTGAGTAGATAGGGTAGACAACTCTTAGTTACTTGATCAAACCTTGTAAACCATCCTTGCTATTTTCAAACACACCTCACAACACAATTTCAAAACATTTCCCAAAACAAACTTTCAAACAATCAAACATTGAAACATCTTTTCAAAAGACAATACACCTTTGTATACATTCAAACAAGAATCATTACAAAGGTTGCCACAATGATGGCCTCTTTTCAAAACATTTTCAAAACCACACACAAAGCACCATTTCAAACAATTGGAAAAGCAAAGCAAGTGATCTAAAAAAGTAACTAAGAGCCCATGGATAAACATGGATGAAAAGGGTTCTTGCACCTTCCCTTTTCATAATCTACCCCCCGAACCCAAGAAAACATCTCAAAGGTCTTTCCTGTGCTTTTTGACTTTTCCTTTGGATAAAAATAAAAGTCGGTGGCAACTCTTGCTAAACCAAAACATTTGCGAACACAAACGCAAAACCTCAAGTTAGTTCTCCCACCGTATCACAGTGATCCTAGGGGAAAATGGACTCCCACTTACGAAGGGCCATTTGTTGTCAAGAAAGTATTCTCTGGCGGCACCATGATGTTAACCACTATGGACGATGAAGATTTCCCATATCCTGTGAACGCAAACATAGTTAAAAAATACCATTCATAAGAATGACCCGCTAGGTTGACATACCTAAGCAAAAATAAGGGCATCCTGAAAAACCAAAAAGGTTTGGGAAAAATTCGGGATATATACAAAAGATTTTACACCCGACAAGTCGAAAACCTGAAAGGGAGGCTTGAGAAAAAAAGGGTATCCTGGTAGACTGAAAACCTGAAAGGGTGGTCCAGGAAAAAGTTAAGGATTAAAGTGTACGACTATGTTCCGTTTGATCACTACAATCAATTTTTATTACCAAGGTCAAAGTTCAAATGGTACAAGATCAATTCAATCAACTTCTTTCGACGACAAGGGATGATGTTCGAAGACATAAGGGAAATAGTGGAGTTGGAACCCAATGAGATCACTTCCACATGGCTATACAATTTTTGTTTTCACTTTGTATTCTTTTTATTTTTTTCGACAACTTCCTCTTACTAGGATTTTTGTCTCCCTGTATAAAAACTCATGTTTTTAGGCAGATTATCAATACAAATATACTTTTAAGTGCAAATTTTTATTTTTTTTGTTTTGAGTACAAAAATGTCCAATGACTAAAATTGAATGAACATATGCATATGAACATGATTAACTGTAAACAAATGTACACACAAGAACAGTAATAAGCATTTGCTTAGGGATTTGGGATATCCCCACAAAGTTACTTCAGTAAGAGTATCCTCATATCCAGAGTTCCAATCGAAATATTTCCTGGAAATTCTCTTCCCCAACCGAGTTTTCCAAAACCAGAAAAGAAAATTTACAAAAGTGCTCCCCCAGAAGAATTCGTTTCCCCAGTAAGGTCGCCAGAATACTTTCCTCGATAGAGTTTATTTCCCTAATGGGCCACAGTCTCCCTAACCTAAGTCTATTCCTCAGACTATTACAAATCAACTAACATAACTCCTCTTCTCCAATAGAATTGGTATTATCCCCAGAAAGTTGCTGCGAAGCCTAGAATTCGACCAGATACCAGTTAACTTTATCCTCCCTAGAAAAATTGGAAGTTTAATCATATCTATCCCCAATCAGGGTATATAAGAATCAAATTCCCCAGTAGAGTAATGGTCAACTAAAGCTCCTGAATTCTACTCCCCAAGCAGAAGCCAACATTCCCTGCAGAGTTTCCTCATACAACAAACAGGAATTCCAAACAGAAGCATTCTAAACAAGGTTGAAGATACACATACTCTTCATCTCCAGCGGTAGTCCAGGACTAAGCTTTCCAAAACTCCCCAGTGGTAGTCATGGATTTATTTTCCAGACTAAGATACATTTCAATAACATTCATGCATCATGACATATGCATACGAAACATATAGCATAATCTAATTTGTTTTTAGAACATCATTAAGAAATGCATTTCATACATCATGGCATTGTATACAACTAACTCTTTACCTTTTCAGGAAAAGATCAGTCTACGAATGGATATCATCAACTATCTGTAAACTTCTCCGAGACAAAATCAAGCTAGGATTCTTTCTGGTACCGGTTGAAGTAGTAGTCATTAGATATTCTTTCATTACCTATTGAAGTAGTAGTCGTCAGAGATTCCTTCATTACCTGTTGAAGTAGTAGTCGTCAAAGATTCCTTTATCACCTGTTGAAGTAGTAGTCGTCATAGATTCCTTCATTACCGATTGAAGTAGTAGTCATCAGAGATTCCTTCATTACCTATTGAAGTAATAGTCGTCCTAGATTCCTTCATCACATGTTGAAGTAGTAGTCGTCATAGATTCCTTCATTACCTGTTGAAGTAGTAGTCGTCAGAGATTCCTTCACTGCCTGTTGAAGTAGTATTCGTCAGAGATTCCTTCATTACCTGTTGAAGAAGTAGTCGTCAGAGATTCCTTCATCACATGTTGAAGTAGTATTCGTTAGAGATTCCTTCATTACCTGTTGAAGTAGTAGTCGTCAGAGATTCCTTCATTACCTGTTGAAGTAGTAGTCGTCATATATTCCTTTATCACCTGTTGAAGTAGTAGTCATTATAGATTCCTTCATTATTGGTTGAAGTAGTAGTCGTCAGATATTCCTTCATTACCTATTGAAGTAGTAGTCATCAGAGATTCCTTCATCACCTGTTGAAGTAGTAGTCTTCAGAGATTCCTTCATTACATGTTCAAGTAGTAGTCGTCAGAGATTCATTCACTACCTATTGAAGTAGTATTCGTCAGATATTCCTTCATTACCTGTTGAAGTAGTACTCATTAGAGATTCGTTCATTACCTATTGAAGTAGTAGTCATCATAGATTCCTTCATTACCTATTAAAGTAGTAGTCGTCAGAGATTCCTTCATTACATGTTGAAGTAGTAGTCGTCAGAGATTCCTTCACTACCTGTTGAAGTAGTAGTTGTTAGAGATTCCTTCATCACCTGTTGAAGTAGTACTCGTCATAGATTCCTTTATTACCTGTTGAAGTAGTAGTCGTCATAGATTCCTTCATTACCTATTGAAGTAGTAGTCGTCAGAGATTCCTTCATTACCTACTGAAGTAGTAGTCACCACAAGATTCCTTCCAGTATACGTTAAAATAATAGTCACATTCAAGCTTTATACTTACCAGCAGTCACTTTAGATGGCATCTATAAGCCCATATCTGATAACTATGTATCACCTCTCCAAATGGCATCTATAAGCCCATTCTTAACACAATTAACCAATAGTATTATTTCGAGCGAGTGCAAATTTTTGGGCACTCTAGTGTTCAATCATCTTCCACCTTCAAGTTATGAATGGAGGACCCGCCAATCTAACTCTTCATGTTTAAGAAAATTGAACAGGGGAAGCTGTTATACCCCAAAATTTGCCCTCATTTTTCCCAAGACATTTCTCACAAGATCTTCAATGGTTCAAGTTTTCACAAGTGTTGACTAGGTCAAACCACCTCCTAAATATTGATGCCCCAAATTATGGTTTTGATTTTCACAATGACAATTGGATTTCTAATGCCTCAAGTGACTTTCATGGATCATTATAGACCTCAAAGAATACTCATGTCAAGTTTCAAGCCTTGAATCACAATTTTGCTCAGTCAATTGATCATATGACTGAAAAAGCAGTTGTATTGGTTAAAAAGTCAACTGTAGTCAACTTAAAGTCAAACTTAAATATTTTTGACCAATATCAACATTTTAAAGTCATATTCATCAATTAATCAACTTTGGATCACAATTCCTCAAGGAAAATGTTTAATTCATCAAAAGGGTAAAATGGTCAAAATTAGGGTTTTTTATTAGAATGACTGATTTTTGACTTTTGACCTAATACATGACTTATTGGTTTGAAACATTATTTCAAGGATTTAATTACATCATTTTTAACTAATTGTATGATTCAATTCATCCCTCAAGATCAAACAATTGATAGATGAAATTTGGTCAACTGCTCAAAAAGTTAACTGATACACCAAAGTCAAACTTTGATTTTTTGGTCAAAATTGACTTTCAAAGATCACAATTCATCAAGACATTCAAAAATATGAAGCTTGATCATCAAGAAATCAAAATTCAATTTAAAAAGTCAAACTTTTCAAGACTTGGAAATTTTTCTAAGTGTTTTTGTACATGATAATTTCACTACTTCATGCCCATTTTTCACCAAGATGCAAGATGATTCAAAGAAAACTTTCAACATGAAAGTTGTAGATATTGATGAAATATACAACTTTTTTTTAGGGCTCATGTCCAAAAAAATTCTTATATTTTAAGTTATAGGCCCATAAAGTCATGCATTTTTCTTAAACTCTTATTGAAATTTTGACCTAGTTTAGACAGATTTTTGTCCTAACTTCTTGGCTAATTTTCACCAAGATCCAAGATGATTATATAAAAATGGTCAACATGAAGGTTGTAGACAATTTTTCAAGCTTTCTAAAATGTCCAAGAACTTGAAGAGGTCATGCTTGAGCAAAGAGAATCGAAAAGAAGAAGTTGAGGTTTCATTCTTGATTTTTAGGTCATTTTGATGATGAACATTCAACCAAATCTCAAACCTATGCTGCATAATCTCACTTTGAAGGCTTCTAAATTTCATTTAACTCCATAATTAAATGTTTACACAACTTTTAGAGCTTTGATCCAAGTATTTAAGCCATTATCCAAGTGATTAATCAATTTTAGAAAGAAATATACCACTTCCATTTTGGAAAAACAAGCTTTATTGCAAAAAGTAAATGAATTGAGCCTTTAACTTGTTTCTTCTACACAAGCTTCATTTTTAAAGTCAGAAAAGCATTCTTAAATCCCTCAACTACTCTACAAACCCTTGTACTATGCATTGGGACAATATGTATCAAGCTTGCTTCAAAAATAAGCCAAAGAGCCATAACATGTAATCTTGGTTTTCTGATCGTTTCAAGTTTCCAAACCCTCTCCTCTAAATTGAGCCATCATCTACAAGCCAAGGACACAATTTTTCTATCCTGAAAACTCCCTCAAACTTCCTCAAACACATAAGCACCAAAAATACCTCAAAACTTGTCATTTCTGGTTTTGAAATCCAAGCTTCAAATTCCCTCGTGCGTTTTTCATTCTAACCCTTCAAACATCATCTATACACTATATTGAAGTGATTAAAACACCTGAATCACTTATGTAACTCCATCTTCATCATCCTCCATTTTCAAAAATAGCTTTTTGCACATTGACTTCTCTAGAATATTTCAGACACTCTCAGCTCAAAGTAACTATTGGAATAACTTCCTAGAAGTTCAAGGAAGCTAACCAGATCATTGCAGCACCTTGAAGTGGGCTCTAACTCAAAACATGATCTCCATCTTCAAGGTGAGTTTTATAAAATTCTTACTCTTCATAAAAGTATCATTTGGCTTCCAATTTAAAAGATAAAATGTTGACATCATAGCCATGAAACTAACCATGACCTTAGAATCCATTTATGTTGCCTGAGTAGTGAGAATTTTGAGCTCGAATATTCTGGAAAAAATTAGCTTACATTTGGTACCATTTAAAATTAGTGCTCATCGTTTATCCATTGCTTAAGTTATTTACATATTTGAAATCGTGGTGAAATTTCTAACAAGTTTGATGTTTATAATTTCTGAAATGGTTGAGAGATAAGAAAGTTACAGAGCTCTGGTTATGGCGCGAGGAAGAAGATGAAGTTGTCACTAGAACTTGTTTTATAATATAATGTGATGGTTTTGTATAAATAAATTGATGTATAGCCACCCAAGTGGTAGAGAGCGCGTGCGTAAGGCATTGTTATAGGAGGTCCTGGGTTCGATCCCTAGCGAGACCTTTTGTTCTTTTCATATTTTCCTTGTTTCACCTTTTTTTTGCAGCGCGCGCTGGGCTTCTTCATCATGGTCCTGATCTTTTTGCTCTCCCTCACCCCCTGATTGCTAAACAATATGCAGCCCAACATAACATTTTTATTTTTGTTATTTTTTATTATACAAAAATCAGTTTGGGCCTAAACCAAACAAAAACGGTTTTACTTATTAACCTCTTAATTTCTCTTCTAACCCCTGACCTTTTTATATTTTTATTTTATTTTATTTTCTTTCTTTTATTATTTTTATTTTTATTTTTATTATTATTTTATTAAAAAATACAAAAAAATATTTTTATTAAATACTTAGACTAAAATTATTATTTTCTTTCTTAAAATTAATTAAAATAAATCTAGACTTAGGTTTCTTATTTTAATTTTCACTTTTAAATTAAATCAACTTATTCTATAATTAATTAACTTATATATTTTATTAGTTTAATTAGGTTAAAAAAATCTTTCATAAAAAATCATAAAAACAATTCTCTTTTCAATTTCTTTTCACTTTACATTTTTTTTGTATATTTTATTATTTTGCATATTATAATGTAATTGTCAAAGCTTTGTAATATTTAGGGTTTATTTTCATTTATCATCCCCATTTGTAATTTGTAATCCCCATCCCCTAAAATGATGTAATAGCGTAGAACTTTTAATTTCCGCAATTTATCGCTTTCCATATTATTGTTAGTAATTAGGGTTTGTATGGCAAGACATAAAATCAACAAGTAGATAACCCTAACTCAAGACAAATGCATGAAAACCAAACACTTTGCAGACTTGCACCTCGTGAGTTAACCCACACTTGTTACCTTAGAATAAAAACAGTCATGGCCCTCGAATGTGGGATACTTTAGCAAAGACCCTCAATTACAAGATCGTAATCCCTCAATGACCCTTCAATGTTACCTTTGCTAAACGATCTTAGACCCTCACAACAAGTTGCTAAGGTATCCTACAATGTTGCCTTCTATGACTGTACGACGACCCACGCTTGTCCCTTCACATCCAATGATAAGGTTTCTTACGAACTAATGGTAAACACTATCTAAAGGAGGAGGAAAAGAACAAAGACTTACTTTTTGAGTAGGTAGAATGCTCGTAGTTGCTTGCTCACAAACAAAACATCTTTTAACACACTCAAAAACAAACATCCCTTTGAACTATTTTTCAAAATCAACACTTTGTATACATTCTCGCCGAAACGAGAATGATTACAAAGTTTTCCAAAACAAAGGCGTTTTCAAAATATTTTCAAACCTACAACAAACACAAAAACATTTGCAAAGCATTTAAAAGTGAGCTAGAAACTAAGAGCTCGTAGATAACTACGGATGAAAAGGTTGCTAACACCTTCCCTTTTCATAACCTACCCCCCCCCCCCCCCCCCCCCCCGAACTCAAGAAAATTCTCAAAAAGGTATTTCCTGTTCTTTTCACCCTTTCCTTTATTGGATAAAAGAAAAGTCGATGGCGCCTCTTGCTATCCACAACAATTACGATAAAACGCAAAACACCCAAGTCAGTTCTCCCACCGTATTACACCACTTCCACATATTGATGTCTTGGTCGACAACACGACTCATCATAAGGTATTCTCTTTCATGGATGGTTTATCGGGTTAATCAGATCAAGATGGTGCCTGAAGACATGGAGAAAAATACCTTCATCACACAGTGGGACACCTTCTATTACAAGGTTATGCCTTTTGGGTTGAAAAACGCATAGGCAACTTATCAACGTGCCATGGTAGCTTTGTTTCACGACATGATTCATCATGAAATAGAATTCTACGTTGATAATATGATAGCCATATCACAAACTGAAGAAGAACATCTTGATCACCTGTATAAGTTATTTGAAAGGCTGAAGAAGTACAAGTTAAGGCTAAATCCAAACAAATTCACCTTCGGCGTGAGATCTGGAAAACTCCTGGGTTTCGTCGTCAGTGGTAAAGGTATTGTAGTTGACCCTGCAAAAGTTAAAGCCATTCAAGAAATGTCGGCTCCCCTCACTGAGAAGGAAGTCAAAGGTTTCTTAGGATGACTGAACTATATTTCCCGATTCATTTCTCATTTGACTGCTACTTGTGAGCAAATCTTCAAGCGGTTGAAGAGAGATCAAGTAGTAAAATAGAATGACGACTGTCAAATAGCCTTTGATAAAATAAAGGAGTACTTACAGGAACCTCCAATTCTGATGCCACCAGTTAAAGGAAGACCTTTAATCATGTGCCTAACAGTTCTAGAGAATTCCATGGGGTGTGTGCTGGGGTAGCATGACGAGTATAGTCGAAAAGAGCATGCAATATACGACCTTAGCAAAAAATTTACCGACTGTGAAACAATATATTCACTGCTCGAGAAAACTTGCTACACTTTGGCATGGGATGCTCGCCGACTAAGACAATATATGTTGACTCATATTACTATATTGATCTCTAAAATTGATCCCATCAAGTACATATTCGAGAAGCCAGCTCTCTCCGAAAGAATAGCCCGATGGAAAATGATCTTAACATAATACGACATTTAGTACACCACTCAAAAGGAAATCAAAGGAAGTGTATTGGAAGATCATTTGGCACATCAAGCTGTAGACGACTACCAATCTATGAATTTTGAATTACCGGATGAGAACATCATGTTAATTATAGATTGTGAAGTACCTGGGCCGTATGAAGGACCTGGGATAGGATCCCGATGGACTATGGTTTTCGATGGAGCTTCTAACGCACTTGGAAACAGAATTGGTGATGTAATTATCTCTCCTCAAGGTTGTCATACACCCTTCACTGCCATACTTTGCTTTGACTATACCAACAATATGGCTGAGTACAGAGTGTGCATCTTGGGTATTAAAGCTGCTATTAACCTGAGAATCAAATTCATGAGCGTATACGGGGATTCAGCCTTGGTGATCAGTCTAGTCAAGGGAGAATGGGATACAAAGCATCTGAATCTTATCCCTTATCGAGAGCATGTGCTAACCTTGATTCCGTAATTCGAAGAGATTACTTTTGAGCATGTCCCAAGAGAAGAGAATCAATTGGTGGAAGACTTAGCTACCTTATCATCCATGTTCAAGCTCATATGGGACAACGATGCTCCCAGAGTCACCATTGAAATATTCAACGAAACGACACACTGCTATGAAATTGATACTGACGGAGTAGAAGAAAAACCTTGGTTTCATGAAGTGAAAAGGTACCTTGAAGCTCAAGCATACCCTAAATGGGCATCTATCAATGACAAGAAATTTCTATGGGGGTTCTCGGTTATGTTCTTCTTGAGCAATGGAATTATGTACAAGTGTAACCATGATTCAACTCTACTTCCTTTGTGTGGACAAGAAGGAATCAGAGAAAATTATGGAAGATATGCACGAAGGCATCTTTGGTATTCATTCCAGTGGACATATTATGGCTAAGAAAATCCTGAGAGCGGGTTACTATTGGTCGACCATGGAAACTGATTGTCACCACCACTCGAGGACTTGTCATAAGTGCCAGATCTATGTTGATAAGGTCCATGTGCCTCTGGTTCCTCTGAATGTTTTGACTGCTCTATAGCCATTCGCAATGTGGGGAATTGATATAATCAGAGAAATCAAGCCTACTGCTTCCAACGGATATCGCTTTATTCTCGTCGTCATTGACTACTTTACAAAATGGGTTGAAGAAGCCTTGTTCACCTCTGTTACCAAGAACACGGTAGCCCAATCCATCAAGCATAATCTTATCTGTTGGAATGGTATCCTCGAGAGAATCATCCCTGACAATGGTACCAACCTCAACAACACTATGATCATTGAACTCTATAAGTTAATGGTGCGCTTAAGAGGGGGTGAATTAGGTGATGGTCAATTTTTCCTTCTTTTTAATTTTCTTATTTTTCTGATTATGGTTATGAAAACAATAAATTGCGGAAATTAAATGATCACGGGATGTATACTGGTTCCCCTCACACTTCGAGAGTACTCTAGTCCTGTTGCCAACACGGAAGAGATTTCACTATAGTTTAGAATAAATGTACAAGCCTAATCACACCAAAGGTGATTCCTTACTATCTAATCTATATAGAGATCAAAGGCTCTTAAAACCTTTAAAATCTTCAACACTAAGTGCAAGAAGAACAATCCTCTTCAACGCACACACTTGTTTCTAACAATCCTGAAAACAAGGTAACCCATACAAACTCTGATTTTTTTACAAAGTATGATCAATTCTTGAATAACACAATGGTTATCAAGATACCAAGACAAGATTTTAATAGAAGTTTATAGTCAGATCTAGTGCTCAATATATGCTAAAACAATGATGAGTATGAAAGTTCTAAACAATGTTTCATGCAAAAGTAAATTCTCAAAGTTTTACAACACTTAAGAATTTTTTAAATTTTGAATGATATGTCTTATTTTATGATCTGAGTACAAACGAAATTTATATATGAAATGTACCCTTTCATTACACCCTAAATGAGTAGAAAGATGCAATGGTTGGACCCCAAGAGGTATCATCCAACAGCCATGTAAAACAAAAATTTTTTTGAATTTTTTTCAGCGGTAACCGGTTACCTTATGCTGTAACTGGTTACACAAGTACGATAACATATATATTTTCAAATATGCATGCCTGTAAGCGGTCACCCAAAAGCTGTAACCGGTTACCACTGAACCAGAATTTTTATTATAATCATGTGAAGTCTTGTAACCGGTTACCACTAAGTGAAAGTAAAAAATATATATTTTCTAAGTGATGGATATGCAATGTTTTACTCTTAAATGATCGCGACACTTATGTAAAATGTTTAGAGTATATTTTGAGCACTATATCATCTTAAAAACCTCAAATTAAAACTTGTACCAAACATGTTGATAAATCTTCATAATTCTTCATCTTGAAAGTTGATTGTTCATGTAGAAGACTTCAAAGAGTGATCTTGAAATATTATATGATCTTGAATATCTTATTTTCCATAACCTTGATATTTTTATGTATGGTGGTCTTCATCAAAACACTTTGATTGGAGTGCATGCAATCACAAACTCTACACACATTTCAAGATCAAGCACCACAACACTTCTCCGTATCGACCAAAGATGAATGGCGCAGTGGAATTCGCCAACAAGAACATAAAGAAAATTATGCAAAAGATGGTAGTGACCTACAAAGACTGGCACAAGATATTACCGTTTTCTCTCCACTGCTATCGCACTTTGGCATGAACATCGACCGGGGAAACCCCATTCTCTCTAGTCTATGGCATGGAAGTTGTCCTACATGTCGAAGTTCAGATTCTTTCTCTGAGAATTATGAAAGATGCAGACTTAGACGAAGACTAATGGATTTAGACTAGGTTCGATTAATTGAATTTGATTGACGAGAAAAGGCTTGTGGCTGTCTGTTACGGTCAGATGTATCAGAAATGTATGATCAAGGAATTCAACAAAAAGATCAAGCATCGGGCATATCAGGCTGGTGACTTAGTAATAAAATGCATCATTCTACCACAAGGTGATCCCAGGGGAAAATTGAATCCCACCTACGAAGGGTCATTTGTTGTCAAGAAATTATTTTCGGGCGGTGCTATGATACTAACCACTATGGACGGTGAAGATTTCCCACACCCTGTAATGTGGACGTAGTCAAAAGATACTACGCATGAAAATGACCCGCTAGGTTGACTGGACTAGGCAAAAATAAGGGCGTCCCGACGAACCAAAAAGGTTCGGAAAAAATTAGGGATATATATATAAAAAAGATTGTACACCCGGCAAGACGAAAACCTGAAAAGGAGGCTTAGGCAAAAAAGGGTATCCCGGTGGACTTAAAACCCGAAAGGGCGGTCCTAGAAAAAGTTAGGGATTAAAAGCTTACAACTATGTCCTGTTGGATCACTTACTGCAAGCTTTATTAGCAAAGTCAAAAGTTCAAACAATACAGTCAGTTCAACCAACTTCTTCCGATATTGAGGAATGAGATGTTCGAAGACATAGGGGGAATGGAAGAGTTGGAACCCAACGAGATCATTTCCATATAGCTATATGTTTTATTTTCACTTTGTATTCTTTTCATTTCACGAAAATTCCCTCTTACTAGGATTTATGTCTCTTTGTACAAGATCGCCTGTTTATAGGAAAACTATCAATATAAATACACATTGAATTTCAAACTTTTTAAATTTTTCTGTTTTTCTTGCAAAAACGTCCAATGACTAAAATTGAATGAACATATGCATATGAACATGATTAACTATTAACAAATATATGTGTAAGAACAAGAATAAGGATTTACTCAAGATTCTAGGAGTTGGGATGACATTCAAGCCGTCCACAAATCCACGAATCACCAGCAAAATTCCTCTCCCTAGTGAAGTCACCACTATCCCTAGAGAGTTGCTATGAAACCTGGAACCAGACCAGATATCAGTCAACTTTATCCTCCCCAAGCGAGTCAGAAGGTTATCCATCTCTTTTATCCCTAGTTAGGGTATATAAGAATTAAACTCCCGGACGAGTTGGAAGGTTATCCATCTCTTTTATACCCAGTCAGAGTATATCAAAATTAAACTACCCAGACGAGTCAGAAGGTTATCCATATTTTTTATCCCATGTCAGGGTATATAAGAATTAAACTCTCTAGTAGAGCGATGAACGACTGATGTTCCTAACTCTTCTCCCCAAGAAGAAGTCGACATTCCCCAGAGGAGTTTCATAAACAGTAAACAGGAATCCACAACAGAGGAATTCTGGACAAGGTTGAAAATTACATATGTTCTTCATCCCCAACACCATTTAGGGATTCACTTTCCCCAGCAAAATGCCATACGAAACTGTTGATACATTTCCAACAACATTTCACATGCATACATCATTTACCAATATCATAGCATATGCATACGAAACGCATATAGCACAGGATCATTTATTTTGAGAAAATCATTACACAATGCATTTCATACATCATGACATTGTATATAACTAACTCTTTACCTTTTCAGGAAAGATCAATCAACAGACGAATATCATCAACAATTCTCAAATAGGTCCAAGATTAATTCCCGAAACAAGATGGGGCAACTATCTCTATGGCAAACAAAAAGCAGGTTCCAGATTAATTCCTGAAACAAGACGGGGAAACTATCTATACAACCGAGCAAAGATTAACTCCCAAAACAGGATGAGGAAACTATATTTATTTCTTTATGGTCAGATGAAGATCAATTCCAAAAGCAGGACGGGGTGACTATCTTTATCACCAAGTGGTATGAACTCTTGAAATAGGACGAGTTTACCAAAAAAAAATAGATTGTAGATCAATTCCTGAAACATGACGGGGCGACTATCTACATGACGAACACTTCCTTCAAAGACTTTTTTTGGCTCAAACTAAATTTACCATAGGTTTATTATGATATTTCTCCTAGTTAAAGATGGACATAGACATCTTCTGGCTCAGATTAAATCAACCATAGATTTATTCTAATAATTTTTCCAATAGACTTTTTTTGGCTCAGATTAAATCGACCATAGATTTATTCTGATACTTCTCCCAGTTAAAGACGGACGCAGACATCTTGTGGCTCAGATTAAATCAACCATAGGTTTATTCTAATACTTCTTCCAGTAGACATTTTCTGGCTCAGATTAAATCAAGCATAGATTTATTTGGATACTTCTTCCAGTCAAATCTGAATGTAGACTTAGTCTAAGTTCTATCAACAGCTACTTTGGATGGTGTAATACGGTGGGAGAACTGACTTGGTTGTTTTTCTTTTTATTGCAATTGTTGCAGATAGCAAGAGTCGCCACCGACTTTTCTTTTATCCAATGAGGAAAGGGTGAAAAGAACAGGAAAGACCTTTGAGATATTTTCTTAGGGAAGGTGTTAGCACCCTTTTAATTCATAGTTATCTATGGGCTCTTAGTTGCTTGCTAGATCACTTTTAAAATTTCTTTGTTTGAAATGTGTTTATGATGGGTTTTGAAAGTATTTTTGAAAAGCGCCTTTGTTTAGGCAAACTTTGTAATGATTATCATCTCTATAAGAATGCATACAAAGTGTTTCGACTTTTTAAAAAAAAATATTTTATGTTTTGAAAGTGTTTGGTTTATTTTGAAAAGATGTTTTTTTTAAGATGGATTGTGAGCAAGCAACTAAGAACGTTCTACCTACTCAAAAGTATTTTGTTCATTTCTCTCTTCCTTTGATATTGTTGTCTTACCATTGATTGGTAAGTAGCTTTATCTTTGGATGTAAAGGGACAGGCGTGGGTCATCGTATAGTCATGTATAGAAATGTTGTGAGATATCTTAGCACTTCTCTTAAGGGACTAATATCATTTGTAAAGCAACATCCGTAGCATCATCGAGGGACTATGATCTTGTATTTTTTATTGTTTTTGCTAAAATACCTCACATGCGTAACATGACCATTTTTAAGGCAACAAAGTGGAGTTAACCCTAGAGGTGCAAGTGTGCAAGTCTTTTGTATTTCATGCTTGATTTATCTTGAATTAGAGTTTTCTAAGTATTGATTTTATCTTTTCATACCAAAACCTAATTTACTAGCATTTATGTGAAAGCGATAAATTGCGAAAAGTAAATATCCTACGCTATTACATCATTTGGAGATGGGGTATACATATTTACAAATGTGAATTGCAAGAAATTAAATCCTAATTATCTATTACAACCATATTGAATATTTATAAGAATTAAATATACAAGAATGAATAAATATACAAGGATGTGAATGGAGAAGAAAATGAATTTTGTTTAAGAAAAATGGTTTTTGACCTAATTAACTTAAAAGAAGATAATTAGCTAAGAATAATAAAATTAAAATTAAGTTAATAAAAGAAATTAATTTATTAAAGAAAAATAAGTTTTTTAGGGTTTTGTTTATGAAAAGAGTTTTAATTAAAATAAACTAGTATAAACATTAATTAAATAAAAGTCCTAAGTTCTAAATTTATTTCAATAAAAAATATAAACCTAAGTCGAGTATTAATTTATTTTTTGATAAAAGAATTTGGATTTGTTAAAGAAAATATTTTTATGAAAATAATAATCAAAATCCTAATTTCTAATTAATTTACAAATTAATTAACAAAGACAAAATAAAAGGGGATTAAAATAAATTTATTTTTATGTCAAAAATTAATTTAATTAAATAAAAGCCTACATCTATTTTTTTTAATGATTTTTGTATTAAGTAAAATATATTTAAAAGAAAATAAATAAATGAAATAAGGAAAATGAAAATAAAATGGGCCAGAGGTTGTGTTAGTGAAACAGGGGGTGAGGGATTAGCAAGAATGACATAAGGTCCAAAAATGGGGGTCCAGGTGCACCTAGCAAACAAAACAAATAAAAAAATGTAAAAAGAAATGGCAAAATGTGGCACTGGGGCTAGAACCTAGGTCAGATGGGTGAAAGGCGCGCGCTTTTATCACTGGGGTAACTATACATTCAGTGTCTTATATCAATCCATAAATATATATTTTAAACTCCTTTCATGGGTGTCATCTTCTTCTTCCTCGCGCTATATTCTTTTACCATTTTTTCAAATCCTGTAACTTCCTCATTTCTCAACAAAAATGGAAAATGTAAACATGAAAGTTTCTCCATTTTTCCTCACGAATCCAACCATGTAAATAACTAAAGCTATAAATCAAAGATGAATGAGAATTTTGCTGGGCCTAATCTAAAACCTAATTTTTCCAGAAAACTTCAAACTTAAAATTCTCCATGCTCAGTGATAACTTAAAAAGATATAGCATTTTCTGTCAAAATTACATTGATTAAATTTCCGATTCTTCGATTATTATGTCACATTTTATCCCTTTTTGTATTTTTTTGAATCATATTTCAGGTGCTTAGCATTTGCAAGGCATAAACAAGAAAAGGAAGAAAAAGAGTGGAAAAATGAAAAAGAAATGGTTTTAAAACAGCGAAAATGCAGTTTTGTAGTAGAGAAGCATACCGCCTGCCACAAAGTCGTTACGACCGACACAAGCTAAGTTTATGTGCCCCTTGGCACATGCACGTTACGACTGGCACATGCTGGAGTTATGTGACCCACGTCACATACCACACCACACTCACCACGATCATCCAGGCAGTTACGAAGCTTTCGTCAACAGAGCGTACTCGGCGCATATCCCTGAATTTTCTCCATGCTTCAGTAACGTAAATCATGGGATGTTACATATTTTTCCTCAAACAAAATAGACCCTATATATGGAGGCAGTTACCAACAATTGAATCTCTCTATTCGCTCTCTCGTTTTGACCTTTCTCTCGCACTTTAGAATTATGCAGTATTAATTTTTTCAATTCCATTTACTCTATTCAACAATTATTTTATGGTATTTCATTGTAGTATTTTCCAGTATTGCTTTTCCACTTTTCATAGTATTCTGTAGACAATAAAACCTTACCGTTAAAAGTAGTATTTCTCCACATCGGAGAAATACTGCAACACTAGTTTATTTCCAGACTTTCAGAATTTGCCTAGGATTTTTATAATTAGTCTGAGATGTTTTTTTTACTACAAGTCAATCCTGCTGGCTTGTGGAGCATATACAATATTCCCATCAGTCGCTTTGTATTGACATTCAGGTTCCTATTTAATTAAGCATAATTTATTGTATTCCTTCCATGCATGCACTGTTGAATCTACGCTTTAATTTTGTACTGTTTTGCAATAATATTATGTCTGGCTAGATTCCCTATACTGGTATGTAAAACATGACCAAAGGGTTCGGTAATTAATTGGCATTATTATTTTTACAAAAAATACTTTTCTTATTTTAATTTCTAATTGAATATTTAAATGTTTTTGTACGGAAGTAAGAGACAGCCTAAGGTTAAAATCAATAGAGAAGAAGTTTGAGGTTTTAACCGGATAGTGGTTATTGAAACATTAATTTTAAAAACAATGGAAGCGCTTTAAAGTTAGTTGGATCTTATTTCTTTTCAAAAATACTTTTGAGTTTGAAATGAAACAGCAGAAGCGCTCATTTGGAGCTTGCCTGATATGATCTGATTCAATAGAACAGAAGTTTGAGACGAAGGTTTTTAAACAAATAGTTTCACCGAAACTATGTTTTAATACTAAAAACAAATGCCAATGACGTAATGAACCCCTTAAGTTAACGAAATACATACCAGTGTCCTTCATTAATTATTAAATTCTAGTTAATTCCCAATTAAACCCAAACACCCAAATTTATTATTAGCCTTAGCTCTACATAGTAACCTTTAGATAACAGTATTTTTTAACTATCAGTCCTTGTGGGTTCGATATCTTTTAAAAATACGCGATAGACTGTGCACTTGCAGTCACTACACCCGATAGACTCATAAAGTCGCGATCAAGTTTTTGGCGCTGCTGCCGGGGACTGAATTAGTCGAATACTGTAAATCCCTTGTTACACAGTATAGACTAAGGGAACCAATTTTATTTTAATTTTTAACCGTCGATTGTATGCCAAGCACTCGCTCTAAAGATGAGGAATTAGAGCAACCAATCAACGAAGTTGAGCGTTTTGTTAGCATAAGACGCCGGAATAGAGAGTACCAAGCCAAGTACAATCTTCCCAAAATCAATCTTCCTAACTTTTCTCTTACTGACCCCAAAATGGCGAAGGACCCCAAAATCGTCCTCTAAAGGATTATACTGCCCCATCGTAAGAGGAACCCTACAACAGTATTGCTGCTCCCGCTATCACACAAAACAATTTCAAACTAAAGCCTTCACTTTTGCAAGTTGTTCAACAAAACCAATTCTCGGGATGTCCTACGGACGATCCAAATCTTCATCTATCAGTGTTTGTGCATTATGCAGACACAGTGAAAGCAAATGGATTCATCCCTGAAGCGATAAGACTCAGTCTTTTTCCTTTCTCGCTAAGAGATAGAGCTAGAGCATGGCTCCAGTCTCTACCATCCAATTCTGTTACCACATGGAACAAATTGAAGAAAGTTTTCCTAGCGCGGTATTTTTTGACGAGTAAGACGGCTATGCTGAGAGCTAATATAAATGGTTTTAAACAAAAGGAAAGTGAACCTCTTTTTGAAGCATGAGAGAGATACAAAGACATGTTGTGATGCTGCCCACATCACGGTATAGAGGAATGGCTAATCATCCGCACCTTTTACAATGGTCTCTTGTACAACACAAGACTAACGATTGACGCAGCTGCTGGTGGTGCACTAATGGATGAACCATACCATGATACCTATCAACTTATTGAAAGTATGGCTCAAAATCACTATCTGTGGGGAAGCGATAGAACAATGATGGAAAAATATCCAACGAATAGTGGTATGCACGAAGTTAGAAGCTTAAACCAAGTTAATGCTAAGGTAGAAGCCCTTACCAAAAAGATAGAAAGCTTGACCACAACTCCCGCAGCCACCGTGGCTGCAGTAACTCTGACATGTGATCTATACGGACTTCACGCGCATAACGCACCCGAATGTCTACTTTTAACAGGATTATCGGTTGATCAAGTGAACTATGCTCAAGGAAACCCCTACGGTAATAACTACAACCCTGCTTGGAAGAACCATCCAAAATTTTCATACAAAAGCAATAACATTTTGTATGCACCAGGGCAAGCTCCTACTACACTTCCAGGATTTCAGGAATCCACTAAAAATGTCCCAAATATCCCTAGGAAGTCCAACATCGAAATCATGATAGAAAAATTTGTAGCTAACCAAGCTCAAACTACCAAAGATTTCATGAATCAAAACATTCACACTAGTGAACATATTAAGCAATTGACTAATAAGATCGATGCCCTTGCCACACACAACAAAATGTTAGAAACACAAATTTCGCAAGTGGCTCAACAGCAAGCGGCTACAGCTACTCCAGCTGTAATTTTTCCTGGACAGCCCCAACCAAATCCGAAGGGACATGCTAACGCCATAATACTACAAAGTGGGACAAAAATAAGCGGACCAAATGAACCTAGAATCGAGAACCCAACCATGTACCAAAAACATGGAAAAGAAACTGAGAAGGAAGCTGAACTAAAGGAAGTAGAAAAAGAAAAACCTTATGTGCCTCTGCCACCCTATAAACCACCCATTCCATATCCTCAAAGACTTTCTAAGTCTAAGAACGTATGGCAATTCAAGAAATTTGTTGAACTTCTGAAACAACTTAACATTACCATACCTTTTACAGAAGCAATCACACAAATTCCCTCCCACGCTAAATTTCTTAAATAAATCTTATCCAATAAGAAAAAGCTTGAGGATAACGAAACTATATTGCTCACTGTTGAGTGCAGTGCTATAATACAAAACAACATGCCTCTTAAACTTAAAGACCCGGGTAGTTTTTCCATACCTTGCGTAACATGAAAATTTGTCATAGACAAAGCACTATGTGATTTAGGAGCCAGTATTAGTCTGATGCCATTATCAATGTGCAAGAAACTCAACATGGGAGAACTGAGACAAACGAGAATTTATGTACAATTAGTTGATCGATCAGTGAAATTTCCTTTAGGTATGTTAGAAAATATTCTTGTACGTATAGGATAATTCTATATCCCCACTAATTTCATAATCATGGACAATAAAGAAGACTCCAATATTCCTATCATATTAGGTAGACCATTCCTAGCTACTACATGAGCCATAATAGATGTCAAAAATGGAAAATTGGCCTTCAAAGTCGGAGAGGAAAAGGTTGACTTCATTGTATCAAAATTCCTCATGGCACCAGCCATCGACGATTCATGTTGTTTCCTAGATGAAATCGATAAATGCGTGAAAGAAATGGAGAAACAACAAACCACTTATTAGGAAGTATTAAGGATTCCCATACCCCCGATACTCGAAGATGATAATTGGCGCCCCAAATATCAAGATGAAAACCTGAGTGAATGCCTAGCCTTAACGCTGATCCTATACCATGTCAAAAGAAACCTACCATAGAACTCAAAACCTTACCCAAAGACCTAAGATATGAATTCCTAGACACAGGTTTTGAACGACCAGTTATAGTCAATGTAGACTTAGGACAAATAGAGACTGAAAAATTACTACATGTCATTAGAAAATACCCAACCTCTTTAGGTTATAACAAATCATATCTAAAAGGAATAAGCCCTTCTATCTGCATGCACCATATTATGCTAGAGGAATACTATAAAACCTCTAGGGAACACAAAGGAGAATAAATCCCATTCTGAGCGATGTAGTCAAAAAGGAAGTAGTAAAGCTACTAGAAGCATGAATCATATACCCAATATCCGACAGTAAATGGGTTAGCCCAGTACATGTCGTACCTAAGAAAGGTGGTGTGACTGTTGTCAGCAATACTAAAGGAGAATCAGTAGCGCAACAAACTCACACCGGGTGGAGAATGTGCATCGGCTATAGAAAGTTAAACAAAGCCACTCATAAAGATCACTTTCCTTTACCCTTCATTGACCAAATGCTTGAACGACTAGTTAAATACTCTCACTTCTGCTACTTAGACGGTTATTCGGAATTTCCGACGACCAAGAAAAAATGACTTTCACTTGTCCTTATGGTACATTCTCTTATCGACGAATGCCATTTGGATTATGCAATTCCCCTTAAACATTCCAAAGATGTATGATGTCCATCTTCTCTGATTTTCTAGATGGCATGATGGAAGTTTTTATGGATGACTTCTCTGTCTGTGGAGAAAGTTTCGAGGGATGTTTATCGAACCTTGAAATGGTGCTAGAAAGATGCGTAAGTGTCAATCTCGTGTTAAATTGAGGAAAATTCCACTTCATGGTTCGACAAGGAATCTTCTTAGGGCACATACTATCTGATAAGGGAATTGAAATAGATAAAGCAAAGATCGAAGTTATAGAAAATCTTCAACCGCCCAAACCTGTTAGAGAGATAAGGAGTTTTCTAGGACAAGCCAGTTTTTATTGATGTTTCATTAAAGACTTCTCTAAAATAACAAAACCTCTAAACGAACTCCTAATAATGGATATTGAGTTCATCTTCATCGACAAATGTTTGGACGCGTTTACAAATCTAAAAAAGGCATTAATTTAAGCACTTATTATGCAACCTCCTGATTGGAATGAACCATTCGAGATATTGTGTGATTCCAGTGACTATGCCGTAGGCGCAGTCCTAGGACAAAGAAAGGATAAAAATCTTCATGCGATCTATTACACAAGTAAAACCCTAGATCCTGCACAGACAAATAACGCTACCACTGAAAAAGAATTGTTAGATGTTGTGTTTGCTTTAGATGAATTTCATTCCTACTTAGTTGGAGCATGAATAATTATCTATACTGACCACGCTGTAATCTGGTACCTCTTAAGTAAGAAATACGGAAAACCAAGATTACTAAGGTGGATCTTACTTATTCAAGAATTAGATTTAGAAATAAAAGACAAGAGAGTCACCGAGAATGTAGTTGCTGACCACCTATCCAGAATAAAAGGCATTAAACCAGATCATGTACCCATCAATGACGATTTTTCTTATGAACACCTTGTAGTCCAATTAGAATTAGACAATATCATAATTGAGTACCCTGTGACTTATGAAGATAAGAACACAAATAAAATTTTGGAAACAATATGCACCACAACCGTGCTACCATGGTACACCGATTTAGTTAACTATTTGGCTTCCAGAGTGCTTCCACCCGATATGTATTATCAACAAAAGAAGATATTCTTTCATGACCTTCAACATTATTATTGCAATGAGCCGTTACTTTTCAAAAGAGGCGTCGATGGTATTTTTCGCCGATGTGTTCCCGAAAGTGAAATTGAAAACGTAATTTTCCACTATCATGCCGCTCTTTATGGAGAACATGCAAGTACTTCAAAGACTTGTGCTAAGATATTACAATCTGGCCTTTATTGGCCTAACCTCTGGAAAGACGTCCATATCGCGGTTAAAAATTGTGACCAGCGCCAACGCACCGGAAACATCTCTAGACGCGATGAGATGCCTCAAAAGGGCATTCTGGAAGTTTAAGTCTTTGATGTATGGGGAATCAATTTCATGGGACCTTTCATGTCTTCCTTTGGAAATCACTACATACTAGTTATTGTCGACTATGTTTCGAAATGGATCGAGGTTGTAGCCTCTCCAACAAATGATGCGCGAGTAGTAGTCAGGATTTTAAAGAACGTAATATTTCCAATATTCGGTGTGCCGAGACTTATCATCAGTGACGGTGGCTCCCATTTCATTTCCAGAATCCTAGAAAAATTATTAGCGAAATATGGAGTCCGACATCGTGTCGCAACGCCTTATCATCCACAAACAAGTGGGTAAGTAGAGGTCTCCAATAGAGAAATAAAGCAAATCTTATAAAAAAATGTAGCAACCTATAGGAAATATTGGTCATCTAAGTTACATGACGCTTTATGGGCATATAGGACAACATATAAAACTTTGATTGGAACAACACCATTCAAACTAATTTATGGGAAATCATGTCACCTGCCGATGGAAATAAAACATAAGGCTTATTGGGCCATTAAGACCCTTAACTTAAATTACACTGCTGCGGGTGAGAAACGAATCTTAGACATCCACGAACTAGAAGAACTTAGACTAGACGCTTACGAAAATGCTCGGATATATAAAGAGAGAAATAAAAAATGGCACGATAAACGAATATCTAGAAAATAATTTAATGAAGGTGATATAGTTCTCCTGTTTAATTCTAGACTTAAATTATTCTCGGGAAAACTTCGTTCTAGATGGTCTGGTCCATTCGAAATTACCGAGATTTTTTAAAGTGCTGTAGTAAAAATAAAAGGAGTGAGTTGCAAACCGTTCATTATAAACGTACAATGCTTAAAACATTATCATAGCATAGATAACAAATAATATTACACAGCAATTAGGCTAGTTGCGCTACCACCCCATTCATCAGACTAATCCCCATGTAGTGTCAAGCTTACGACTTTAAACAAAGCGCTTCTTGAGAGGCAACCCAACTTTGAGTCTTTTCTATTTTATTTCTCTTTCTTTCTTTTATTATTATTAATGTTAAAATATGCAGTATTATTTCTATAATTTTGCCCGTTACTAACTTAATGCTAACTGTCAACCTACTTCAGGCTAACATTTCGATTAGCTAGAATACTAACCACGATGAACTTGGTTGATACGATGGTGTGATACGGTGGTAGAACCAACTATTAATACTAGTTTTCATTTTTTATTCGCAAATGTCGCGGTAAGCAAGAGTCGCCACTGAATTTTCTTTTATCCAACAAAGGAAAGGGTGAAAAGAACAGAAAAATACCTTTTTTGAGATTTTCTGAGTAAGGGGGGTAGATTATGGAAAGGGAAGGTGTTAGCACCCTTTCCATCCGTGATTTTCCACGGGCTCTTAGGTACTTGCTCGTTTTTGAAAACTGTTTGTGTTTGTGTGTTTTGAAAGTTTTTGGTTTCTTTATGGTAACTCTTGTATCAGTCCTCAAGAGTGTGATAAAACATTTTGAAAATATTTTTGAAAGCGTGTAAGTGTGAAAATTTCAGGTGAGCAAGTACTTAAGAGTCATCTACCTACTAAAAAAGGACGTTATTTTCCTCCTTTCCTTTAGATAGTGCTATCTTACTATTAGTGAGTAGGTAGCTCTATCGTTGGATGTTGGGGGGATATCGAAAGGGACGCTATGGTCATTGAAGGAAATAGGTAAGGATATCTTAGCATTCGAAGGGACTGTCATCATATAGGCAACATCGAGGGACAAGATCATTTCTCGTAAGCAAGTCGAGAGATAGTAAGGGACTATGATATTTTATGATGACTTTTAGATTGAGGGTCTTTGCTAAGATATCCCTATGTTCGAGGGACATGACCATTGTTTTCCGAGGCAACAAAGTAAGGAGTACCCTAAGGGTGCAAGTGTACAATTGTGCCTTTTTTAGATATTTATCTTATGTTAGTGATCTAATGATTAATTTGATTAATCTTGTCATGCACACCTAATTTACTAGCAATTATATACAAGCCTAATTACTAACAGTTAATATCTTGCAGAAATTTAAAGTGCGGGAATTGTAAATCCTACGCTATTACATCCCATGAGAAGTTACAATATTTAGAAGGAAAAAAATGCGAAAAGATAAACTAACTATTACAAAATCAAATGTGTGACCTATACATTCTTTCTATAATTTAAATAACAAAAGAAAAATAGAAAGAAAAAAAAAAGAGATTTTTTAGAAAGAAAATCAAATGTCCTAAAAAGCCTAAGTATTAAGAAAAATATTTTTGGTACTTTTGTGATTTGATTTTAATATTTAAGACCTAAGTCTAAATTAATTACAAATTAACTACGAAAAATAAATACTAAAACATGATTAAGTTAAATTAAATTTGTTTATGAAAATTAAATTAACTAAAAGAAAAGAACTAAATCTATTTTTTTTGTGATTTTATGATTTTATTATTTTTTTTTATAAAAAATAATTAATTGAAATGAAAAGAAAATAAATAATTAAAGCAAAAAAAAACAAAATAATGGGCCATGTTGTAAAGAAAATGGGGGAATGCGCTAAACAAAATTCAATGCCCATTAGCAAGATAGCCCAGCCGCTGGAGAAAAGTCTTCAGAATCATGTGTATCTCTCCCATGAGGCCTATCGTGGGTTTGGATTGAAAGTCCTCGTATCATAGAATCTGAAGCTCAAAAAGCTTATAGCCCTAACCATGGCATCTTGCGCATAGGGTGTTCATCTGCACATCCGATCGTCCTAACCTGTTCTAAATGGTCTCACAAACACATATCAATGCACAAAAATAATTTATATGACATGAATAGACAATTTGAGATTCAAGAAAATTTTACCAAAACTGGTACAATTGGATGTGAGAGTTGTAGATGTGGAAGGGCTTGGTTATTAGCCTAGTTAAACTCTTGGGAGCCTCGGGGAGATGAATGGATCCTTTGTTTTTCTTGAGAGCACCTGGAAGTGTGGTTAAGAATTTTGAAACTTTGAGAAATTTCTGAGAATTTTGTAGAGCTTTGTTATGCAATGGTTTTTCTTTTGGTCATTCTTCTGCCTTTGTTTGCCTTTATATAGAGAATGAAATAGGAGCCAACAAGTATGGAAAGGGACAAGGTAATCATGCCCATAAAATCAATATTCCAATATATTAAAAACTTGCCTTCTTTGCATGATTCTTGCCTTTTGGATGCCTTGCACGAATCTGGACATGTTGCTGGCTTGTATTTGAGCTGACAAATAAGGAATGGAATCAAGGTAATTATACCATGGTTTAAACAAGAAAACAACTTTAAAACTTGCCAAATTTACAAAGTTTCTTCCTTTCTTGAGTCCCCACGAAATTTACAATGTTGTAATGAGTTTTCATGAGTTTTCTTGGGCCTTTAGATGATTGAAACAAAAAGCCCAAGCCTTTATATCATGGTTTCATATTTTATTTGATTTTATTTGCTTTTATATGAATACAAATTCAAATAAAAGAAATAAAAATCATGGAAAAATATGTGAATGGATTTATAGATCCTCTAACACCTTATGAACATGTTTGAATATCAGAAGTTAGGCCCACTAGTTCAAAACTTCAAGTTCGCTCACTTTGCATTTCATGCATTTCTTGAAAATTGCCCAACTTGAGCACCTCATAACATGCTCAATTTTCATCTTTTGAATGTGATCTTAAACTTTTTGGAAATCTCAATATGTCCTATACACTTTCTCTTTTAATTATTTTTACATTTGGAGACATTATCTTGATGTAAGTTGCCTTGACAAAAAGTGTCTTATGTTGACTTTCAGAAAATGACATGTAACATATGAGCTTGTATCTTTCAAATGGTGCATCTCTTGAACTTAAAGACAAAAGGTAAGTTGTAGGGAATTAGATTATCTTCAAAATAAGCTTTGGTTTGGGAAAAATGGATGAAGTATGTGAAAGTTATGCCTGGTCAAAGTTCAGTTGACTTTTCCTATAGAAACCCTAATTTAGCAATTCTTGACTTTTGATATATTATGAGCATTTCTTGAGGAATCGTGATCAACCCTTGATAAAATGATGGATATCACTTCAAAATGTTGATGTTAACCAAAAATTATGAAGTTTGACTGTATTTGGACCACAGTTGACTTTTGACCTAGAACAATTGATTTTCAAACATTTGAGCCATTGACTGAGCAAACTTGTAGTGCAAGGCATGAAATTTGGCATGGATGATCTTGAAGACATATTAGGACTATGGAAAACATTTGAGACCTTTGGATCTCACACATCTTGATGAAAATTGAAACCCTAGTTAGAGGTTCATTGCCTTAGGAGGAGAATTTGTCTGATCAATTCTTAGTCATCCTTGGGCAAGTTGGGGACCTCAATGGGCATGCCTTGAGTAAAAATGGGAGGGAAATTTTGGGGTGCAACAGTTGCCCCTGTTCAATCTTCTTAAACCTGAGGATTTAGATTGGCTTGTCTGCCTTTCGTGATCTGAAGGTGGAATATGATTGAACACTAGAGTGCCCAGAAATTTGCACTCGCCCGAAGTGAGACTGTTGGTGAATAATATCGGAAATGGGCTTACAGATGCCATTTAGAAAAGATGACAGAAGACTGTCAGATATGGGCTTAAAGATTCCATCCAAGGAATATGAAGGAGATTCGTCGGAGATGGGCTTAAAGATGTCATTCAAAATAAATGTTAACTTCGTAAGAATTCTCTTTGTAGGGATTCTTGTTCCTGCTGTCCGAGGAGGAGTCCGCTGGGGAATGTTTTTTAGGGGAATAGAGTCTAGGAGCTTCGGTTGTCCATTACACTACTGGGGATTCATCTCTTGATTGAAGAGACGAAAGTGAACTGCTATCTGGTCAGGATCCAGCCTTTACAATGACTTATTGATGATAATAAGGCCGACTGCTATCCAGTCATATTCCAGGCTTCACAGTGACTTATTGGGGAAATGAGATTAAACTGTTATCTAGTCGTAATCCAGGCTTTGCAGTTTCTTAAACTGGAATAGAAATCAGAAAAATCATAGTGTCGATTTAACTGAACCAAAGAAAGGTCTTTAATTAACTTTAACTGCAATGGAAATCAGAAGAATCTTAGGATCGATTCAACTAAACCAGACAAAAGTCTTGGAATATCTTCAACTGGAATAGGAATCAGAGAGATCTTAGTGTCGATCTGACTGAACCAGAGAAGGTCTTTAATTAACTTTGACATGAATGAAAATCAGAAGAATCTTAGGATCGATTCAACTGAACCAGACAAAAGTCTTGGAATATCTTCAACTGGAATAAGAATCAGAGAGATCTTAGTGTCGATCTGACTGAACCAGACAAGGTTTTTAATTAACTTTGACTAGAATGGAAATCAGAAGAATCTTAGGATCGATTCAACTGAACCAGACAAAAGTCTTGGAATATATTCAACTGGAATAAGAATCGGAGAGATCTTAGTGTCGATCTGACTTAACCCGAGAAGGTCTTTAATTAACTTTGACTGGAATGGAAATCAGAAGAATCTTAAGATCGATTCGACTGAACCAGACAAAAGTCTTGGAATATCTTCAACTGGAATAGGAATCAGAGAGATCTTAGTGTCGATCTGACTGAACCAGAAAAGGTCTTGAATTAAATTTGAATGGTATGGAAATCATAAAAATCTTAGGATCGATTCAACTGAACTAGATAAAAGTCTTGGAATAAATTCAACTGGAATAGGAATCAGAGAGATCTTAGTGTCGATCTGACTGAACCAGAAAACATCTTGAATTAACTTTGACTGGAATGGAAATCAGAAGAATCTTAAGATCAATTCAACTGAACCGGATAAAAGTCTCGGAATATCTTCAACTAGAATAGGAATCAGAGAGATCTTAATGTCGACCTGACTGAACCAGAGAAGGTCTTGAATTAAATTTGATTGGAATGGAAATCAGAAGAATCTTAGGATCGATTCAACTGAACCAGACAAAAGTATTGGAATATCTTCAACTAGAATAGGAATCAGAGAGATCTTAACGTCGATCTGATTGAACCAGAGAAGGTCTTTAATTAACTTTGACTAGAATGGAAATCAGAAGAATCTTAGGATCGATTCAACTGAACCAGACAAAAGTCTTGGAATATCTTCAACTGCAATAGGTGATCACACTTACTTTGCACTTGTTTTTGACTCTGATTTCACATGTTATTTAGGTTTTTTATTATTGTTTTCTCGTATTATGCCTATCTTTTGTTTCCTTTTTAGGTATTTTAATTATCTAGAGCTCCCCTGAAGAAATGAAGGAAAACAGGATGAAAAACAAGAGTTTAAGTCAAATTTCCACTCATGGGGTCCACCATGGCGCCAGCCATAGGGTAGGTCATGACGTGGACCACCTCCTGCTGACCTCAACTGCCACATTCCCCACTTCCTTTCATTTACACTCATGGCGGGCGCCACCTTTGGACGATGTTCCCCCCCCCCTCGAAAGGAGTTGGGGGCATTCCTATGATTTCCTGCATTCTTCATCCTCTATAAATAGAAGTTCCTGATTTCATTTCAATTCACCCAAGCTTAGTTGCAAACTTGATCCAACCATAGTTGCGAACTTAATCCATATAATTTCACCATTGTAAAGCGATAATTCTTCATATCGGGGAATTATTTCTCTATTGATTGAGTCTGTGATCGAGTTCGTAGATTGAGTTTGTAATCGAGTTTGGAGCACTTCGGCAGAAGTTCATCCTATAACCTTTATTTTTAACTGTTGTTTATTTCCAGTCGCATTTTACTTCCAGTTTTTACCAGATTTAAAACCTCCCCGTTTGGAACAGGTTTCTATTTATATTTCCCGCACCTGCTTTTACTTTGTTTATTTCCCGCACCTGCTTTTACTTTGTTTATTTCCCGCACCTGCTTTTACTTTGTCTATTTTCCGCACTATTTTTACTTTGTTTATTTCTCGCACCTGCTTTTACTTTGTTTATTTTCTGGACTCCTTTTACTTTGTTTATTTCTCGCACCGCACTTTAAATTATTTACTTTCTCGCATGATTTATTTTAACATGTTTGTTTACATTCCCATGTCAGGCTGAACCTTACTGGGCTAGAATGTAAGGAATCTAGTTAGATTGATATTCCAAATAATGTGTAAATAGAAATGCTTATGGGATATTTTGGTTTTTAATACAAGTTTTCTGTACTTTATTGTTGTTGGGTAAGATCGAAATCCGTCTGACCCTTTGTTAAACTCGGTTAGTTCTAACTGGTCAAAGGAAGCGAAAGCGCTTTGTCCGGTTAGTTAGGGATTTTTATTATCAAAAAAATCAATTTTGAAACTATTTTCACACGCGTTTATATGGTTAAAGATAGGTCCCCTTTTTATTAGAATTTCCAGATCAAAATACTTTTCAACTTGGTCAAGTACTTTATTTCTTAAAAATAGGTTTATTACTTTAACTCAATGCGCGCCTTTTTTTCTAAGTGACGATAAGAAGGTTTGATAGAGAGTAAACTCGGTTCTGATTACACGAAAGAGACAGTTCCTGTTAAATTAATTCTTTTCTTTAGTAGAAAATATTGCCCTATAAGTAGTTCTATTCCGAAGCATTGCGAATATCATCTGACTATGTGAATTACATTCGACCCTGCTTTTATATCTGAAGTTTATTTCGCCGCACTTTACTTTCTTGCATGCTCAATTCCCTGTTTAATATTGACTTAGCTAAAAACCATAATAATAGGAAACAATAGATTTGTGATTGGTCTATGTGGATCGATAATCTTTTATATTACTCTGACGCGATTCGTACACTTGCGAATACACCACATCAAGTTTTTGCCTTTGTTTCCGGGGATCAATTTCGTCAAATTTCGCACCCTATTGTCGCAACGTCTAGACTAAGTTTTACAGTCCGGTTAATGCAAAGATCTCGCAACACCGAAACCTTATTCAATCCTTTAGCAGAACCTGAACGTTACATCCATTTTCTTTGTAGAATTAGAAAAACTATGACTGAGAATCGTAACCAAAGACCCCTTAAGGAATTTCCCCAACCGTCAGATGAGGAACCTAGTTCAAGTATCGTAAACCCAGATATAACCACAAATAATTTCGAACTAAAACCCTCATTGCTACAATTGGTGCAACAAAACCAATTCGGTGGTCTCGCTACTGAGAACCCGAATCAACACTTAAAAACTATTATACAATTAGCAGACACTTTAAAATGCAATGGTACTTCGCCTGAGGCAATACGACTAAGATTATTGCCTTTCTCCCTTAGAGATAAAGCACGAGATTGGTTGGATTCTCTTCCACCCAATTCAACAACAACCTGGGAAGACCTTAGGAGAGTATTTCTCGCAAGATATTTTCCGCCCAGCAAAACTGTTGTCCTTAGAAACCAAATCACTGGATTTAACCAAAACCTGGGAGAATCACTTTTTGAAGCATGTGAGAGATATAAGGACCTGTTAAGAGCTTGTCCATACAATGGCCTAGAACAATGGCTAATCATCCACACCTTCTATAATGGACTCCATTACAACACAAAGATGTCTATCGATGCTGCCGCTGGTGGCGCATTAATGAATAAACCTTACCTAGAAGGTTGCGCTCTCATTGAGGACATGGTCCAAAACCATTACCAATGGGGAACAAAACGAGCTACGGTAGAGAAAAAGGAGACCCAAGGAGGAAAACATGAGATAAGTTTTCTAGACATGATGCAAGTTAAAATGGACGCTCTTGCCTTAAAAGTTCAAAACATGTCTCAAAACCCTAATACTGTAGCCGCAATAGCTTCAGAATGCGAACTCTGTGGGACCCAAGGACCTCAACCTATGGAATGTAAATTGTTGAATGAGCCTTGCTCAGATCAAGTAAACTACATCCAAGGAAACCCATTTTCAAACACTTACAACCCCAGATGGAGGAATCACCCAAACTTTTCTTATAAAAATAATAGCCCAATACAAAACTCTACACCTCCGAGACCTACAGGTTTCCAAGCCCAAAGACCAAATCAACCTATGCAGGTTGTGGCACCCAAACCAAACCTTGAGAAAATCATGGAAAATTTCATTTCAGCTCAAACCCAGCAAAACAAAGAGTTCCTAAATCAGAATATTCACGTAAACGAACTAATCATGCAATTAGGAACTAAGGTTGATCAGATAATTATGCATAACAAGATGCTTGAAACCCAGATCTCGCAGATAGCCCAAACACAAGCCCCACAAACTACACCTGGAGGACAATTCCCTGGACAACCTCAACCAAATCCTAAAGGGCAAGCTAATCCCATTTCGTTACGAAGTGGGACTACTTACGATGGACCCAAGAATCCAGCCATGAGTACACCCTCACAACCTAAGACAAATGTTTTGCCTACAGACCAAGTGGAGGAACCAGAGGAACCCGAAAAGCAAAAAGAACCAGAATTAAAGATAAAAATAATAAATCACCACCCCCGTACAAACCCCCGGTCCCATTTCCGCAAAGACTTAAACAAACCAAACTTGACAATCAATACCAGAGATTCATTAAAGTTATAGAAAAACTCCATGTAGAGATTCCTTTCACCGAAGCCATCATTCAGATACCATCTTATGCTAAATTCCTAAAAGACGTCCTGACCAACAAGCATAGACTTGATGATCCCAAACCTATCAAATGCAATTTTATTTTAGAAAATAAACTTGCCAAGAAAGAAAAGGATCCAAGAAGTTTTTCCATTCCTTGTATCTTAGGAAATCATACTATTGACAAATCCTTCTTAGATCTAAGAGCTAGCTTTAGCCTTATGCCTTTAGCAGTTTGTAGAAGGCTAAACTTAGGAGAATTGCAGATGACTACAATGTCTCTCCAGCTGGCTGATAGATCAGTTAAGTATCCTATAGGAGTACTTGAAGACATACCAATTAAGATCAGTCAGCTATATATCCCAACTGATTTCGTGGTTATGGATATTAAAGAAGACGAAGAAATCCCAATCCTCTTAGGTAGACCATTCCTATCAACAGTTGGAGCCATAATTGACGTTAAGAAAGGAAAATTAACATTTGAGGTGGGTGATGAAAAGATAGAATTTATTCTTTCAAAATTCTTAATAGGATCTGTCATAGGAGATGCTTGTTATGCCATCGACGTCATTGACGAGTGTATATTGGAACTTAAGCGAGAGGAATCTAACAAAAATACCAAGTTACCTTCGACCCCCATTATGGAGGACGATGGATTTAAAAGTTTAGAACCTTACATTGATGACGACCTCTATGAATGTTTATCGCTTACTCTCGATCCCATGCCTTACCCTTTGAAACCATCTTTAGAACTGAAGGAACTTCCCAAGAACCTCAGATACGAATTCTTAGATAAAGAGATGAATCGTCCTGTTATAGTCAACGCTACTTTAAGTCAAGACGAGACAACTCAACTCTTAGAGATATTACGAAAATATCCCTTAGCTTTAGGGTATAACATCTCTAATTTAAAAGGCATAAGTCCATCAGTGTGCATGCACCAGATCTTGTTAGAGGAAAACTCAAAACCCTC
This sequence comes from Vicia faba, assembly GCA_948472305.1. NCBI lineage: Eukaryota > Viridiplantae > Streptophyta > Magnoliopsida > Fabales > Fabaceae > Vicia > Vicia faba. Next base: position 238,507,078 of record OX451741.1, on the reverse strand, counting down.
AAGAGAACATCAAAGAAGAATAAACCCTATAATGAGCGATGTTGTTAAAAGAGAAGTTCTAAAGTTACTAGAGGCTGATATAATTTACCAAATATCAGATAGTAATTGGGTGAGCCCTGTGCATGTGGTGCCAAAGAAAGGAGGCATCACAGTCATAGAAAATGAGATAGGTGAGCATATTTCTAAACGAACAGAAGGAGGTTAGCGTATGTGTATAGATATAGAAATTTAAACAAAGCAACCAGGAAGAATCATTTCCCTCTTCCATTTATAGATCAAATGCTCGAACGTCTAGCCAAACACTCGCACTTTTGTTATCTAGATGGATACTCAGGATTTTTCCAAATACCTATTCACCCTGAGGATCAAGAGAAAATAACCTTCACCTATCCTTATGGAACGTTCGCCTATAGACGAATGCCCTTCGGACTCTGTAATGCCCCTTCCACTTTTCAATGTTGTATGATGTCTATATTTGTAGATTACCTAGATGGAATAATGGAAGTTTTCATGGACTATTTCTCGGTGTATGGATTCAATTTTAAAGATTGTCTCTCCAACCTCGAAAAAATCCTTGAAAGATGCGTAGAGGTGAACCTAGTGCTAAACTGGGAAAAAGCCATTTTATGGTTAATGAAGGTTTAGTATTATGACACATTGTCTCTGAAAGAGGCATTGAGGTCGATAGAGCCAAAATTGAAGTTATTGAAAACCTCAGCCCACCTAAAACCATTAGGGAGATTAGAATTTTTCTTAGACATGCTGGTTTTTATCGGCGTTTTATAAAAGACTTCTCTAAAATAACAAAACCTTTGACTAATCTTATAATGAAGGAAGTTGAATTTGTTTTTGACGAGAAATGTCTCAAAGCTTTTAAATTTTTGAAACAAGCACTGATTTCAGCTCCGAGCATGCAACCCCCAGATTGGACACAACCATTTGAAATCATGTGCGATGCCAGCGATTATGCAGTTGGTGTTGTTCTAGGACAATGAAAAGACAAGAAATTACATGTTATATATTATGCTAGTAGAACCCTAGATACTTCCCAGCTCAACTATGCAACAACAGAGAAAGAATTACTGGCAGTAATTTTTGCGATAAATAAGTTTAGGTCCTACCTAGTTGGAGCAAAGATCATTGTTTACACTGATCATGCTGCCATACGTTATCTATTAAATAAAAAGGATGCTAAACCTAGATTACTTAGATGGATCTTATTAATCTAAGAGTTTGATCTAGACATTAAGGATAATAAAGGCACAGAGAATGTTGTCGCTGACCACTTCTCTAGATTAGAACACCTAAAACCTGACTTATTGCCTATAAATGATGATTTCACATATGACAGACTTATAGCTAAGACTGATGATTTCGAGCCTTACAGAGATAAATATTTTGAAAAAATTTCAGTAATGAAGAGCGTACCTTGGTACGCTAATTTTGTAAACTACCTAGTTGCAGATATCATACCCCCTGATCTAAGTTACCAACAGAAAAAGAATTTCTTCAAAGATGTTAAACATTTCTACTAGGGTGAACCACTCCTATTCAAGAGAGGAATAGATAATGTTTTTAGGCGTTGCATCCCAGAAGAGGAAATAGAAGACATCATCAGACACTGTCATTCTGCACCTTATGGTAGACATGCAGGTATATCTAAAACTCACGCCAAGATTCTTCAAGCAGACCTCTATTGGCCAACTTTATGGCGCGATGTTCATGCCTACATTGTCAAGTGAGACCGATGCCAACGCACCTAGAACATATCAAGACGTGACGAGATGCCAATGAGGAATATCCAGGAAGTTGTACTCTTTGATGTTTGGGGTATAGACTTTATGGGACCATTTCCACCTTCAATGGGAAATAGGTACATTTTGGTAGTTGTGGACTATGTGTCTAAATGGATTGAGGCTATTGCATCACCCACAAACGACACAAGAGTGGTAGTCAAGTTATTTAAGAATATCATTTTTCCGAGGTTTGGAACACCCCATCTCGTTATAAGTGATGGAGGATCACATTTCATATCCATAATCTTTGATAAGCTCTTGAGTAAGTATGGAGTAAAGTACAGAGTAGCAACACCTTATCATCCACAGACTAACAGCCAAGTAGAAGTGTCTAACAGGGAGATTAAACAAATATTAGAAAAAACCGTTTCAATTTCCAGAAAAGATTGGTCTCATAAGCTACGTGAAGCACTATGGGCCTACAGAACAACTTTTAAAACCCCTACTAGAACAACCCCTTACCAATTAGTCTATGGAAAATCTTGTCATTTACCCTTCTAGTTAGAGCATAATGCCTATTGGGCTATTAAGACCCTGAATTTGGAATATTTGACTGCTGGTGAAAAGCGTATCCTTGACATTCATAAATTGGAGGAATTATGCCAGTCTACCTATGAGAATTCTATAATATATAAAGAAAGAACCAAAACTTGGCATGACAGAAGAATTTTAAAGATTTCAATATAGGCGGCCTTGTTCTCCTTTTCAATTCCAGGTTGCGACTTTTTCTTGGCAAGCTACGTTCAAGATGGACTGGTCATTTTGAGGTCTCTAGAATCCTAAGATCTAGAGCAGTCGAGATCAAGAACAATTCTTGTAGCCCATTCATCGTTAATGGGAAGAGGTTAAAGCACTACGAAGGAGGTGACATTCCCACCAACTACTCCAGCCACACTCTGATTGATCCACCAGTACCAGTTTTTGATATATGAAGTTTACTCGTCAAGCTAACAACGTTAAACAAGCGTTGCATGGGAAGCAACCCATAGGTTTATTTTTATTTTTTTCATTTATTTACTTTTTTCTTTATCAAATTTTATTTTTATCTTCATACTAACAGTTGCAAAATTTATGATTTCAGGCATCACCTGCTAGCCGTCTTTGCTAACTACATTTTTCAGGATGGAGCATTTCGATGACATGCATGTTTCCTTCTGAGATGACACTCAGAGACAACGCTATGCGGTCCTTTCACAATGACCCATGGCACCGACCAAATATCCAGACCAGATTCGCATGGAAGCTCTTGGCTTTGAAGCCAGTATCAAGTATCTATGAAACCAGCTAAAGTGGGACGAGTATGCAAATGACCTAAATGTGACCTACAGGAACCTCACCTTATAATTCCTCAGTTCATTCGAGTTTGAACCCTATAATGGCCAGGATGGATATCTAACTTTCATACTATTCGAGATAGAATATTGTTTTACCCAGAGGGAGTTTGGAAACTCGCTAGGCTTCTAGACCACACCCGATGTTATACCTGAGCTACCAGTTGGCTATTTCATGACTAGGGACATAGAGAAATTCTGGAGAGATATTACTGCTGGAGGGAGCCTTGATCCTTCCACTCAACTATCCCTTGTTATTCACAACCCCGCTTTCAAGTATTTTCAGATGGTTATTGCTCACACTTTCCTAGGGAAGGCCTACACTGATACCCATGTTAGCGAGGAGGAGGTCTTTTTTCTCTACTGTGCGACCCAGTCTCGCCCTGTAGCCTGTGGAAATTTTCTATTGTGTAATCTCATGATGACTTCTAAGTCTGCTAAAGGTATCCTCCATGTGCCAGAGACAGTGACTCGGATTGCTTCTGCTTTGGGTCATACAAATAAGTTATCTTACCTTACCTCCTACTGTGGATATACTACAATGAACATTGATTTCTGTTTGGATTGTGGGCTGATGAGAAAAGTCTACTTTAATACCAACCAGTATAGACTCCTGATTGATAATGAAACCGTTTATTATTTTACCTTGCCTGATCCTATGATGACTAATGTCCATAACCCTTCTAATTGGACATATGCCTTAGAAGGTCTTGGAGAGACCGTGGACGAGCAAAAATCACCTCCGGTACCTGAGTATCATCCATGTCCATCGCCATAAAGGACCAATGTATTCTCTAATAATTTCTCTTTGCAGCAACCCGACATCTATGCACAGGTTGCTGAGCTGCATAGAGAGGTAGCCCAACTTTGTCAGACAGTTGAAGACCTCTCTCTTCAGGTTATGGTTTCCGATGCTACTCACTTTACTGAGGCAGACCTGCTACAACAGGAAATTGATGATCTTTGCAGTAAGTTAGCTGCAGCTCATGGTTCTTAGTCGACCAAGGACCCTACTACTCCTTGATGATCTTGATTCATATCTGCACTATTTTTCTATTTTGTTGTTTCTTTTATCATGTTGTTTCCTTTTTCAGACTTATCTATTTTTATGCCTAACTCTTGCATTCTACTTTCTTTTTATTTTTATTTTTCGTGACTTACCATAATTAAGTATATTTCTATTTTATCATTTTTTTCTCTTTAATTAATTGTTTATTTTATTTTTATGAGTTTACTATTTTATCATCCTGCTGAGGTAGTAATCGTCCAAGATTCCTTCATCATCTGTTTGGAGTAGCAATCGTCTCAGATTCCTTCATCATACATCATTATCAAAAAAGACCTCCTCTGGCTAGATTTATTTCTTCCAGTTAATGACAGGCAATCAGAGACCTTCAAATAACAGTCCAGATACGATCCAGATTCGGATGTAATTCTGTCACTCATTCAAATACAGTCTAGCAGTCGCCTCTGGATGGCATCTTTAAGCCCATCTCCATCCTCCTACCAACAATCTCCAAATGGCATCTGTAAGCCCATTCCCGACGTCACAATGCTGATACTACACCATGCGAGTGCAAATTTCTAGGCACTCTAGTGTTCAATTATCTTCCACCTTCGGATCACGAAAGGCTCGAAAGCCAATCTATATCCTCAGGTTTAAGAAAATTGAACAGGGGCAACTGTTTCACCCCAAAATTTTCCCTCTCATGTTTTCCAAAGTCTTCCCCCTGCATGGTTGATCACAAACTCTTGCCTAAGGAAAAAGAAAATTTTTGAGTGGTGCTTTAAGTACCTTTCGATTGGCATTCTGAAATACCCTTCGATTGGTATTCTAAAAAAGCCTTTCAATTGGCATTATGGACAAGCACTTCGATTGGCATTGTGTCAAGGCCTTAGATTGGTATTCTGAAGGAGCCTTTCGATTGGAATTATGGACAAGCACTTTGATGGGCACTGTGTCAAGGCCTTCGATTGGAATTCTGAAAGACCTTTTCGTTTGGCACCCTGGGCCAAGCCTTTCAATTGGCATGCCAAGGGATCCTTCGATTTAGCATTGTGTCAAGGCAGCTTCGACAAGCATGTTAGCCATGTCCTTCTATTAGCATGAACAGCACCTTTCGATTGGCCTGTTAACAAAGCCTTTCGATTGGAATTTTAATTAGTACCCTTTGATTGATATTTGGACCAGGGCCATTTGAAGAACTCCTTCCAGGCCATTTGAAAGAGGCCATCAAGAGGGCACTCCAAAAAACATGTCCAGGCCAGATTCTTGCCTTTTCTGTTCCTAAAGAGCTGATTCGACCAGAGTGATTATGTTCAAATCAAGACCAATCGAAGAGCAAGGCCTGAAGGCATTCGAAAATCAAAAGTGTCCAGGTTCATTCCAGATTCCAAAGAGACATGAATATTTCAAAAAAGGAAATATTTTAATGTGTTTGATTCTTGTCTCATGGCTTTAAAGGCCTGTTTAATGGGTTGTCTCTTGCCGTTACTAGACCCCCACACTCCTATAAATACAAGGGCCAGCATACATATCCAGAACACACGAAAAAACACACAACAAAACACACGAAAAAACAAGAGAATAGAAAAGAAAAGGAGAACAAAAAAACATTGGAGAGGCGCTGCCCATACAATCCATCAAAGGTTGTCATAATTTTCCAAGCCAAAGCAGTCCTTCAGATCGAAGGTACCCACGCCAAGAAGCCCTCAGATTGAAAGTGCTCCCATCCAGCCAGTACACAAATCGAAGATTCAATCTGCTGGTAAGAGAGGGTAAATTGTCAAAACTTTTCATTTTGCATAACACCTCCATATTTTCTATCCCATTCGATTTGCCATCCTAGACGGAATTTAAGGGCTTGGGTTTGGCCCCAGGTCATGTTCTTCGTTTGCTAACATTTGCTGCAGATTTAGCCTAAAAACACTCAGCGCACGCAGGATCGAAGGGCCTGGCGTTCGATACCAGGCCCTGAGTTTTATTTTTCTAACATACTTTTGCAGGTATAGCATCCTAGATCAAAGGAGACACCTTCTCTAGATCGAAGCTTCCCATAGTCCTCCTGGATCGAAGAAGGAATTTTTCCCAGGATCGAAGGGGAATCCCCTTCCCTGGATCGAAGGTTGTTCATGCCCACCTCCTGGCCCAATCGAAAGAACCATGACCCTGTTTGGATCGAAGGTTGTTCATGCCCACCTCCTGGCCCAATCGAAAGAACCATGACCCTGTTTGGATCGAAGCTTCCATTCCCTCCTTGGCTCGAAGCTCCTTTTTTTCCCTGGATCGAAGGATCCCCCTTGTATTTTATTTTTGTTTTCATTGACATCTTTTTATCTTTTTAATTAACATTAAAATAAAAAAAAATCACAAAAACATTAGGCTAGTTGTTTTTCCAACTATATTTATTTCTTAAATAAATTAATTAATTATTTTAACATTTTTATTAAAATTAAAAAAATTAATTGACTTAGGCCTTATGTTCTTTTATATAAAAAATAACAAAAAGATTTTATTCTTAGGTTTTTTAGAGGTTATTTTCAGATTCGCGCGCGTTTATTTTATTGTAATTGCCTACTGGTTTGTAATAGCTTAACTAAGACTTTTACACTTTACTATTTTATTCCCCTAATTTTGGACATGTAAATAATCCCCCTCCCCGAAGCCTTGTAATAGCGTAGGATTTACAATTCCTGCACTTTAAATTCCTGTACATATATTAACTGCTTAGATGTATGCTAACTAGGATTGTATGACAAGATCTATCTTAACTTAAAATCAACAGTAGCTCACCATGACATGTAAAGATAATATAATTAAAAATTGACACACTTGCACATGCCACTCTTAGGGTACACCTCACTTGGTTTCCTCGAACGTGGTCATTAAGTATAGGATGTCTTAGAGGTCGCCCTCTTGTCCAAAGATCAAAGTTGCCTCGAAACGGTTGCCTCGATAAAAATGATCTAAGACATTAGGGTTCCGGCTAAGGCGTCCTAACATTGCTTTAGTGGCCACACGTCCCTTAATCGAATTGACCCGAAAAACTCCAACGACGGTGCTACCTACTCCTCAATAGTGGGATAGCACTGTCTAAAGGACATTTGCACAGTTTAATTCCTTTTTGAGTAGGTAGAGGTTCTTAAGTACTTGCTCCTTTTAAAAACAAAACCAAACTTTTCGCACTTACACTCTCTTTCAAATAAAAACTCTTTTCAAACCCACAATCACAAAGAAAAGCAAACTTTTGAAAACATAGTGAGCAAGTACCTAAGAGCCCATGGATAACCACGGATAGAAAGGGTGCTAACACCTTCCCTTTCTATAATCTTCCTCTCGAACCCGAGAAACATCTAAAAAAGGAATTTTTTTGTGCTTTTGTCCTTTCCTTGTTGGATAAAATAAAAGACGGTGGCGACTCTTGCTTACCGCGACACTTTGCGAAAACAAACGCAAACGCGAACCAGCATTCCAAAACAGTCAGTTCTCATTCCCACCGATCATAGAACTGGCGACTCTGCTGGGGAAATTTTATAAGTGAGGTATACCTTAGGATTAGATCACTTGTGTTTTCAATTGTATGCTTTGTATGTTTTATCTTTGTTCTATTGTTTGGGTTTGATATCCTCCACCCGGATTTGGGAAACATTCATAGATAGCAATACGTTGTGGAAACTGTGCAGGGTATACTGACACGGTTGAAGCAATAGTTATATTAGTGCGACATATTTGTGAGTACCGGTAGCCTTTGAGTCAATCAAAGAGAATAGGGGCCGCTGAGTGATGTCACTAAGCACTAATGACCTAGAACCTTACTTGATCATCTTGGCCTTTTTAGGGGTAGTGAGATGACCGACTTTGGTGCAGTCCGAAGTTGGTAGATACTCGATACTACACTCATTGAGGGTTGTTTTCTTGGAATATTTTGGTCGCTAGTTCAGTGGCTAAACTAAAACGATGAACATAGAAAACAATCCAATGATATTGAGCTCCTTAGAACCCGGTTACTATTTATAGGACAGGTTTTGAGCCAACTACACTCAAGAGGGTACTTACCTATGAAACCTCATGCAAGCCTGAAACTAGGGTTTTTGTGTGACTTGCTTGTACATGTGTTTGTGCATACATCATGAACATCATAAAGCATCATATGCATCCGCTAACCATTTCAAGGGTTTAGATCTTCATCTTTGTTCTTGTTTTGTAGGACATGGAGTCTCTCCGTAGGAAAACAATTCAAGTCAACCTTGTAAGGATCCCTCCTCGACTCAAAGAGCTTACATCCAGGATTCCCGAGAATTCTCTCTTCAGTGAAAGACATGGTAGACTCCTCAGCTTGGTCAACACCAACATCGAAGAAGACATGATGAAAGTTCTCTTCCAGTTCTTTGACCCCCTACACCACTGTTTCACATTCCCCGATTATCAATTGGTGCCTACTTTGGAGGAATTTTCTCAACTCCTGAGAATTCCTATTCTTAGTCAACTACCCTACAACGGTACGGAAAAGGAACCAAGACCTGAAGATGTTGCTCAAGCATTACGCTTGCAACCATCCGACATCAAGGGGCATTGGGAAACCAGAAATGGTATCAAGGGATTCTTGGCAAAGTTTCTGTTTGAAAAGGCACAAGAATGCTGGAATTCTCTTGATCTACAAGCCTTTGAAGAGATTGTGGCACTCCTTATCTATGGGTTGGTTTTGTTCCCAAATCCTGATCAACTTATAGATGTGAATGTTGTCAAGATTTTCATATCCAGGAATCCCATACCTACATTGCTTGGGGACATCCTCCACTCATTTTACACACGAACAATGAGGAAAAGGGGTATTCTCATGTGTTGTACTCCTCTCCTAGCAAGGTGGTTTATTTCTCACCTTCCACAATCAGTTTTGAAGAATGAGCAGGGTTTAAGGTGGTCACAATGATTGATGACCCTCACACATTCTGATGTACATTGGTGTTCTTGGTCCAGAGAAAGCATCACCATCATTGATCGTTGTGGAGAATTTCCTAATGTTCCATTACTTGGAATTAGGGGAGGCATTACCTACAACCCCTGTCTAGCTTTGAGACAATTTGAATATGCTCAGAGGGATGGCCCTCATGACATGCTGATTCCTGACCTAGTTTTTGACTTCGACAACGATGCGCAAGGACTTCGACAAAGGTTCATCAAAGCTTGGAGGATGCCTAACAAGGTGGATAGTAAGACACTGGGGCACAGGAATTTAATCCCCCTTGAGCCTTACCTCAAATGGGTACGAACCCGCTCCCAGAATCTTATGATGCCATATCCTCACATTCTCCCCTTAATCAAAGAGCCTGTTATGGAAGGAGAGGTTCCATACGCCATCCTACATCCTGACATGCCAACATCACGGGAAGAAATGCAAAAGAGTTGGATCCAACTCAAGGAAGAACAGAATACTTTTGAAGCCAGCTTCTATGCCAGTGAGAAGAAGGTTTTGGAGCTTACCCGCCGACTTCACGAGGAGGAGACCCTCAACACTTACATCGCTCCAAAAAGGATGCGCAATGTCTTTTTACATTAAGAATTTTGTAATATTTCGCCCATGGGGCATTTATGTACTAACAAATTTCTTCTTAATATGACATGTGTTCTTTTTTGTCTGCAACAAATTTGAATTTTTGAACCCTTGAATGCATTACATAAATAGCATATCATTCATCATATGCATAACAGGTCTCCCAGTATAGGTCTCTTATGTTCTTCGATGTTTATTTCAGCAATCGTCATGTCTACTGAACCTTCAACCGAGCAAGCTATCAAGGCCCTCCAGGCCCAGAATGCCCAATTTCAAGAGTTGGTCATGAGCCTAGCCAAGGGTCAGCAGGACTTGAAGACCTTGATTCTGAAAGAGAAGAAGAAGAAGAAGAAGAAGAAGAAGAAGAAGAAGAAGAAGAAGAAGAAGAAGAGGACCATCTTGTTCAATACTGGACGCAGGTTTGGATACGGGCTGCAGAATGAAGTTGATCTGACCACCTCATCTGGGGGGAAGGATAGTCCACAAGAAACGAGGGCTCCTAGCCCTTTGGTCTCCTACAACGAGACGGACTATGATGAAGAACAGTATCCTCCTGCTGAGGATAAGTACATACAGTTGGAAAACCGTTTGAATGCTATGGAAATACAGAAGGTGCTCGATCTGGACTTCGGAGATCTGGGTCTATCATCTGGGGTGGTGATTCCCCATAAATTCAAGGCACCTGCCTTTGCCAAGTATGACGGAGCTTCCTGTCCAAAGCTGCACCTCCGGTCATATGTGAGGAAGATCCAGCCTTACACTGCTGATAATAACTTGTAGATCCATTTCTTTCAAGACAGTCTTTCAGGGACTCAGCTTGAGTGGTTCTATCAGTTAGACGGGGCCAGTATCCGCAGCTGGGAGGATTTGGCTACTGCGTTCTATAGGCAGTATCAGTATAACTCCGACCTCGCTCCTACGCGTACCCAACTCTAGGGTATGTCAATAAGGACGGGTGAAGGATTTAAAGAGTATGCTAAAAAATGGAGAGACCTTGCCGGAAGGGTGCAACCACCTTTAGCTGATCATGAACTTGTTGATATGTTTTTGGGGACCCTGTCTGGTCCATTCTTTAACCACTTGATCGGAAGCTCTTCAGCCGGGTTCACCGAGCTAATACTGATCGGCGAAAGGGTCGAAGTTGGCATCAGAAGTGGGAAGATTCAAGAAGAAACACCTTCTGATGATCAGAAAAAGCCTTTTAATAGGAAGAAAGAGTCCAATGCAGTGACTGGTCAAAAGAGTCGTCATAATCAACATGTAGGGGCAATTCTGATCTCTGATCCCACTCCTGTTCAACAAAGACAGAGCAATAGGCGTAGGGTAAGATATCAAGAAAGGCATTATACTAACATCAACATGTCTTTGTCTCAAGCGTTACAACATTTGCTGAAGTTGAAGCTAATCACGCTAAAGGATCCTCCTCAAAATCCTGATACTTCCTCTTCTAAGTATAACCCGAGTGTGAGATGTGCCTACCATTCTGACAGTCCTGGACATGACACCGACGACTGTTGGACGTTGAAGAACAAGATTCAAGACTTGATTGATGCCAAGGAGATCAAGTTTGACCCTCCGGAGACCCCAAATGTGATCACTGCTCCTATGCCAAATCATTGAGAATGTATTTGTTTCATTTGAATTTTCAAGTTGTAATCTCTTTGTTATTCAAACAATTATCTATTAATGCCAAATTTTGTTTCATTAATGCATTGCATATGTTTGTCTTGATTTGATCCAATCATTTTAATTACATTTAAACTATGCTTTTTACTCACTTTATGACATTCAACTCTTGCTAAAAGTTGCAAGCCTTTAGAGGGAGGATGACGAAACAATGCCATAATCTCATACAGTATGCTTTTGGACAGACCTTGCTGACGATGTACAGGCATTTCTTTCAAATCCTAAACACTGGAGTTATAAGGAAGATAATCCCTAGTCAACCCCTTCGAGCCAAAGAAGTAGGAGTTTTCTGTTTTAAACACAAATTGAAACCTTTAATTTAAACCTAGGGCAGAGTAGTCTCTCAGTTAATTCAAAAGATGCGCTTTAAGTCGCAAAACTCTCAGTTTATAATACAACGAATGACATCAAAAACATTCCTCTGGAATCAAAAGACAGTGGTGGTTCCTTATCTCATAGGCAGTCAATCTCTCAAAAGAAAAAAGCCCACTGAGCCAAAACCTATAAAGGAGGCTTAAGAAAGCTGGGGCATCCCGCTGACTGTAATCTCGAAAATAGGAACAGTCAGGCAAAAGTTAGGGATAACAAATCAAAAGAATGAGGTCGCTAAAAATCCTCGACAACATGAAAAATGTTGCAAAAAAAATGATGACTGCCTTCAAAAATCCAACTTATGTGAACCATCACCAAAACGTCGTTCCAAATTCGAATAGAGTTCGACGCACAATTAACTGAGTTTAGGATTGAAGAACATCACGAAGAGCGGGTGGGTACAAATATACTTTGAGCCTTTATCCTTTGTTTCTTAAACCGTGAACCAAGCCATGTTACAACCCTTCAAAAGTCCTAACTGAAGCATGGGTTAGTTCGAAAGCATACTGTTATAAAAGGTATCCTGACTCCTGTAAGGCTTTGTCCTAAATCTTGTGTTGAATTTGTCTTATAAAGAGTTTTCTGCTAAAAAACGCATTTTTCAAAACTTCGAGACAATCATAAACTTTGCATTATTTGAATATCACTGTTTTCATTTGGCTATTTCTTTGACAGCGGAGAAATTCACACAACGAATATTCGATGAACGAAAGCCCTCTAAGTGAACAAAATCACTTCAAAAAGGATGACACTTCCATTGACAAATCTCCTATCAACAAGGGGGCATGACATGTCACTATCCAGCACACCTGGGACAGTCCAGTCAAGATTCCAGGAAACCTCTCAAAGAAGTACAGAGTAACCAGGGGCAGGTCTCCATCCCCGTCCCTTGGGGCATTGAACATAAATCTCAGTGAAGGGTTACATGCAGTCAAACATTTCCAGGCAGTTCCACAAACACTCGCTGCTAGGGGCAGTGACAAATCTCCCCAAAATTCTTCTCATAGGATGACTCCCAGCAAGGGTTTAATCTCTGAAAACCTTTCCCCAGCTGAATCAACCTCAAGAATCCTCGAGGACTTCACCCAACGAAGATGTCACCTCTCTAGCGGACTGACGACAGGGATTATTTCCCCAACAACACCAGGATTCCCCAACTTGAGTTTGCCTCTCTAACTACTACAGATCAAAGGACCACAACTCCTCTTCCCCAGTAGACTACTCTATAATCCCCATCAAGTTACTGTGAAACCTGGACCCGACCAGATGTTAGTTTAACTTTGACTCCCCAGTAGAGCAACGGACAACCGAGACTCCTGAACTTGTTCCCCAAGAATGAATCAATACTCTCCACAGAGTTCACAACTTTCCCCAACGGAGTTCTCCTCAACAAAACAAGGATCCTCAGTGGAAACATTCTAAGCAAAGTTTGAAGACATACCTACTCTTCAACAGCAGTCCAAGATTTAATAACTCCCCAACACTTGTCAAGAATTCATCCTCCAAGACAAAATTACATTTCAATAACATTCATAGCATATGCATACAAAATAAATATAACGTGAATCTCATTTATTTTGAGAACATCATTACACAATGCATACATCATGACATTGCATACAACTATCTCTTTACCTTTTCAGGAAAGATCGATCAACAGATAAAAGTCATTACCTTTTGGAGTAGCAGTCGTCAAAGATTCCTTCATCATCCTGCTGAGGTAGTAATCATCCAAGATCCCTTCATCATCCTGCTGTTGTAGTAGTCATCCAAGATTCCTTCATCATCCTGCTGAGGTAGTAATCATCCAAGATTCCTTCATCATCCTGCTAAGGTAGTAATCGTCCAAGAATCCTTCATCATCCTGCTGAGGTAGAAGTCATCCAAGATTCCTTCATCATCCTGCTGAGGTAGAAGTCGTCCAAGATTCCTTCACCATCCTACTGAGGTAGTAATCGTCCAAGATTCCTTCATCATCCTGCTGAGGTAGAAGTCATCCAAGATTCCTTCACCATCCTGCTGAGGTAGTAATCGTCCAAGATTCCTTCACCATCCCGTCGAGGTAGTAATCGTCCAAGATTCCTTCATCATCCCGTTGAGGTAGTAATCGTCCAAGATTCCTTCACCATCCTGCTGAGGTAGTAATCGTCCAAGATTCCTTCACCATCCTACTGAGGTAGTAATCGTCCAAGATTCCTTCATCATACTGCTGAGGTAGAAGTTGTCAAAGATTCCTTCATCATCCTGCTGAGGTAGTAATCATCCAAGATTCCTTCATCATCCTGCTGTTGTAGTAGTCATCCAAGATTCCTTCATCATCCTGCTGAGGTAGTAATCATCCAGGATTCCTTCATCATCCTGCTGAGGTAGTAATCGTCCAAGAATCCTTCATCATCCTGCTGAGGTAGAAGTCATCCAAGATTCCTTCATCATCCTGCTGAGGTAGAAGTTGTCCAAGATTCCTTCACCATCCTGCTGAGGTAGTAATCGTCCAAGATTCCTTCATCATCCTGCTGAGGTAGAAGTCATCCAAGATTCCTTCACCATCCTGCTGAGGTAGTAATCGTCCAAGATTCCTTCACCATCCCGTCGAGGTAGTAATCGTCCAAGATTCCTTCATCATCCCGTTGAGGTAGTAATCGTCCAAGATTCCTTCACCATCCTGCTGAGGTAGTAATCGTCCAAGATTCCTTCACCATCCTACTGAGGTAGTAATCGTCCAAGATTCCTTCATCATACTGCTGAGGTAGAAGTCATCCAAGATTCCTTCATCATCCTGCTGAGGTAGTAATCGTCCAAGATTCCTTCATCATCCTGCTGAGGTAGTAATCATCCAAGATTCCTTCATCATCCTGATGTTGTAGTAGTCATCCAAGATTCCTTCATCATCCTGCTGAGGTAGTAATCGTCTAAGATTCTTTCATCATCCTGCTGAGGTAGTAATCGTCCAAGATTCCTTCATCATCCTACTGAGGTAGAAGTCATCCAAGATTCCTTCATCATCCTGCTGAGGTAGAAGTCGTCCAAGATTCCTTCACCATCCTGTTGAGGTAGTAATCGTCCAAGATTCCTTCATCATCCTGCTGAGGTAGAAGTCATCCAAGATTTCTTCACCATCCTGCTGAGGTAGTAATCGTCCAAGATTCCTTCACCATCCCGTCGATGTAGTAATCTTCCAAGATTCCTTCATCATCCCGTTGAGGTAGTAATCGTCCAAGATTCCTTCACCATCCTGCTGAGGTAGTAATCGTCCAAGATTCCTTCACCATCCTGCTGAGGTAGTAATCATCTAAGATTCTTTCATCATCCCGTTGAGGTAGTAATCGTCCAAGATTCCTTCACCATCCTACTGAGGTAGTAATCGTCCAAGATTCCTTCATCATCCTGCTGAGGTAGTAATCATCCAAGATTCCTTCATCATCCTATTGAGGTAGTAATCATCCAAGATTCCTTCATCATCCTGTTGTTGTAGTAGTCATCCAAGATTCCTTCATCATCCTGATGAGGTAGTAATCGTCCAAGATTCCTTCATCATCCTGCTGAGGTAGTAATCGTCCAAGATTCCTTCATCATCCTGCTGAGGTAGAAGTCGTCCAAGATTCCTTCACCATCCTGATGAGGTAGTAGTCGTCCAAGATTCCTTCATCACCCTGCTGAGGTAGTAATCGTCCAAGATTCCTTCATCATCCTGCTAAGGTAGTAATCGTCCAAGATTCCTTCATCATCCTGCTGAGGTAGTAATCGTCCAAGATTTCTTCATCATCCTGCTGAGGTAGTAATTATCCAAGATTCCTTCATCATCCTGTTGAGGTAGTAATCGTCCAAGATTCCTTCATCATCTGTTTGGAGTAGCAATCGTCTCAGATTCCTTCATCATACATAATTATCAAAAAAGACCTCCTCTGGCTAGATTTATTTCTTCCAGTTAATGACAGGCAATCAGAGACCTTCAAATAACAGTCCAGATACGATCCAGATTTGGATGTAATTCTGTCACTCATTCAAATACAGTCTAGCAATCGCCTCTGGATGGCATCTTTAAGCCCATCTCCATCCTCCTACCAACAATCTCCAAATGGCATCTGTAAGCCTATTCCCGACGTCACAATGCTGATAATACACCATGCGAGTGCAAATTTCTGGGCACTCTAGTGTTCAATTATCTTCCACCTTCGGATCACGAAAGGCTCGAAAGCCAATCTATATCCTCAGGTTTAAGAAAATTGAACAGGGGCAACTGTTTCACCCTAAAATTTTCCCTCTCATGTTTTCCAAAGTCTTCCCCCTGCATGGTTGATCATAAACTCTTGCCTAAGGAAAAAGAAAATTTTTGAGTGGTGCTTTAAGTACCTTTCGATTGGCATTCTGAAAGACCCTTCGATTGGTATTCTGAAAGAGCCTTTCGATTGGAATTATGGATAAGCACTTCGATTGGCATTGTGTCAAGGCCTTCGATTGGTATTCTAAAGGAGCCTTTCGTTTGGCATTATGGACAAGCACTTCGATGGGCACTGTGTCAAGGCCTTCGATTGGAATTTTGAAAGACCTTTTCGTTTGGCACCCTAGGCCAAGCCTTTCAATTGGCATGCCAAGGGATCCTTCGATTTAGCATTGTGTCAAGGCAACTTCGACAGGCATGTTAGCCATGTCCTTCGATTAGCATGAACAACACCTTTCGATTGGCCTGTTAACAAAGCCTTTCGATTGGAATTTTAAGTAGTACCCTTCGATTGATATTTGGACCAGGGCCATTTGAAGAACTCCTTCCAGGCCATTTGAAAGAGGCCATCAAGAGGGCACTCCAAAAAACATGTCCAGGCCAGATTCTTGCCTTTTCTGTTCCTAAAGAGCTGATTCGACCAGAGTGATTCTGTTCAAATCAAGACCAATCGAAGAGCAGGGCCTGAAGGCATTCGAAAATCAAAAGTGTCCAGGTTCATTCCAGATTCCAAAGAGACATGAATATTTCAAAAAAGGAAATATTTTAATGTGTTTGATTCTTGTCTCATGGCTTTAAAGGTCTGTTTAATGGGTTGTCTCTTGCCGTTACTATACCCCCACACTCCTATAAATACAAGGGCCAGCATACATATCCAGAACACAGGAAAAAAAACACAACAAAACACACGAAAAAACAAGAGAACAGAAAAGAAAAGGAGAACAAAAAAACATTAGAGAGGCGCTGCCCATACAATCCATCAAAGGTTATCAGAATTTTCCAAGCCAAAACAGTCCTTCAGATCGAAGGTGCCCATGCCCAGAAGCCCTCAGATTGAAAATGCTCCCATCCAGCCAGTACCCAAATCGAAGATTCAATCTGCTGATAAGAGAGGGTAAATTGTCAAAACTTTTCATTTTGCATAACACCTCCATATTTTCTATCCCATTCGATTTGCCATCCTAGACAGAATTCAAGGGCTTGGGTTTGGCCCTAGGTCATGTTCTTCGTTTGCTAACATTTGTTGCAGATTTAGCCTGAAAACACTCAGCGCACGCAGGATCGAAGGGCCTGGCGTTCGATACCAGGCCTTGAATTTTATTTTGCTAACATACTTTTGCAGGTATAGCATCCCAGATCGAAGGAGACACCTCCTCTGGATCGAAGCTTCCCATAGTCCTTCTGGATCGAAGAAGGCATTTTTCCCAGGATCGAAGGGGAATCCCCTTCCCTGGATCGAAGGCTGTTCATGCCACCTCCTGGCCCAATCAAAAGAACCATGACCTTGTTTGAATCGAAGCTTCCATTCCCTCCTTGTCTCTAAGCTCCTTTTTTTCCCTGGATCGAAGGATCCCCCCTTGTATTTTATTTTTGTTTTCATTGACATCTTTTTATCTTTTTCATTAACATTAAAATAAAAAAAAATCACAAAAACATTAGGCTAGTTATTTTTCCAACTATATTTATTTCTTAAATTAATTAATTAATTATTTTAACATTTTTCTTAAAATTAAAAAAATTAATTGACTTAGGCCTTATGTTCTTTTATATAAAAAACAACAAAAAGATTTTATTCTTAGGTTTTTTAGAGGTTATTTCCAGATTCGCGCGCGTTTATTTTATTGTAATTGCCTACTGGTTTGTAATAGCTTAACTAAGACTTTTACACTTTACTGCTTTATTCCCCCAATTTTGGACATGTAAATAATCCCCCTCCCCGAAGCCTTGTAATAGCGTAGGATTTACAATTCCCGCACTTTAAATTCCTGTACATATATTAACTGCTTAGATGTATGCTAACTAGGATTGTATGACAAGATCTATCTTAACTTAAAATCAACAGTAGCTCACCATGACATGTAAAGATAATATAATTGAAAATTGACACACTTGCACATGCCACTCTTAGGGTACACCTCACTTGGTTGCCTCGAACGTGGTCATTAAGTATAGGATGTCTTAGAGGTCGCCCTCCTGTCCAAAGATCAAAGTTACCTCGAAACGGCTGCCTCGATGAAAATGATCTAAGACATTAGGGTTACCGCTAAGGCGTCCTAACATTGCTTTAGTGGCCACACGTCCCTTAATCAAATTGACCCAAAAAACTCCAACGACGGTGCTACCTACTCCTCAATAGTGGGATAGCACTGTATAAAGGACATTTGCACAGTTTAATTCCTTTTTGAGTAGGTAGAGATTCTTAATTACTTGCTCCTTTTAAAAACAAAACAAAACTTTTCGCACTTACACTCTCTTTCAAATAAAAACTCTTTTCAAACCCACAATCACAAAGAAAATCAAACTTTTGAAAACATAGTGAGCAAGTACCTAAGAGCCCGTGGATAACCACGGATAGAAAGGGTGCTAACACCTTCCCTTTCTATAATCTACCTCCCGAACCCGAGAAACATCTCGAAAAGGAATTTTTCTGTGCTTTTGTCCTTTCCTTGTTGGATAAAATAAAAGACGGTGGCGACTCTTGCTTACCGCGACACTTTGCGAAAACAAACGCAAACGCGAACCAGCATTCCAAAACAGTCAGTTCTCATTCCCACCGATCACAATATGAATATAGCACCAACGAACTAGTATCTCTGTTGGGTATTCCTCATGATGATGGCGCTATTTGTGAGTCCCATTTGGATTCTGAATGGTCCGCTGATGCATTTTCCTTCTGGCGTCAATTGTCAAACTCTTCTATAAATTCTTTTGAAGTAATTTTAGCATCATTGATCCATAACCCGACTATTCGAATTTTTCGATATATGCTCACCTGTACTATTTTTGGCTGGGAGAATCCAAACAAGGTAAATGCTAGAGAACTTCTATTTTTGCAAGGTAGTCTCACTAATAGAAGAATTAATTAAGTCCCGTTTATGATTGCTCACATGATTACTCTCCTGAGACACACAGGGACCATAGCTTTTGGAGGACTAGTTACATTTATTACTAAAGCTCTGCACCTCGACGCTGAGATAACTACCCTAGCACCCCTGCCTCCCCACATAATTAATTTGAAATTTCTAAAAGATATGAAATTGTGCAAGGTGAGAAGAGCGAGTGGCTTTAAACTTATGGTTCAGGGTGTCGTTATCCCATCAGACGTTCTGCCTTGCACTGGACATACTGATGTACGAATTGCGAGGAACTGGACCTACGATCTAAATGCTCCACCTTTTACGGGTTCATTACCTCCTAATGTTCCACTTGGGGACGGACATGAGACTGATGAAGAATACGAGCAGAGGGATGAACCTCATGCCCCACCTGTGTCCCCCCATCATGATTCACCCGCACACACTGCACCTTCTACTTCTAACCCTTTTCAAGTACGGATCCTGGCTTCTACATCACTGAAGTGATATGGTGTGACCAGCTATCCCGGGAGGACAGAAGATATGGTTTACTTTCTGCCATCCAGCAGCAGCTGGAAGATAACATGAGTTTTATGGAGGCGTCACGACAATAGACGGACCGCTCTTTTCAAAGTCTTATGGAATCTCAATTGGCGATATCCCGCGAGAAACATAGGCAACAAGTGAAAATTCAGAGGCACTCCACCCTCATGGAGGCCACTCAAGGTTCCCTTTTAGGCAACCTTCGCGAGATTCAGAGTTCACAGATTTCCTTGTCCGCCAGATTCGACCAGTTCGAGGCTTCTCAGAGCAGTCGTCGTTGCAGCCGATCCCGTCATCCTAGACATTCACCGTAGGATGGCGAGGGACCCAGCCAGCCTTAGTAATTTACCAGGTGACTCTTTCCTTATCTTATTTCATAACATTGGGGACAGTGTTCGATTTAAGTATGGGAGGAGATTTACTCGCTTTATTTTTCTCGCTTTATTTTTTTTCTCGCTTTATTTTTCCTTTCCTGCATTTTCCTTCTCGTTATTTTACTTCTTTATTTGCTTTAGTTTGTTTGTTTGCTTTCTTTTCAAAATGATACATGTGTTTGACGAGTCATCTATATTTGTATGGTGTAATGTATATCCACTCCCCCATTTCTTGAGCCTAACCGAAAAAAATTTCTAAGAAAAACACTGTGTTTTGAACATAGTTGGGCTATAAGACCTGGTTGAGACAGGATGTAGTATGACTTGGGGAAGCCCTTTTGAAGCATCGGGATCGTTTTTACACCTTAAGCTTTGTAAATTTAGGAATTCGATCCCGATACCCCCTATGTTGTGGCCTTAAAATTTTCATTCTTAAATCCTTGAATAGTTTATCCTAGCAGTCAGCTCTAGTCTAAGCATGCTCTACGTAGGGGACCAAAGAGAATTAAATGATCTATATGCTATGTTCTTATTATAAACTACAACTACGGGATAGGTGACCCTCACAAAGTCATTTAACTCAACCAAAGTTGTATGTTGAAAAATAAAGCAAAAGAAAAAGAAGAAGAAAAAGATAAAGAAATTTTTTTTACCCATCTTTAGTTGGTTCAGAGGTATCTGGTGCTGAAATTGGTAGGGCGGATTATGATTCGATCCCCCACAACTATAAATGGGTCAATGAAAGGGGTTACACCAACTTTTTGTACCAGATCCCTGCGTTTTATGATCAGAATCACTACCCGGTCACTTTAATATGAGCATGTACGAATAACGGGCTTAATGTGATTGTGCCTGAATGAAAAAGGATTTGAAAAAAGGAAAAATATTAGCCTAAGCATAGTGGTATGATATGGATTGGTTCGTAAAAGAACGAAGCTTATGTCCGTTTTACAGAAGAGTGTCACTACGATATCCTTGGTTTGAATCAGTCAGTACCTATCAATACATCCCTGTTTTAATTCCAGAGGCCCCTTGCAGCCCAACTTGTTCACTAACATCATTTTTCTTCTTAATCTATTTATAGTTCTTGCTTGAGGACAAGCAAAGGTTTAAGTATGGGAGAATTTGATAACACTTACTTTACACTTGTTTTTGACTTTTATTTCAAATGTTATTTAGGTTTTTTATTATTGTTTTCTCGTATTATGCCTATCTTTTGTTTCCTTTTCAAGTATTTCAATTATCCAGAGCTCCCATGAAGAAATGAAGGAAAACAGGCTGAAAAACAGGAGTTTAGGTAAAATTTTCACTCATGGCGTCCACCATGGCACCAGCCATAGGGTAGGCCATGACGTGGACCACCTCCTGTTGACCTCAACTCCCATGTTCCCCACTTCCTTTCATTTACACTCATGGCAGGCGCGATGGCCTCCATGGCGGGTTCCACCTTTGGACGATGTTTCCCCCCCCCCCCCCAAAAGGAGTTGGAGGAATTCCTGTGATTTCCTGCATTCTTCATCCTCTATAAATAGAAGTTCCTGATTTCATTTCAATTCACCCAAGCTTAGTTGCAAACTTGATCCAACCATAGTTGCGAACTTAAGCCATATAATTTCACCATTATAAAGCGATAATTCTTCACATAGGGGAATTATTGCACTGTTGATTGAGTCTGTGATCGAGTTCCTAGATTGAGTCTGTAATCGAGTTTGGAGCACTTCGGCAGAAGTTTATCCTGCCACATTTATTTTCAATTGTTGTTTATTTCCAGTCGCATTTTACTTCCAGTTTGTACCAAATTTAAAACCTCCCCGTTAGGAGCAGGTTTCTATTTATATTTCCCGCATCTACTTTTACTTTGTTTATTTCCCACACCTGATTTTACTTTGTTTATTTCCCACACTTGCTTTTACTTTGTCTATTTTCTGCACTGCTTTTACTTTTTTTATTTCCCGCACTTGCTTTTACTTTGTTTATTTTCTGCACTGCTTTTACTTTGTTTATTTCCTGCACCGCACTTTAAATTATTTACTTTCTCGCATGATTTATTTTAACATGTCTGTTTACATTCCCATGTCAGGATGAACCTTATTGGGCTAGAATGTAAGGAATCTAGTTAGATCTATATTCCAAATAATGTGTCAATAGAAATGCTTATGGGCTATTTTTGTTTTTAATACGAGTTTTCTGTACTTTATTGTTATTGGGTAAGATTGAAAGCCGTCTAACCCTTTGTTAAACTCAGTCAGTTCTAACTGGTCAAAGGAAGCGAAAGCGCTTTGTCCGGTTAGTTAGGGATTTTTATTATCAAAGAAATCAATTTTGAAACTATTTTCGGACGCGTTTATAGGGTTAAAGATAGGTCCCCTTTTTATTAGAAATTCCAGATCAAAATACTTTTCAACTTGGTGAAGTACTTTAATTCTTAAAAATAGGTTTATTACTTTAATGCAGTGTGCACCTTTTTATAAGTGACGATAAGAAGGTCTGATTAAAGAGTAAACTCGGTTCTGATTATGTGAAAGCGACAGTTCCTGTTAAAATAGTTATTTTCTTTAGTAGAAAATATTGCCCTATAAGTAGTTCTATTCCGAAGCATTGTGAATATCATCTGACTATGTGAATTACATTCGACCCTGCTTTTATATCTGAAGTTTATTTCGCCGCACTTTACTTTCTTGCATGCCCAATTCCCTGTTTAATATTGACTTAGCTAAACACCGTAACAATAGGAAACGATAGATTGACGATTGGTCTCTGTGGATCGATAATCTTTTATATTACTCTGACGTGATTCGTACACTTGCAAATACACCGCATCAATAGGAATTCGAGAGATCTTAGTGTCCATCTGACTGGACCAGAGAAGGTCTTGAATTAACTTTGACTGGAATGGAAATCAGAAGAATCTTAGGATCGATTCAACTGAACCAGACAAAAGTCTTGGAACATCTTCAACTGGAATAGAAATCAAAGTGATCTTAGTGTCGACCTGACTGAACCAGAGAAGGTCTTGGATTAACTTTGACTGGAATGGAAATCAGAAGAATCTTAGGATCGATTCAACTGAGCCAGACAAAAGTCTTGGTTCATCTTCAACTGGAATAGGAATCAGAGACATCTTAGTGTCGATCTGACTGAACCAGAGAAGGTCTTGTGAGAACATCTTTATACGGAGAATGCTGAAATAGGGCTTCGTCATATGTAGCTTTTGAGAAGACTATCAGGTCATATAAGTAATCAACGATGTTTGTTTATTTGATCTTTTCCCTTAAAAAGGCAAAGGGTTAGTTGTATGCAATGTCATGATGTATGAAATGCATTGTGTGATAATGTTCTCAAAATAAATGAGATTATGTTGTATGTGATGTGTATGCACATGCCATGATGTATAAATATCGGATGCTATTGCAATATTTTCCAATCTGGGAAAATAAATCCCTAACTGCTACTGGAGAGTATAAGGAGGCTGAATCCTTCATTTTCACTGGGGATGATGATTGGATATGATTTTCCGGAGATTTCCTCTTTATGTTTGAGGATGTTCTGTCGAGGATTGACTCTGCTTGAGAATAACTCTACGGAGGGAGATGCTTATTGGAAGATTTTACCGATGTAGAGAAATAAACTCTGTTGGGGAATAAACTTCCGCAGTCTTAGAAATAAACTCTAATCGGGATGAGGTTTTATAAACTATTTAAGGTTATAAAGCTCAGCTGGGGAACACAGATTTCAGCTTTCTAAAGGAACTTGGCTGGAGGAAGTAATTCCTGCTTGGGGAAGAAGAGGTCAAAACTTTGGTTGTTTCTACTCTGTGGGGAACATAGGTGTCACGGGGTCATATGTAGCGGTGACTTCGTCTCAAAATATCTCTGCCCTTGTACCTTCCAGAGAAAGTACCTGTGGAGACTTTATGGATGGTTTGAGTGTCATCCCTATTCATGGGGTGCTTGGTAAATGCTAATCAGGATAACAAGTCTTCTACTGATAGACAAGTGACAAGATGACGGGACATAGTCGTACTCTTTAATCCATAACTTTTTCCTAGACCTCCCTTTCGGGTTTTCAGTCCACCGGGATACCCTTTTTTTTCCAAGCCGCCTTTTCAGGTTTTTGACTTGCCGGGTGCATAATTTTTGTATATATCCCTAATTTTTTCCCGAACTCTTTTTGGTTCGCCGGGATGCCCTTATTTTTGCCTATGCTTGTCAACCTAGCGGGTCTTTTTCATGCGTAGTCTTTTCTGACTATGTCCATGTTCACCGGGTGCGGAGAATTGTCATTGTCCTTAGTAGTAAGTGTTGTCACACTTCCAGAAGGTGTTTTTTTGATCGTACAGGATTCATTGTTGGGATTCATGTCCAATGCCCCAAGTGATTCAGATGGAGTTCTTCCCCTGGATATTTGGCATTTTTGAGAGATTACTTGAATCTTGACTTGACTTCCCCAAATCAGTTGGACACCATGCTATTCCCCTTGATTATGAATGACCTATCACTGGAATGTCTTTCCATCTGAGGTGATTCTATCCACTGAGAAGATTTCTATTCATCGAATATCCGTCGTGCGAATTTCTCTGATGTTGAACAAATAGTCATATGCAAATAATGGTATTTTAAGAATGCAAAGCTTATGTCTGTCTTGAAGTTTGAAAATTCATTTTTTAGTAAAACAAACAAATTTTGTAAAAGTGTGATGTCAACTCAAGATTTATAGCGAACCCTACAGGAGTCAGGATACCTTTTGTAACAGTATGCTTTCGAACTAACCTATGCTTTAGCTAGGACTTTTAAGGGTTATAACTTGGCATGGTTCATGGTTTAAGAAACAAAGGGTAAAGGCTCAAAGTTTACTTGTTCTCACTCGTTCTTCGTGATGTTCTTCGATCCTATGCTCATTTAATTGTGCGTTCAGATCTCAATTGAGTCTGGCATCTTGTCCTTGATGTTCCGGTGATGGTTCGGATACTAAAAGTTTATTTTGAAGAGGCATTCATTTTTGTAATCTTCTTTTTTTTTGAGGATTTAAAGCGACCTCTTTTTTTTTATTATCCCTGCTTTTGTCTGAACTGGTTCTTTTATGATTACAGTCAGCGAGATGCCCCAGTTTTTTCTTAAGTTTCCTTCATAGGTTTTGACTTAGCCGGCTTTTAT
The DNA here is from genome assembly GCA_948472305.1 of Vicia faba. Lineage (NCBI taxonomy): Eukaryota > Viridiplantae > Streptophyta > Magnoliopsida > Fabales > Fabaceae > Vicia > Vicia faba. The sequence goes on along the minus strand of OX451741.1, from coordinate 238,481,979 downwards.
TTTGAGAGATAATGACTGCCGGCTTTAATAATTATGCGGAACCATCACCATATTTTGATTTGGAAGGACGTCTTCGATGCCATTCATTGTGTACGAAACGGAAAATTGTGACTGAATGCGCGTCTAAATTGATTGAGAAACTACCCTGCCCCAAGTTATAAATAAGGGTTTTAATTTGTGTGAAAAGAAAACTCATACTTCTTTGGTTCAAAGGGGTTGACTAGGGATTATCTTCCTTATAACTCCACTGTTTAGGATTTGAAACAATTCATGTACATCGTTAGCAGGGTCTGTTTAAAAGCATATTGTAGAGATTATGGTATCATTTTCGTCATCCCCCCTCTAAAGACTCAGAGATTTTGATCGAGAGTTGAATATCACAAAAAGGAAAGTAGTTTAAATATAGTAAATACGAATGAATTGATTCAAAACAGACATATGCAATGCATTGATAAAGTAACAAAGTTTGACATGAATAAATGTTCAAACAATCAAAAGAAAATTACAAATTGAAAATTCTAATGAACAAAAGCTTCTTCGTCTGATCTTGTCACTTCAGATGGCGTTCCTTGGAGGGATGGCAGAAGAACTCGGCATGAACATCTTGTGTAAACTCCATCACTCTTTCATCAATCAAGTTTTGAATTTTATATTTCAACATCCAACAATCGTCAGTATCATACCTCAGACTGTTGGAGTGATATGCACACCTTGCATCAGGATTGTAGTTAGGGGAAGAAGTCTTAGGATTCGGAGGAGGCCCTATCAACATAACCAGATTCATCCTCAACATGTGTTATAAAGCTTGAGACAGCGGCATGTTGAGTTTGGTAAAATGCCTCTTGGGTGTATCTGGCTTACTCTGATTAACCTGTTGTTTTTGGCGAGGTTGTTGTTGGACCCGTGATGTGGTAGCAATTTGGAAAGGTCCACTCTTCACCAAACTAACCTCTTGTCTTCTCGGAGGTTGATCAATGACTTGGTCCCCAACCTCGATTGTTTGCTTCACACAGTTGCATCCGTCTTGATGAAGCTTGTTGGTAATGCCTCTCAGCTCTTCTTGTACCCGGGCCAGGCGTTGGATAAGAGCCATCTGCCCCAGCATCTAGGTTCTCATTGCTTCAACCTCAGCTTGCAGTTGTTCCAACCGTTCTTCCTTATTGTCTTCAGGATTTTTCTTGGCCAGGTTCCCAGTGAGGAGCGCTTTCAACTATTCATGCCCCTTGGATAGGTTTAGGAACATTTCCATGAACTGAGCCTCTTGAATTTGGAGATCTCTGTTGTCTTGTTTGAGAGCCATTGTTGAAATAAACAGCGAGAACATGAGAGACCTGTTATGAAACTTGTTTATGCAATGATATGTATGATATATGTATGCAATGTTTTCAAGGATTTCTAAGACTTAAAATTGCTTAAACAGAAAGAGAACAAACGTTAATTGCATTAAGAAGTTTTATCGATCACAACGATGCCTCTTGGGCTTACAAAGGAGATAACAAAGCAAAAATAACTCTCTAAGAAAAGAGACTCAAGCTTCCCACCGACGCATCCTCTTTGGTGAAATGTAAGCGTTTATACTCTTCTCCTCGTGAAGTAACCTGGTGAGCTCTAAAACCTTCTTCTCGCTTGCGTAGAATTGGGTTTCGAAAGTATCATGTTCTTGTTTGAGTTGGATCCAGGATTTCCGTGGCTCCTCAAGGTCAGTTTGCATGTCAAGATGAAACACAATGTAAGGAGTGTCTCCCTTAGCAATTGGCTCCATAATCACAGGTAAGATGGCGGGGTAAGGCATCATAAGACATTGAGCACGAGCTCGCACCCATTTGAGGTAAGGCTCAAAAGGGATGGAATTCTTATGCCCCAGTGTCTTGCTATTAACTCTTTTTATCATGCCCCAATCTCGAATGAACCTCTTGTGATAACCCTGAACATCATTCTCGTAGTCAAATGTGATTCCTTGGACGAGTGTGTCATGAGGACCATCCCTTCTAGCATAACCAAATTGTATCAATGCCAAACAAGGATTATAAGTGATTCCTCCCCTAATTCCTAAGAGAGGGACATTAGGGAATTCCCCACAGCGATCAGTGATAGTGATACTCTCCAAGGATCGGGAACACCAATGAATATCTGAATGTGTAAGGGACATCAACCTATGAGACCATCTCATACCCTGCTCATTCTTTAAAATAGACCAGGGTAGGTGCGAAATAAACCACCTAGCCAATACAGGAGTGCAACACAGAAGGGTCCCTCTACTCTTTAGAGTGCGAGTATGCAGAGAGTGTAGAATATCCCCAAGTAAAGTAGGTACCGGATTATGAGGTAGAAAAATCTTAACCGCATTCATATCTATGAGTTTGTATGTGTTAGGGAATAGTATCATCCCATAGATGATAAGGGCCAACACTTCTACAAAAACTTGTAAATCCAGGCTATCCCAAAATGGAGAGCTTTCTCAAATAAAAACTTAGATGGAAATCCTTGGACGCTTCTTCTAGTTTCCCAATTTTCCACTACATCATACCGTTGTAAAGAAGGAGCTTGAGAAATATCTTCAGGCTTTAGGTCTCTTTTCATACCGTTGATTGGTGTCTAATTAAGGATAGGTACCCCCAATAACTGAGAAAACTCCTCCATAGTAGGCACTAACTAGTAATCCGGAAAAGTGAAGCAGTGGTGCAACGGGTCAAAGAACTGAAAGAGCACCTTTAACATTTCTTCATCAGGGGTTGAAGTGACCAAGTTGAGAAGTCGACCATGTTTTTCAGTGAAGGGAGAGCTTTCAGGAATCCATGATGCTAATTCCTTAAGTTAAGGAGGTATTTTCACAAGGTTGATTTGGATAGTGTTCCTGCGGGCGGATGTCATGTCCTACAAAACAAGACAAAGATAAGCCCTAGAAAAACCTTGAAATGGTTAGTATAATATGCCATGTTATGATGTCATGAATATGCTATGAAATCACTGATATAGCAAGCATAAGCAAATCACACCAAAAACCTTAGGTTTAAGGCTTGCATGGGTTTTAAGGTCATACCCTCTTGAAGTTGGATTGGTTCAACCTGTCCTATAAATATTAACCGGGTTCTAAGGGATCTCAATATCACTGATCTTTCTGACAAGTTTCGTTTCGATAGGTGACTGACTAGCAACCAAACAAAACTCGGGAGTCAAATCACAATGGGTGTAGCATCGAGTATCTTCCGACTTTGGGAATACACCAAAGACAGCCATCTCGCTACGTCCTAATGGCCAAGTTGTTCATTTAAAGGTTCTAAGGTCAGTTGACGCTTTATGACACCATGCAGCGGCCCCGTATTCTCCTCGATTAACTCAAGGGCTATCGGTACCAACCAAAGTGTCGCATCAAAGTAGCCATCGCTTCAACCGTGTTGGTATACCCCACACAGTTTCCACGATCTATTGCTACTTACCTAAAAGGTTTCCCCAGATCTGGGTGTAGGATCTATAGTAACCCAAACAATACACTTAAAAATAAAGCAATCAAAACAGACAAAGAAAACAGTTTAAAAATGATCTAGACCCTAGGTAAACCCCACTTTATATTTCATCCCCAACAGAGTCGTCAGTTCTGTGATACGGTGGAAGAACCGACTGTTAATACTGGTTTGCGTTTTTTGTTTGCAAATATCGCGGTAAGCAAGAGTCGCCACCGACTTTTCTTTTATCCAACAAAGGAAAGGGTGAAAAGAACAGAAAAATACCTTTTCAAGATTTTCTGAGTAAGGGGGTAGATTATGGAAAGGGAAGGTGTTAGCACCCTTTCCATCTGTGGTTTTCCACGGGCTCTTAGGTACTTGCTCATTTTTGAAAACTGTTTGTGTTTGTGTTTTTTGAAAGTTTTTGTTTGCTTTATGGTAACTCTTGTATCAGTCCTCAAGAGTGTGATAAAGCGTTTTGAAAAGATTTTTCAAAGTGTGTAAGTGTGAAAATTCCAGGTTTAAGCAAGTACTTAAGAGTCATCTACCTACTCGAAAAAGGATCTTCTTTTCAACCTTTCCTTTAGATAGTGTTATCCTACTATTAGTGAGTATGTAGCCCTATCGTTGGATGTTGAGGGACTATCGAAAGGGACGCTATGGTCATTCAAGGCAACAGTTAAGGATATCTTAGCATTCGAAGGGACTGTCATCATATAGGCAACATCGAGGGACAAGATCATTTCTCGTAAGCAACTCGAGGGACAGTAAGGGACTATGATCTTTTATGATGACTTTTAGATTGAGGGCCTTTGCTAAGATATCCCTACGTTCGAGGGACATGACCATTTTTTTCCAAGGCAACCAAGTAAGGAGTACCCTAAGGGTGCAAGTGTGCAATAATGCCTTTTTCAGATATTTATCTTATGTTAGTGATGTAATGATTAATTTGATTAATCTTGTCATGCACACCTAATTTACTAGCAATTATATACAAGCCTAATTACTAACAGTTAATATCTTGCAGAAATTTAAAGTGCGGGAATTGTAAATCCTACACTATTACATCCCATGAGCAGTTACAATATTTAGAAGAAAAAAATGTGAAAAGATAAACTAACTATTACAAAATCAAATGTGCGACCTATACATTCTTTCTAGAATTTAAATAAGAAAACAAAAATAGAAAGAAAAAAAAAAAGAAGAGATTGTTTAGAAAGAAAATCAAATGTCCTAAAAATCCTAAGTATTAAGAAAAATATTTTTGGTATTTTTGTGATTTGATTTTAATATTTAAGACCTAAGTCTAATTTAATTACAAATTAACTATGAAATAAATACTAAAACATGATTAAGTTAAATTAAATTTATTTATGAAAATTAAATTAACTAAAAGAAAAGAACTAAGTATATTTTTTTGTGATTTTATGGTTTTATGGTTTTTTTGATTAAAAAAATTAATTGAAATGAAAAGAAAATAAATAATTGAAGCAAAAAAAACAAAAGAATTGGCCATGTTGTAAAGAAAATAGGGGGATGCACTAAGCAAAATCCCATTAGCAAGAGAGCCCAGGCGCTGGAGAAAAGTCTTCAGAATCATGTGTATCTCTCCCATGAGGCCTATCATGGGTTTGGATTGAAAGTCCTCGTATCACAGAATCTGAAGCTCAAAAAGCTTATAACCCTAACCATGGCATCTTGCATATAGGGTGTTCATCTGCACATGTGATCGTCCTAACCTGTTCTAAGTGGTCTTACAAACACATATCAATGCACAAAAATAATTTATATTACATGAATAAACAATTTGAGATTCAAGAAAATTTTACCAAAACCGGTATAATTGGATGTGAGAGTTGTAGACGTGGAATGGCTTGGTTATGAGCCTAGTTCAACTCTTGGGAGCCTCGGGAGATGAATGGATCCTTTGTTTTGCTTGAGAGAACCTGGAAGTGTGGTTAAGAATTTTTCAACTTTGAGAAATTTCTGATAATTTTGTAGAGCTTTGTTATGCAATGGTTTTTCTTTTGGTCATTCTTCTGCCTTTGTTTGCCTTTATATAGAGAATGAAATAGGAGCCAACAAGTATGGAAAGGGACAAGGTAATTATGCCCATAAAATAAATATTCTAACATATTGAAAACTTGCCTTCTTTGCATGATTCTTGTCTTTTGGATGCCTTGCACGAATCTGGACATGTTACTGGCTTGTATTTGGGCTGACAAATAAGAAATGGAATCAAGGTAATCATGCCATGGTTTAAACAAGAAAACAACTTTAAAACTTGCCAAATTTGCAAAGTTTCTTCCTTTCTTGAGTCCCCACGAAATTTACAAGGTTGTAATGAGTTTTAATGAGTTGTCATGAGTTGGCTTGGGTCTTTAGATGATTGAAACAAAAAGCCCAAGCCTCTATACCATTGTTTCATATTTTATTTGATTTTATTTGCCTTTAAATGAATAAAAATTCAAATAAAAGAAATAAAAATTATAAAAAATATTTGAATGGATTTATAGGTCATCTAACACCTTATGAAAATGTTTGAACATCAAAAGTTAGGCCCACTAGTTCAAAACTTCAAGTTCGCTCACTTTGCATTTCACGTATTTCTTGTAAATTGCCCAACTTGTGCACCTCATAACATGATCAATTTTCATCTTTTAAATGTGATCTTGAACTTTTTGGAAATCTCAATATGTCATATACACTTTCTCTTTTAATCATTTTTACATTTGGAGAGATTATCTTGATGTAAGTTGCTTTGACAAAAAGTGTCTTATGTTGACTTTCTGAAAATGACATGTAATGTATGAGCTTGTATCATTCAAATGGTGCATCTCTTGAACTTGAGGAAAGTATAGAAGTTGTAGGTAATTAGATTATCTTCAAAATGAGCTTTGGTTGGGGGCAAATGGATGAAGTATGTGAAAGTTATGCCTGGTCAAAGTTCAATTGACTTTTCCTATAGAAACCCTAATTTAGCAATTCTTGACTTTTGATAGATTATGAGAATTTCTTGAGGAATCATGATAAACCCTTGATAAAATGATGGATATCACTTCAAAATGTTGATGTTGACCAAAAATCATGAAGTTTGACTGTATTTGGACCACTTTTGACTTTTGACCTAGTACAATTGATTTTCAAACATTTGAGCCATTGACTGAGCAAACTTGTAGTGCAAGGCATGAAATTTGGCATGGATGATCTTGAAGACACATTAGGACTATGGAAAACATTTGAGACCTTTGGAGCTCACACATATTGATCAAAATTGAAACCCTAGTTGAAGTTTCATTGCCTTAGGAGGAGAATTTGTCTGGTCAATTCTTAGTCATCCTTGGGCAAGTTATGGACCTCAATGGGCATGCCTTGAGTAAAAATGGGCGGGAAAATTTTGGGGTGCAACAGATGGGCATTGTGTTCAGAGGAAGGAACCAGCAGAGGAGGATTGAGTCTCTTTTTGGTAAGGAGTTAGGATTAAGTACCTACCCCGACAGACCATCCATGATAACCTTAGGGATTCAGGATAATGTTATGTTTTTATTGAGCCAAATAGGATGGGATACATCTGCTATAAGGAGAAAATTTAGCTCTTACCGTAGACTAACTTTAGAGTTTTTAAGCTCCCTTGTCTACAAACCTGACCACGGTCCGAGATTTAATAGAGGACTCATTAGATTTAGATTGTTTGGTATAGAATACACTTTCACCCAGAGAGCTAGCTGAGTTACTAGGATTCCCATATAGCCTGGATGCATTTACCGTAGTCCAGGAAGAGCTTTTTAATATAGGAGAGCTAGATTATTTCTAGGGGACATTACAGGCATTAGTAACCCTGAGCCTGAGGACATGCATTCTGAAAACGTCCACAACCCAACTTTTAGATATTTCCATAAAATCCTAGCCCACACCCTGTTTGGTAAAGCTGAAAACATTACCATTGTTTCTAGCACTGAGCTATTTATCATGTTTTTCACCTCGCAAAATCATCTTATAAACGGAGCTACATTTATGCTAGCAAATTTTCACCGTCTTGTGAGGGCTGAACATGAACCCATTCTTATAGGAGGTTTAGTGACCATGATAGCTAATGTTATCGGATTAAGACAATAATTGTTGAACCTTGTCCTTCAGGGTAGATTCCAGCGTATGGATATTAATTTCTGTTTCAATAGGTCTATCATCAGGAACTTAGGCCCAGGTAGTTTCGACCTCCTCATTAACAATCAGTTCATGCCACTTTTTACCTTACCTGACCCTAGGATAACCATACATGACCGAAATAACTAGTAATATGATTGGGACGCACCACACATGTCACAACCACACACTCCTGAGACACCCATGATATATGACCACTGAGATGCTTTCCTTTCTGATGAGGATATTGATCCTGAGACCACTCCCTTTTACCATGACTTCCTATCTCCCGAACAGATAGGCTCAAACTTCCTCAACTCTCCAATTATTTCTATGCCTCATGTATTTCATCCTGCTCCTGCTTTGACTACCATTCAATCAGAGATTGATATGTTGAAGGACGAGCTTGTTATTTTGCGGATTGACTTCCATTCCTTTATGGATATGGTAGTCAAACAGCTGGATTACATTTATCAGCATCTTTTCTCTGCATCACTGGTCCATCGTGGTTAATTCACCTGACATGTTGCTTTATTTTATTTCCACATTTAAAAATTGAGGACAATGTTTTGTTTAAGTGTGGAGAGAAGTTTTATTTTCATTTTTATTGACACTTTATTATTTCAGTATTTTTGGAACTTTATCATTCAGTACAATTTTATCATTCAGTATAATTTTTATTTATTTCTTCAGTACAATTTTATTATGAGTTTTCTTTATTTCCTTTATTCTGCATTAATATCATATATATATATATATATATATATATATATATATATATATATATATATATATATATATATATATATATATATATATATATATATATATATATATATATATATATATATATATATATATATATGTTATGCTTAAATTATTCCATATCATTTACCCATATATATTTATGTAGAATTATTGGAGAGGTATACTGTAATATAGGATATGCAAGATATTCAGTTTTAGACTCGTGCCACTCGCCACACAAGCGTGATGCCCGTCACGCTTCACATAGCCCTGTGCCGCTCGACACATATGTGTGACGCTCGGCACACACTGATAATACAGACACGTTTCTGTATTATTACAGAAACCCTTGCTAAACCTTTTCAACCTTCCATCTTCTTCAACCGCTTCTCGCAATACATTGAACAAGTACCTAAATCTCTCCCCCATTATCATTGCCATAAAAATCCATTAAAACCAACATATCACCTCCACTATATTTCCCTACATAAATCATCTCCAAACCCTTTTTCATTCCAAAATCCCCAATTTCTCACATAAACCTTTACCCTTCTCATTTCCTTGCTTCAAAAATGGCACAAAGAAATTCCAGACCTGAACCTGATCTTTCTAGCATTATTTTTCATAACGGAGAAGCCGGAGAGCACCAAAGGTCTCATTACCTCAAGTTCTACCAATACCCTATCGTACCGACGCGGTTGTGGATACTGAGTGCCTCCGAAAATTAGGCTTACTTGATAGTGTCTAGTGGTTGCTCTATCACTCCGATTTGACGTCCATTTGCATGCAGAACCTCCCAACATACGAATCGCTAACCTTGGAATTTCTGATCTCATTTTCCTACAACCTGACGTGTGACGAGAACAAGCACCTATCCAGCTCTGCCACTTTTAGAATGTTCAACACTGAATATTCAGTAAGTCAATCCATTCTCAGTGCCTTCTTCCATTTTCCTACCGGAGGGATGGTACACCACTGCATTTCTGAAGACCTTGATTGGGCGTATACAAGTTTCAAGCTTTGGAAAGTACATACCAATGAAGAACCAAACAACTGGGAAGGACTTTATGCCTCATCCATCCATAATCCCGCAATAAGTTACTTCCACTGTGCCATCTCAAATATTATTTTTGGAAGAATGAACAACAACAAAGTTAATTCAAAAGAGTTGTTCCTCCTCCATTGTACCTTCAAACCAAACCAAAAGATCAATACAAGAACCTTCCTCCTTTCACATATACAGTCCTTGTGCGCAAGAGGATCTACGCCTTTCTACATTGGAGGGATAGTAACTTCTATAGCACTTGGTATTCACCTTGAAGGCAAGCTTGCAAATTTGCCATCGCTACTGCCTACATTCATTGACATTGACAATTGTCGGGCTGGCCACTTGATTAAGGTCATAAGAGATGGTAGATACAACTTCATGGTACACAATAAGGTAGTTCCAAGTATCATTTTGCCAAACTTTGTGCTTACTAATGTTACAGATTTGTCTAAGTGGCTTTATGACCTTGATGCTCCTGCACCTGGAGATAATGCGAGAAGCGGCCAGGGGAATGTCCAAGCGGATGAAATGGAACAGGAAATGAAACAAGGATACATTGAATAACAAGCTCCTCCTGAAAATGTGGCAAGCACGTCCTCTAGGCCTAGGAGAAAAAGAGAAACGGCCTCGTATGATGACATTATGGTTGCCATGATGGAACAAAATGAGAGAATGCAGGCTATGCAAAATAACCAGAATGCAATGATGTAACTTATGCTGGCCATGCAAACTCAACAGCAAGAATATGAAGAAAGAAACGAGCGCAGGGCTGCGACATTAACTGAGGATATGGAGGCATTAATTGTACGAGTGAATGATTTTCAGGATTATGTTTACCATGTAGCCATGTCTCATCCTCCAGGTACACATGGACGATCACGAGGACGAGGAAGAGGACACGATAATTAGAAAGAATAAATTTATTTTGCTTCTCTTCTCATTTCCTTCTTGTTTTAAGCATTGGAACATTGCTTGTTTCAAGCTTAGGGGAGCTAGTTAGTTAAGAACTCTTTGATGTTTCCTAGGTAGATATTTCATTTCTATTTCTTGTAATCAAGACAATTTTTGTACTTTCAACTTCATTAATGCAATTTTTCCGTTGTTATCTAATTTCCCACTTTCTTGAGCCATAACAAAAAAATTATGTTAGTTACTTGCACAATCTGACGCATTCGAAGAATATATAGGTTGCTCACTTTTCAAAAGATATATGATAAGCTTTTAGTGAAACAGGAGTACGATGGATATCGTTGTAACACTCTAAATCCCCAGATTGCGCTAGGTCGATTTCAGTACCCTTTATACTAAAACCTTGAACTTTAGCTTTAAAATAACCCCGAGTAGTTTATCTAGCAGTCAACATTGTCTTAAACACAAACTACGTAGGGAGTCGATGAATATAAGTGAATGATCCAGTGTATTTGAAATATATATGCTTTAATGTTAGAAAATAGGGAATGCACCAATTAAGTTAGTTGATCCTCACACAGTCGCTTAATCCAACGGATGTAGTACCTACGTGTTATAATGCGAAAACCTGTTGTCAGTTGGTTTAAAGGTGTCTGGTACTGAACTTGGTAGGGCGGACTATGGTCCGATCACTTGCAACATGCAATTGGTGAATTAAAGGAGGTTATCGCATTCATGTTCCAGAACCTCATGCTTAAAAGATCATAGTCACTAACTGGCTACTCTATTATGTGTGTGTGAAGATAAAGGGCTTAATGTGATTGTGCTAGAATGAAAACGGGTAAAATTTATCGAAAAGAGTTAGGTTGAGCTATAATGGCATGATTGGAATTGGTCTACACAATAGGGGATGTTTGGTGTTATTATCGTATCTTTTGTGTCATGTTGAGCTTATGTTTCTGCAAAAACTTAGGCAGACTCTTATGATTCGAATTATGACATGAATTGCATTTAACCCGTACCTTATTATTTTTTATATTGATTTTATTTCTTGAGGACAAGCAAAGGTTCAAGCTTAGGGGAGTTTGATAACACGAAAAGATATAGCATTTTCTGTCCAAATTACATAGATTAAATTTTCGATTCTTCGATTATTATGTCACATTTTATCCCTTTTTGTAGTTTTTGAATCATATTTCAGGTACTTAGCATTTGCAAGGCATAAATAAGAAAAGGAAGAAAAAGAGTGGAAAAATGAAGAAGAAATGGTTTTAAAACAGCAAAAATGTAGTTCTGTAGCAAAGAAGCGTGCCGCCCGCCACAGAGTCATTACAACCGGCACAAGCTAAGTTTATGTGCCCCTCGGCACATGCAAGTTACGACCAGCACATGCTTGAGTTATGTGGCCCACGTCACGTACCACACCACGCTCGCCACGATTATCCAAGCAGTTACGATGCTTTCGTCAACAGAGCGTACTCAGTGTATATCCCTAGATTTTCTCCATGCTTCAGTAACGTAAATCATGGGAAGTTACATATTTTTCCTCAACCAAAATAGACCCTATATATGGAGGCAGTTACCAACAATTGAATGTCTCTGGTCGCTCTCTCATTTTGACCTTTCTCTCGCACTTTAGAATTACGCAGTATTATTGTTTTCAATTCCATTTACTCTGTTCAATAATTATTTTATGGTATTCCGTTGTAGTATTTTCCAGTATTACTTTTCCACTTTTCATAGTATTCCGTAGGCAATAAAAACTTATCGTTAAAAGTAGTATTTTTCCACATCGGAGAAATACTCCAACACTAGTTTGTTTCCAAACTTTCAGAATTTGCCTAGGATTTTTATAATTAGTCCGAGATATTTTTTTACTATAAGTCAATCATGCCGGCTTGTGGAGGATACGGATTATTCCGATCAGTCGCTTTGTATTCACATTCAGGTTCCTATCTAATTGAGCACAATTTATTTTATTCCTTCCATGCATGCGTTGTTGAATCTAAACTTTAATTTTGTACTGTTTTGAAATAATATTATGTCTGGCTAGATTCCCTATACTGATATGTAAAACATGACCAAAGGGTTCGGTAATTAATTGGCATTATTATTTTTACAAAAAATACTTTTCTGGTTTTAATATCTAATTGAATATTTAAATGTTTTTGTACAGAAGTAAGAGACAGTCTAAGATTAAAATCAATAGAGCGGAAGTTTGAGGTTTTAACCGGATAGTGGTTATTGAAACATTAATTTTAAAAACAGCGGAAGCGCTTTAAATTTAATTGGATCTTATTTGTTTTCAAAAAATACTTTTGAGTTTTAAATGAAACAGCGGAAGCGCTCATTTCGAGCTTGACTAATATGACCTGATTCAATAGAACGGAAGTTTGAGACGAAGCTTTTTAATCAAATAGTTTCACTGAAACTGTGTTTTAATACTAAAAACAAATGCCAATGACGTACTGAACCCCTTAAGTTAACGAAATACATACTGGTTTCCTTCATTAATTATTAAATTCTAGTTAATTCCCAATTAAACCCAAACTCCAAAATTTATTATTAGCCTTAGCTCTACATAATAACCTTTAGATAACAGTAGTTTTTGACTATCAGTCCTTGTGGGTTCGATATCTTTTAAAACTACGCGATAGACTGTGCACTTGCAGTCACTACGCCCAATAGACTCATAAAGTCGCGATCACTCAGGCAATATAAATGAAAACTATAGACATGGTTAGCTTCATGGAAATGATGTCTACATTTTATCTTTGAAAATGGAAGCCTAACAATGCTTATATGAAAAGTTCAAAAGTCAGAAAACTCACCTTGCAAGTGGGGATTGTGTTTTGAGTTTGAGTAACTCTCAAGGTGTTTTGGTGATCCAGTTAGCTTCAGTGAACCTCCAGGAAGCTAATGCAATGATTAGTTTGTGCTGAGGATGGCTGAATCGTGCTGGAGAAGTCAATATGCAAAGCTCTATTTTTGGTTATAGAGGATGGTGATGGAGGTGTTATAGTTTCAAAAAAGGGACAGGGATGAGTTGTGATTAATGTTAGGGAGCTTTAATATTGACTTGGAGAGGAAACTCATGAGTAGATTGTGAGTCTGGTGTTTAAGGTCAGAATGTGCAACAATGGGGTTTTGAAATGCAAATTCTGACTTTGAGGAGTTTTAGGGTGTTTGAGGGCTTGTGAACTTGTGTCTTAGGTTTCAAATGGTGTCCTAATTTATAGGCAAGAGGTTTGAGGACTTGAAACAACTCAGAATTTGAAATCACGTGTTATGGCTTGGTTACTTAATTTTGAAGCAAAGTTGATAAACATTGTGATACGGTGGGAGAACTGACTTGAGATTTGCGTTTGTTTTCGCAAATGTTTCGGTTTAGCAAGAGTCGCCACCGACTTTTTATTTTATCCTAAGGAAAGGTTAAAAAGCACAGGAAAAACCTTTGAGATGTTTTCATGGGTTCGGGGAGTAGATTATAGAAAGGGAAGGTATTAGCACCCTTTCTATCCATGGTTATCCATGGGCTCTTAGGTACTTTCTTAGATCACTTTCCTTGCATTTTCAATTGTTTGAAATGATGCTTTCAATTGTTTGAAATGGTGCTTTGTGTGTGATTTTTGAAAGATGTTTAGAAAAGAGGCCATTGTTGTGGCAACCTTTGTAATGATCCATGTTTGAATGTATACAAAGGTGTATTTGTCTTTTGAAAAGTTTTCAATGTTTGGAAAGTTTGTTTTGAAGTTGTGTTGTGATGTGTGTTTTGAAAAATGGCAAGGATTGTTTTGCGAGTTTGATCAAGTAACTAAGAGCTATCTACCCTAAATTTCTCAAAGATCTTTCCTATGTTTTAACCCTTTTAACAGTATTGTTCCACCATTGTATTTGGTGGACAATCTTGTGTTAGGATGTTAACGGGACAGGCGCGGGTCATCGTCTAGACCATGAATGCAATAGTACCAAGTGTCTTTAGCCATTTTTCCTTCAAGGGACTTGATCATTTTTTAGGAAACTTGAGAAAGCGTCATCGAGGGACTATGATCATTTGATTTGTTTTTGTTTTGCCAAAGAAACTCAACATGCAAGCATGGCCCATTTTTGAAGGCAACAAGTGGAGTAACCCTAAGGGTGCAAGTGTGATTGGTGTTGTCCATTTCATGTTTTTTTGTCTTTGAATTAGGTCAAGCTATTTGTTTTTTGATTTTTGCATACAAACCCTAGGTCTATCATGGCATAATTAGAAAGCTTTTAAATGCGGAATTTTAAAGTCCTAGATTATTACAACATGATTATGGGGATGGGGGTACAAATGTTTGAATGGGGGATATTTAGCAAGAAATTAAATCTAGAACTATTACATCCATATTGAATATACAAGTTATTTAATTGTACAATAATTAAATAAATACAATAAATATGCAAAATGTATTATGCACAAAAATGGTTTTTTATGTATGTAAAAGTATTTTTCAATGTGAAATATAAACAAAATAAAAAGGGTTAATTTTTGATATTTTTATGGTTTTAGGGCAAAAACCCTAATTTTGAATAAATGGCAATTATTTATTAATTATGTACAATATCTATATATTAATTTGTACGAAAATAAAAAAAGAAGTATATTGTAAAAAAGTATTTTTTAATGTCATACATTAATAAAATAAAAAATGTATTATTTTCATATTTTATCCTAAATATTAATAAATGTACAAGTATTTATATTATATATTAAATGTACTAAATATATACAAAAATAAAAATATTAATTATTTAAAAAAGGTATATTTCTTAGAAAATGTTTTCAAAAGGTAAATAAAAATAATGGCTGAAAATATATTTTGTGCTATTTTTAATGTTTTTAAACAAAAAGGCATTTATGTTTATTTTACATGTATAAGTTCAAAATAAAACAAATAAAATCCCAATAAAATGCAAAAATGGGTGGAAAAATATTTTAAATATTTTTTATGTTTTGACAAAAAATAATAAGTCAGAAGAAAAAAGAAAAAGTCAAAAATGATCAAAATATCACACAATGGGCCAAGGGGGTGTAAGTGGAAAAAGAGGGTGCAAGCAGCAAGAACAACTCAGGCCCAGCCCAAGTCCACCTTCTTCAACCTCCAGCCATTCTGTTTGAATTTCACGCGCCTCCTTGCTCAAACAACAAACTCTTGATTCTTTGACTTTTAACAAAAACTCACAACACAAACATTATAGAGCATGGAAAGACGAATTCATACATATAAAAAACTTAACCTATCTCTCAGAAACGAGGGAGAATTTCTCCATCCCCAATTTCTGACCTAAGTTTTCTTCCATGTTCAAGTCCAAAATTCTCATAGCACACACAATATGAATGAAAAGTAACTACATGGATGGCTTCAGGGCTATGAGTAGAACATGCCTTCTTCACAAACTTAAGCCTAAATATGCCTGGATAGAGAGATAGAAGTTCAAATTTTTACCTGTTCAGCTTGAGTCGTGTACAGCAATGGAGGTATCTTCAATGGAGTTTGAACTTTGGTACAGCTTGCCTGAAGTCCAAGGATGCTTCCCCTATGCTTAGCTTGCTTTGAATCTCTCTGAATCAAGCTATGGAAGTCAACCTGCAAAACTGAAAAGTGAAAATGGCAAACTTGGATATGGATGTTACAGCTTGTATTCAATGCTCGGGATAGCTTCAGTGGGTGATATGGAACATGTTTTAACTCTTTTTGGCCAAAGTGCACGAGTGAAATGGATGGTGGAAGTCAATCTGCAGCAGGCACTCTGTTTTGCAGAAAAACTATGCTTTTTGATATGAGGACGGATTGAGGGTGGTTTGGTCGTGTTTTAGGTCAGTTAGGGAGTGTGAAAGATGTTTGCAAAGTTTGCTTTGGTTGGTGTTTACAGGTATGAGAGAATGGTATGAGTTTGCCACTTTTCTTCTAATGTAAGCAAGGAAATGCAAGTTTCAAAACAAGCCTGTCCAATGCCCTAAACTATGTTGCACCTCTTATTCTTGATCAGAGTGATTTATGTACAAATTCTAGCTTCAAAGATCTGGCCCATGCCTCTTGGATTTGTTATTTGACATAAAGTGTATCTTTACAAGAATGGCAAAATTGCTTTTTCTAAATATGGATTAATCTTGCATGTAATGACCAAATGAACAAAATAACATCATGGCACAATGGTTTGGCATTTAATTATTGAGTGTGAAAAGGATTAGAGGCCTGTAATCTAGCTTGAACCATGCTGACTTGAAAATGGCAATGTTATGAACATGTATTTGGCTATGAACAAAGTGACTTTTGCCCATCTTTGCAAATTCGATTCTCCCTAACCACAATGGTGTTTGAGAAGTTCTTGGACAATTTTGAAAGCTTGGAATGTGTACTAAAATCCATCTTTGTAATGCAAATTGAAATTCCAAGTGGAACCATGTGAAAAATGGCCATGAAGTTGGTCAAAACTCCTGCCTAGAATAGGTCAAAATTTTTCTAAGTTAAAAATGTTTTGCACCCTTGTTCCAAAAATCATAACTTGAGCTACAAGCTTCTTTTGAGGAAACTTTGTGAATCAAAGTTGTAGATTTTGCAATGGACTACAACTTTCATGTTTTGAGTTTTGTTTGAATCCAAATGTATTTTGATGAAAAAATGGGACAAAGTTAGGGAAAAATAAGGAAGTTTCATAACTTAGAAATATTCTAAGTTATGAAATTTTCTCATTTTAAACCCTAATTTGAAATTTTGGATTTCTTGATGAACAAGTTTCATAGTTTGACATGTCTTGATGAAAAATGAATCTTGGCACTTGATTTTGACCAAAAAGTCAAAGTTTGACTTTTCAGTATACAGTCAAATTTTAATCAGTTGACTGGAAAATTCATTTGTCAATCCTGTGCATTTGAGATCTTTTGAACTTGTTGAATGTGTCAATACAATGCCATTGAGTCCTTGAGTCCATATGTGAGCTTGGTTTGCCATTGTCTAGGTCAAACAGTCAAAAATTGCCTTTGTGCAGTCAAAACCCTAAAAATGACCATTTTGCCCTTTTGGTGATCTGATCAAATTTCTTGTGGAATTGTGATCCAAACTTGACCAAATGGTTCATATGAGTTCATTATGTTGATGTGGGTCAAAAATTATGAAGTTTGACTGTCAATTGGCCACAGTTAACTTTTTCCCAATACAGTTGATTTTTAGGTCAACTGTCCAATTGACTGGGCAAAGATTGGAATCAAGGCTTGAAACTTGGTATGGATAAACTTGTGAGTCCAATATGAAGCATGAAAGTCACTTTGGGAATTTTAGGTCAAAAAATCTTTGTGCAAACTCAAACCCTAATTTGGGTCAACAGTGCAAGGAAGAGTCTTGAGCAGAGCAAACCCTAACTTGATCTTGAGTTCCAAGAGTCCTATGATAAGAAAATGTTGAAGAAATGAGAGGGAAAATTTTGGGGTACAACAAACATGTTATCAATGTGAAGTACAAGAATTTGTAGGGTGGTTAGCAGGTTGTAGATATGTTGATTCTTGCATTGAAGTGTTTTTGAGTCAGAAAAAACAATGTATGGGCTCAAGAAGAGTTGACATTGTGATTAAAGTTACTTTTCCAAAATAGAAGTGGTGACTTTGTGCCAAAAATGGACTAACCACTTGGACAATGTCTCAAATGCTTGGATCAAAGCTCTAACAATTTTGTAAAAATTTAATTAAGGATTAAAATGCAAGTTAGAAACCTATAAAGTTGGATTTGTACAGCATGCTTGAAGATTGGGTCATGTTCATCACAAAATTCTGCCTTGTAAAATAAGTTTGAGACCCTAACTCCTTGCCTTCGATTCTCTTTGCTCAAGAATGATCTCAATGAGTTCTTGGAAATTTTGGAAAGCTTGTAATATCATATATAACCTTTATGTTTTACATTTTTGAAGACTCACTTTGGAACTATGTTAAACTTGGCCAAGAAGTTAGGTCAAAAATTTGCCTAACTAGGGAAAAATTTCACTAAGTGTTTTTGTTTCATGGACATGTCTTTATGAATTTATAACTTAAAATTCAAGAATTTATAGAAAAAGTTATATGCTACAATGTTTTATATCTCATTGAGATCTACAACTTTCATGTTGAAAGTTTTCTTTGAATCATCTTGCATCATGGTTAAAATTTGGCACAAAGTCATGAAAAAAAGGTTAACTTTCCAACACATAGAAAAATTTCCAAGTCTTAGAATTTTGACTTTTTTTGATTTCTTGATGAACAATCTTAGTATTTTGACATGTATTGATGAAATATGATTTTTTAAACCTGTTTTTGACGAAAAAGTCAAAGTTTGACTTTTTAGTGTATAGTTGACTTTTTCATCAGTTGACCAAATTTCCACTATCAATCAATTGATCATGAGAAATATTTTGAACCATGCCATTAGGTAAAAATGATGCATTTGAATCCTTGATGTCACGTCTCAAACCAATAAGTCATGTATTTGGTCAAAAGTCAAAAATTGAGTATGCTCAGTCAAAACCCTAATTTTGACCATTTTGCCCTTTTGGTGATCTAATCAAATTTCATGAGGAATTGTGATCCAAACTTGACCAATTGACATATAGGAGTTCAAAATGTTTATATGGATAAAAAATTATGGAATTTGACTGTAAATTGACCAAAGTTGACTATTTGCCTAATATAGTTGATTTTAGGTCAATTGATCAATTAACTGAGCAAAAATATGATCCTAAGCTTGAAACTTGACATAAGCAATCTTGAGAGTCCAAAATGATCCATGAAAGTAATATGGGGCATTAAAAGTCGATTTGTCCTTGTGCAAACTCAAACCCTAATTTGAGTCATCAGTATTGAGGAGGTGTCTTTGAGCTGAGCAAACCTTGTGCAGTCTTGAATTATAGAGATCTTGTGAGAGAATTCTTGAGAAAATGAGAGGGAAAATTTTGGGGTACAACAGCTTCCCCTATTCAATCTTATTAAACTTGAAGAGTTAGATTGGCGGATCCGCCATTCGTGGCTTGAAGGTGAAAGATGATTGAACACTAAAGTGCCCAGAAATTTGCACTTGATGATGAATTGATTTGGGAATGGGCTTATAGATTCAATTTGGAGAGATGATGATAGAAACTGGGAGAGATATCAACATGAATCTTTGGTCGATTTGTGTTGAAAAACTAGGTGTCTTGCCTGTCTTTAACTGGGAGAAATAATTCTGGTCCAGAAGAGGTTTTTTGATCAATGATTTTTTTCTACAAGGAACAAAGAGGTTAGCTGTATGCGAATGTATGCATGGCATAATAATGTTCTCAAAATAAATGAAATTATGTTGTGTTGTACCCCAAAATTTTCCCTCCCATTTCTTATTAATTTCTCATCACCAAGACCCTTGGAGTTCAAGATCCAGTTAGGGTTTCATCTGCTCAAGACTTCTCCTTGCACTGTTGACCCACATTAGGGTTTGTGTTTGCACAAAGATATTTTGACCAAAAATGCCTAAGATGACTTTCATGCTTCATATTGGACTCCCAAGTTTATCCATACCAAGTTTCAAGTCCTGATTCCAAACTTTGCCCAGTCAATTGGACAGTTGACCTAGAAATCAGCTGTATTGGGAAAAAAGTCAACTGTGGCCAATTGACAGTCAAATCTCATGAAAATTGACCCACATCAACATTATAAACTTACATGGACCATTTGATCAAGTTTGGATCACAATTCCACAGGAAATTTGATCAGATCACCAAAAGGGCAAAATGGTCATTTTTAGGGTTTTGACTGTTTGACCTAGCCAATGGCAAACCGAGCTCACATATGGATTCAAGGACCCCATGGAATTGTCTTGACATGCTCAAAAAGTTCAAAAGATCCCAAATGCACAAGATTGACAGTTGAATTTCGCAGTCAATTGATCAATTTTGACTGTATACTGAAAAGTCAAACTTTGACTTTTTGGTCAAAATCAAGAGTCAAGATTCATTTTTCATCAAAACATGCCAAATCATGAAACTTGTTCACCAAGAAATCAAAAATTGCAAATTAGGGTTTGAAATGAGAATTTTTCATAACTTAGAATTTTTCTAAGTTATGAAAAACCCTAATTTTTTCCCAACTTTGCCCCACTTTCTCCCCAAGATTCATTTGGATTCAAGCAAAAGTCAAAACATGAAATTTGTAGCCTATTGCATAATCTACAACTTTTATTCATAAAGTTTTCCCAAAAGAAGCTTGTATCTCAAGTTACAATTTTTGGAACAAGGGTACTAAACCATTCTTAACTTAGTGAAATTTTGACCTTTTTAAGCAAGGTTTCTACCTAACTTCAAGGCCATTTTCCACATACTTCCACTTGGAATTCTAATTTGCATTTCAAAGATGGATTGTAGTACACATTCCAAGCTTTCCAAAATGTCCAAGAACTCATCAAAAAACCTCATGACTTGAGAGAATCGAATTTTGCAATATGGCAAAAAGTCACTTTGATTCATGGCCATGTACATGTTCATAACTTGTGCAATTTTTTCAAATCAGCATGCTTCCCTTGATTACAGGCCTCTAAACCATCCAACACTCATAAATTTAATGCCAATTCTTTGTGCCAAAGTGTTGTTCTATGAGTTCAAACATTACATGCAAGTTTAATCCATTTACGGAAAAAGTGAAATAACCATTTTGGAAAAGTTAAGCTTTATGTCAAAGTTGCAAATCAACAAGTACAGATCAAATCACTTTGGCACAATATTATGAACAAAACACACTGATCAAGGGGAAGGTTAGCAGCACATTAGGGGGGCCTCTAGCTGCCTAAAACTCAAGTGGACATTTGCTTGCTTAAGTGTGAAGAAATATGGCATAACTGAACACAACTTTCATCTCAGCACTAGAACCCTTAAGCAAATATTTTGTACACATTCAAGACATCCTAACGGAGCTAGCACGCGACTCCAACACCTCCAATACCTCCACAAACTCAAAATCACCATTAAACTGCACAAAAACAGGGCTTGCTGCAGTTTGAGTGCCAACTCTCATTCCTTTCATACATTCTTGCTAAAAGCTCATCAAACACATTCCCTAGCATCACTTGAAGCTAACCAAAACATAAAACACGACATGTAACTCCTCTAACCAGTTCCACCATTTTCACTTTCTTGTTTTGCAGTTGAATGTCCATAGCTCGATTCAAGGTGTTTCAAAGCAAAGTAAGCATTGGAATAGCATCACTACACTTCAGGCAAGCTGTACAGATCATCATCTTGCCCTGAAAGCTCCCCCATTGCCAGATAGAACTTCAACTGAACAAGTATCTTCTTGAACTTCTAACTCTTAGTGTAGGCATCATTAGCTCTAGGTTTATGAATAAGAAGTGTTCTACTCATGCCCCTGAATCTATACATACTTTTACTTTTCATTTACTTTGCCTGAGCTATGAGAATTTAAGGTATGAATATGGAAG
Source organism: Vicia faba (assembly GCA_948472305.1). Lineage (NCBI taxonomy): Eukaryota > Viridiplantae > Streptophyta > Magnoliopsida > Fabales > Fabaceae > Vicia > Vicia faba. The sequence goes on along the minus strand of OX451741.1, from coordinate 238,460,236 downwards.
AAAAGTTAGGTCAAGATTTGGGAATGATGAAATTCTCTCTCATTTCTGAGAGTTAGGATGAGTTCTTTACATATTTAGAATCGTGATTCAATGCTTAACATTTCTTATGTTGAAAGTTTGTGCAAAAAGTCAAAGAATCCAGATGTTTGAACTTGAGTACAGGCGCGCGTTTTTGGACATCTTTCTGTCCAGAGGTTGAAGAAGAAGCCACATGGGCTGGGTCTGCTTTTGTATTTCTTTTCACACCATATTTTTGCTTTCATACCCCCTGAGCCCATTTTGTTTGTTTTAATGATTTTTTTACTTTTCTTTTTTTATTTTGACTTATTTATTTTTCCTAATAATATTAAAAACATAAAAAACATTTTTTACACCATTTTTATATTTTTTAGGCATTTATTTGTTTATATGAACCATTTGTACATAAATAATATATATATATACTATTATTTAGAAAAACTAGAAAAATAATGCAAATATATTTTATTTCTGATTTTTATTTCATTTTTTCTTTTGAAAATATTTTATACAAAATATACTTTTTTTATAAATATTAAATATTATTATTCTTGTATATACAATATATATTTAGTAAATAATAAAGATATTAGTATATTTAGGTTAAAATACAACAAATATATACATTTTTTTTATTCTATTAATATTTGACAAAAAAAATACGCTTTTATAAATATACTTCATTTTATTTTATTTTTGTATATAATAAATAAATACTTGTGTAAATTAAATAATATATATATTTACTTAATAAAATTAGGGTTTTACCCTTAAAATACAAAAACTCCAAAAATATTACTTTTTTCATTTTATTCATTTTTGTTTATTTGATATAAAAAACACCCTTTTTTTTCCATACATATAAAAAACCCTTTTTGCATCTTGCATATTTATTTTATTTCTATTTAATTTGTGCAAATTAATTATCTTGTAAATATTCCAAAATTGATGTAATAGCTAGGTTTAAATTCCTTGTCGATATCCCCCATTTGAACATTTGTACCCCCCCTTCCCATATTGTGTTGTAATAGTGTAGGAATTTTACTTTTCGCACTTTAACGCTTTCTAAATATACCATGCTAGAATTAGGGTTTGTATGCAAATAAAAAGAAGAAAAAATAGTTTGACCTAATTTCAAGATAAACAAGCATGAAAATGGACAACACATATCACACTTGCACCCCTAGGGTATTCCACTTGTTGCCTTCAATAAATGGGCCATATTGCATGTTAGGTCTCTTTGGGAAAAAACAAACAATCAAATGATCATAGTCCCTCGATGACGCTTTCGAAAAGTTGCCTAAAATGATCAAGTCCCTTTCAAAGAAAAATTGCCCAAAGATACTTAGCACCATTGCAATTATGGTCTAAACAATGACCCGCGCCCATCCCTTTCACATCCTAACACAAGATTGTCCACCAAATGCAATGGTGGAACAAAATTGTTAAAAGGGTTAAAACATAACAAAAATATTTGAGAACTTTAGGGTAGATAGCTCTTAAGTACTTGTCAACTTGCAAAACAAAAACACTTGCCTATTTTTCAAACCACACTTCACAAACACTTTCAAAACAACTTTCAAAAAAAACCTTGAAACATCTTTTCAAAAAGACAAACACCTTTTGTAAAACATTCGAGTAAATAATTGTTACAAGGGTAGCCTAGACAAGGCATCTTTTTCAAAACCTTTTCAAAGCCACACACAAAGCACCATTTCAAACAATTGAAAACCAAGGCAAGTTGATCTAAGCAAGTACCTAAGAGCCCATGGATAACCATGGATAGAAAGGGTGCTAATACCTTCCCTTTCTATAATCTACTCCCCGAACCCAAGAAAAATCTCAAAGGTTTTTGCTGTGCTTTTTAAACCTTTCCTTAGGATAAAATAAAAAGTCAGTGGCGACTCTTGCTCAACCGAAACATTTGCGAAAACAAACGCAAAACCATAGTCAGTTCTCCCACCGTATCACATGTTGTATGTAGATGTTATGTATGTTATATGATATATGAATGCGGCATGTTGTCGAAGCGCATCCTTGACAAATACTGGGGAGTTTTGAGAAGTTAAGTCTTGGATTGTGTATCTTCTGGTGGGGATTCCTACTTTGTTGAGAAGAACTGCGCTAAGAATATTGACTTTACTTGAGAAGAATTTGTGGAGAGTGTTGATTTCTGCTTAGGAACCAGAATTCAGGAGTTTTAGTTGTCCATTTCACTGGTGGGGAATTATCTCTTGAACGTTAGTTATTATCTGGTCGGATTCCAGGCTTCACAATAACTTTCTAGGGATAAAGAAGTTAACTGCTATCTGGTCGGATTCCAAGCTTTACAGCAACTCGTCGGGATAGTGGCAAACTCTACTAGGGAAGAGGAGTTTTATTATTGATTTGTAAGAATTAAACTGTTATCTGGTCGAGTCCAGGTTTCGGCAACTCGAACTTTTAACTGGTCGGGTCCAGGATTTATAGTAGATGGAGAAGTTAAATTACTATCTGATCGAGTCTCAGCTCTATCCACTAAAAATTGAGGTTTACTGTTATCCGGTCGAGTCCATTATTCAGCAATTTGAACTCGAGATCAATTGTTATCTGGTCGAGTCCAGGTTTCAGTAACTCGAACGGTTAACTGGTCGGGTTCAGGCTCTTCAGTTGAAGAAGTTAAACTAATATCTGGTTGGGTCTAGGCTTTAGCAACTAAATTTGAGATTTACTGTTATCTGGTCAGGTCCAGGTTTCAGAAATTGGAGTTGTTATCTGGTCGGGTCCAGGATTTATAATTTTAAATTGTTAACTGGTTGGTTCCAGGCTTCATCAATTTAAGGTTAATTGGTATTTTGTCGGGTCCAGGCTTGAACTATTGACTGGTCGGGTCCAGGCTTAAGTAATTTGAGAGGTTAAACTATTATCTGGTTGGGTCCAGGCTTTAGTAACTTAGAATTGAGATTTACTGTTATCTGGTTGGGTCCAGTCTTCACAGTAAGTTGGGAGTAGGATGAAATTAAACTAGTATCTGGTCGGGTCCAGGATTCATAGTAACTTTCTTGAAGTTGACTGTTATTTGGTCGGGTTCCAGGCTTTACAGTAACTTTCGAAGATAGAAATGACTCTGTTGGCAACTTCATTGGGGATTAGGGGTTGCGGTCCCTTGATTTGTAATAGTCTGAGAGGCAAACTCAAGCTGGGGAATCTTTAGTTAGTTGGGGAAATAAAACCCTGTTGAACAGGATATTTGATGAACTGCTGGGGAGGATATATTTTTTAAGAAGGGGGAGAGGATCTTCCAGAGATTGAAACTCTTGCTGGGGATTTTATGAATCCAAATTTGTGGGGATAATGTTATTGAAATAATTGTGTGGGGATATCTCAAATGCATTTAAGGAGATGTTTTTCACTGTTTTTAAGTATACATTTGTTAAAAGTTTAATCATGTTCATATGCATATGTTCATTCAATTTTAGTCATTGGACACTTTTGCACTCGAAACATAAAAAACAGAAAGTTTGCACTTCAAAGTATATTTGTATTGATGTTTTTCCCATGAATTAGGCGTATTTGTACAAAGAGATCGAGATCCTAGTAAGAGGAAATCGTCAAAAGAATGGAAAGAATACAAAGTGAAAACAAAAATAATAGCCATATAAAAGTGATCTCATTGTGTTCCAACCCCACTATTGCCCTTACGTCTTTGAACATCATCCCTTTCCGTTGAAAGAAGTTGATTGGATTGATCTTGGACCATTTGAACTTTGGACTTTGGTAATAAGGTTGGCTGTAAAGATCCTGCGGGACATTGTCATATGCTATAATCCTTAACTTTTTCTTGGACCATCCTTTCGGGTTTTCAGCCCACCAGGATACCCATTTTTACCCAAGTCGCCCTTTCGAGTTTTCAACTTGCGGGGTGTACAATCTTCTTCATATATCCCTAATTTTTTCCCGAACGTCTTTGGTTTGTCGAGATGCCCTTATTTTTCCTAGGTGTGTCAACCTAGCGGGTCATTTTTTGTGTAGTATTTTTTAACTATGTCCACATTCACAGGATGTGGGAAGTCCTCGCCATTCATAGTAGTCAGCATCATGGCACCACTAGAGAAAACTTTCTTTACAACAAATGGTCCTTCGTAAGTGGGAGTCCATTTTCCCCTGGGATCGCCTCGTGGAAGAATGATATGCTTTATTACCAAGTCGCTAGCTTGATACACTCGAGGCTTGATCTTTTTGTTGAATGCCTTGATCATACGCTTTTGATACATTTGACCATGACAAACAGCAGCCAGTCGCTTCTCGTCAATCAAGTTTAACTGATCCAACCTAATTTGAATCCATTCGTCTTCACATAAATATGCTTCCTTCATTATCCTTAGAGAGGGAATCTGAACTTCTACAGGCAAGACGGCTTCCATGCCATAGACCAAGGAGAAAAGAGTTGCCCCATTTGACGTACAAGCCAAAGTATGGTAGCCATGGAGAGCAAATAGTAACATCTCATGCCAGTCTTTGTAGGTTACCACCATCTTTTGTATAATCTTCTTGATATTTTTATTGGCAGCTTCCACTGCTCCATTCATCTTGGGTCTATATGGAGAAGAATTATGATGCTTGATTTTGAACTGAGTATAAAGTTCCATAATCGTGGCATTGTTGTGGTTGGTTCCATTGACAGTGATGATCCTTTCGGGGATACTGTAACGGCAGATAAGGTTATGCTTGATAAACCTGGATACAACGTTTTTGGTAACTAAGGCGTATGAGGAAGCTTCGACCCACTTGGTGAAGTAATCGATTGTAACAAGAATGAAGCAATGTCCATTGGAAGCAGTAGGTTTGATCTCTCCAATCATGTCAATGCCCCACATTGCAAATGGCCACGGACCAGTCATGACATTTAGAGGAATATGAGGTACATGGACCTTGTCAGCATAGATTTGACACTTGTGGCAAGTCCTTGAGTGATGATGACAATCAGTTTCCATTATGGACCAATAGTAACCAGCCCTTAGGATTTTCTTGGCCATAGTTTGTCCACTAGAGTGGGTCCCGAAAAGGCCATCATGCATGTCTTCCATAATTTTCTCTGCCTCCTTCTTGTCCACACATCAGAGTAGAGTAGAATCATGGTTGCACTTGTACAAGATTTCGTTGCTTAGAAAGAATTTGGCTGAAAATCTACACAAGAATTTCCTATCATTGATGAAAGCTCCTTCAGGATATTCTTGTGCCTCAAGATATATCCTCACCTCATGGTAACATGGTTTCTCTTCATTAGTGTCAAGCTCATAGAAGTGCGTAGGTTCGTCAAATCTCTCAATTGTAATCATAGGAGCTTCGTTGTCCCAGTTGACTTTGAACATGGAAGATAATATGGCCAAAGCATCAGTTAACTGATTTTCCTCCCTAGGGAAATGTTCAAAGGTGATCTCTTTGAAGCATGGAATCAGAATTAACACAAGCTCCTTGTAAGGAATCAGGTTAGGATGCTTAGTGTCCCATTCTCCCTTCACTTGTCTAATCACTAGAGGAGATTCTCCGAATACATCTAAATGCTTGATCCTTAAGTCAATGGTAGCCTTCAAACCATAGATGCATGCGTCGTACTCAGCCATGTTATTCGTACAATCGAAGCACAGTCTAGCAGTGAAAGGAGTGTAACAACCTTCGGGAGAAATTATCACAGCACCATTCCATTGCCCAGAGCGTTGGAAGCTCCATCAAAAACCATAGTCCATCGGGATCCTTGTTCAAGTCCGTCATATGGTCCAGGTTCTTCGCAGTCAATTACTAGCATAATATTCTCATCCGGGAAGTCAAAGTTCATAAACTGGTAATCATTAACAGCTTGATGAGCCAAATGATCTTCCAATACGCTTCCTTTGATGGCCTTTTGTGTTGTAAATTGAATACCGTATTCAGTCAGAATCATTTTCCATCTAATTATTCATCCGGAGAGAGTTGGCTTCTCGAAGATGTACTTGATAGGGTCCATCTTAGAAATCAATAAAGTGGTATGAGTCAACATTTACTGTCTTAGCCGGCGAGCAGCCCATGCCATAGTGCAGCAAGTTTTCTCGAGTAGTGAATATCTGGTTTCACAGTCGGTAAACTTTTTGCTCAGGTAGTATATTGCATGCTCTTTTCGGCCAGACTCGTCATGTTGGCCCAACACGCACCCCATAGAATTCTCTAGCACAGTCAAGTACATGATCAATGGTCTTCCTTCCACTGGAGACATAAGGATAGGAGGTTCTTGCAAATATTCCTTGATTTTATCAAAGTCAGCTTGACAATCATCGTTCCATCTGACTACTTGATCTTTCTTCAAGAGTTTGAAGATTGGTTTACAAGTAGACGTTAAGTGGGATATAAAGCGGGCAATGTAGTTAAGACAACCCAAGAATCCTCTAACCTCTTTTTCTGAGCGAGGAACTGGCATTTCTTGAATGGGTTTTACCTTTGCAGGATCAACTTTGATGCGTTTACCACTAACGGCAAAACCTAAAAGCTTCCCAGATCTTACTCCAAATATGCACTTATTATGGTTCAACCTCAACTTATACTTCTTCAACCTCCCAAATAACTTGTGTAGGTGATCGAGATGTTCTTCTTTAGTTTGTGACCTTGCAATCATATCGTCCATATAGACCTCTATTTCATGATGGATCATATCATGAAATAAAGTTTCCATAACTCTTTGATATGTTTCCCCGACATTCTTCAATCCGAATGGCATGACTTTGTAGCAAAAGGTACCCCATTGTGTAACAAAGGTGGTCTTTTCCATGTCTTCGGGAGCCATCTTGATTTGGTTATATCCAGAAAATCCATCCATGAAGGATAAGACTTTATGTTGAGCGGTATTATCAACCAAGACGTCAATATGTGGTAGAGGGAAATCAACTTTAGGGCTTGCCCTATTCAGATCCCTATAATCTACACAGATACAAACCTTTCCATCTTTATTTAGCACAGCGACCACGTTCGCAACCCATTGAGGATAAGATGTGACGTCTAGAAAACCTGCATCAAATTGCTTCATTACCTTAGCCTTTATCTTTTCAGACATGTTTGGCCGCATACGACAAACCTTTTGCTTAACAGGAGGGAAATCTTCCTTTGTTGGTAGACGATGGACCCCAATGTATGTATCCAACCATGGAATATCTTCGTATGTCCAAGCAAACACCTCATCATAGTCATGTAACATTTGAACCAATATGCTCTTGATACCATCTTCTAGGTTGGCGCCGATCTTAACTTCTTTCCTGTCTATTTTGGTACTTAGGTTGATAACTTCGATGGGATCTTCATGAGGTTGAATAGCTTTCTCCTCTTACATCAGCAGCCTGGCTAGTTCTCCTGGTATTTCACAATCTTCCTCGCCTTTGTCTTTGGCTTGGTTAGTTGGATGTTTGAAGTCATAACTGGCAATAGTAGAGTCGTTGGCAATGAGATTTGGAGTGGATGAGGATCTGCAAGTGTGTGTGTGTGTGTGTGTGTGTGTGTGTGTGTGTGTGTGTGTGTGTGTGTGTGTGTGTGTGTGTAAGATACATGACTATTGAAAAAATGTAATAAAGGAAAAGAAAGACAATGAACACAAAAATTTGAATTCAAAAGGTCCAATGGTTTATATTAAATGATCATATGATAAATGAACATGAACAAAACCCTTAACAAATGGACCATAGTGCCTCGGGCAATGCACATGGCATAAAAGTCATTGTTTGTAATTTAGGATTACAGACAAAGGTTCTTGAATTGACAGAAAACAATAAATAGTAATTACTCCTCAATGAAGGACATGGGAGTGAAATCCTTTGTATGCCAGTTGTTGAGCTTTCCTTTGACAGTAGGGTAGATCCAATCTTCAAAAGTATTTTCATCATCAAAGTCTTCCACAATGTTCACTTCATGATTTTCGATGCGGAGAGGTGGCTTTCCCACGTGAGCACGCCTGACTTCTTTCTGAGCTTTGATGGTGAAACCCAACCCAAATTTATCCACTTTACATGGAATATCGGGAAGTTGTCCCCAGATAGTACAGTTTCCATCTTCGACCACGGCACGAGCATCCTTAAGTGAAACCATTCTTGGTATAACTTCATCAGCTTTTGATATGTTGGAGGAGACTTTGGTGGCGGCAACCATAGGAGGAACAATTTCGAAAGCTTGGCATGGAGTTTCTATGAATTCGCGATCCATTTCCACATACTTTAAGAAATTAAGATGGCTCACCATAAATTCTTCTTCGCCGCAAACAGTAACGGTCTTCCCTTTGACTGGATACTTTAATTGTTGATGAAGGGTGGATGTTACTTCCCCTGCCCCATGGATCTAAGGGTGCCCAAGCAACCAAGAATAGGCGGGATGTATGTCCATTATATAAAAAATGGAGTTGAAAATTTGTGATCCAACTTTAATTTGGAGATCCTCCTCCCCATGAACCATCCTTTTAGACCCATCGAAAGCCCTTACGATAATATCACTTGGCTTCAATACCGGTCCTTCACAATCTAGCCGGTCCAAAGCACCTTTGGGTAATACATTTAAAGATGAGCCAGTATCAATCAATTAGGACATGAGGTAGGGTGGTCCCCTTGCATTCAATAGAGACATGCAAGGCTTTGTTATGGTTCCTTCCCATAAGAGTCAAATCAGCGTCGGAGAACCCTAATTCATTGTCAGTCGTTAAACTTGCTACACAGTTCTCGAACTGGTCCGTTGTGGTTTCTTGGGGCACATGGGCTTTCTTCAAGAGCTTGATTAGATCCTGGGTATGAACGTCCGAACAGAGTAACAATGACAACATGGAAATTTTGGAGGGGGTTTTCCCCAGTTGCTCAACTATTTTGAAGTCACTCTTCTTTATGATTTTTAGGATTTCCTCCATCTCTCGAGCGAAGGGTTCTTCAGTGTCAGTATCTTTGGTAGGTGCCTCTATCCCAGCAGGCTCACCTTCTTTCTCTTTGCCTCTAGTGTTTTCACTAGACTTGTCATTGGTTATGCGGACGGGAGTTGTTGTAGTAGTGGGTGGTGAAATATCAGGGGGGAAGATCCTCCTTGTTCTTGTCACTTTACTAGAACCTGCAATATTAGTAACATCAGTTTTGTCTTTGTCGATCCAAGAATCTTGTTTTACCCCATAATAATAAACCTCGGAACCAAAGTTCCATGGAACCGCTTTATCAGAGGAATAGGGAATAAGCCTAGCGACAATGATTATTAAAGGAGAAATGGTTGGTTCATTTGAAATCCTAATAGGACCCTTTGAGGGAATCCTAAGAGGCTTGTTGGAGATGGTTATTATGGACAGGTCTTCAGCTTTGTTGGTTATACTGTTGATGGTAGGAATCTTCTCAAACAGAATCTTGCGGCTATTTATCAGGCGTTGCACACCTTCCTTCAATTGCTTGCACCCATTTACTTCTTGTTCACAGCAAACACAATCTTTAGAACAGCCAGGGAACACCTCGACTCTCAGCAAATTAACATTCACAGTAGTTAATAGAGTTGTTAAATCTTCAATGGAAGAGACGAAAGTAGTATCATCAATTGCGTTAACACCTTTGCCATGATTCGGCATTGGTGCGGTTATCACATTTGAGTAGCAGGTGGATCAAATTAAATTGTTTTATTATCTATCAGATCATGAATCTTATTCTTCTGAGCCCAGGATTGATCAGTTTCATGCCTGGGGCTGTTGGAATGATACGCGCACATGGCATTCGGATTGTATTTAGGTGATGAAATGTTTGGATTGGATGGTGGATCGTGCAATGTCACTAAGTTGGCCTTCAACGGATGTTGTAAGGCTTGGGATAATGACATGCTTATCCTCGTGAACTGTCTCCGAGGAACTTTGGATCGTTGATTGTTGTACGATTGCCTTTGAGCAGATGGAGGGTTGGAGATTAACACAGCATTAACAGAAGGTCGATGATCCTTCTTGGTATGGGCCCTTGCCCCATACACAACATTTGTTTCCTTCCTTCCAGTGAAGGGCTTATTTACAATATTGGATGCGGAAGCAGATGTCATGGGAATTTTCCCACTCTTAATGCCATTTTCTACCCTTTCACCAGTTAGGATCAACTCGGTGAAACCAGACGAAGAACTGCCAATCAATAGATTGAAAAATGGGCCAGTTAATGTACCCATGAACATGTCAACTAGTTCTATGTCAATTAGTGGTTGTTGGACTCTACCAGCAAGATCCCTGCATTTTTGTGCGTACTCCTTAAACCCCTCATTAGTACCCAATTTCATACCTTGAATTTGGACTCTAGTTGGTGCCAGATCGACATTATATTGATAGTGATGATAAAAAGCATTGGCTAGATCTTCCCATGTGTAGATGCGGGAACCTTCCAATTGATAGAACCATTCTAGTTGAGTCCCAACCAGACTCTCTTGGAAGAAATGGATCCAGAGCTTTTTGTCGATAGTGTGCGGCTGCTTCTTGCGCACGTAAGACCTTAGATGAAGTTTCGGGCAGGAAACCCCGTCATACTTGGCGAAGACCGGTATTTTGAACTTATGGGGGGTGACGACCCCAGATACTAAGCCCAACTCACTAAAATCCAAGCCAGGCACGACTTGTATTTCAACATCCTTTAATCTATCCTCCAACTTCTTGTATTTATCCTCAGTCGGAGGATATTACTCATCAAAATAATCTTCGTCTTCGGAAGCTTGATTATTGGCACCCCCGACACGGGTGCTCCTTGCCTCCTCGTCTTGATTTTCGTCCTCCTCAGACGATTCTTCGACTATTTGTACCTAACAAACCAAACCTTTGAACCTCTTACCCATGTTGATGAAGGCCTTCTTTTTGGTTTTCTTCTTGGCTACTAGCATAGTCATTAGTTCTTGTTACCCCTTAGCCAGGGTCAGCAAGGTCTCTTGGAACTGGGAATTATGCGCTTGCAAGTCCTTCATTGTTTGTTCGATATCCATCTTACTGAAATAAATAGTAGAAAGATAAGGAAACCTATTGTGGAAAACCTGTTTATGTTATGATGCATGAAAATGTGTATGTGAATGATTTCAAGGACTTAGAAGATTTAAATTTGTTTAGACAAAAAGGAACAAACATTAATTGTATTTATAAATTCAAATTGATTACAACATGCCTCTTGGGCTTACATTGAAACAAAAGAAACAAAATACAATAAAAATGGCTCAAGTCTCCTATGTATGCTTCCTCTTTGGAGCGATATAGGCATTCAGGCTCCTCTCCTCATGAAGTTGTCTCGTGAGCTCCAATGTCTTCTTCTCGCATGCATAAAATTGGGCTTCAAAGGTGTCTTGCTCCCCCTTTAGCTGAATCCAAGCTCTTTTCAAATCTTCTAGAGAAGTGGGTATATCGGGATAAAGGACAGTATATGGAACATCTCCTTTGGCGACAGGCTTCATGATGATAGGTAGGATAGCTTCATAAGGCATCATGAGGTTTTGGGCGCGAGTTCGCACCCACTTGAGATAAGGCTCCAAAGGAATGGAGTTCTTATGCTCCAACGTCTTGCTATCAACCTTTTTAGCCATGCCCCAAGCTCGTATGGATCTCTGACGATAACCTTGGACATCGTTCTCGTAGTAGAATGCAATTCCTTGGACAAGTGCATCATGAGGGCCATCCCTCCTAGCATACCCAAATTGTTGCAAATCTAAACAAGGATTGTAGGTAATACCTCCCCTAATTCCAAGTAGAGGGACATTAGGGAATTCCCCACAACGGTCAATAATAGTAATTTCCTCCATGGATCGAGAACACCAATAAATATCAGAATGTGTGAGTGACATCAACCTACTAGACCATCTTAAGCTTTGCTCGTTCTTTACAACATACCGGGGTAGGTACGAAATAAACCATCTATCCAACAGAGGAGTGAAACACATAAGAAGTCATCTTCTCTTCATGGTGTGAGGGTGAAAAGGATGTAAGATATCCCCAAGTAAAGTAGGCACCGGATTGCGAGATAGAAAAATTTTGATTGCATTCACATCTATGATTTGGTCAGGATTAGGAAATAGAACCATCACATAGATGAGAAGAGCCAACACTTCCTCAAAGGCTTATAGATCCAGAGCATCCCAAGAATCTTGAGCCTTCTCCAACAAAAACTTGGCTAGGAACCCTTTGACACCACTTCTCATTTCCCAATTGGCCACAACGTCAGATTGTTGCAAATGTAGAGCTTGAGCAATCTCCTCAGGTCTTGGGTCTCTTTCAATACCGTTGAAGGGTAGTTGATCAAGAATAGGGATTCCTAAGAGTTGAGACAATTCTTCTATAGTAGGCACAAGTTGGTAATCAGGAAAGGTAAAGCAATGGTGTTTAGGGTCAAAGAATTGGAATAGCACTTTCACCATATCCTCTTCAAAGCTTGTTGAAACCAAGTTGACGAGATGACCGTATTTCTTGGTGAAGGGAGAATCATTGGGGACCCTTGATGCCAATTCCTTAAGTTGAGGAGGCATTTTGACGAGGTTGATTTAGACAGTATTCCTGCGAGTGGGAGCCATGTCCTATAAAACAAGACAAAGATAAATTTATAGATCCTTGAAATGGTTAGTGAAAAACACCATGGTATGATGTCATGATGTTATGTACAAACAAACATATACACACAAAGAAAACAAGCCCTTAGGTTTAGGCTTGCATGAGGTTCATAGGTAAGTACCCTCTTGAAGTTTAGTTGGTTCAACCTGTCCTAGAAAGTAATTGGGTTCTAAGGAATCTCAATATCACTGATCTTTCTTCATCAGGCATTGTTTCAGCGTAAGCCTCTTTATTGGAGACCGAAATATCACGAAAGTCTGATCTCAATGAGCGTAGTATCGAGTATCAACCAACTTCAGACTTCACCAAAGCTGACTATCTCACTACTTCTTAATGGCTAAGTTATTCAATTAAAGGCTCCAAGGTCAGTTAGTGCTTCATGACACCACACAGCCGCCCCGTATTCTCCTTGACTAAACTTAAGGGCTACTGGTACCAACAAATATGTCACACTAATGTAGCCATTGCTTCAACCATGTCGGTATATCCTGCATAGTTTCCAAAATCTATTGTTACTTACCTAATGGTGTTCCCCAATCTGGGTAGAGGATCAATACAAACCAAAACAAGGACCCATAAATGTAAAGCAAGCAAGTCAAACAATATAAATTAAATATGATCTAGCTCTAAGGTAACCCCACTTTTAAAGTAAAATCCCCAGCAGAGTCGTCAGTTCTATAATACGGTGGGATAATTGACTTGGTTGTTTTGTGTTTTATCGTAATTGTTGTGGATAGCAAGAGTCGCCACCGACTTTTCTTTTATCCAATGAGGAAATGGTGAAAAGAACAAGAAAGACCTTTGAGATATTTTCTTGAGTTCGGGGGGTAGGTTATGAAAATGGAAGGTGTTAGCACCCTTTTCATCCATAGTTATCTATGGGATCTTAGTTGCTTGCTAGATCACTTTTGAAATTGCTTTGTTTGAAATGTGTTTGTGATGGGTTTCGAAAGTATTTTTGAAAAGCGCCTTCATTTAGGAAAACTTTGTAATGATTCTCGTCTCTATAAGAATGCATACAAAGTGTTTGGAATTTTTTTTTAAAACATTTCATGTTTTGAAAGTGTTTGGTGTATTTTGAAAAGATGTTTGTTTTTGAAGATGGATTGTGAGCAAGCAACTAAGAATATTCTACCTACTCAAAAGTCTTTTGTTCATTTCTCTCTTCCTTTGATATTGTTGTCTTACCATTGATTGGTAAGTAGCCTTGTCTTTGGATGTAAATGGACGGGCGTGGGTCATCGTATAGTCATGGATAGTAATGTTGTGAGATATCTTAGCATTTCTCTTAAGGAACTAAGATCATTTGTAAAGCAACATTCGTAGCGTCATCGAGGGACTATGATCTTCTATTTTTTATTGTTTTTACTAAAACACCTCACATGCGTAACATGACCATTTTTAAGGAAACAAAGTAGAGTTAACCCTAGAGGTGAAAGTATGCAAGTGTTTTGTATTTCATGCTTGATTTATCTTGAATTAGAGTTTTCTAAGTATTGATTTTATCTTTCCATACCAAAACCTAATTTACTAGCATTTATGTGAAAGCGATAAATTGCGAGAAGTAAATATCTTACGCTATTACATAATTTGGGGATGGGGTATACATATTTACAAATGGGGATTGCAAGAAATTAAATCCTAATTATCTATTACAACCATATTGAATATTTACAAGAATTAAATGTACAAGAATGAATAAATATACAAGAATATGAATGGAGAAGAAAATGGATTTTGTTTAGGAAAAATGGTTTTTGACCTAATTAACTTAAAATAAGATAATTAGCTAAGAATAAGAAAATCAAAATTAAGTTAAGTTGATAAAAGAAATTAATTTATTAAAGAAAAATAAGTTTTTAGGGTTTTGTTTGTGAAAAGATTTTTAATTAAATTAAACTAGTATAAAAATTAATTAAATAAAATTCCTAAGTTCTAAATTTATTTCAATTAAAGATAAACCTAAGTTGAGTATTAATTTATTTTTTAAGAAAATAATTTGTATTTGTTAAAGAAAATATTTTTAATGTATGAAAATAATAATAAAAATCCTAATTTCTAATTAATTTACAAATTAATTAACAAAGACAAAATAAAAGGGGATTAAAATAAATTTATTTTTAGGTCAAAAATTAATTTAATTAAATAAAAGCCTACATCTATTTTTTTATGATTTTTGTATTAAGTAAAATATATTTAAAAGAAAATAAATAAATGAAATAAGGAAAAAGAAAATAAAATGGGCCAGAGGCTGTGTTAGTGAAACAGGGGGTGATGGATTAGCAAGAATGACATAAGGCCCAAAAATGGGGGCCTAGGCGCGCCTAGAAAACAAAAAAAAATCAAAAAATGTTTTTAAAAAATGGAAAAATGTGGCACTGGGGCTCGAACCCAGGTCACATGGGTGAAAGGCACACACTTCTACCGCTGGGGTGGCTATACATCTGGTATCTTATATCAATCCATAAATATATATTTTAAACTCCTTTCATGGTTGTCATCTTCTTCTTCCTCTTGCCATCTTCTTTTACCATTTTTTGAAATCTTGTAACTTCCTCATTTCTCAACAAAAATGGAAAATGTAAACATGAAAGTTGCTCCATTTTTCCTCACAAATCCAACCATGTAAATAAATAAAGCTATAAATAAAAGATGAATGAGAATTTTGTTGGCCCTAATCTAAAACCTAATTTTTAGAGAAAACTTCAAACTTAAAATTCTCCATGCTCAGGCAATATAAATGAAAACTATGGATATGGTTAGCTTCAGGGAAATGATGTCTACATTTTATCTTTGAAAATGGAAGTGGGGATCGTGTTTTTAGTTTGATCAGCTCTTAAGGTGTTGTGATGATCTAGTTAGCTTCAGTGAACCTCCAGGAAGCTAATGCAATGATTAGTTTGTGCTGAGGATGGCTGAATCGTGCTGGAGAGGTTAATGTGCAAAGAAATGTTTTTGGTTATGGAGGATTGTGATGGAGGTGTTACAGTTTCAAAATAGGGATAGGGATGAGTTATGTTTGATGTTACGGAGCTTTAGGATTGACTTGGAGAGGAAACGCACGAGTAGATTGTGAGTTTGGGGTTTAAGGTCAGAATGTGCAACAATGGAGTTTTGAAATGCAAATTCTGACTTTGAGGAGTTCCAGGGTGTTTGAGGGCTTGTGAACTCGTGTCTTAGGTTACAAATAATGTCCTAATTTATAGACATAAGGTTTGAGGACTTGAAATAACTCAGAATTTGAAATCACGTGTTATGGCTTGGTTACTTGATTTTGAAGCAAAGTTGATAAACATGTTTTCAATGTGAAGTACAAGGATTTGTAGGGTGGTTAGCAGGTTGTAGATATGTTGCTTCTTGCATTTAAGTGTTTTTGAGTCATAAGCAACAATGTATGGGCTCAAGAAGAGTTGACATTGTGATTAAAGTTACTTTACTAAAATGGAAGTGGTGACTTTGTGCCAAAAATGGAATAACCACTTGGACAATGTCTCAAATGCTAAGATCAAAGCTCTAACAGTTGTGTAAACATTTAGTTATGGAGTAAAATACAAGTTAGAAGCCTGTAAAGTTGGATTTGTACAACATGCTTGAAGATAGGATTATGTTCATCACAAAATTCTGCCTTGTAAAATAAGTTTGAGACCCTAACTTCTTGCCTTCGATTGTCTTTGCTCAAGAATGATCTTAATGAGTTCATGGACATTTTGTAAATCTTATAATATCCTATAAAACCTTTATGTTTGACATTTTTGAATAATCACTTTGGAACTATGTGAAACTTGGCCAAGAAGTTAGGTCAAAAATCTGCCTAACTAGGGCAAAATTTCACTAAGTGTTTTTGTTTCATGGACATGTCTTTATGAATTTATAACTTAAAATCCAAGAATTTCTAGAAAAAGTTATGTCCTGCAATCTTTTAGATCTCAGTAAGATCTACAACTTTCATGTTGGAAGTTTTCTTTGAATCATCTTGCATCATGGTGAAAATTTGGCACAAAGTCTTGAAAAAAAGGTTAACTTTCCAACACTTAGAAAAATTTCTAAGTCATAGAATTTTGACTTTTCAATGATAATTTTGACTTTTTTGATTTCTTGATGAACAATCTTCCCATTTTGACATGTCTTGATGAAATATGATTTTTGAAACCTGTTTTTGATCAAAATGTCAAAGTGACTTTTCAGTGTACAGTTGACTTTTTCATCAGTTGACCAAATTTCCACTATCAATCAATTGATCATGAGAAATGTTTTGAACCATGCCATTGGGTCAAAATGATGCATTTGAGTCATTGATATCATGTATAAAACCAATAAGTCATGTATTTGGTCAAAAGTCAAAAATTGAGCCTGCTTAGTCAAAACCCTAATTTTGACCATTTTGCCCTTTTGGTGATTTGATCAAATTTCTTAAGGAATTGCGATCCAAACTTGACCAATTGACATATAGGAGTTCAAAATGTTGATATGGATCAAAAATTATTGAATTTTACTGTAAATTGATCACATTTCACTATTTTCCCAATACAGTTGATTTTAGGTCAACTGATCAATTGACTGAGCAAAAATATGATTCAAAGCTTGAAACTTGACATAAGCAATCTTGAGAATCCAAAATGATCCGTGAAAGTCATATGGTGCATTAAAAGTCCATTTTTCCTTTTGAAAACTCAAACCCTAATTTGAGTCATCAGTATTGAGGAGGTGTCTTTGAGCTGATCAAACCTTGTGCAGTCTTGAATTAATAGAGATCTTGTGAGAGAATTCTTGAGAAAATGAGAGGGAATATTTTGGGGTACAACAGATGGTGTCTATAAGCCCGTCTCTGACAACTCTCCATCACCTCTCCAAATTTCATCTTTAAGCCCATTTCCGGTATAATCAACCAACATCATTACTTCGGGCACATGCGACTGCAAATTTCTAGGCACTTAAGTGTTCAATCATCTTCTACCTTCAAATCACGAATGGCGTACAGTCCAATCTAACTCTTCAAGTTTAAGAAGATTGAACAGGGGAAGTTGTTGTACCCCAAAATTTGTCCTCCCATTTTCTTCAAAGCATTCTTCTAAGATTCTCAAATACTCAAGGATTCTTAAGAGTTGATCAGACAAATTCACCTCCTAAGCAATGGGTCCATAATTAGGGTTTCATATTTTACAAGGAAGAATGGGTTTCAAGGGTCTCAAATGACTTTCATGGTTCATCATATATCCTCAATAATGATTATGTCAAGTTCCAAGTCTTGCATCACATGTTTGCTCATTCAATGACTCAGATGATTGAAAATCAATTGTATTGGATAAAAAGTCAAATGTTGTCAACATACAGTCAACCTTTAAGATTTTTTGTCAACATTAACATTTTGAGGGTATATTAACAATTTGATCAAGGTTTGACCATGATTCCTCAAGGAATGCCCTCAAATCATCAAAGGTCAAAAATTGCCAAAATTAGGGTTTTGACTGAAGATTGAAGCATGATCATAAGGACTCAAATACAACATATTGACATAATCACATGTCTCAAGACATTTCCAAAGATGCAAGTAATTGATAGTTGAAAATTTGAATTAATTCATGAAAAGTCAACAGTCACTCAAAAGTCAAACTTTGATTTTTTGGTCAAACATTGGAATTCAAAAATCAAGTATCATCAAGACATTCAAAATTATCAAACTTGATCATCAAGAATCAAAAAGTCAACAAAAGTCAAAAGTCAAGATTTTCAAACACTTAGAAAAAATTTAAGTGTTTTGTACCTAAAAAACCTAACTTCACAAGCAAGTTTCCTCAAAATACAAGTTGATTCAAGGAAAACTTTCAACATGAAAGTTGTAGGGATTGATGAATTCTACAACTTTTATAATGTGATATGATCCTCAAAATTTCTTAACTTAAGAGATATGAGTCCATGAAGTTCTGATTATTTTTACCCAACACTTAGAAAAAAAATTCTAAGTGTTTTGTTCTTAACAAAGTCACTACTTTATGGCCATTTTTCACTAAGAACCAAATTGATTTAGGAAAAACTCACAACATAAAAGTTGTAGATCTTGATTCAAGCTTTCCAAAATGTCCAAGAACACATTTTTATCATACTTGAGCTAGGATATTCGAAGATATGAAGTTGGGCATCCATTCTTGAATTTCAAGTCATTTTGTGAAGAACTCAAGAGCAAATCTCATAACCTTATCATTCAATCTCACTTTTCAGGCCATGTTGCTTCTAAATCTCCACATAATTAGAGATTCACATAAAATTATGGTACATTACATAAATATTTGAAGCTTTATCCACTTGATCATATCATTTTTGGATGAAATTGCAAAAAGATCACTTTAATCACAAAGTCCACTCCTTGAGCCTCTAACTTATTTCTTCTAATCACACTCAACATGAATGCTCAAAAGAAATATCTATAAGGCTACCAACCACCCTATTGATGCATTGGAACAACAATTTTCACACAAACTTGGTTGTTTCACCTCAACCAAACCAAAACTCTATCACTTGCAAAACTGACCATTTCATTATGTGTAACCTTTGCCTATAAATATAGAGCTCATTTGCAATCCATAGCACGTTTAGATAAGCCCTCTAACCCTCTCAAACTCTCCCAAATCAGAATTGGCTTCAAAAACTCCATTTTTGAGCTTTGAAGTCCAAATCTTTGAATCTCTCAATCCTTGCAGCTTTTGTCCAAACCAATCATCCAAACACTTCATATACATCATATATAGTTGATCCAAACACCAATTTCATCATTGTAACATCATCTTCAACATCCACCATTTTCAAAATCAAACTTTGAAACTTGACTTGAGTAGACTGATCCAGACCCTCTCAAGGAAAAGTAAGAGTTGCAACATACTCACCAAGGTCCAAGGAAGCTAAAACAAGCATCACATTACTTCTGGAAGTCATGTAGAAGACATTGAATTTTTGCATCAAGAGGTAAGTTTTTCAAACTTTAAAATCTCTGTACAAGCATCAGTTGCATTTATTTTCTAAAGGAAAAATGTAGATATCATGTATATGAAGCTAACCATATCTTTAGTTTTCATTTTAACTGACTCTGGGATGAGAATTTTGAAACTGAATTTTTTGAACACTTAGGTTTTCGTTTGGTACCAATAGAAAATTCTTGAAAATCTTTGAGTTGTGGCTTTAGAAAATAATACCATTAGATTCCTTGCAAAATTCTAAGCAAGTTTGGTTTTTATATCTTTAAAAATGATTGAGAAATGAGGAAGTTAGAATTTTTGAGAATGGAAGTTATGTTATTACTGTTACTGTAAGAGCGTGCAAAGGAAGAAGAAGAAGGAAATTGCATTTTTAAATTTTCAACATTGAGTTTATATTATATTAAAGGATTATTGTTTTATCACTGGATGTAACAGCCGCCCCAGTGATAAGCGTATGTGTGTTAAGGTATTATTGTGATAGGGCATGGGTTCGATCCCTGCCCCTGGCATGTTATTTTTCCATATTTTCTCTACAGATCCAGTATAAGCAAGGCAAGCGCACGCGTGGTACATCCTCACATCTCAACCATCAGATCATGTTCATCACCATCCAACGCCCAGAATTGCATCCCTACAATGGACCTCCTGAGTTGCTCATACTGGATCCACGAATTCCTTGTCTCGGGTCTTTCTTTTTTGCTTTCTAACACCCCCATTTTACTTGTTCAAACACAGGCCCATTTTATTTCCTTTTTTATTTTAATTAACTTTTCCTTTTTCTAAATCACTTTTATTTAATCAGAAAAAAATCATAAAAATGATTAAAAAATTAGATTTAGATTTTTAATTAATTATTTTAATTTTTGACAAATAAAAATTAATTAATTTAATCACTTTTATTTTATTTAATTAGAATTAGGTTTTATATTTCAAATATCTTTTCTAAATAAAACACCAAAAAATATTTTCTAAATACTTAGAATTCTTTAGACTTTAATTAGTTAATTTAATTTTTTATAATAAAGATTAAATAAATTAATCACACCTTATTTTATTTTAAAATAATTAAATTGTAAATTAAATTAGAATTAGGTCCAACTTTTTATTTCACATTTCAAGTTTTTTCTAAACAAAGAAACAACAAAATATTTTCTTAAAATACTTAGAATTTTTAGGTTGTTTTTCATCTTTCCCCTTTCTATCTCCGTGCATTTGTTTATTTTTCGCATTAATACAATTATGTAACTGTCAAAAGTTTGTAATAGATAATTAAGGTTTATTTCTTTCCTCCCCCATTCATAAAACTTGTACCCCCACTCCCGAAGCGTTGTAATAGCGTAGGACATTTAATTTCTGCAATTTACTGCTTTCCTTATTAGTGTTAGTAATTAGAGTTTGTATGGTAAGATTAAAATCAATCATTAGAAAACCTAATCACAAGACAAATACTTGAAATCAAAGCACTTCGCACACGCGCACCTCTAGGATAACCTCACTTGTTTCCTCGGATTAAAACGGTCATGTCCCTCGAACGTGAGATGCTTTAGCAAAGACCCTCGGTTAAAAGATCGTAGTCCCTCGATGACCCTTTGATGTTTCCTTTGATAAACGATATTAGTCCCTTACTAGAATTTATAAAGCGTCTTACAAGTTTCCTTATATGACTGTATGATGACCCACGCTTGTCCCTCACATCCAATGATAGGGCTCTCTACTAACTAATGGAAGGTTAGAACTATCTAAAGGAGGAGGAAAATAACAAAGACTTTTTGAGTAGGTAGATCGCTCGTAATCGCTTGCTCACAAACTAAAACAATTTCTACACTTCACACTTTCAAAATAACTACTTTCAAAATAACTACTTTCAAAACACTTTATAAACACTCTATAGGATTGATACAAGGGTTATTATAAAGCAAACCGCCTTAAATTGACATTTTCAAAACACTTTCCAAAACCAAAACTTCTTTCCAATAAATATTTTCAAAACAAACATTTTTGTATACATTCTCAATGATATGAGAATCATTACAAAATTGTCGCACTTTGGTATTTTTCAAAATATTTTCAAACATACACAAACACAAAGCATTTTTAAAGTGAGCTAGCAATTAAGAGCCCGTGATAACTACAGATGAAAAGGGTGCTAACACCTTCCCTTTTCATAACCTACCCCCCGAACTCAAGAAAATTCTCAAAGGTCTTTCTTGTTCTTTTCACCCTTTCCTTTATTGGATAAAAGAAAAGTCGGTGGCGTCTCTTGCTATCCGCAACATTTGCAATAAAATGAAAAATCCAAAAGTCAGTTCTCGCACTGTATTATAACTATCATTTCAATTCACACTAGAAAACGTATTTCAAATACCATTTATCACACACACACTCTCTAGTTCTTAACTTTTTCCTTAGTACTTTTGAGAGTGAAACTTTTATCTATGAGGTGTTAGGTTCTGGTGGGGGGCAGTGTTTTAATATCTATATTGTAAGAAGTTTGTTATTAGTTGTGAGATAAACTAAAATCCTGGTATTAAGATCTCAGATGTCCTAAAAGATGTTGAGACACATTTCTCTGAACAAACACACAATGACAAGGTAAACGATAAACACAGTGCAGAAAAGTAAAGGACACATAGGATTATTAACCTAGTTTGGTGTATAACAACATGTACTCTGGGGGCTACCAAGCCAAGGACAAAATCAACTAATGTATGAATTTGAAGCTAAAATCCTCTGTTTACAACTTCTCACTTAATCACTACCCTTGCTTAACTTCTACCTAAGACTCACCTAGGTATGAGACCATTCTCAAATCAATTCCAATCACAAAGGATGAAACATATTGCTACGTGGAGACTGACGCAGTGAGTTAATTGCAAATTTCGCACATTGTTGCATAGATCCTGATGCAATAAGCTATATCGCGAAGAGGGGAACACATTGTTGTGTGGAGATTGACGCAATGAGTTGAATTGCAGATTTTGCACATTGTTGCATGGAGCCTGACACAATGAGCTAGATTGAAGAGGAGAAAAAGCATTACCGCATGGAGACTGACACAATGAGTTAAATTACATATTTCACACATTGTTGTATGGATCCTGACACAATGAGCTAGATTGTAGAGGAGGAAACACATTGGTACATGGAGCCTGACAAAATTGGTTGAATTGCTGATTTCCCACATTGCTGCATGGAGCCTGACACAATGAGCTATATCACAAAGAATGAAAACAACATTGCTGCATGGAGCCTGGTGCAATGAGTTATATTGCATATTTTACACATTGCTTCATGGAGCCTGACAAAATGAGTTATATTGCAAAGAAGGAAAATACATTGTTGCATGGAGACTGATGCAATGAGTTAAATGGCGGGTTTTGCACATTGTTGTATGGAGCCTGACGCAATGAGCTATATTGCAATGAAGGAAACACATCGCTGCATGGAGACTGACGCGATGGGTTATATCGTAGAAAAGTTGTTTTTTATGATCAACCCTTAGATAACTAAATCAGAGATGAGATTGGGTTTTTACCGGTTGTGTCTGTTCTCAAGCAAGACTATCATCATGAAGAAATAAACCCCGGATTTTCTTTATACGTACATGCCCCAAATGTTATGAATGGCCTTGTTACTTTTATATGGTTATGTTTATGTCATGCTTGATGTGAGGCTCTTAGTGGGAAATCTACTGTCGGGATTTCCAAGGAATCTATTGCCAAGATTCGACTTTGAACTACCTTCTGTCGAGGTCTTCTGAATACACATCTGCCGAGATTAATCAGGTGAATCTACTACCAAGATTCGTTGTAAAATTACCTTCTGTTGAGTTCTTCTGGATAATCAACTATCGGGATTAACCAGGGGAATCTACTGTCGGGATTCAATGTAGAATTACCTTCTGCCGAGGTCTTTTGGATAATCAACTGCCGAGATTAACCAGGGGAATCTATTGCCGAGATTTAACGTAGAATTACCTTCTTCTGAGGTCTTCTTGATAACCATATGCCGAGATTAACCAGGGAAATCTACTGTCGAGATTCGTTGTAGAATTACCTTCTGCCGAGGTCTTCTGGATAACCATCTGCCGAGATTAACCCGGGGAATCTACTGCCGAGATTCGTTATAAAATTACCTTTTTCTGAGGTCTTCTGGATAATCAACTATCAGGATTAACCAGGGGAATCTACTGCCGAGATCCGATTGTGAATTACTTTCTGCCGAGGTCTTCGGATAATCAAATGTCTAGATTAACCAGGGGAGTCAGCTGCCGAGATTCGATTATGTATTATCTTCTACTGAGGTATTCTGGAAAATCATCTGCCTAGATTAACTAGGAGAATCTATTATCAAGATTCAATTTGTGAACTACCTTCTGCCGAGGTCTTCTGGATAATAAAACGCCGATATTAACCAGTGGAATCTTCCATCGAGATTTAGTGTAGAATTCATAACTTAATCGACAATGATGATTGTCTTCACATGAAACATGGTTTATGTTATTCATGCATATTTGATTGATGCATGAAATGTAATGATTGATTGACGCATGTAATGAGTGACTTGGATATGTGTAAATGGATGTTGGACTTTGAAAAGAGAATTCGTGATTGGGATTTTTGAGATATGCTCGACCTATGATGTCGGACTTCGTTAGACGGATGAGACGACCAGTATAGCTTGATTCTGGACCGAGGAGCCCTAATACATGATTCATGCAGCTGTATGCTTTATGATTAGGACTCGAATGGTTTTTTGAATGGTGCCCTTGTGATGGGTCGTGGATGATTAAAGTGTAGAGGTTTTCCTATGCAACAAGGTTGCTTGTCACATGATGGTTGAATTTTATGTTATCATGATTTCCCGATACTCGAATTGAACTTGAAGATTTTCGATGTAAAAGAAAGATTCACTGGAGATTATGAAAGTATGCGGAGATCTTGCCCCTATGTGGACTATCCTTTCCTAATTTGTCGGTAAGGTCTTGGAGGATATTCTCATTGATATGAGTTTGGAAATAGTTTGATCATAATATGAATGACCCCACTATTTTGCATTATTCCCCTAATTAAAAGACTTTTGTAAATGTTTTCCTTTGATGAACCATTTTGAATCAACTCCTTTTGACCGAGCCTCGTAGTGGTTTGCCCCAACATTCAAATTTTGAAAATGTGCCCCTCAATCTTCAGGATTTAGAGGGAGTACCGTCAGAAAGAACTTAGAACTTATCATGAACTTAACATAGATTTCCCCAAGTATTCGAAGCTCGAAAAGTTTGTACTTGAAGTTGCTTGAAGGGGAACTTGGACCCTATGTATATAGGATGAACTTGGTACGTTCTTCCCCAACATTTGAATCTTGGAAGGTTGCCCCTGATTATCAAGGTCTTAAGAGGTTTTTTAAAACGAGGAAACTGAGTCATATCTTGTTGTGACATGACTTAATTAAGGAATGCTCCTTCGAAAGGTATATCGATGATTGAATAGTGCTTTGAAATTTGATCCAAGTTGATTAAATCTCAGAATGATCACCCCTTGTCAATAGTATCTTCATGTGATATTACCCCTACGATCATTAGTATTTTCCCCTTTTTAATGGGGTCCTCTTAGATGCTTTTCCCCTAGTTAGAAGCCTCTTGGAAATGTTGCCTTTGATCAGACCCTTTTTTTAAATCTCCTTGATGCTAAGTATTGATTCATAGATAAAATTGTTCATTTTGAAAAAGTAATCCTAATGTGATGCCCATGCAAGTTCTTGAAATCGAAATTTATTATGGAACATAAATGGATGATTAGAGATAGCGATTCGAAGAAGTGAAGTGATTAATAATTTTAACAAACATAGGAGTCAGTTTAACACAAATCTTGCTGAGTATGCTTTCATAGTGAACCTAACTTCAATTAGGACTTTTAAAGGTTATAACATGGACATGGTTCGTGGTTTAAAAAACAAAAGATATAAGGCTCAAAATTTATTTAGCCCACCCCATTCTCCTTAATGTTCTCCAATCCTAAGTTCAATTAATCCAATAAATACGTATAATCCCCAAGAAAAATTTCATAGTCGCGCAGATGATGAAAAGCGTATATAAAAGTCCAAGCACTGATGATAAGCATTGATAAGATCCAAGCATTGATGAGAAGCCTTGATGATCCTTGTGGTGGCAGTCACAAGATTATTTTCTAATTTATTTTATTTAAATCCCTTATTTTGCATGGACAGATTTTTTTTGAAACATTTTTTTCGGTCCATCGGGATGTCCTAACTTGTGCCTAAGTCAACAAAAATTTTGATATTTTTCTTTTTGACTTAGCAAGCTTTCTCCTTTTTTTAGTTTTTTTTTTACTTTTAATTTTGAAAATTTGTGACTGTCATGCTGATTGTTGTAAGCTTCTTTTTCATCGTTTACTCGATCTTGATTGATATACTGAGGAAGAAGACGTCATGGACTTTGTCTTTGTTGATTCCTCAATCTTGGATGATGAACGCGAGGAAAACGATGCGCTTGAACTTTTTCTTAGATCGTTTCCTCAATGATGTATCGAGGAAAGAGATATGCTTGAACCTTTGCTTAGATAGTTTTGATTCTCCTGGAATTAGAATGCATCTTTAAATTAATTGAAATCTACCCTACCTCTGGTTAAGATTAAAGGATTTTTTTAAAATAGAAAGAACTCCAACTTCTGGCTCGAGATGGTTAACTACGGATTAACTCCTTATATCTCCACTGTTTAGGAATTGAAACAATGCCTTATATTGTCAGCTAAGCCTTACTATTAAAAAGCATACATCAGTAAAATTCAATTATTTTGTATTTTCATCATTCTCCGTCAAAGTTTTTAAAGCTATGCAATGGAAGATAGAAAATAATAATAGAAAGTCATTGATTACTTATGGAAAGTGATGGAAGAGTGGATACAAATGGATCGATTTCAAAAACATGTATGAATACTTTATTAGAATTATTGATCCAAAGATACAAATTTATAGCAAATGAAAATTAACAACTAGGAAATTACAAATTGAAATGATAAAGGCCTAATGATCCAGAGATAAGCCCCCTTGTTGATCCACTGACTTTAGGGGATTATTCTTAGTCTTTGGATTTGTCAAAGCAAAGGGAGACCACTCACCAATGGGATCCCTTCTTCAAAATTCAATTGCTTGTTGTTGATCAAATCTTGGACCTTGTGTCTGAAACCCCAACATATTTCAAGGGTATGTCCTGGAGAATTGGCATGAGACTCGCACCTGGAATTTGCATCATACTTAGGCGGGAGTGTCCCATTTGGAGGATTCGGTGACCTCTGCTCTACCAAAGATACCTTGAGTAAATGTTTTAGTAGCTGATTATGCGGTATGGGAAGTGGATCAATCTTCTTGGTGGTAATTTTTATCTTCCCCTTTGTTGAGCATTTACCTTATGTTGATAAGGTTGTCATAGTTACTGTTGAGGTGGGGGAACTCCCTACGGTGGTGGAATTTGTGGTGCTGAATAGGCCCATGGCTAGGATGACGAAGGGTTACCTTCGCTCCTCAGTAATAATTGTATGATCAAGTTCATTTGAGTCTTCATCTAGTGGACCTCCTCCTTCAACAGTTTTTGGTATCTTTTGAGTTCCTACATGGCTTCTTGATACATGCGTTGAGTTTGCTTGTGAGTATCAAGAATCTTGCTTGTTGGATCATGGTTGGATAAGGGTGGATGTTTTCTGTAAGTGGAAGAGATATGAGCTTTATGCATATGGATGAAAATGGAAATTTATGAAGAATGGTTGGGTATAAAAAAATATTTTTTTTGGCTTTTAGGTACGCAAAAAGTTTCATAGATATGCAATGCGATGTAGGAATAGTATGAAGGTAGATATAGGGGTACCCTATGCAAGTTTAATGATAGACATGATGATATCTTACATTGACTCAGATATTGAGACAGGTAGGGACTCCTTACGGACGGAGATGATAATAGACATAGATTTGATGATATCCTATATTATCTCAGAGATTGAGACATGCAGGAATTCCTTGAGGATTATGGACAATGAAATACGACGAGGAGTCTCTATAGAATAGGGATTACGGCATAGACGGAAGCCCTACGGGCTAGAGATAGTAGTAGAAGAAAAGATAACCCTTACGAGTTTAAAGATTTTAGTGGGATTTGTGAAAAGGTTCCCTTAGAAGGTAGGTTCCCAGTATTGGCCTACGGATATTCTATCGAGGATGTCTCTCAAGAGGTTATCCTTTTGCAGAATTCCACCAACTCTAGGCGAAGTCGTCGCATAAACTCATAGGATTGACGTAACCCCTTGGCTAATAGACGGACCTTCTTTCTAAGGTTTTTTTGAAAATATTTTTGCAAAATTTTAAATCCCACCACAGACATAATAATATGATGAATAATAAAAAAATAAAAAAATAAAAAAAAAATTAAATGATAAAGAAATAAAAACCCAATAAACAAGAAAAACCCTAAAACCCTAAAACCAAAAGGCAGGGCTTCTAAACCTAGATTTGAATTCCCAACAGAGTCGCCAGCTATTGTAATTAGTTTTAAAATAAGAGTCACCACCCTTAATTTTTATCCTAAGGAAGGGAATATAAAGGAATAACCCTAAAAGTTTAGAGATTCTAGATTGTTGACTCGGTTCTAGACGAGGGGAAGGTGTTAGGCACCTTTCATCTACCTTGTTCACAAGAATACTAGGTTTAGAAGCGCAATTTTAGGAAATAGGGTTTTTATTTTTATTAGGGGAACTCGCCACGATTTTAATGGTATGCCTACTGTAATATG
Organism: Vicia faba; assembly: GCA_948472305.1. Taxonomy (NCBI): domain Eukaryota; kingdom Viridiplantae; phylum Streptophyta; class Magnoliopsida; order Fabales; family Fabaceae; genus Vicia; species Vicia faba. Next base: position 238,431,900 of record OX451741.1, on the reverse strand, counting down.
GTGGGAGAGATGACTTTTGGGTTTTGCGTTTTATCGCAAATGTTGCGGTTAGCAAGAGTCACCGCCGACTTTTCTTTTATCCAACAAATGAAAGGGTGAAAAGAACATGAAAGACCTTTTTGAGAATTTTTCTAAGTAATGGGGTAGGTTATGAAAAGGGAAGGTGTTAGCACTCTTTTCATATGTAGTTATCTACGGGCTCTTAGTTTCTAGCTCACTTTGAAAATGCTTTTTTGTGTAAGTGTATTTTTGAAAACATTTTTAAAAAAAGATGCCTTAGTGCGGCAAACATTGTAATGATTCTCGTATCATTGAGAATGATACAAAGTGTTTTTGTCTTTGAAAATATTTAGAAAAGAGAGTGTTTGTGTGAGAACTTGTTTTCTTTTGTGAGCAAGCAACTACAAGTTGTCTACCTACTCGGAAGATCTTTGTTCTTTTTGTATTTTCCTTTAGACAATGTGTTGTACCCAAAAATTTGCCCTCTCATTTTTTACAAGATCTTCTCTTACATGGGTGGTTACAAACATTTTCCTGGAGAAAAATAACAAATTTTGAAGTTGGTTAAAGTACCTTTCGGTTGGCCTCTCCAAAGTCGCTTTTGATTGGCATCTCCAAAATGCCTTTCGATTGGCCTCTCTAAAATACATTTCGATTGGCATCTACATAGCACCCTTCGATTGGAATGGATAAAGGTCCTTAGATTGGCTTGTTAACAAGGCCTTTCGATTGGAATTTTAGCAAGGTCTTTCGATTGGCATCAGAACAAAGACGTCTTCGATTGGCATATTAATGGCACTTCGATTGGTATCAGAACAAAGTATCTTTCGATTGGCCTCATCGCCAAGCCCTTTGATTGGCATGGATACAAGGCCTTTCGATTGGACTCATGGCCAGGCCCTTCAATTGCCATGGATACAAGCCCTTTCGATTGGCCTCATGACAAACTTTCGATCGGCATGGCAAAGAATCCTTCTATTTAGCATCTCAAGCAAGGAAGCTTCGACAGGCATGTTAACCAAGTACCCTTAGATTGGCCTTTTGGCAAGACTCTTCGATTGAAGTTTCAATAAATACCCTTCGAGTGGTATTTAGGCGAAGGATCTTCGAATGACGGGAGGGTTTTCGAAGGAGTCTAGTGTCCAGGTTCATTTCAAGATTCCCATAGAGACAGGAACGTTTCAAAAAGGGAATGCTTTTAATATGTCTGATTCTTGTCTCATGGTCTTAAAAGCCTGTTTAAATGGCTATCTCTTACCGTTACAAGACACCCTCATACTCCTATAAATACAAGGGCAAGCATACAGTGCTAAAGGGAAAAAAGGAAAGGGGGCGAAAGAGAAAAAAAGAGCAAACAAAAGAGACAAAGGGGGACGAAAGAGAGAACATAGGCGAATGGAAGAAGAAAACGAAAGAGAGGACATAAGGGGTACTATACACACACGCATACACATTGAAATTGAAGAGTCCAGACACACGCACTGCTTAAAAAAAACCAACAAGCCTCCCAGTCGAAGCACCCTTTGCAGGTTCCCTCATCCCGGAGTCCACCTCAACTCCTAAGCGAACATCTCCACACCCAAAGATGTAGATCGAAGCACACCGGCCATAGGTATAATTATGAAATTCATTTTCTTAATCTAAGCGCGTTTATTCATTCTAATGTGTTTGTGTGTGTTTGTAAGGAAGCGTTAAGTAGGTTACAATCCTCACAGACCTTCCATTGTTAAGGCACGTGAGTTTGGTTCCTTCGAATCTCAAGATTCTTAGGGTTTCAGGACAGGACGAACCCAGATTCGAATTAAAGAGGGTTTCAAATCAGAGAGTGGTTCGAGTTAGGGGGTAAGATCACCCCCTGGATCTCTAACATTTGTTCATTATGCAGAAATATTGTTTAGGGCTTCGAAGCAGCCAGCTTCGAGCTGGGTAACACAGGAGCATTCTGTCATTTTTAAACCCATATTTGAATCGCAGGATTCTTGGTATTGCACGAAGAAATGAGTTCAAATCCTAATTAGAGAGGGAATCAAAGGACCTAGGTTCAACACCCAGGTCTACATTTGCTTTGTTGCTAACATTTGTTGTCGGTCCAGCATAAATAAGGTCACAGCACGCAGAATCAAAAGACCTGAACTTAGCACCTAGGTCATACTCTTCGTTTCTGCCAACATACCTTTACAGAGTCATTGTCAACATAGCATCCCCCCTGGATAGAAAGACAGTCATCTCTCCCTGGGTCGATGGACACCCATCTCTTCTGGATCGAAGCTTTCCTTTTCCTCAGGATCGAAGGGCAAGGCTTTTCACTGGATATAAGGCAGCTCAAACCTCTCTTGATCCAGCTTCCTGAATTGCACCTTTTACTTCCTGTTTCTTTCAATTTCATTCTGTTTTGAATATTTTGTTTCTTTTTTAATCAACATTGAATCAAAAAACTACAAAAACATTAGGATAGTTTTTTTTCTATTAAACCAATTTTATTAATTAATCATCTAATTATCTTAACGTTTTCCCAAAATAAAATAAAACATCAAAAAGATTTTATTCTTAGGATTTTTAGACGCTATTTTCAATTCGTGTGCATCTTATTTTATTGTAACTCCTCACAGTTGTAATAGCTTTAGATTTAAAATTCCGCACTTTTAGTTTCTCGCTTTTTTTATGTAACTGTCCTGAAGCCTTGTAATAGCGTAGGACCACTATATTCTGCATTTTACTACTTTTCTTATTAACTGCTAGTAATTAGGATTGTATGATAAGACTAATAATCAAACGCTAGCAAACTTAACAAAAAGACAAAAAATAACTGAAACACAACACAATTGCACACAAGCACCTCTAAGGTACGCCCACCTTGGTTTCTTTTTAAAAACAGTCATGAGGCAGATATGCTTTAGCAAAGACCCGTAAAATTCAAAAATATCATAGTCCCTCGAGGACCCTACGGTGTTGCCTTTCGGTAAATGATCACATCCCATAAACAAAATTGCTAAAGCATCTCCGTAAATTGCCTTCGTGACTGTAACGTCCCTTTTGAATGTCCCTATACATCCAACAACAAGGCTACCTAATCACTAATAGTAGGACAGCACTGTGTAAAGGGAAGGAGGAGAAGAACACCCTTTTCGAGTACAAAAAGTATATAGTTGTTAGAAGTTTGCTCTAAAAGATACTTTTTGCACTTACACACGAAAACTACTTTTCAAAAGACATTTCAAAACTTTTGCTTTGTTAACACTCTTGAGGACCGATACAAGAGTTAAACACAAAGAAAATCACCGCACTAAGGCATCTTTCTAAACATTTTCAAACACAAAGCACAAAAGCATTTTGAAAAATGAGCAAACCTCTAAGAGCCCGTGGAAAACCACGGATGGAAAGGGTGCTAACATCTTCCCATTCCATAAACTATCCCCCTTACTCAAAAAACATCTCGAAAAGGTTTTTTTCTGTTCTTTTCACCCTTTCCTTGTTGGATAAAAGAAAAGACGGTGGCGACTCTTACTTACCGCAGATTTGCGAACAAAAAATGCAAAACCAGTAGTATATAAACATTCGGTTATGCCACCGTGTTACAGAACTGGAGACTCTGCTAGGTATTAAAAAAGTGGAGTTACCTTAGAGTTAGTTCATTATTTCACTGCTTTGTTGTGCTTTGTTTGTTTTATCCTTGGAGGGTTATTTGGGTTGTTACTATAGATCCTACACTCGGATCTGGGGCATACTTTTAGGTAAACAGCAATAGATCATGGAGATTGTATGGCATAGACCGATATGGTTGAAGCAATGGCTGTGTTGGTGTGACACTTTGGTTGGTACCGGTATCCCTTGTGTTGAATCGAGGAGAATACGGGGTCGTCGCATGGTGTCGTGAAGCACTAAAGGACCTTAGAACCTTAGTTGAACAAACTTGGCCATTAGAAAGTAGTGAGATAGTCGGTCTCGGTGTAAAGCTGGGAATTGGTTGATACTCAATGCTACACTCATTGAGATTGGACTTTTGAGATGTTTCGGCCGCAAGAAAAGATTGCTAAGTTGAAATAAATCGGTAAAGGAAGATCAGTGATATTGAAACTCCTTAGAACCCGGTTACTATTTCTAAGACAGGTTGAGCCAACTAAACTTCAAGAGGGTACTTACCTACAAACCCCATGCAAGCCTAAACCTAAGGCTGCTTGTGTGATTTGTTTGCTTTCAACTTGAACTACTTGCAGGGTTTTATTATCTGACAACATGATTTCCTTGCGGGATTTGTTTATATTCATTATCCAATAAACTGGATTTCTTGCAGGGTTCACTTGTTTACATAACCTTACACTTTTTCTTAAGGCATAGCATACACATCATAACATCACGCCACAACATTTCCTTAACCATTTCAAGGATCTCAAGGGTTTGTGATGCAGGTTATGTTAAATCAGATGTCTAGCAATGGGCAAAGGGGATTTATTTTCCCCTAGCCAATGCCGTCAAAAGATCAAAACCCAATGACTTGATTCAGGGGCTATAACCCACTTGATATGGTGAGCTTGACTCTCGTAGAAGGACCTTCAACGATACGAAGTTCTTAAATCAAAGCTACAAATTTCAACTACTGACATCTTCTTATTTACCCTACGAGTCCTTGAAAACATTGCATTTGCATATTATACATGTTATTGCATAAACAGGTTTCAGAGCAGGGTCCTCATCTTATTCACTGTTTATTTCAGCAAGTAAAGAAAGGGCTCTTGAACAAACAGTCAAAGACCTTCAGGCTTAAAACGCTCAATTCCAACAAATGTTCCTGACTCTGACCCAGGGGAAAGAAGACCTGAGAGCTCTGCTCGTCAAAAAGAAGGCTAAGAAGGTAAAGAAACCAGTTCGTGTGGGAAGGAGAAGACCAGCTAATCACGCTCTAGATTCCGCAACCTCATCAAAGGGAGGGGATAATCAAGAGGAAGAAGATGAGGAATCAGAGGAAGAAGACAATAATCCAACATCTGAAGAAGATGAATCTAACTATGATGAGGAGGAGTATCCTCCTGCTGATGAAAAATACAAACAGCTGGAGGATCGGCTCAATGCCATAGAGATTCAAAGGGTGCCCGGTATGGATTTCGGAGAATTAGGTTTGGTTACAGGGGTGGTCATCCCACCTAAGTTCAAGGTCCCCATATTAGCAAAATATGACGGTGTTTCCTATCCCAAGCTTCACTTGAGGTCATATGTCAGAAAGATCCAGCCTCACACTACTGACCGGAAGTTATGCGTCCATTTCTTCCAAGAAAGATTGGCTGGCACTCAACCGGATTGGTTCTATCAGCTACAAGGAACTGATATCCACACCTGGGAAGACTTGGCTGCTGCTTTCTACAAGCAGTACCAATACAACGCTGACCTGGCACCAACTCGAGTGCAACTGCAGAATATGTCCATGAGCGCAAAGGAAGGTTTCAAGGAATATGCACAAAAATGGAGGGATCTAGCTAGCAGGGTACAACCTCCTCTGAATGATCGTGAAATGGTCGACATGTTCATGGGCACTCTGACAGGCCCATTCTTCAATTTGTTGATTGGGAGTTCCTCATCCGGGTTCACCGAAATGGTTCTGACTGGAGAAAGGATCGAAGGTGGTATCAAGAGTGGGAAGATCCCGATGGCTACATATTCTAATGCTGAGAAGAATCCATTTGCTGGTAAGAGGGAAGCCAATGTTGTATATGGCTAGAAGGGTTACAATAAGGCCGACAACCACAATCAATCTGTGGGGGCAATAATGGTCTCTAACTCTACACTTGTGCAACGACACCAACAGGGGAACCAGCATAAAGAGGTCACGCCTAAGAGACAGTTCACCAAAATCAACATGTCACTAGCCCAAGCGCTACAACACATGTTAGAAGCAGGGTTGATTATGTTGAAGGCTCCTCTACAAAATCCTAACACTTCTGCTCCTAGTTACCACCCTGTTGAAAGGTGTGCATACCATTCTGACAGTCCAGGACATGATACCAATGGTTGTTGGGCTCTGAAGAACAAAATTCAGGATATTATTGATGCCAAAGAGGTTAAATTCGACCCTCCAGAGACTCACAAAGTGATCACTGCTCCTAGGCCAAATCATTGAGAACGTCCAGTTCATTTTTATTTTTCATCTGTAATTTCATTTATTGTTTAAACAATTACTGTTATGCCGAACTTTGGTTTTCCCATTAATGCATCACATATGTTTGTCTTGAATAATTTTATTGTCATTTTATTTAAACTATTAAACTACTTCCTTTTTGTGATATTCAACTCTCGATCAAACACTCTGAGCCTTTAGAGGAAGGATGACGAAAACAATACCATAATCCATACAGTGTGCTTTTGAACAGACCTTGTTGATGATGTACAGGCGTTGTTTCAAATCCCAAATAGTGGAGTTATAAGGAAGATAATCCCTAGTCAACCCCTTTGAGCCTAAGAAGTAGGAGTTTTCTTTTCACACAAATTAAAACCCTTAATTATAACCTGGGGCAGGGTAGTTTTCTCGGTTAATTCAGACGCGCATTCAGTTGCTATCTTCTGCTTCGTACACAATGAATAGCATCGAAGACGTCCTTCCAAATCAAAAGACGGTGATGGTTCCACATAATCGTCAAGACAGGAAGTCATTATCTCTCACAATAAAGGCCCGTTAAGTCGAAACCTATGAAGGAGACTTAAGAGAAAGAAAAAACGGGGGCATCCCGCTGATTGTAATCACAAAAAGAAACAATTCAGGCAAAATAAGGGATAACGAAAACCAAAAAAAGAGCTCCTACAAATCCTAGACAAAAAATAGGTTACAAAAATGACTGCCTTCTCAAACAAATGTTCAAATTCTGAACCACCACTAGAATATCAAGGACATTCCAAAACTCATCTGGGATTCAAAATGCACAATTAACTGAGCATAGGACTGAAGAACATCACGAAGAATGGGTGGGTACAAATAAATTTTGAGCCTTTATCCTTTGTTTCTTAAACTGTGAACCAGGTCACACTACAACCCTTAAAAGTCCTAACTGAAGCATAGGTTAGTTCGGAAGCATACTGTTACAAAAGGTATCCTGACTCCTATAAGACTTGTTATAAATCCCGAGTTGATATCACTCTCTTGCAAAATTTGTTTTACTCAAAAAATGAATTTTCAAACTTCAAGACAAGCATAAACTTTGCATTATTTAAATATCATTGTTTGCATATGACTATTTGTTCAAACAGCGGAGAAATTCACATGACGAATATCTAGTGAATAAAAACTTTCTCAATGAAAAGGAATCCCTCAAGGATGCCAAACAACCAGGGGCAGATCTCCATCTGAATCACTTGGGGCATTAAACATGAATTTCAGCGAAGAATCACGTACAATCAAGCAAAATCAATATTCCTCAGCAGATTTCTTCTCAAAATAACAAAACAAGAATTCCCAACGAAAACATTCTGAATAAAGTAGATTATCATCTAGAAACGGTTCAGGTACAATCCAGAAGCAGATGTCATCCTGACACCTACTCCAGATTCTCAACAGTACAGTGCAGATACGATCCAGAGAAGGATGTCATTCTGGCACTTATTTCAATGCATCTTCTAGAAACGGTGCAGGTGCGATCCAAGAACGGATGTCATCCTTACACCTAATCCAGATTCTCTCCTAGTACAGTGCAGATACGATCCAGAGACGGATGTCATTCTGACACTTATTTCAACATCATCATCTAGAAACGGTTCAGGCATGATCTAAGACGGATGTCATCCTGACACCTACTCCAGATTCTCATCTAGAAACGATTCAGGTACGATCCAGAGATGGATGTCATCCTGACACTTACTCCAGATTCTCATCTAGAAACAGTTCAGGTATGACCCAAGAACGGATGTCATCCTGACACTTACTCCAGATCATCATCTAGAAACAGTTCGGGTACGATCTAGAGACGGATACCATCCTAATACTTATTCAGATTATCTCCTACCAATAGTTCAGGTACGATCCAGAGACGGATATCATCCTGATACTTATTCAGATCATCTTTTAGCAACAGTTCAGGTACGATCCAAGACGGATGTCATCCTGATACTTAGTCCAGATTATCTCCTAGCAATAGTTCAGGTACGGTCTAGAGACGGATATCATCCTGATACTTATTCAGATCATCTTCTAGCAACAGTTCAGGTACGATCCAAGACGGGTGTGATCCTGATACTTAGTCCAGATTATCTCCTAGCAACAATTCAGGTACAGTGAAGATACGATCCAGAGACGGATGTCATTCTGACACTCATTTAATACATGTTCAAGTACAATCACGACAAAATCTCCAACAGGCACAGGGGCAGAAACGTCCTGATGTAAAGTTATCGACGTATCCTCAGCATACGACCCTGTGAAATCTATGTTCCCCACAGAGAAGAAACAACCAGAGTTTTGCCTCTTCTTCTCCAAGTAGGGATTACCTTCTCCAACTAAAGTTTTTATTCCCCAATCGAGCTTTATAATTTCAAACAGTTATAAAACCTCCTCCCAGGTAGAGTTTGTTTCTCATACTGCGGAAGTTCATTCCCCAACATAGTTTATTTCTCTACATCGGCAGAATCTTCCAACAAGCATCTCTCTCCACAGAGTTATTCTCGAGCAGAATTAATTCTCAAGCAGAGTCGGTCCCCAGCAGGTTATCCTCAAACAGAAAGAGGAAATCCCCAACAAATCAACTTCATTCATCCCCAGCGGAAACGAAGGATTCAGCCTCCCAATACTCTCCAAGAGCAGTCCAGGATTTATTTTCCTAGAATAGGGAACTTCTCGATAACATCCCATATTCATACATCATGGGATGTGCATACACATCACATACAGCATAATCTCATTTATTTTGAGAACATCATCCCAATGTATTTCATACATCATGACATTGCATATGACTAACTTTATACCTTTTTCAGGGAAAGATCAAATCAACAAACACCGTTGACTACTTATATGACCTGGTAGTCCTCTCTAGAACTACGTCTAATGAAGGGCTATTTCAGCAGTTTACTCAGAAAGATGCCTCACAAGACCTTCTCTGGTTCAGCCATATCGACACTAAGATCTCCCTGATTCTAATTTCAGTTAAAGACATTCCAAGACTTTCGTTTGGTTCAGTTAAATCGATTCTAAGATTTTTCTGATTCATATCCAGTCAAAGTTAATCCAAGACATTCTCTGGTTCAGTCATATCGACACTAAGATCTCCCTAATTCTTATTCCTGTTGAAGATATTCCAAGACTTTCGTCAGGTTCAAATAAATCGATTCTAAGATTTTTCTGATTCTTATCCAGTCAAAGTTAATCCAAGACCTTCTTTGGTTCAGTTAGATCGACATTAAGATCTCCCCGATTCTTATTCTAGTTGAAGATATTCCAAGACTTTCATCTGGTTCAGTTAAATCGATCCTAAGGTTTTCTTGATTCTTATCCAATCAAAGTTAATCCAAGACCTTCCCCGGTTCAGTCAGTTCGACACGAAGACCTTTCTAATTTCCATTCCAGTTGAAGACACTGTGAAGCCTGGATTCCGACCAGATAACAGTATAAAGCGCTGTGAAGCCTGGAATCCGACCAGATAACAGTTTACCCTGTCAGATACTATGAAGCACGGAACCCGATCGAATAATAGTCAACCAACAATTTAAGACACTGTGAAGCCTAGATTTCGACAAGATAGCAGTAGAAAGTGCTGCGAAGCCTGGAATCTGACCAGATAACAGTTTACTCTGTCAGATACTATGAAGCCGGGATTCGACCGAATAGAAGTATACCTCAGATTCAAGTTGAAGCCTGGACCTGACCAGATAACAGCTTAATTTCTTCAAACTGCAAAGCCTGGGTGTGACCAGATAACAGTTTAATCTCATTTCCCCAGTAAGTCTCTATGAAGCCTGGAGCACGACCAAATAGCAGTCAACCTTATCATTCTCAGCAAGTCACTGTGAAGCCTGGATCCTGACCAGATAGCAGTTCACTTCTGTCTCTTCAATCAAGAGATGACTCCCCAATAGAGTAACGGACGACTAAAGCTCCTAAAACTCTATGTTCCAAGACAGAGATCAACATTCCTCAGCGGACTCCTCCTCAGACAGCAGGAACAGGAATCCCCACAAAGGAGTATCTCATGAAATCAACAATCATATGGATGGCATCTTTAAGCCCATCTCTGACGACTCTCCGTCAAGTTCCATGGATGGCATCTTTAAGCCCATCTCCGACAGTCTCCTGTCACCTTTTCCAAATGGCATCTGTAAGCCCATTCCCGATATTATTAACCAACGGTATCACTTCAGACGAGTGCAAATTTTTGGGCACTCTAGTATTATATCATCTTTCGATTGGCATCTGCATAGCACCCTTCGATTGGCATGGATAAAGGTCCTTCAATTAGCCTGTTAACAAGGCCTTTCGATTTTCATTTTAGCAACGTCTTTCGATTGGAATCAGAACAAAGACGTCTTTGATTTTCATATTAACGGCACTTCGATTGGTATCAGAACAAAGTATCTTTCGATTTGCCTCATGGCCAAGCCCTTCGATTGGCATGGATACAAGGCCTTTCGATTGGCCTCATGGCCAGGCCCTTAAATTGGCACGGATATAAGGCCTTTCGATTGGCCTCATGACAAACCTTTCGATCAGAATGGCAAAGAATCCTTCGATCTAGCATCTCAAGCAAGGCAACTTCGACAAGCATGTTAACCAAGTACCCTTCGATTGGCCTTTTGGAAAGACTCTTCAATTGATGTTTCAACAAATACCCTTTGAGTGGTATTTGGGCGAAGGATCTTCGAATGACAGGAGGGTGTTTGAAGGAGTCTAGTGTCCAAGTTCATTCCAATATTCCCATAGAGACAGGAACGTTTCAAAAAGGGAATGCTTTTAATATGTATGATTCTTGTCTCATGGTCTTAAAAGCATGTTTAAATGGTTGTCTCTTACCGTTACAAGACTCCCTAATACTCCTATAAATACAAGGGAAAGCATACAGTGCCAAGGGGGAAAAACGAAAGGGGACGAAAGATAAAAAAGAGTGAACGAAAGAGACAAAGGGGGACGAAAGAGAGAACATAGGCAAACGGAAGGAGAAAATGAAAGAGAGGACATAAGGGGTACTATACACACAAGCATACACACTGCAATCGAAGAGTCCACACACACGCACTGCTCAAAAAAACCCACAAGCCTCCCAGTCGAAGCACCCTTTGCAGGTTCCCTCATCCAGGAGTCCACCCTAACTCCTAAGCGAACATCTCCACACCCAAAGCTGTAGTTTGAAGCATACCGGCCATATGTATAATTCTAAAATTAATTTTCTTAATCTAAGAGAATTTATTTCTTCTAATGTGTTTGTGTGTGTTTGTAATGAAGCGTTAAGCAGGTTACAATCCTCACAGACCTTCCATTGTTAAGGCACGTGAGTTTGGTTCCTTCGAATCTCAGGATTCTTAGGGTTTCAGGACAGGACGAACCCAAATTCGAATTAAAGAGGGTTTTGAATCATAGAGTGGTTCGAGTTAGGGGGGTAAGATCCCCCCCACTGAACTCTAACGTTTGTTCATTGTGCAGAAATATTGTTTAGGGCTTCGAAGCAGCCAGCTTCGAGCTGGGTAACACAAGAGCATTCTATCATTTTTAAACCCAGATTCAAAGCTCAGGATTCTTGGTATTGCAGGACGAAATGACTTCAGATCCTAATTAGATAGGGAATCAAAGGACCTGGGTTTGACACCCAGGTCTACATTTGTTTTGTTGCTAACATTTGTTACAGGTCCAGCATAAATAAGGTCGCAGCGCGCAGGATCGAAAGACCTGGACTTAGAACCTAGGTCATACTCTTCGTTTCTGCCAACATACCTTTACAAAGTCATTATCATCATAGCATCCCCCCGTGGATCAAAAGATAGTCATCTCTCCTCGGGTCGAAGGACACCGATCGCTTCTGGATCGAAGCTTTCCTTTTCCTCAGGATCGAAGGGCAAGATTTTTCATTGGATTGAGAGGCAGCTCAAACCTCTCTCGATCCAGGCTTCCTGAATTACACCTTTTATTGCCTGTTTCTTTCGATTTCATTCTGTTTTGACTATTTTGTTTCTTTTTTAATCAACATTGAATCAAAAAACCACAAAAATATTAGGGTAGTTTTTTTTCTATTAAACTAATTTTATTAATAAATCATCTTATTATCTTAATGTTTTCCCAGAATAAAATAAAACAACAAAAAGATTTTATTCTTAGGATTTTTAGACGTTATTTTCAATTCGCGTGCATCTTATTTTATTGTAAATGCTCACAATTGTAATAGCTTTAGATTTAAAATTCTGCACTTTTAGTTTCTCTCATTTTTTTATGTAATTGTCCTGAAGCCTTGTAATAGCGTAGGACCTCTATATTCTACATTTTACTGCTTTTCTTATTAACTGCTAGTAATTACGATTGTATGATAAGACTAATAATCAATCGCTAACAAACTTAACAAAAAGACAAAAAATAACTGAAACACAACACAATTGAACACAAGCACCTCTAAGGTATGCCCACCTTGGTTGCTTTTAAAAAACAGTCATGAGGCAGGAATGCTTTAGCAAAGACCCGAAAAAATCAAAAATATCATAGTCCCTCGATGATCCTACGGTGTTGCCTTTCGGTAAATGATCTCGTCCCATAAATGAAATTGCTAAATCATCTCCGTAAATTGCCTCTGTGACTGTAACGTCCCTTTCGAATGTCCTCTATATCCAACGACAAGGCTACCTACTCACTAATAGTAGGATAGCACTGTCTAAAGGGAGGGAGGAAAAGAACACCTTTTCGAGTACAAAAAGTAGATAGTTGTTAGAAGTTTGCTCAAAAAGATACTTTTTGCATTTACACACGAAAACTACTTTTCAAAAGACATTTCAAAACATTTGCTTTGTTAACACTCTTGAGGATCGATACAAGAGTTAAACACAAAGAAAATCGCCGCACTAAGGCATCTTTCTAAACATTTTTAAACATAAAAGCATTTTGAAAAATGACAAACCTCTAAGAGCCCTTGGAAAACCACGGATGGAAAGGGTGCTAACACCTTCCTTTTCCATAATCTACCCCCTTACTCAGAAAACATCTCGAAAAGGTATTTTCTGTTCTTTTCACCCTTTCCTTGTTGGATAAAATAAAAGACGGTGGCGACTCTTGCTTACCGCATATTTGCGAACAAAAAACATAAAACTAATAGTATATAAACAGTCGGTTTTGCCATTGTGTTACACGATGTTACCTTAATATTGGTTAGTAGGAAGCCCTATCGTTGGATGTTTGAGGAACGGGCGCGGGTCATCATACAGTCATAAAGGCAACATATAGAGATGCCTTTAGCAATTCGAAGGGACTATCATCATGTATTCATAGGCAACATCGAGGGACAAGATCATTTACCGAAGGCAGCATTGATGGTTCATCAAGGTACTATGATCTTTATGATGATTTTTAACCGAGGGTCTTTGCAAATAATATTCCTACGTTCGAGGGACATGACTGTTTTTTATCTGAAGGCAACAAGGGAGGTTACCCTAGAGGTATACGTGTGTATAGTGTGTTCAATTCAGTTATATTATCTTGATTAGTTATGAGTTATCTACTGGTTGATTTTAAATCTTGCCATTCAAGCCTATTTACTAACAGTTATATATACAGGCATATAATTATAAGTGCAGAAAAATAAAAGTGCGGAAAGTAAAGCGCGAGAAAGTAAAGGCCTGCAACTATTACAGGGCTTTGGTATAGTTACATAATTAGGAAAAACTGCGACAATGTAAATCTAAGTTATTATATTTAAACTACGCAACCTATACAATTTCTCTAGGAATTTTAAATAGCAAAAAATAAATAAGAGAAAATGTTAGAAAATAAATGTTTTTTTTTGTATTTTTATGGAAAATAGTTTGATGTTAATTAAATAATTAAAACCTACTTGTTTCTAATTAATTTTAATAAAGAAAAATTATAAATAAATTTAATTTAAAAAATGTCAAAATTGATTATTGATAAAAAGATTCAAACAACAAAATCAAACCACTCAGATCCACTAATTTGGATCTTGCGAATCTGGTGGTGAAGTTAGTTTGGTCTAAAAGTGACTGCAGCTATGGATCCAAAGCTTCATCAAAACATTTCCCTAACAATGGTGGATTGTTGTTCCTGCATCAAATCTCAAAAAAATGATGGTTCCAAACGGTTACAGACATCATTATAAACACATATATAAGCTTAGAATTAATTTATATAGCATGGATGAAAAGTTTGAGATTGAAGAACATTACCAAGTCGGAGCCACTTGGTTGGCACATCCTAGGATCGCTTGAGCGTGAGTAAGGATTTGAACATGCTCCTGAGACCTTCAGGAGTGTGATGGAATGCTTGGAACTGCTTTAGAATGGCCGGAAATAGGGGTTTGTATTTGCCCTAGTTTTGACAAAATTTGAGAAATTTGGAGTGTGTTCTTGAGAGACAAATTTCGTGCCTTTTGCACTTGAGTATTGCATGTATTTATGGAGGAATGAAATGGAACAAGAACAAGACAAGAATCTTGTATCATCATGTCATAATTCATTGCAAAAAAAACACATTGAAATCCTTCCAAAATTATTAAAAAGCATTCCAAACTTGAAGATTCTTGTTCCAAACATGTTTTCACGATTTTGGCATGTTTGTCATGTGTTCTTGGGCCTCCATGTGATTGAAATGAGAAACCCATGCACCTTGGCCCAATGATTTTATATATTTTTTGATTTACTTGTATTTAAATGAATAAGAATTCAAATAAAAGAAATAAAAATCATAAAAAAATATACAAATTGATTTAGAGCTCTTCTAACAAATTTTGAACATGTTTGAACATCAAAAGTTAGGTCCACTAGTTCGAAATTTCAAGTTTGCTCACTTTGTACTTTATGCATTTCCTCAAAATGTCCTAACTTACATTGGTCATAACTCTCTCAATTTTCATCTTTTGAAGTTGATCTTTGACTTTTTGGAAAGCTCAAGATGTCTCCTCCAGTTTCTCGTTTTATCATTTTTGCATTTGGAGGATTTATCTTGATGTAAGTTGCCTTGACAAAAGTGTCTTTTTGTTGACTTTTGAAATGACCTATAATATATGGGCTCATATCTTTCAAATAAAGAATTTTTTGGACTTGAGCATAAATACAAAGTTGTAGAGAATTTAATTTCCTTCAGAATGGGCTTTGGTGGAGGAAAAGTTGAGGAATCATGTGAAAGTTATGCTTGGTCAAAGTTCAGTTGACTTCTCCTAAGGAAACCCTAATTTGACAACTTTGGACTTTTGATGATTTGAGGGATTCTCTTGAGGAATCATGATCAACCCTTGATCAAATGATGAGTATCACTTCAAAAGGTTTATGTTGACCAAAAATCTTGAAGTTTGACTGTATGTTGATCATAGTTGACTTTTTACCCAATACAGTTAATTTTTAATCATCTGAGCAATTGACTGAGCAAACTTGTGATGCAAGACTTAAAATTTGATGTGAGTATCCTTGAAGAGATACAAAGAACCATGGTTATAACTTGATACCTTTGGAACCCAATCTTCCTTGAGAAACTCAAAACCCTAGTTGTAGACCCATTGCTTAGGAGGAGCATTTGTCTAACCAACTCTTGAGCCATTTTGAGCAAATGAGGACCCTAGAAGAATGTCTTGAAGAAAATGGGAGGGAAAATGTTGGGGTACAGAAGTTGTCCCTGTTCAATCTTCTTAAACCTTAAGAGTTAGATTGGCATGTCCTCCATTCGCAACTTGAAGGTGGAAGATGATTGAACACTTAAGTGCCCAGAAATTTACACTCACTTGTGCACGAAGTAACACTATTGGTTGATTATACCGAGAATGGGCTTAAAGATTCCATTTGGAGAGGTGACAGAGAATCATCATAGATGGGCTTATAGATGCCATCCAAAGTAACTGTTGATAGAAATTAGACTAAGTCTACGCCCGACTTTGTCTTAGAAGCTATATTTGGAATGAGTCTACGCCCGAATTTGTCCAAAAGAATATCAGAATAAATCCACGCTAGATGTCATCTGAATCAGAATATGTCTATGCCTGACTTCAACTATAAAAGTTAAGGGAATGAGTCTTCGAAGGAACTGCTTTTCAGAATTCAGTCTCTGAAGGAAATGTTTGTCAAATTAAATCTCTGAGGAAAATGCTTTTCAGAATAAATTTATGAGGTAAGTGCTTTTCAGAATTCATTCTCTGAGGAAGTGCTTTTTAGAATTCAGTCTCTGAGGAAGATGCTTTTTGGAATTCAGTCTCCGAGGAAATGCTTGTCGGAATTCAGTCTCCGAAGAAATGCTTGTCGGAATTCAGTCTCCGAGGAAATGCTTGTCGGAATTCAGTCTCCGAGGAAATGCTTGTTGGAATTCAGTCTTCGAGGTAATGCTTGTCAGAATTCAGTCTCCGAGGAAATGCTTGTCAAAATTCAGTCTCCAAGGAAATGCTTGTCGGAATTCAGTCTCCGAGGAAATGCTTGTCGGAATTCAGTCTCCGAGAAAATGATTGTCGAGTTCAGTCTCTGAGGAAATGCTTGTCATAATTTAGTCTCCAAGGAAATGCTTGTCAGAATTCAGTCTCCGAGGAAATGCTTGTCGGAATTCAGTCTCTGAGGAAATTCTTGTCGGAATTCAGTCTCCGGGGAAATGCTTGTCGGAATACAGTCTCCGAGGAAATACTTGTCGGAATTCAGTCTCCGAGGAAATGCTTGTCATAATTCAGTCTTCGAGGAAATGTTTGTCAGAATTCAGTCTCCGAGGAAATGCTTGTCAGGATTCAGTCTCTAGGGAAATGCTTGTTGGAATTTAATATCCGAGGAAATGCTTGTCAAAATTCAGTCGCTGAGAAAATGCTTGTCAGAGTTCAGTCTCCGAGGAAATGCTTTTCGGAATTTAGTCTTTGAGGAAATGCTTGTCGGGATTCAGTCTCCGAGGAAATGCTTGTCGGAATTCAGTCTTCGAGGAAATGCTTGTCGGAATTCAGCCTCTGAGGAAATGCTTGTCGGAATTCAGTCCCTGAGGAAATGCTTGTTGGAATTCAATCTCCAAGGAAATGCTTGTCAAAATTTAGTCTCTGAGGAAATGCTTGTCAGAGTTCAGTCTCCGAGGAAATGCTTGTCATAATTTAGTCTCCGAGGAAATGCTTGTCGGAATTGAGTCTCCGAGGAAATGCTTGTCAGAATTCGGTCTCCGAGGAAATGCTTGTCAGAATTCAGTCTCTGAGGAAATGTTTTTTAGGAGATGTTTTTCAGACTAAATCTTTGAAGGAAGTCATTTGGTCATGCAGATGGTCGCCTCGTCTTGTTTCGGGAATTGCTCTACAATTATCTTTCATTTGTAAACCCAACCTGTTTCAGGAATTCATACCACCTAGTCTTTGGTAGTTACCCCGGCTTATTTCGGGAATTAATCTTTGGCCTATTTGAAAATTATTGATGGTATTCATCTTGTTTGTAGACTTTACCTGAAAAGATAAAGTTAGTCTTTATGCAATTTCATGACGTATGTATTGCATTGCATAATGATGTTCTCAAAATAAATGAGAGTGTGTTATATGCGTTTCGTATGCATATGCTATGATATTTCATAAATGATGTATGAGATGTAAGATGTCGCTGACGGAGACGGTAGCTTCGTGTAACATCTTTGGTCAGGGAAAATAAATCCTTGACTATCGTTGGGGATGAAGAGTATGAATCTTCAATCTTGTTTAGAATTTCTTTGCTGGAGATTCCCGTTTTCTGTTTTGGATGATACTCCACTGGGGGATTCCTGCTTAATGTTTTGGAGGATACTCCACTGGGAATGTTTTACTTCTTCTTAGGAATAGAAGAGTTCAGGAACATTGGTTGTTCCTCGCTCTACTGGGGAATTTAATTCTTATATACCCTGACTGGGGATAAAAGAGATGGATAAGCTTTCGAGGTGTTGTCCGGCCGAGTTTCCAATATGGATGTCAACTCGTCTGGAGAGAATAAGGTTGAACGATACCTGGTTCGATTTCTGATTCAGTAGCAACTATCCGTGGTTAGCAACCCTAACTGTCCTTTGCTGGTAATTTTTGGTAGTTAAAATAATAGACTCAAATAGGGGAGACTATAATATGTTAGGGAAATAAACCATAAACCTGCTGGAGAAACACTTTGTTGAGGAAAACTCTTGCTGAGGAAATGAGCGTTGCTGGAGGAAAGAAACTTGTAGGGGGTTTTACAATTTTGGAGGAATAAGCTCAGTTGGGGAAGAGAATTTCCATAAACTGTATTGATGCCATAATCTCCGATGGAGATTGGGACTCCGTAGGTTGGCGATATTGCCTAGGAAAAGATCATATTCATTTATCCGCTAGGGTGATTTGCTGGTGAGTATGATCATGTTAACAGCTAGAAGATGCCCCAATTTTTATCTTGAAGGCATATTAGACTTGCGGGGAATGTATCTCTATTGAAGATGAGCTTGTGCAGATAGCTCTATCGAGATAATTCCATGGAAACTGCTATGTGGGGATTTATGGATGACTTGAACATCCTCTCGACTCCTAGAGTTCTTGGTAAATGTTGATCAAATAGTGGTATTAAATATGCAAAGCTTATGTCTGTCTTGAAGTTTTGAAAATTCATTTTTAGTAAAAAAACATAATTTTGTAAGGATATGAATTCAACTCAGGATTTATAGTAAGTCGTACAAGAGTCAGGATACTTTTTGTAACAGTATGCTTTAGAACTAACCTATGCTTTAGTTAGGACTTTTAAGGGTTGTAATGTGACCTAGTTCACAGTTTAAGAAACAAAGGATAAAGGCTCAAACTTTATTTGTACCCAACCCGTTCTTCATGATGTTCTTCGGTCCTGTACTCAGTTAATTATGCGTTTGGATTCCCATTGAATTGGAATTACAGCACTGATATTCTAGTGATGGTTTGGATACTGGGATTTTATTTGAGGAGGAATTCACTTTTTGTAATATTTTTATTGAGGATTTGTAGCGACCGCTTTTTTTACTTTACTATCCCTATTTTTTGCCTAAACTATTTTGAGATCACAGTCAGCGGGATGTCGCAGTTTGTCCTAAGTCTCCTTCATAGGTTTTGACTTAGCAGGCTTTTCTTTTGAGAGATGGCGACTGCCTATTTTAGTGATTATGGGGAACCATCACTGTCTTTTGATTTAGAAGAGCATCTTCGACACTATTCGTCATGTATGAAGGTAGAGCTTATGACTGAATCCGCATTTGAATTAACTGAGAAACTACCCTACCCCGGGTTATGATTAAAGGTTTCAATTTGTGTGAAAAAGAAAACTCCTACTTCTTAGGCTCAACGAGGTTGACTATGGATTATCTTCCTTATAACTCCATTGTTTAGGATTCGAAAGAACGCCTATACATCGTCAGTAGGGTCTGTTCCAAAGCATGATGTAGAGATTATGGTATTATTTTCGTCATCCTCCCTCTAAAGGCTTACAACTTTTAATTGAGAGTTGAATATCACAAAAAGGAAGTAAAAGCATAATTTAAATATAGTCAAAACGAATGTATTACTTCAAGCCAAACATACACAATGCACTAGTGAAACAATAAAGTTTGATATAAAATAAATGTTCGAACAATCAAAATAAATTACAATTTGAAAATTCAAATGAAATAGACGCTCTCAATCTTGGCCATGATTTGGCATGGGAGCAGTGATCACATTGGGGGTCTCAGGAGGGTCGAACTCAATCTCCTTAGCATCAATCAAATCTTGGATTTTAATTTTCAAAGCCCATTAGCTATTTGTGTCATGTCCGGGACTATTGGAATTATAGGCACACCTCAAATTAGGATTCTACTGAGGAAAGGAGGTGTTGGGATTCTGAAGGGGACCCTTCAATGTTATCAGCTCTGCCTTCAACAGGTGAAGCAGTTCCAGGGATAATCGCATGTTGATCTTAGTAAATTGTCTCCTAGGAGCATCCGGCTTACGCTGATTTCCTTGTTATTGATGTTGCATTGGTACGGCATTGGAGATTAGCACAGCTCCCATGAATTAGTTGCGGTTACTTCTAACACGACTGTGGAAAGTGGTGTAGCGGCAAGCAACAAAAATTTTAGAAATATTTATCCGGGAATTTATCATGTCCACAGAGATTGGTTATTGAATTTCCGTTCGACAAATTCTCGCGTTTATGAGTTTTGTTTTAAATGGGTTTGTTTGTAAGGAAAGGGTAAAAACTATTGACAAGAAAATAAATATATTAAATACAAAGGAGAACCTAATAGGCAGGAATTTACACTACTCGTCACAAACTTAAACCTATTTATTAGTCGCACTCAACCTACTATACTCGTTAAATCATCACGGACACCACGAGATGTACCCACAATGAAGGTTATCTCTAACGCCAAGTCGCGAGACCAACCGTGTTACTCTATCGGCAATGTCTTGCACGCTACAACAACACAGAGGCATTAAGCTTTAGCACCCAAAGTAAATATTAGCTCTAAATCTAGCTATAGAATCTAGAAACTAATAGATATCCATCCTTAATCAATATTTGTGAGGTATATGTCTATAACAACCCAAATCCAAACATAAAGTAAAAAGATCAAAGAAGACATCAAGATTGATTTGTAAAGCGAGCTTTATACAACACCATTATCAACAAATATACATATATTCAAAGTAAATATATAAACATACCCAACAAATAGAGAAATACATAGAGAAGAAGTGGAGAAAAACCAAACATCTCACGGATTGTCAGCGCCGATTGATGAGAAATTCGACTCCGGATCATCAAGATGCAAGCTCCAATGTTGTTTTATAGCTTCTCAAGACCAAAAATGGAGGTTTGATGAATTGGGACCAAAAAAACCCAAAACATAACCTAAAAAATGTGTTTTTGGCCCTAAATACGCATTTTCGACTATCCAGTATCGCCCGGCGACCAAAAATCATCGCCCGACGATAGCTGTCAGTAAGTTCAAAAACCAGCACAGCATTTTGCACTGTTTTAGCCATAACTTTTGAACTGTAACTCCGACTTGTGCCCAGTTAGAAGAGTTGGAAAGCTTATTCAATGCTCCTTCTAACAATGACAAAATATCAACCAAATTGATGATTTCTTATTCTTTGATTTTGAGCCTTATTCATTGACGAGTTGCTCAAAATCGTGCGTTTGAAGCCGTGTCTTCAACACTTTATTGCTCATGCTCCAAATACGCTTCAATACCTACAAAATGAATGTGAAACATCCAATGGTACCCTATGTACAGAAAAACACAAATAAACACAAACTAAACGTATTTACACAAAAGTCGGGTTTATTCTACGATATTAACAACAAAAAGTCGATAAGTGCAACAAAAAGTATATGTAAAAATAGCTACAATTTGCACTTATCAAACTCTCTCAAACCTAAACTTTTTTGTCCTCAAACAAAGACAAACAACTCAAAGAACCAAAAGTAATCAACCATAATTTCATGAATCAATAAGTTTTGAAAACGGAATACAAATGCAATGGTTCAAATGAAAAACGGTGCACACAAAGAAACATACTTACCACTAAACTACAATGATAACATAAACATGAAACAAATGCTAAATACAAAGAATATGCCAAACATTCTAAAACAATACTTGGTCACAAATGAATCACACCTAGCAAACATAATCACTGGTAGATGAAAAAACACACAAAAATGGGATATTTTCACTCATCCAACAATCTTGCAAACAATAGACTAAATTATGCATTCATCCAAAAATTTACATTGAAAATATAAAATCAAGAATCTCAAGGGCTTTTTGAGGTTGTAATGTGGCTTGGTTAACAAACAAGTGATAAGTATTAAAGCTAATTGAAACAAAAACTTGCCTAAACCTAAGGGAGTAATTACTTCCACAAAATTTTAAACAATAGAATTTCAATCAAACTTCTTCTTCATCCCAAATTTCAAACCAACACACATCACTTATTCAACACAACATTATTCCATACTCTTTTTGTTTTTGTTTTTCAAAGATTTTCTATTTTTTTCATTTCTTTTTCTATCACTTTTTTTTCATTTCTTTTCTCACTTTTTTTTCAACCTCATAGCAACCAACCAATAAATACAAAATCATTTTTCTCCCCAACTTGAATTCAACCATACATTAAAGTGAATACTCCATACTTTCTAAGGCAAGGTAAAAATTCAAACCAAAAATTAATGGTTGAGGGTTCAAGAAAACAATGAATCAACATCCATGCAAAAAGGGAAACTAAACACTCATAGACAAGCATTTAGAAAATACAACATGGATATCGACAAAAAGCTCAAAGGGGTTCCTAATGATCATACACTCACAAGGTGAATTGACTATTTGGCTAGGTAGTTGTGCTCAAAATGGAATGAAAAATGACTTGATCACTTTCTTGCATTCATACAATCAACACAAAACAACAGATTAAGCATAATAAAATCCAGTTAAAACAGGAATTGTGGCCTCCAACATATGTGAACAATGGAAAGCTACCTCACAAAAAGGGTAGGAACTAAAGTGATACAAAAATGAACAGTTATACAAAAGAATGAATGGCATAAAAAATTGTAAAAATTCTAAGTATCATGAATATGCTAACGTATAGAAAGCGATAAACACATACCTCAAACGTGTACAAAACTTTAACAAAATCATTATCACGCATTCGCAAGTCGAAACGATCAAACTTGACAAATCACCTCAATATTCTACAAGTTACCAGACTAAAACTTGAGTGCAAACAACAACAAAATGATTAGAAAAATAATACTCCTACAAAATTCCAATGTATAAAATTTACAATATATACAACGAACAAAACTCCTCAAGCTAAACACGACAAGCTTTTGGAAAACACAAATTGACATAATAAAACAAATACAAATACCAATATGAAAACTGAGTGAAAATGAATTAACAAGTTAAAAAGTGAAGATTTGAAGTTCAGAACATTTCCTTGTTTCAACTTGTTAAAGCACAAATCACCACACACATAAACAAATACAAACAAACATGCTTATTTTACGTCGTAAGATCGACTCCTTTATTGTTCGAGATAATAACCTCCTCTCATCATGCCATGGTATTGTCACACTGTGAAAACATAAAAGAAAGTCTCCTAACAATCACACAACAAACTTTATGAAAACGAGACAATTGATAACAATACGTGAAAACACATATATGCACAAATATCATATACAAGTTAATGTACAATTTCTATACAACATATACATTAATTACAAAACTCAAAAACAAAATAATCATCGCAATGCAAAGATAATAGATACAATACCCTACAACGGCACCATTTTGTTGGAGCGATGTAGCGGCAAGCAACAAAAGCTTTAGAAATATTTATCCGAGAGTTTATCGTGTTCACAGAGATTGGTTATTGAATTATCATTCGATAAATCATGCGTTAATGAGTTTGGAGATAAATGGGTTTGTAAAGAAAATGTTATCAACAAAAAATAAATGTAAACAAAATTAAAAACTAAGGAAGAACTTATCAAGCATGCATATAATCTACTCATCACAGATTTAAATCTATCGACCAGTTACATTCAACCTAACAATACTCATCAATGTCACTACGTATCACTCACAACCTAAGTCATTTCTAACCCAAATCAAGAGATCGACTATATCACCAAGGAAATGATCTCTCTACCTCCTCAACAACACAGAAGATAACTATGCAATTGAACTGACAATATCTCAACAGAGTACAACCGCATAGAGGCATTAAGCTCTGATACCCAAGTAGATGTCAGATCTAAATCTATCTCTAGAGTTCAGAAACTAACAGATAATCATCCTAGGTAAGACTCTAAGCAGTATATGTCTATAACAACTCAAATCCCTAGCACAGAGCAAAAATCTAAGATAATAATCGATAAAGATTTGTAAAACAAGTTTAATATAACGCCATGGGCGACAAATATTCATAAGTTCAGAGTAAATACATGTGCAAAATGAACACATAAATAATACACAAAGAGAAAGAGAAATGAACCACAAATCTCCCAGTTTGTCAGTGCTGATTGATGATTAATCCACCCCGAATCATCCGTATACAAGCTTCAATGTTATTTTCTAAGCTAACTCTATCCAAAAATGAAGGTTAATGGAGTTGGGATCAAAAATACCCAAAATCATATCCAAAAAATGTGTTTTTGCACCTAAATATGGATTTCTGACTGCCCAGCATCTCCCGGCGACCAAAAAGCGTTGCCCGGCGACCAAAACAGCATTTTCCCATGCTACAGCTCGCCTAGCGTCGCCCGGCGATGGATGACAGAAAGTTGAAAAAACAGCACATCATTCTGCACTGTTTTGGCCATAACTTTTGAACTGTAAGTCTGATTCGCGCCCGGTTCGAAGTGTTGGAAAGCTTATTCAATGCTCTTTCTAACAATACCTAAATATCAAAGCTTGAATACCTACAAAAATGAGATAAAATCAATTAAACTCAATGATATTTATAACGCAATAAATATACTATAACATAAATTATACCGAATATAAACTAAAGTTGAGGTTTATTAACAAAAAGAAAATGAATTAAGCTGATGAGTGCTAATTATTCACACTCAAATTCACAACAATTTAGCACTCATCAACGACCCTTCTGGCCATAAATGGAATTGGTTTCCTTCTTATCATTGAATGTCTTCTTCACATCACTCGAAGACGCAACCACTAGAATCTTTCCACTCTTGATACCACCTTTGACATGTTCCCCAGTTAGAATTAGCTCA
The DNA here is from genome assembly GCA_948472305.1 of Vicia faba. Lineage (NCBI taxonomy): Eukaryota > Viridiplantae > Streptophyta > Magnoliopsida > Fabales > Fabaceae > Vicia > Vicia faba. The sequence goes on along the minus strand of OX451741.1, from coordinate 238,407,042 downwards.
ATAAAACCAGATGAGGAACTTCTAATCGGATGGTTAAAGAATGGACTTGTCAGAGTGCCCATGAACATATCAACCAGCTCCCTATCGAACATAGGAGGTTGAACTCTTCCAACTAAATCCTACCATTTTTTGTGCATATTCCTTGAACCATTCATTCAAGCCCATGGATATGTTTTGCAATTGCACACGAGTCGATGCGAGGTCAGCATTATACTGATACTATTTGTAAAAAGCAGTAGCCAGGTCTTCTCAAGTATGAATGTTGGTTCCTTCCAGCTGATAGAACCATTCGAGTTGTGTACCAGACAAACTTTCCTGAAAGAAGTGGACCCATAACTTTCTATCGGTAGTATGGGGTTGGATCTTTCGAACATAAGATCTCATGTGAAGTTTGGGACAAGAGACCCCATCATATTTACCAAAGATGGGGACCTTGAACTTATGAGGGATGACCACCCCCGAGATCAGACCTAGTTCATCAAAATCTAATCCATGCACTTTTTGGATTTCCATAGCTTTGAGACGGTCTTCCAACTGCTTATACTTGTCACCTGCAGGAGGATATTGTTCATCAGAGTAGTCTTCATCTTCAGAACCTTGATTATTTCTACCTTCAGGCTTGATGCTTCTACCATCCTCATCTTAGTTGTTGTCTTCCTCAGAGGAAATATCATCCACTTGAACTGGTTGAGCATGACCTTTGAATCTTCTCCCCATATTGAGGATAACATTCGGATTTTTAGTCTTCTTTTTCTTGGCGACGAGCGTCATCATATCTTTTTGCCCATGTGTTAGATTCAGAAGATTCTCTTGAAATTGGGCGTGTTGAGCTTGGAGGTCCTTAACAGTCTGTTCGAGGGCCATCTTATACTGAAATAAATAGTAAGTAGGTGAGAAAACCTGTAATGGAAAACCTGTTATGAAATGATGCATGATATGTAGATGCAATGTTTTCAAGGATCTCGCAGGGTAAACAAAGAAAATGTTAGAATTTGACTAAAGCCTTGATTTAAGAACTTTGTATCGTTGAATGTCCTTCTACGAGAATTAAGCTCACCATGTCGAGTGGGTCCTAGCCTTTGACTTAAGATAACATACGTCGCTCTTTGACGGCATTCGCTAGAGGAAAGTAAATCTCTTTGCCCCTTGCTAGACGTTGGTTCATGATACTTTGGCGGTATTCGGTTAGAGGAAAATAAATCCTCCTGCCCCTTGCTAGGTGTCTAGTTCATGATACTTTGGCCGCATTCAGTTAGAGAAAAATAAATCCTTATGCACCTTGCTAGGTGTCTAGTTCATTATAACCTGCATCATAGGCCCTTGAGATCCTTTAAATGGTTAGTGAAACTAATATGGTATGATGTCATGATGTTGTGATATCATGTTCGAACAATTAATCATACACAAGCAAAACACACAAGGCCTTAGTTTTAATCTTGCATGGAGTTTGTAGGTAAGTACCCTGTTGAAGTTTTAGTTGGCTCAACCTATCCTAAAAGAAGTAAACGGGTTCTAGGAGCCTCAATATCACTAATTTTTCTCCCAGGCGTTATTTCAGCACAAGCATCTGATTTGCGACTGAAATGTCTCGAGAGTCTGATCTCAATGAGTGTAGCATCGAGTATCAACCAACTTTAGTCTGCATCAAATCCGGCTATCTCACTACTTTCTAATGGCTAAGTTATGTTAACTAAGATTCTAAGGTCAGTTAGTGCTTTATGACACCATGCGGAAGCCCAAGATTCTCCTTGACTTAACTCAAGGGACACCCGTACCAACCAATATGTCACACTAACGTAGCCATCGCTTCAACCATATCGGTATACTCCGTACAGTTTTCACGAACTATTGCTACTTACCTAAAATGCCCCAGATCTGGGTATAGGATCTTTACAAAAATAAACCTGAGCAAAACCCCAAAATGTAAAGCATACAAATCAAGAAAGTAAAGCATTTTAAATGTGATAACTCTAAGGTAACCCCGCTTTTAGTAATCCCCAACAGAGTCTCCAGTTCTGTAATACGGTGGGAGAACTAACTTTTGGGTTTTACGTTTTATCACAAATGTTACGGTTAGCAAGAGCCTCCATCGACTTTTCTTTTATCCAACAAAGGAAAGTGTGAAAAGAACAGGAAAGACCTTTTTGAGAAATTTTCTGAGTAAAGCGGGTAGGTTATGAAAAGCGAAGGTGTTAGCACCCTTTTCATACGTAGTTATCCATGGGCTCTTAGATGCTAGCTCACTTTGAAAATGCATTTTTGTGTAAGTGTGTTTTTGAAAATATTTTGAAAAAAAAAATGCCTTAGTGCGGAAAACTTTGTAATGATTCTCGTATCATTGAGAATGCATACAAAGTGTTTTTGTCTTTGAAAATACTTAGAAAAGAGAGTGTATGTGTGAGAACTTGTTTTGTTTTGTGAGGAAGCAACTGCAAGTTGTCTACCTACTCGGAAGATCTTTGTTCTTTTCCTCTTTTCCTTTAGACAGTGCTACCTTACTATTGGTTAGTAGGAAGCCATATCATTGGATGTTTGAGGGACAGGAGCAGGTCATCGTATAGTCATAAAGGCAACATATAGGGATACTTTTAGCAATTTTAAGGGACTATCATCATGTATTTGTAGGCAACATCGAGGGACAAGATCATTTATCGAAGGCAACATCGATGGTTCATAGAGGTACTATGATCTATATGATGATTTTTAACCGAGGGTCTTTGCTAATGGTATCCCTACGTTCGAGGGACATGACTGTTTTTTAACTGAAGGCAACAAGGGAGGTTACCCTAGAGGTGTACGTGTGCATAGTATGTTCAATTCAGTTATATTATCTTGATTAGTTAGGAGTTATCAACTGATTGATTTTAAATCTTGTCATACAAGCCTATTTACTAACAGTTATATATAAAGGCATATAATTATAAGTGCAGAAAAATAAAGGTGGGGAAAGTAAAGCGCGAGAAAGTAAAGGCCTACAACTATTACAGGGCTTTGGTACAGTTACATAATTAGGAAAAAGTGCGAGAATGTAAATCTAAGTTATTACATTTAAACTGCACTGCCTATACAATTTCTCTAGCAATTTTAAATAGCAAAAAATAAATAAGAGAAAATGTTAGAAAATAAATGTTTTTTTGTATTTTTATGTAAAATAGTTTGATGTTAATTAAATAATTAAAACCTATATGTTTCTAATTAATTTAATAAAGAAAAATGTTAATTAAATTTAATTAAAAAAATGTCAAATTTGATTATTGATAAAAAGATTCAAACAACAAAATCAAACAACTCAGATCCACTAATTTGGACCTTACGAATCTGGTGGTGAGGTTAGTTTGGTTTAAAAGTGACCGCAGCTATGGATCCGAAGCTTCATCGAAACATTGCCCTAACAATGATGGATTGTTGTTCCTGCATCAAATCTCAAAAAAATTGTGGTTCCGAACGGTTCCAGACATCATTATATATATATATATATATATATATATATATATATATATATATATATATATATATATATATATATATATATATATATATATATATATATATATATATATATATATATATATATATATATATATATATATATATATATATATATATATATATATATATATATATATATATATATATATATATATATATATATATATGCTTAGAATTAATTTATATAGCATGGATGAAAAGTTTGAGATTGAAGAACATTCCAAACTTGAAGATTCTTGTTCCCAACTTGTTTTCAAGGTTTTGGCATGTTTGTCATGTGTTCTTGGGCCTCCATGTGATTGAAATCAAAAGCCCATGCGCCTTGGCCCAATGATTTTATATTTTATTTGATTTACTTGCATTTAAATGAATAAAAATTCAAATAAAAGAAATAAAAATCATAAAAAATATATGAATGGATTTAGAGGTCTTGTAACACATTATGAACATGTTTTAACATCAAAAGTTAGGCCCACTAGTTCAAAATTTTAAGTTTGCTCACTTTGCACTTTATGCATTTCCTCAAAATTTCCTAACTTGCATTGGTCATAACTCTATAAATTTTCATCTTTTGAAGGTGATCTTAGACTTTTTGGAAATCACAATATGTCTCCTTCAATTTCTATTTTGATCATTTTTTCATTTTCAGGATTTATCTTGATGTAAGTTGCCTTGACAAAAAGTGTCTTTTTGTTTACTTTTAAAATGACCTATAATGTATGGGCTCATATCTTTCAAATGAAGAATTTTTTGGACTTTAGCATAAATATAAAGTTATATAGAATTTAATTTCCTTCAAAATGGGCTTTGGTTGGGGAAAAGTTGAGGAAGCATGTGAAAGTTATGCTTGGTCAAAGTTCAGTTGACTTCTCCTAAGGAAACCCTAATTTGGCAACTTTGGACTTTTGATGATTTGAGGGCTTCTCTTGAGGAATCATGATCAAACCTTGATAAAATAATGATTATTACTTAAAAATGTTGACATTAACCAAAAATCTTGAAGTTTGACTGTATGTTGACCATAGTTGACTTTTTACCCAATACAATTGATTTTCAATCATTTGAGCAATTGACTGGGCAAACTTGTGATGCAAGACTTGAAATTTGATATGAGTATCCTTGAAGACATATTAAGAACCATGGAAATCACTTGAGACATTTGGGACCCAATCTTCCTTGAGAAACTAAAAACCCTAGTTGTAGACTCATTGCTTAGGAGGAGCATTTGTCTAACCAACTCTTGAGCCATTTTGAGCAAATGAGGACCCTAGAAGAATGTCTTGAAGAAAATGGGAGGGAAAATTTTGGGGTACAACACCTACGTATCCTCTTATGAGGAATCAAAGTCTCAATTCATAGTTCGCAGTTGGTTGGTGTTTTTATGGATTACGCAGATATTTTAATTCACCCCGTACTTAGTCCGAATGTGTGAATGGCAGAGATTTTAGACGAAGCCTGCAGACGATTTAAATATTATTGTAATCCTTTTTGAAAAATTACTGTTGTTTAATTTGATTAGGGAAATGGTTTTATTGTTAGTTAAATATTTTTTAGTATATTAATTATGAAAACATTTTATTTAAATGCATGATTAAAAGAAATAATTTAACGCAATAAATAAAATATATTTGAATGAATTTGGAAAATGATATTTATGTGTTTTAATAATAATAATAATAATAAATATAATACTATATTATAAAAATAAAATATAAAATATAAAAATATTGAAGGAAAATAAATAAAAGCAAGGGGTGTGAGTATAGTTAAGGTAGTAAAATAAGGGGTACTAACAGCACGACCCTGAATTCAAATATTGATTTCAGATCCAAAAGGCAGGGGGTGCACAATTTACACTAAGAAGTAAAATACGGGGGTATGTAGAGCAAGGGTCCAAGTCCAGATTTTGGACTTGGCCTGTTAGGCAGGGAGGTGCGTTTTGCGTTGGTGTTAGTAAAAACAAGAAAGCATAGCGTGTATTAGTAATGGGCCAAGCCCAAAGAAAATTGGGAGAGTTTGTTGGGCAGCGTATGGACGGGAGTATCGTAACCTAGTGGGCACGTATATTCAGGGTCGTGTGATGAAGATCGTGTGATTAAGATTAAGGGTGCGTGATAACAACCATGGGGGACGTGTGCATGATTATTAGTTCATAATATGATTTCATTCCACAAAACAAATTCTCATTTTTGTTATATTCTCTCTCTCTTTACCGTCTCTCATCTTTCCTTTCTCTCTCTCTATCTCGCTACACAACACAAAACCCTAGCCCAAACAAAAAGACCCCGGCGGTGCAACCCTCTTCCTTCCTGTTGTTCTTCTACGTCTCTCTCAACCCTCAATTATTTTCTCTTCTCTAAGACTACAAACCCTAGCCCTAAAAATGCTTCCAAAACCCCCTGCAGCAGTTTTCAAAGATCCAATAGGAAATTTATGTTCTTACCCTGGATCTTTCTGAATTTGAACCTCGCATTTGCTCGAGCTTCTTCTAACCATCCTTTGTTTGTCCTTGACAGGTACAATGGTGGTGGCTTGATGGAGATGTGGTGGAAACTTAAAATGGCGGTGGGCCAACTAGGGTTTCTGATGTTGAAACCCTATGCGACAATGAACAAGGGTTAGCGAGGCTTTCTCTGTCCTTCTACTTCTTCTGTTGATTTTCTCCGCCAATTTCTCTTTGTAAATTTCTCTTTTTTCCTGTAATCCTATGTCCTTCCCTTCTCTATTTTTTAGCCTTAGGTTTTATAGCAAATTCGTTTAGGCGATTTTGGAAACAAAATTATAGTTGTCGTTTATTTCCTTAAGTTGATTTAGTAAATTAGGGATTTAGCCCAATTTTGTTTGTAATTTGTTGCAGATTTGTATTCAATTCGTTTTTGTATTAGTTGAGACATTGTTAAACCGTATGTTAATTCGTTTTAATTTCTGATTCGACTGCGTAGTGTTTTGATCCAGTTTTCGTATTAGCGATACATTTATTATTTGAGATTTGAACAGTACTATTTTCCAATTGGACTGGGCTTGTAACGTGTTTGAACTTTGTTTGGTTGGGCCACGGGATGTCTTTTGTTTTGAGCTTGTGCTTACAACAAAGAGTTAGACCGTGTGAAGAAAGCCCAATCCTGGCTTTCTCTTAATCAAGCGTTTTTTCATTAATAAAACAAAACATCCTTTTTTGATTAAGTGTTTAGAATATAACAATTTATAATATTAGTATAACTTAATAATAGTAAAAATAATAGTGATGTTGATACTAATAATAATGATATTATAAATTAAAAAAATAGTTTTTTTTTTCAAAATAGACCAAACAGCTGAAAGATCCACTATTTTTAAATGACTGGGCCTAAAAGAAAAAAAGTTTATGGGCTTCTTAAAACATACCCCCTCTTCCTCTTATAAAAACATGCCTTAATACTAATACCAGGCTGGCCCCTTTAATCCATAAACCCTCTCATATATTCAGTACACCTCCCCTTCTATAGAATTTATAACTGGCCATAACTTTGCATGGGCCCTTATGATTGACAAAAGCCCGTGATTTCTTTATAAGATAAACCTCTCTTTATAACTTTAAATCCTCCTTTTAATAAGAATCATATCTTATAAAAGATCATTTTTAGAAATATAAATAAATATATCAAGAACTAGCAGGGCAAATTTGGGGTATGACACTTTATCATTTACATCAGTTTCTTCAAGTTCAGAGTTGACACTTGAATATGCAACATTTTCAGGAACAATGTTGATACTTGAATCTGCAACATCTTTAGGAACAATGTTATTCATGGGAAAAAATGCTCCAACATCATCTGGGACATCAACTTATTTGGTTGAGCCATCAATCACCGCATTTATAGACTTCGTCATCACTTTAGTTCTGGAATTGAATACTCTATAGGCTCTACTTTTTGTAGAGTATCCCAGAAAAATTCCCTCATCACTCTTAGGATTCATCTTCCTCCTCTACTCACGATCTTCCAAAACTGCTCATGATCTATAACATATTGTTCTTATTGTGATATATTGTTGTATATTGGTGTAGCTTCTTTTGAATCTTCAGCTCCTTATATAGAAGGAACAAAAGAGATGTTGGAAGCTTGCTTGCACAAGTGTCTTTGCTGAAGAATAAAAATCCAAGAGAGAGAGATGTTGGGTTAGGTAGGATGAAGATCTTCATCTTCTGAATAATTTCTCTATCCATTGTCTTTCTCAAGTAAGGCATCCAAAGTGGTGTTAGAGTAGACTGAAGAAATCATGTCAAGCAGTCTTGAGCCTTGCATTAAAACCTCTAGTTGACTTTGTAAGAATAATATTTGGTTCTACAATATCATCTCTGAGTTTTGATGATAACAAATGAGTATGTTTGTATGAACAATTTTGATATTCTAATGTTTGTTATTGTTGAGTACTTAACAAACAGGTTCTGTTTCTGATGGATGGCGTGGCCAAGATATTAAAATAAAATTAGTTCTGCTTCTATGCTACACAAGTTATGTTTAACAGTAGCAAGACACTCCAAAAGGCTCGAAAGTGTAAGCTCTGATGTTTGTCTAAAGAAACCAGTCAGAAGATCTGCAGAAAAAAGTTGCTACTTAAGTCCAGATGATAAAGACTCAAGCTTCTGAAGACAACATGTTCTAAGGAAAAAGTCAGAAGATATGAAGACTTAAGTTTCTACTAAAGTCCAGATGATAAAGACTCAAGTTTCTAAAGACAGTGTGTTCCAAAGAAACAAAGTTAGAAAATTTGAAGACAAAGTTTTTACTGAAGTCTGGATGCTAAAAACTTAGTTTCTAAAAGATAACTTGTTTCAAGAAGACAAAGTTAGAATATTTGAAGACAAAGTTTCTACTGAAGTCCAAATGCTGAAGACTTATGTTTCTAATAACACGGTTCTTAAAAGAACTCTTAAAGAACCAAGTGCTAAAGATTCTAAATACGGGAGTTCTAGAGATTCCAAAGACTTGAAGTTCTAAAGATCCAAGATTCTATATAGTGGATTCTTAAGACCAAGTGTTGAAGACTTTAAAGACGCATCTCTTAAGACTCTAAAGACTTGAAGCTCTTCCGATCCAAGGTTCTCTACAGCGGGTTCTCACGACCAAGTGTTGGAGACTCTAAAGACTTTGTTCTGAACACCTTATGTTATGTTCCCACTTCTAAACTCATGCTCGTAGAAGCCTCTGAAGTGCATAAGGAAAGAATATAATGGTAACATGGTACAATAGTACACAGTACGGAAAAGCCTTATTCCACTACCTCTCCAATAACTTGAATTGTGGAAGAGAAAATGGCATAGCAGTACATTTGTAACGACTCTTTTACAAATAGCCAATGGCTCTATTTTTCTTGGCTATATAAGAAAAGAATCACATATTTAAAAATGTTGTTGGTCAAAGAAAATCACAAGATGAATGTTGTCGATGTTCAATGTTAAAAAATGAAAACTGTCATTATTGGAACACAACCAAAAAAAAGCTATCAACCATTATAACAACAACAAGAACAACTGCTATGAAAATGATTCTTCAATCATGTTGATAATGATTACAACGAAATTATTGATTCACAATGTGCTTAATTTCATATGCTGCACAAAGCTTGTTAAGCCATGGAAGATAATAAAGATGAACATGAAAGATCCAGTTACAAATCCACAACATGAATTATGTGCTCTAAAGTGATCATTGAAGAAAATAGAACAATGGCTTCTATCCAGAATGTTCTAAGGTGAATCAAGATGAACAAGTTTTTCTCTTTACTACATCAAGATTAACAAAGCTTCCAGAAGCTTATGAAGAAGAAGACTTCAGCAATTCAAGTGCTTTGGTATGTTGTCTGGGAAGAAGCTACTTGAAGAAAAGAAGAGCACACATTAAGCTACAATACATTGTAATATTTTTAGTGTGCATTAGGTTCTTTTGATGTACTTGATTTTGTTAACATCTAGCTTGTGTAGAAGCATTTAATTTTAAACAAATTTAAATTAAACAGTTGTTTAATGATACCTTAAGAGACTTGGTTGATTCAGGATTCTCAAGAAGACTTTGGTTGCGGTCATCATAGATGAAATTTTGGTAGTGTATTCTATTGGGTCAATGGTAGTCATATCTCAAAGAGGACTGAGTGAAGGTCAGCCTTCTGAGATCACTGATGGATATCATTGGAAGGAAATCCTGATAGGAGATTCTGGAGAATCAAATTTTGTTAGGTCAATGAACATTATATCCAATTTGGATCCCTGAATGCGTTATTGGATGTTAGTCACAGGCGGTTTCCTGTGCAATTGTAATCAGATTGGTTATAGTGGATTAAGTCCCTGAGTTCAAGGTGAAATCACCTTGGTAGGGTGGAATAGACTAGCTTGGGGGTTTCTCAAGTGAACCAGGATATATCGCGTGTTCTTTACTTTTGCTTATGATTTAGAGTTCATGTTTTCTTAACTTAATTAGAAGAATTACTTAGAAGTAACATTCAGAAGCACTGTTCAACGAATAATGCTTAGAAGAAAAAGTTATTCAAGAAAGGAAAACCCAATTCAAACCCCCTCTTTCTTGCGTTTTCTTCACATCTTCAATTGGTATCAAAGCCTGGTTATGTTATCAATGGATATCAAACATCTAACAGTGTCAAAAAAAGATCCAGATGTTGTGTGAAGAAATACTCTAAGGTGATAGTTATTCAATTTTTAAGTACTGTTTAAAATCATAAAATTGGAGAACAAGCTAAAAAGGAAAGATTCATAAGATAAGAAGTTATATTTGTTGAATGCTTTTTGATTAAGTTCCTTGAGAGTATGAGATATTTTCAAGAAACAGATTAGTCCACCCTTGACTTTCTCATAAGATCTCATTAGGAATCTTTTCAAAAGATGAAAGACTGTCGTCTTATGATATATAAGAACTTCATAATAAAGATGTTAATTCAAGCAAGCAGAAAATCTAAACATTGGCCCTGTCAAAGGAAGCTTTTCAGAAGACTAGACATTGCTGAGGAAAGAACGCTCATTGATTTATCAGAAGTACGATCAAAGACTAACTTTAAACAAGTTAGCTCAGCATTGCAAGAACAAGATTGAAAGTCGAAATCGTCAAAGTTTGATGATATTAGAACAGATTCTGCAATTTGTTCAAGGAATCAAAAATTCATAAGACGCTAGGAAATCATAGTTAACTTTCTCTCAACCACATAGCTTCTTAGAAGTTCATGAAATATTAACCTTCTGAAAATAAGCTTCGGTTCAAAGGAAGTTTAACAAACAGATGGATGTTCTGATAATAAGAGATCAGAATATCTTCACTCTGAGGATTCTCTAAAAGATCATATGGTGACTCTAAATAGAAGAATGAAGATACCATCTGAAGAGAAGACTGATCCTAGCTCTCAGATTATAAATTAGGGTTCAGAAGAAGGTTATTCTTCTCAAATCAGAAAACTGAGAATACTCAAAGAAAATAAAAGGAATCAATATGAAGATAATTCAGAACCTCTGAAAGATCGCTTTGAAGAAAGCATAAGAAGAAAGAAGTTGATCAGAAGTTGCATCTAAAAGAAAGCTAAAATTAAAGATAGATGGAAGATCTTCAATAATAGGACAATATCATTTCTCTCCTTCTTTCTACTTATGCTAATTTTATTTTAGGCTCAGTTATTAGAGGATGTTTCGGTCAGAAATGTCTCTGATCAGATGAAACCCTTTGGTTATTCAGACCCTGAGTATATTGATCGTATCACTTAGTTAGATGAAGTGGTTATCGTGTGTATTCCTTAATTATTCTTAATAATCACACATTACCTAAGTTAGATCATAAACATCTTGCAATTTCTTGAATTTATCTGTTATGATTAGTTTTATTAATTACCCCACATTAACTTTTCTATTCCTTTTAAACACACACACCCACATGTCACTCCCCACACGTGTTAGAAACTCTAAAACCCTTTTTCTCTCAATTGTTCCTCGTTGCTCTCTCTCGGAGTTCTTCATCCTCTTCAAAAGTTCGTATACAACCGTCTTCTACATCTCCATCCACTTTCAACAATGATGGCTTCTGCTCAAGAAGAAGATGTTAAGTTTTCTAGTGAACTAGAACAAGCCCTAAATTTATCTATCATAACATCGTTAACTATTGCATCTTCGTCTTCAACAATGGTTATGTCATCTTCAAAAGTTCTATCTTCATCAACCATCGTTCCATCTTCATCATTTGAGGTTCCTTCATTCTCTGCAAATTATACTGATGACAATCACATTACGTAAAAAAGTTCTCAAGTTCATTGAGACTTGAAACTAACGAAGTTGATTGTTCTTAAGGAATTAATGGTTGATTTTGACAACCTTGCTGCAAATGTGTGTGACTTAAAAGAAGAACTAATGGCTTAAGGCTGGGAAAACTATTTACAAAGGCTTCATGGTCCTGTCTATGAGGCGTTGGTGATAGATTTCTGGAAAAATGCTAATTGTGACGACTTTCATATTGTTTCGAATGTTATTGGACAAAGAATCATCATCACTAAAGAGTCCATTACGAAATTGGTGCGATTGACGTTCTTGAAAGGAAAACGTGTGTGTTGTACCCCAAAACTTTCCCTCCCATTTTCTTCAAGACACCTCCTCGTGCTCTTAGGGTTTTCAATTGCTCAAGGCCACTCAATGTTTGATCATACAAATTCTCCTCCTAAGCAGTTGACCTACAACTAGGGTTTCACTTTTCTTGAGGAAATTTGAGCTTATAATGCCTCAAGTGGATTTCATGATTCCTCATATGTCTCAAGGAATGCTCATTCCAACTTTTAATCCTTGCATCACAAGTTTGCTCAGTCAATTGCTCAGATGACAAAAAATCAACTATATTGGGTAAATAGTCAAATGTGGTCAATATACAGTCAAACTTCAAGATTTTTGGTCAACATCAAGATTCTGAAGTCATATTCATCATTTGATCAAGGGTTAATCATGATTCATCAAGAAAACTCTCAATTCATCAAAAGTCAATATTGCCAAATTAGGGTTTTCTTAAGGAGAAGTCAACTGAACTTTGACCAAGCGTAACTTTCACATTCTTCATCAGAATTTTCTCAATCAAAGCTCATTTTGAAATTCAATTCTCTACAACTTTTCCTCTTTAAGCTCAAACCCAAAAAAATGCTTCATTTGAGAGATATGGGTCAAAACATTATAGGTCATTTCAAAAGTCAACAAAAAGACACTTTTTGTCAAGGCAACTTACAACAAGATAAATCTTCAAATGAAAAAATGATCAACATAGAGATTGTAGGGGATATCTTGAGCCTTCCAAAAAATCTAAGATCACCTTCATATGATAAAAATTGAGAAAGTTATGATTGACACAAGTTGGGAAATTTCGAGAAAATACATGAAACCCAAATTGATCAAACTTGAATTTTTGGTCCAATGGGCTTGTGTTTCAAGGTCCAAACGTGTATTAGGCCTCATAAGTGAACCTTTGAACCTATTCATACACCCTCTTTGATTTTTATTCCATCTATTTTTGATTTTATTTATTTAAATTCAAAATAAATTAAATAAAATCAAGGCTTTCATACAAACGTCCAAGCCCACTTATTTTAACCTAATTTTCCTCTATATATATCCCATATTCAGAAAACAACAAGACACGGAAACCTTGCAAGAAGATCCTATACCAAAACTTCAAATTTTATTAAAACTAGGGCAAACTACAAACCCTATTTTAAGCATATCTCCAAGGAAGCCAATCATCCAAATCAATCACTGAGGCGTTATAGGGTAATAATGAATCAATCTTGATGATCCAAAGGGCCTGAAAATCGCATACATTCATCTCTGGTTTCCTTGTTTTTTTTTAATTCGTATTTTTTGTTTTCATATTGCTTTGATGCATAATAACATTACTAACATGCTTCTGAGGTATAACTATGAAGGATAAACTTTATTTTCCATTTATGCTTATTTCCCTATTATTTTTTTTGGCAAGCCATGTTCTTATGAAGGCAAAGGGTGTGGGTTCAACACCCACCCCAGGCATTTGCACTATTATTATTTCCTAACTCTATTTTTCATTGATGCTTCTTCCCCTGTCTATTTTTTGGCAAACTTAATTTTTTATTTATTTATCATTAAACATAAACCCTTTTTTTTATTAATTAAAATTAATTAGATTTTAGGTTTTTTTAATTAACCTTTTTTTTAAATTAACCTTTTTTTATTAATTAAAATTAATTAAGTTTTAGGTTTTTTTAATGGCAAAATACTCATTTTGGTCCCTTAACTATACCCTTGGATTCATATTGGCTCCTTAATTTATTTGTGTCACTTTAGTCCCTTAACTTTCAAAACGTTGCATTTTAGTCCTTTTTGTCTAATTAGCGACGAATTTTAAAGTTTTTCCGTCGCTAATTAGACAAAAAGGACTAAAATGAAGCATTTTGAAAGTTAAGGGACCAAAGTGATACGGAAAAAAATTAAAGAACCAATCTGAACCCAAGGGTATAACTAAGGAACCAAATTGATTATTTTGCCTTTTTTAATTAACCTTTTTTTCAAAATTAACCTTTTTTTATTAATTAAAATTAATTAGGTTTTAGGTTTTTTAATTGACTTTTTTCAAAATTAACCTTTTTATTGATTAAAATTAATTAGGTTTTTTAGGTTTATTTAATTAATTATCATAAATCATTTTTTTCATAAAAAATCACCAAAATATTTTCTTTTCTATTGTCATCTTATTTTTATTTTCCTAGATAAAGTGTATAGGACGCGTTCAATTGTAATAGCGTAGGTTTATTTTTCCCGTATTTTTTATTATTATCATGTAATTGCTTCCGGGATGTAATAGTTTTAGGATTTCTTTTCCGCACTCTTCACTATTATGTAACTGCCCCAAAGCTCTGTAATAGCCTGGGTTTATATTTCCGCCTTTACCTTCTGCTACTATATTTTATGCAATTGTTAGTAATTAGGGTTTGTATGGCAAGATAAAAATGAACGATATAAAACCCTAATTACAAGACTAAATAACTGAAATGAACACACTTTCACACTCGCACCTCTAGGATAACCTCTCTTTATTGCCTTTCAGAATAACGGTTATGTCCCTCGAAAATAGGGATGTTTTAGCAAAAGACCCTCGATACAAAAGATCATAGTCCCTCGATGACCCTTCGATGTTGCCTACGAATAACATGATCTAGTCCCTTACAAAACTGCTAAAGCATCCTTATAAGTTGCCTTCGATGACCATCGATGACCTTACATTGTCCCTTCACATCCAATAGATGAGGCTACCTACCAACTAATGGTATGGATAACACTATCTCTAAAAGGAAAAGGAAAATAATAAGAACTACCTTGAGTGGGTAGAATACTGTTAATCGCTTGCTCACAGATTTTTCAAAACAAAACATTTTCACATCACACTTTCAAAATGAAATATTCTCAAACAAACACTTTGTACGTATTCTTGAGGACTGATAAAAGAGTCATTACAAAGTTCGCCTTACATTGGCGTTTTCAAAATACTTACACAAAAAAACAAATTTTCAAAGTGAGCTAAGCGATTAAGAGCCCGTAGATAACCATATATGAAAAGGATGCTAACACCTTCCCTTTTCATAACCTACCCCCAAAACTCAAAATATTCAAGGTCTTTCCTGTTCTTTTTAACTTTTCCTTATTAGATAAAAGAAAAGTCGATGGTGACTCTAGCTATCCGCAAAATTTGCGATAAAACACAAAACATGTCAGTTCTTCCACCGTATTACAATGTGCATGGATTGGATAATAAATCAAAGGCTGCAAATAAATCTCTAGATCAACTACTATTTACAAATTTCTCTGCTGAGAAATCCAAGTAAAAAAGCAAGGATCTTCATGATAATCTCAGTGTATGGCATAATATTATTTTGGGCTGCATAAACCCTAGACCTCCTTCAAGTTCCTCTAATTATTTCAACATCAATCAGAAGTTCATGTTGTACTTTCTGCTGTCCAAACAAAGGATTAATTTTCCTTTCATTTTTTTTAATTGTCTAAGGGATTCTATTATAAAGTCCAGAACCACCTCACTTCCCAACAAAAAGGTATCACCTAATATTCCTTGTGGACGACTTCTAACCGATACTTTTGTTAAAATGGCTTGGTAAAGTTTTTGATTGAGGAAGCCAACTATAAAGAGGATCTAACTCCAAGCATTGGATATTCCTTTAATGGGAAAACCTTGAAGAACATGAGGTTGATTGAGGAACTCAAGGTCAAGCCTCTAATTGAACCATCTGAGAATTATCACCACAAAAGAATTCATGTAAGGGATTATCCTCTATTCTCCAAACAAGATTTGGTATCCAGCGTGGTTGCATACATTCTAATGATGCAACAAAAAGGACATGATATGTCAAACTTTAATTACTCAGATTTTCCTGCTGAAGGTGTTGACTGTTCTATTGGTAAAAGGAAGAGAAGCTCAGATGCTTCTAAACCAAAGAAGAAAAAGAAAAAAAAGTTTGGCTTTCTGAAAGATGCCTGTGATACGGTGGGAGAATTGACTTGAAGGTTTTGTGTTTGATCATAAATTTTGCGGTTAGCAAGAGCACATGAAAGACCTTTGAGATTATTTCTTGAGTTCGGGGGGTAGATTATGAAAAGGGAAGGTATTAGCACCCTTTTCATCCATGATTTTCCATGGGCTCTTAGTTACTTGCTAGATCACTTGATTTTTGTTTAAAAGTGTGCTTTGTGTGGCTTTTGAAAGTATTTTGTAAAGAGGTCATTGTTTAGGCAAACTTTGTAATGATTCTCATTTGTAAGAATGTACACAAAGTGTTGATCTTTTGAAAATGTTTTCAAGTTTGTAAGATGTTTTGAAAGTGTAGGTGTTTGTTTTGAAAATAGCAAGGATGTTTTGTTTTGAAATGGAGCAAGTAATTAGGAGCATTCTACATACTCAAAAGTCTTTCATGTTCATTTTCCTTTTCCTTTGACATTGTTATCTCACCATTGATTTGGTAAGTAACCCTATCTTTGGATGTAAACGGGACGGGCATGGGTCATCGTATAACCATGATTATCAATGTTGCAAGGTATCTTAGCATTCTCTTTTAGGGACTAAGATCATTTGAAAGGCAACTTTGATGGCGTCATCGAGGGGCTATGATCTTATATTTTGCTTGTTTTTGCTAAGATACCTCACATGCATAATATGGCCATTTTGTAAGGCAACCAAGTGGATTTACCCTAGGGGTGCTTGTGTGCAAGTGTATTATTTTTCATGCTTGTTTTTGTCTTTGATTAGGGTTTTCTAATTGATTGGTTTTAGTCTTTCCATACAAACCCTAATTGCTAGCATTTGTATATAAAACGATAAATTACGGAATTTAAAATTACTATGCTATTACAAAACTTGTGGGAGGGGGTGTACAAATTACAAATGGGGATTGCAAGAATAATAAAGCCTAATTATCTATTACAACCATATTGAACTTGTACAAGAATTGAAATAAATAATGTACAAAATGAATAAATATACAAGAATGTAAATCTGAAGAAAATGGATTTTTTTTTGGATTTTTTTAGAAAGAAAGGGGTTTTGTTTTAACCTAATTAACTAAAGAAAAATAATTAATTAAATTAGTAAAAAGTAAAACCTAAATTTACTAGGAAAAGAATTTAAATAAAAAACTTAATCTATGAATTGATTAAAAGAAATTAAGTTTATAAAAGGACTATTTGGGTATTTTTGTCTTAAAAATAATTTATAGTATTATAAAATATTTTTGGTCTTTTTTTATTTTAAAAATAATATATTTTAAATATGTAAAAGAAAATAACTAAAATCCTAGTTTTTTTAATTAAATTTATAAACCAATTAATAAATAAATGAGTATGATAAAAATAATTTTTTTCGTGTAAAAAATAAATAAACTATATTAAAATATAAATCTAATATTTTTTATATTTTTTCTGATTTTTTAATATTAGATAAAATATTTAAATAAATAAATAAATAAAAATAAGAAGAAAAATATATAAATAAAAATGGGCCAGGGTGTAAATAGCCAACAGGGGTAAGAAGTAAGAAAATAAACAATAAGGCCCAAGGGAGGCCCAGGCGCTTGTCCAAAAAGTCAGAAAGTGTGAAAAATGTAAAATAAAAAAAATCCAAAAGGGTACCACTGGGGCTCGAACCCAGGTCCCTCTAGTCACAGGCGCGCACTTTTACCACTGGGATGGTTATACATATGTTTATATAATCAAAACAACAAATAGATTATAGTTAACAAGTCCATGGCCTGAACTTCATCTTCAACCTCACGCCCAGCCAGAGCCTTTGTATCTTATTCAAATCTCAACAAAAATGAAAACTGTAAACAGGAAACTTGTAGCAAATTTTCTCACGATTTCAGAAATGCAAAGCAATAAAATTATAGATCAAAGATAAGCATGAATTTTAATGGCCCTAATCTGAACCCTAAAAATCTCAGAAACTTCAATCTTAAAATTCTCTAAGCTCAAGCAAAATTAATTAAAACTATGGACATGGTTAGCTTTAGGGCAATGATATCTACATTTTTCATTCACAAACAAACCATTAATGATGCTTGTATGAAGAGTTTAAAAGTCTGAAAATTTACCTTGCAAGAGGGTATCGGGTTTGGAGTTTGAGTAGCTTTCAGTGAGTTCCAATGATTGCATTAGCTTCCTCAAGTTCCCATGAAGCAAATGGGATGCTTAGCTTGAGCTGAAAGTGCCTGAGGAGTTCTGGAGAAGTCAAGGTGCAAGGTGTTGTTTTTGAAAATGGTGGATGATGATGGAGGTGTTACAGTGGTGTTGTAGGTGTTGGGATTGTTTGTGTATATTGTTTAGAAACTTTTGAAAGTGAAAGGCCAAAAAATGCACGAGCAAATTTGGAGATTGGATTCAAAACTTAGAAATGACAAGTTTTGAAGTGTATTTGGTGATTATGTGTTCTTAGTGTTTTCATGGCTTAAGCATGTGTGGGATTTGTGGAAAATGACTTGTGTATGTATAAGCAAAGAGGTTTGAGTGCTTTGGAAAGCCATAAGTACAAGTTACAAGCTAATTTCTAGGTTACTTGATTTTGAAGAAAAGTGGGAAAACAAGTTTCAAAATGAAGTACAAGCATGGGATGGGTGATTGTAAGTGTCTAAATAAGTTTCTCTTGAGTTATGGGACTTTTATGATTAAAATAAAGCAATTACAAGGCTCAAGAACAAGTTTTGTACAAAAAGTCACTTTATCAAAATGACATTGTGCACTTTCTTCTCAAAATGGATATAAAGCATGGCCTTGCATTGAATGCTTGAATTGAGACCTCTAACAGCTGTGAAAGAAATTAATTATGGAGTGCCTAACAAATTTGAGGCCTGAAAAGTAGAGGTTATGCAGCATAAGTTTGAATTTTGAATTTGGTTCATCACATAATGACTTGTAATTCAAGTGATAAAACCCTAACTTCTTCTCTTCGATTCTCCCTACTCAAAAATGATCTTAAGGAGTTCTTGGACATTTTTGGAAGCTTGCGATGTGCTCTATAACCCATATTTGAATCACTTTTTAAAATTCCCCTTGGAACTATATGAAAAATTGCCATGAAGTTGGGTCAAAATCGTGACCAAATTAGGGCAAAATTTCACTAAGTGTTTTGTTTCATGATCATGTGTTCTTAAAATTATAACTTGAGATCCAAGAACTATTGGAAGAAGTTGTGTAAATCAATGTTTTAGATTTTATGGGGATCTACAACTTTCATGTTGGAAGTTTCTTTTGAATCAGCTCGCATCATGGTGAAAATTTTGCTTAAAGTTGTGAAAAAATAAGAAACCTTCAATACTTAGAAAAATTTCTATGTTTAGAAATTTTCACTTTCAAAAATGAAATTTTGAATTTTGGATTTCTTGATGAATAAGTTTCAAATTTTTACATGCCTTGATGAATTGTGATCTTTGACATTTGATTTTGACCAAAAAGTCAAAGTTTAACTTTTTTGTCTACAGTTGACTTTTGATCAGTTGACTGAAAATTCATCTGTCAATCCATTGGACTTGAGCAATGTTTTGAGCCATGTCATTAGGTCAAAATGATGCAATTGGACTCTTGATATCATGCCTTAAACCAATTGATCATTTGTTAGGTCAAAAATCAAAAACTGCCCTTTCCCAGTCAAAACCCTAATTTTGACCATTTTGCCCTTTTGAAGATTTGATCAAATTTCTTGAGGAATTATGGTCCAAACTTGATCAAATGATTCATATGAGTTTAAAATGTTGATGTGGATCAAAAATTATGAAGTTTGACTATAAATTGGCCATGGTTGACTTTTTCCCCAATACAACTGATTTTTAGGTCAACTGCTCAATTGATTGAGCAAAAGTGTGATCCAAAGCTTGAAACTTGACATGAGTAATCTTGAGGGTTTATAATGATCCATAAAAGTCATATGGGGCATTGTAAGTTCAAATATCCTTGTGCAAACTCAAACCCTAATTTTGGTCATCAGTGCTTAAGGAGGTGTCTTAAGCTGATAAACCCTAGTGCAGTCTTGAGCCCAAAGGAGATCTAGTGAGAAAAAACTTGATAAGTGAGAGGGAAAAATTTTGGGTACAACAGCTGCCCCTGTTTAATCTTCTTAAGCCTGAAAAGTTAGATTGGCGAGTTTTGCCATTCGTGACTCGAAGGTGGAAGATAATTGGACATTAAAGTGCCCAGAAATTTACACTCGGTGATGTGATGGTTGATGGTAGAGGGAATGGGTTTAAAGATGTCATTTAGAGGGATGATGGGAAGTTGTTGGAGATGGGCTTGTAGATGCCATCCATAAATGATTGTTGAACTGTATCTGTAAGCTGAAACTGAATGAGTATCATAATGGCATCCGTGTCTGGAGCGTATCTGTACTATATCTAAAAGATGAATCTGAATGAGTATCAGAATGGCGTCCGTGTTTGGAGCGTATTTCTACTGTATCTGAAAGCTGAATCTGAATGAGTATCAGAATGGCATCCATGTATGTATCGTATTTGTACTATATCTGAAAGTTGAATCTGAATGAGTATCATAATGGTATCCGTATCTGGAGCGTATCTGTATTGTATCTGAAAGCTGAATCTGAATGAGTATCAGAATGGCATCCGTGTCTAAAGCATATCTGTACTGTATTTGAAAGCTGAAACTGAATGAGTATCAAGATGGCATCCGTGTCTGAAGCGTATATGAACTGTATCTAAAAGCTGAATTTAAATGAGTATTAGAATGGCGTCCATGTATGGAGCGTATTTGTACTGTATCTGAAAGTTGAATCTGAATGAGTATCAGAATGGTATCTATGTCTTAAGTGTATCTATATTGTATCTGAAAGCTGAATCTGAATGAGTATCGGGATGGCATCCGTGTTTGGAGCATATCTGAACTGTATCTAAAAGCTGAATCTGAATGAGTATCAGAATGGCGTCCATGTCTAGAGCATATTTGTATTGTATCTGAAAGCTGAATCTAAATGAGTATCAGGATGGCATCCGTGTCTGAAGCATATCTGAACTATATCTGAAAGCTGAATCTGAATGAGTATCAGAATGGTGTCTGTGTCTGGAGCGTATCTGTACTGTATCTGAAAGTTGAATCTGAATGAGTATCAGGATGGCATCTGTGTCTGCAGCGTATCTGAACTGTATCTGAAAGCTGAATCTGAATGAGTATCAAGATGGCATCCGTGTCTGGAGCGTATCTGAACTGTATCTGAAAGCTGGATTTGAATGAGTATCAGAATGGCGTCCGTGTCTGGAGCGTATATGTACCGTATCTAAAAGCTTTTGAACATTGTAAATGGTAGTTTCTGATTAACCTTATCCTGAAAAGGGTAAAATGTTAGCTAATATGCAATGTCATGTTGTATGAAATGCATGGTATAATGAGATTGTGATACATGCATTTGTGTTATCAATGTTTATGATATATGGATACGATGTATGCGTATGTGAGTTAATTTTCCACACTGTTGCTGGATTGGGGGAAATAAATCCCTGATTGTTGCTGAGGATATGGAGCGTAAGTCTTCATGTTGTAAAGTTGAAGTGTTGATGAATTTCTGTTTAGAGAAATAAATTCTGTTGTGAGGGAAATGTCATGTACTACTTATGAAATCCTGTTGGGGAATCCTGATAAATTTGGCGACTTCTACCGGGGAGTGATATCTGGAAGTTTTATTTTGCTGGGGATTAAACTGCACACTGCGGGGGATAGCTTAGAGAGATTTCCCTATCTCTTAAAGCCATTAGTGATTGTCTTTCTATTTTGTTTATTTGTAAATGGTAGTTATGTTCAAATGCATATGTTTAAAAATAAATCATTGGACGTTTTTGTAAACAAAACATAGAGTAAAGAAAAAAACAGATAGTTTTGCACTTTCAAAGGGATATCTTTGTATTGACTTTGAGTAAGTATTATTTTACAATGAGACAATCATTCTAGGAAGATAATTCTGTCGTAAAAAATGAAAATTTGATACAAAGAAAAGATAGCTATGTGAAATAATTCCATGGGGTTCCCATTCTGCTATAGCCTTCGTGTCTCTGAGCATCTTATCTATTTGTTGCCTTGTCTGAAGCTGATTGAATTGATCAGAATTGTCGAGTTTGTCAGTTGAAGCCAAAGGTTGTCCATAAGGTGATCCAACAGGACATAGTCATACGCTTTAAACCCTAACTTTTGTCTGGACCTCCCTTTCGGGTTTTTAGTCCACCAGGATACCCTTTTTTGCCCAAGCCGCCCTTTCGGGTTTTCAGCTTGCCGGGTGTACAAATTTTTTTTATCCCTAATTTTTGCCCGAACCTTTTTGGTTCGTTGGGATGCCCTTGTTTTGCCTAGGTGTGTCAACCTAGCGGGTCTCTTAGGCGTAGTATCTTTTGATTATGTCTGTGTTCACGGGGTGTGTCAGGTCGTCGCCATCCATAGTGGTCAAGACCATTGCTCCACTAGAGAATATGTTTTTTATTACAAATGGTCCTTCATATGCAGGAGTCCATTTTCCCCTGGGATCACCTTGCGGCAGTATGATACGTTGGATCACCAAATCCCCGACTTGATACACTTGGCGTTTGACCTTTTTGTTGAAAGCCTTGATCATTCATTTTTGATACATCTGACCATGACAGATAGCAGTAAGCCTTTTCTCATCAATCAAGTTAAGTTGATCAATTCGAGTCTGGATCCAATCATCTTCATTCAGCCCTGCATCCTTCATGATTCTCAAAGAGGGGATCTGGACCTCAATAGGTAAGATAGCTTCCATGCCATATACCAAAGAGTAGGGTGTTTCCCCGGTTGATGTGCGCGTTGTGGTACGATAATCGTGGAGAGCAAATGGTAGCATCTCATACCAGTCTTTGTATGTGACTGTCATTTTCTGTATGATCTTTTTGATGTTCTTATTTGCAGCTTCGACAACACCATTCATATTTGGCCGGTAAGGGGAAGAATTATGATGCTGGATCTTGAATTGCTCGCACAGGGCGGTGATTATAGTATTGTTTAAATTCGTACCATTGTCTGTGATGATCCTCTTCGGGATACCATACGGACAGATGAGATTTTTTTTAATGAACCGGGCTATAACATTCTTGGTAACGGAAGCGAAAGAGGCCGCCTCAACCCACTTTGTAAAATAGTCAATGGCCACCAAGATGAACCGGTGTCCATTAGAGGTTGTTGGTTTGATTTCCCCAATCATATTGATGCCCCACATAGCAAAGGGCCAAGGATCTGTCAAGACATTCAGAGGAACTGGAGGTACATGCACTTTGTCAGCATAGATCTGACACTTGTGGCAGGTTCGAGAGTGTTGATAGCAATTTGCTTCCATGGTACACCAATAATAGCCTGCCCGTAGGATATTTTTTGCCATCGTATGCCCACTGGAATGGGTGCCAAAAGTTCCTTCATGTAACTCAGCCATGATCTTTTCTGCCTCAACCTTTTCTACGTAACGGAACAAAATAGAGTCATGGTTGCGTTTTAGAGGATGCCATTACTAAGGAAGAACTTAGCAGAGAATCTCCTTAAGAACTTCTTATCATTGACTGAAGCTCCTTCTGGATATTCTTGAACCTCGAGATACCTCTTGACTTCGTGAAACCAAGGCTGGTCCACTATTTCTTCAGTATTAATCTCGTGATAGTGAGCTAGTTCATCCATTCGTTCGATGGTGATCTGGGGAGCCTCGTTATCCCATTTAAGTTTAAACATGGATGACATTGTGGCTAGTGCGTCTCCTAGCTGATTTTCTTCTTGCGGGAAATGCTCGAAAGTAATCTTCTCAAAATGCGAGATCAATGTCAACACGTGTTCTTTGTAGGGGATAAGGTTAGGGTGTTTGGTGTCCCGTCCCCCTTTGATCTGGCTGATGACCAAAGTTGAATCTTCGAATACATTCAAGGATTTGATCCCCAAATCTATGGAGGTTTTGAGACCAAAAATGCACGCTTCGTATTCTGCCATGTTATTTGTACAATTGAAGCAGAGTCTTGCAGTAAAGGGAGTATGGCATCCTTTAGGAGATATGAGCACAACACTTATACCATTGTCGAGTGCGTTGGACGCCCCCATTAAAAACCAGGGTCCATTGGGATCCTTGTTCAGGTCCGTCATATGGTCCGAGTTCTTTACAGTTGTTTACCATCATGATGTCTTCATCCAGGAATTCAAACTTCATGGATTGGTAGTCATCCACGGCTTGATGAGCAAGGTGATCAGCTAGTACACTACCCTTTATTGCTTTCTGGGTAGTATACTGTATATCATATCCTGTCATGATCATCTGCCATCTCGCTATTCTCCCATAGAGGGCAGGTTTCTCAAAGATGTATTTTATTGGATCCATTTTAGATATCAATAAGTTAGTATGGGTCATCATATACTGTCTTAGCCGACAAGCATCCCATGCCAGAGTGAAGCAAGTTTTCTCGAGCAGTGAATATCTTGTTTCACAGTCGGTAAACTTTTTGCTATGGTAATAAATAGTGTGCTCTTTTCGGCCAGACTCGTCATGCTGCCCCAGCACACACCCCATTCAATTTCCCAAAACAGTTAGGTACATGATCAATGGTCTTCCCTCGACTGGTGACGTTAAAACAGGAGGCTCTTGCAGGTACACTTTGATCTTGTCGAAAGCAGTTTGGCACTTGTCATTCCATTTGACTACTTGATCTTTCTTTAGTAATTTGAAGATTGGTTCACAAGTAGTTGTTAGGTGAGAAATGAATCTGGAAATGTAGTTTAACCGTCCCAAGAATCCTCTGACTTCTTTCTCGGTATGAGGAGCAGGCATTTCTTGTATAGCTTTCACCTTGGCAGGATCTACTTCAATACCTTTATTGCTGACAACAAAGCCTAGGAGTTTACCGGACCTCACCCCAAATGTGCATTTATTTGGGTTCAGCCTCAGTTTATACTTCTTTAACCTCTCAAACAGTTTCTGTAAATGATCAAGATGCTCTTCTTCTGTTTGAGATCTGGCTATCATGTCATCCATATAGACCTCTATTTCGTGATGTATCATGTCGTGAAATAGAGCTACCATGGTGCGCTGATAGGTTGCCCCAGCGTTCTTCAACCCGAATGGCATAACCTTGTAACAGAATGTGCCCCATTGTGTGACAAAGGTTGTTTTCTCCATGTCCTCAAGCGCCATTTTGATTTGGTTGTAGCTTGAGAAACCATCCATGAAGGAAAACACCTTATGTTGTGATGTATTGTCAACTAGAATATCAATGTGGGGAAGTGAGAAATCATCCTTAGGGCTTGCCCTATTCAAATCTTTGTAGTCTATGCACATTCGTACTTTTCCGTTCTTTTTAGGAACGAGAACAACATTGGAAACCCATTGCGGATAGGAGGTGAAGGATAGAATTTAGCGTTGAATTGTTTCATGACTTCTGCTTTGATCTTCTCTAACATGTCTGGTCGCATACGACATACCTTTTGCTTTACCAGAGGCCAGTCCTCTTTTAAAGGTAGACGATGTACTACGATATATGCATCAAGTCCTGGCATGTCTTTGTACGACCAGGAAAAGACCTCAACCTAATCGTGTAGCAACTGAATCAGACGCTCTTTGACACTGGGTTCTAGATTGGCACCTACCTTGACTTCTCTTTTGTCTTCTTCGGTACCTAGGTTAATTGTGTCCACTGGTTCTTCGTGGGGCTGAATGGTTCTCTCTTCTTGTTGTAGTAACCTGGCAAGTTCCCCTGGTACTTCACAATCTTCCTCACCTTCGTCTTCGGCTTGGTAGATTAGACTTTCGGAATCACAAGGCCATAGAAGAATCGTTACCCATGGGATCCCGAATGGATGTAGACCTGCATTTTAAATGTGAGTGTGTGTAAGAGTATAGCTATCTTTGAAAGAAATGAAAAATGTAAAAAGAAAAACAATGAGCATAAAGTTTGTATGCAAAAATGCCCATGATTCATTAATGTCATATGGAAATGAGATAATAACCCTTACAAATGGACCATTATGTCTCGAGTAAGACACAAGGTTTTAAGAGTCTGAATTGTTTAATATTACAGATCCGACAAAATATAAAGAAAAGTTACTGTGGGATAAAAGTGATCGGGATGAAATATCTAGCTTGCCAGTTGTTGAGCCCTCCATTGACAGTTGGGAAAATCCAATCCTCCAGGTCAAAGTTGTCTTCATCATCCTCCACTGCGTTGACTTCGCGGTTGCTGATCTTTAAGGGTGGTCCTCCGGCACGAGCACGGCGTACAGCTTTCTGGGCTCCTGAAGTGAAACCCAAACCAAATTTGTCAGATTTGTATGGGATATCTGGGAGTTGGCCCCAAATAGTGCACCCCCCTTCTTCTATCACTGCCTTGGCATCTTTCAAAGATGACATCTTGAGCGGTGGCCTTATAATCTTGGGGCCTTGAGAAATAGCCTTGGTTACTGCCATTGTTTGCGGGACTTCCTCAAAGTGCTGGAATGGAGTTTCAATAAATTCACCATCTAATTCCACATATCTTAAGGAATTTAGATGGCTGGCCATATACTCTTCTTCTCCATGAACAATGATGATTTTCCCCTGAATTGGATATTTAAGCATTTGATGTAACGTAGAGGTAACGGCACCAGCATTGTGAATCCACGGTCGGCTAATAAGCAGGAATATGAAGGGCGAATATCCATTACATAAAAAGTTGAATTAAATGTTTGGGTTCCAACTTTTATGGGGATGTCCACTTCCCCATGCACCATCCTTTTTGAGTCGTCGAAGGCCCTCACTACTATGTTGCTTGGTTTTAAGGTCAAGCCTATCAATAGCCTTTTTAGGCAACACATTCAGAGATGAACTGGTATCCACTAAGACATGAGCCAAGTTCGTGCCCCTGCATTCGACTGAGACATGCAATGCCTCATTATGCTTCCTCCCCCTTGGCGTTAAATCAGCATCCAAAAAACCTAAACCATTATCTGCAGTTAAGCTGGCTACGCAGTCTTGGAACTGATCGGCAGATGTTTCTTGGGGTACATGGGCATTTTTAAGGAATTTTACCAAGGCCTTTGCATGAGCCTCGAAACATAACAATAAAGCCAGCATGGAAATTTTTGATGGAGTTTGCCCCTGTTGCTCAACTATGTTGTAGTCGCTTCTTTTTATGATCTTTAGAATTTCCTCAATCTCTTTTCGGGAGGTCTCAGGGATAGCTACCGATTGTGCCTTCGTCCGGACAGGCTCAACCAGAATACCCTTGCCTCGAGTCTCGGTTAACTCGGCAGTAGGAATGATAACAGGGATTATAACAGTTTTGTCAACAGGAGTATTAACAGAGATGATTGCAGGACTGGGAATATCCTTTGGAGGAGCAACCACAGGAATGATAACGGGTCCAGAAATAGCTTTTGGAGGAGGAATTTCTGGAGAGAATATCCTTTCGCTACGGGTTATCTTTCTAGTCCCTGCGATATTATTGATATCGGAGTCAACTTTCTCAGAGCTTGAATCTTCAGCAGCTGGCCAATCTTGCTTGATACCATGATAGTAGACATAACCTCCATAATTCCATGGGACGGTTTTGTCTGACGAATACGGGATTGGTCCAGGCATTGTAATTATCAACGGATCCACTTTTGGAACTGATGTAATTCTAACGGGTCTTTTGGTGGAGACCTTGGAAGAATTGGCGCAAATGGTCACGACGGAAACATCATTATAAGAAACAGTTGGAACAGAAGTCTTTTCGAACAAAATCTCCTTGTCATTTATTAGGCATTGAACGCCTGCTTTTAACAAATGACAACTGGTTGGTAAGGATAAACAGAAATGACAGCTTTCATCATAGCCTAAGAATACACCGACATTCAACAAGTTCTTTTTGATAGTCAGGAGTGGGGTCACAAGTTCATCAACCAAAGTAACAAACATATCTTCCTCAACGGCATTGACATCACGATCGTGCTTGGGCATAGGGGCAGTGATAACATTGGGAATTTATGGCGAATCGAATTCAATCTCTTTGGCTTCAAGAAGGTCTTGTACCTTGTTTTTCAGAGCCCAATAGTTGTTAGTGTCATGTCCGGGACTCTCAAAATGGTATGCATAGCAGGCATTAGGATGATAGTAAGGAGAGGTTGTGTTAGGATTCTTTGGAGCTTCTTTTAAAGTCACTAGATTGGATCTTAACAAATGTGGCAATACTTGAGATAATGTCATATTAATTCGGGTGAACTGTCTGACCGGTCTTTCCGTTCTTGGCTGGTTACTTCTTTGCTGAGCAGGTGTGGGTTTAGGAATCATTACAGCCCCCACCATTGGACGGAGTTCAGTCCTATCTTGGTTTCTCTAAGGATATACAGCAACAACTTCTTTCTTTCCAACGAATGGTTTCCTTACAGCAGCAGAGGATGCATCTTTTTGAATCTTCCCATTATTTATTCTGGCTTCCACCCTTTCTCCGGTCAATATCAATCGGTAAAACCTTTCGATGAACTCCCAATTAAATGATTGAAGAAAGGATCGGATAAGGTTCCCAAGAACATGTCTACTAATTCTCTTTCAAATAGGGGAGGCTGGACTCTTCCTGCTAAGTCCCTCCACTTTTGCGCGTAGTCTTTAAAGCCTTCACTTGAAACCATGGCCATACTCTGGAGTTGAGTACGGGTGGGCACAAGGTCTGCATTGTATTGGTATTGTTTGTAAAAGGCAGCGGCCAGATCTTTCCAGTTATGAACATTGGCTCTTTCTAACTGATAAAACCAATCAAGTTGAGTTCTAGACAGGCTGTCTTGGAAGAAGTGTACCCATAAATCCTTGTCGGCGGTATGAGGCTGAACTTTCCTCACATAGGACCGGAGATACATTTTGGGACATGAGACTCCATCGTATTTTGAGAACACTAGTGCTTTGAATTTTGGAGGAATGGCTATCCCAGATACTAACCCCAACTCCTAAAAGACCAGTCCAGGCACTTTTTGGATTTCCATTGCACTTAACCGTTCTTCCAGATGCTTATACTTGTCGTCGGCAGGAGGATATTGTTCTTCAGAATAATCTTCTTCTTCCTCTTCTGAATCTGGTTGGACAACTGCTTCCTTGCCTTTCCCGTCTTGATTGTATTTCTTACCAGATGACGTTGCAAATTCTAGGGTCCTTCTTGCTTGTCCTTGGAATCTTCTTCCCATATTTAGAACTCCAGTTATTTTCTTTGTTTTCTTCTTTTTCTCTTCAACCAGCAAGGTCTTCAACTCTTCTTGTCCTTTGGATAGATTTAAGAACATCTGTTAAAATTGTGCATTCTGTTCTTGGAGGTCCTTCATCGTTTTCTCGAGATCCATCTTACTGAAATAAACAGTAGAAAGATGAGGAGACTTGTTGCAAGAAACCTGCTTATGTTATGATGAATGGTAAATGCATATGCAATGATTTCAAGGTTTTTTAAAGATTTAAATTTGTTTTAGACAAAAAGGAAACACACGTTATATTAATAAATTAAAGCATGGGTACATCAATGCCTTTTTGGGCAAAACAATATAAAAACTCTAAGATAAAAAGGTTGTATGCATCCTCTTTGGTGCGATGTAGGCATTCAGAGTCTGCTCCTCGTGAAGTTGCTTAGTGAGTTCCAAAACCTTCTTCTCGCTAGCATAGAATTGGGCCTCGAAAGTATCTCACCCCTCCTTGAGTTGTATCCAATCTCTTTGTAAGTCTTCAAGAGAGGTGGGCATGTCAGGATGCAGGACAGTGTATGGAACATCTCCTTCCATAACAGGCTCAATGATTACCGGGAGAATGGAGGGATAAGGCATCATAAGACTTTGAGCGCGAGCTCGTACCCATTTGAGGTAAGGATCGAGAGGGATGGAATTCTTGTGCCCCAATGTCTTGCTATCTACCTTGTTCAACATCCTCCAAGCTCGGATAAATCTCTGGCGATGACCTTGATTGTCGTTCTCATAGTCAAATACCAAACCTTGAATGAGCATCTCATGTGGGTCATCCCTTCGGGCGTAACCAAACTGTCTTAAGGCTAAGCAGGGGTTGTAGGTGATACCTCCTCTAACGCCAAGTAAAGGGACATTAGGGAATTCTCCACAACGGTCGACAATAGTAACATTCTCTAAGGATCGGGAACACCAATGGATATCTGAATGTTTGAGCGTCATCAACCTTTGTGACCACCTTGAACCTTGCTCGTTCTTCAATACAGATTAGGGAAGATGCGAAATAAACCATCTTGCCAAGAGAGGATTACAACACATAAGGACACCTCTTTTCCTCATAGTGCGAGTGTGAAAAGAATGTAGAATGTCCCCTAGCAAAGTAGGCATCGGGTTGCGGGATATGAAGATTTTGATGCGTTCACGTCTATGAGTTGGTCAGGATTTGGAAACAAAACCATCCCATAGATAAGGAGAGCCACAATTTCCTCAAAAGCTTGCAGATCCAAAGAGTTCCAACAGTTTTGGGCTTTCTCAAACAAGAACTTTATTAAGAAACCCTTGACACCGCTTCTTGTTTCCCAATTAGTTGTGATATTAGATGGTTGCAAGTGTAGATCTTGAGAAATTTCTTCTGGATTTGGATCTATTTCCGTATCATTGAAAGGTAGTTGATTGAGAATGGGAATCCTCAAGAGTTGGGAGAATTCTTCCAAAGTTAGCACATGTTGATAATCGGGAAATGTGAAGCAATGGTGTAAAGGATCAAAGAACTGAAAGAGCACCTTCATCATGCCTTCATCAGTGTTAGAGGTGACCAAGTTTAGCAGACGACCATGTCTTTCGGTAAATGGAGAATTTTCAGGAATCCTTGATGCTAGCTCTTTGAGTTAAGGAGGGATCCTTACGAGATTGACTTGAATGGTTTTCCTGCGGATAGAATCCATGTCCTACAAAACAGAACAAAGATAAATCCCAAGATCCTTGAAATGGTTAGTGAATGAGTATGATGTTATGATGTTTATGATGTTATGTACAAGTAAATATATACAAACAAAGCAAACAAGTCCTTAGGTTTAGGCTTTCATGGAGTCTCATAGGTAAGTACCCTCTTGAAGTTTAGTTGGCTCAAACTTGTCCTAGCAATAGTAATCGGGTTCTAAGGAGCTCAATATCACCGGTTTGTTTCCTTGATCATTGTTTCAGCACAAGCCTCTTTAATGGCGACCGAAATATCCCAAAGAACCAAACCTCAATGAGTGTAGTATCGAGTATCTACCAACTCCAGACCGCACCAAAGTCGGTCATCTCACTACGTCCTAAAGGCCAAGTTGTTCAAGTAAAGGTTCTAAAAGTTCATTAGTGCTTCATGACATCACTCAGCGGCCCCGTATTCTCCTTGATTAACTCAAGAGCTACCGGTACCCATACATATGTCTCACTAATGTAGCTATTGTTTAGACCATGTCGGTATACCCTGCATAGTTTCCACAATGTATTGCTATTAACCTATAAGGTATCCCAAATATGGATAGAGGATTCAAACCCAAATAAAGAACCATAATGTAAAGCATACAACTTAAACAATGAAAGCAAGTAAATGTGATCTAACCCTAAGGTAACCCCACTTTTAGAATTCTCCCCAGCAGAGTCGCCAGTTCTGTGATACGGTGGGAGAACTAACATGAAAGTTTTGTGTTTGATTGCAAATTTTGCGGTTAGAAAGAGTCGCCACCGACTTTTCTTTTATCTAAAAGGATAGGTAAAAAAGCCCAGGAAATACCTTTGAGATTATTTCTTGAGTTCGTGGGGTAGATTATGAAAAGGGAAGGTATTAGCACCCTTTTCATCCATGTTTTTCCATGGGTTCTTATTTACTTGCTAGATCACTTGCTTTTTGTTTGAAATTGTGCTTTGTGTGGCTTTTGAAAGTATTTTGTAAAGAGGTCATTGTTTAGGCAAACTTTGTAATGATTCTCATTCATAAAAATGTATACAAAGTGTTGATCTTTTGAAAATGTTTTCAAGTTTGTAAGATGTTTTGAAAGTGTAGGTGTTTGTTTTGAAAATAGCAAGGATGTTTTGTTTTCAAATGGAGCAAGTAATTAGGAGCATTCTACCTACTCAAAAGTCTTTCATGTTCATTTTCCTTTTCCTTTGACATTATTATCTCACCATTGATTTGGTAAGTAACCCTATCTTTGGATGTAAACGGGACGGGCGTGGGTCATTGTATAACCATGATTAGCAATGTTGCAAGGTATCTTAGCATTCTCTTTTAGGGACTAAGATCATTTGAAAGGCAACTTTGATGGCGTTATTGAGAGACTATGATCTTATATTTTGCTTGTTTTTGCTAAGATACCTCACATGCATAATATGGCTATTTTGTAAGGAAACCAAGTGGATTTACCCTAGGGGTGCTTGTGTGCAAGTGTATTGTTTTTCATGCTTGTTTTTGTCTTTGATTAGGGTTTTCTAATTGATTGGTTTTAGTCTTTCCATATAAAACCTAATTACTAGCATTTGTATATAAAGCGATAAATTGCGGAATTTAAAATTACTACGCTATTACAAAACTTGTGGGAGGTGGCGTACAAATTACAAATGGGGATTGCAAGAATAATAAAGCCTAATTATCTATTACAATCATATTGAATTTGTACAAGAATCGAAATAAATAATGTACAAAATGAATAAATATACAAGAATGTAAATGTGAAAAAAATGGATATTGTTTTGGATTTTTTTAGAAAGAAAGGGGTTTTGTTTTAACCTAATTAACTAAAGAAAAATAATTAATTAAATTAGTAAAAGGTAAAACCTAAATTTACTAGGAAAAGAATTTAAATAAAAAAACTTAATCTATGAATTGATTAAAAGAAATTAAGTTTATAAAGGAATATTTGGGTATTTTTTTCTTAAAAATAATTTATAGTATTATAAAATATTTTTACTCTTTTTTGGTTTTAAAAATAATATATTTTAAATATGTAAAAGAAAATAACTAAAACCCTAGTTTTGTTAATTAAATTTTAAACCAATTAATAAATAAATGAAGTATGATAAAAATATTTTTTTCGTGTAAAAAATAAATAAACTATATTAAAATATAAATCTAATATTTTTTATATTTTTTCTGATTTTTTAATATTAGATAAAATATTTAAAAAAATAAATAAATAAAAATAAGAAAGAAAAAAAGAAATAAAAATGGGTCAGGGTGTAAATAGCCAACAGGGGGTCAGAAGTAAGAAAAAAACAATAAGGCCCAAGGGAGGCCCAGGCGCCTGTACAAAAAGTCAGAAAGTGTGAAAAATGAAAAAAAAATCCAAAAGGGTACCACTAGGACTCGAACTCAGGTCCCTCTAGTCACAGGCGCGCGCTTCTACCACTAGGGTGGCTATACATCTGTTTATATAATCAAAACAACAAATATATGATAGTAAACAAGTCCATGGCCTGAACTTCATCTTCAACCTCACGCCCAGCCAGAGCCTCTGTATCTTATTCAAATCTCAACAAAAATGAAAACTGTAAACAGGAAACTTGTAGCAATTTCCTCACGATTTCAGAAATGCAAAGCAATAAAATTATAGATCAAAGATAAGAATGAATTTTAATGGCCCTAATCTGAACCCTAAAAATCTCAGAAACGTCAATCTTAAAATTCTCTAAGCTCGAGCAAAATTAATGAAAACTATAGACATGGTTAGCTTTAGGGCAATGATATCTACATTTTTCATTCACAAACAAACCATTAATGATGCTTGTATGAAGAGTTAAAAAGTCAGAAAACTTACCTTGCAAGAGGGTATCGGGTTTGGAGTTTGAGTAGCTTTCAGTGAGTTCCAATGATTGGATTAGCTTCCTCAAGTTCCCAGGAAGCTAATGGGATGCTTAGCTTGAGCTGAAAGTGCCTGAGGAGTTATGGAGAAGTCAAGGTGCAAGGTGTTGTTTTTGAAAATGGTGGATGATGATGGAGGTGTTACAGTGGTGTTGCATGTGTTAGGATTGTTTGTGTATGTTGTTTAGAAACTTTTGAAAGTGAAAGGCCAAAAAATGCACGAGTAAATTTGGAGATTGGATTCAAAACTCAGAAATGACAAGTTTTGAAGTGTATTTGGTGATTTTGTGTTCTTGGTGTTTTCAGGGCTTAATCATGTGTGGGATTTGTGGCAAATGACTTGTGTATGTATAAGCAAAGAGGTTTGAGTGCTTTAGAAAGCCAGAAGTACAAGTTACAAGCTAATTGCTAGCTTACTTGATTTTGAAGAAAAGTGGGAAAACAAGTTTCAAGAGGAAGTACAGGCATGGGCTGGGTAATTGTAAGTGTCTAAACAAGTTTCTCTTGAGTTATGGGACTTGTATGATCAGAATAAAGCAATTACAAGGCTCAAGAATAAGTTTTGTGCAAAAAGTCACTTTATCAAAATGGCATTGTGCACTTTCTCCCAAAATGGATATAAAGCATGGCCTTGCATTGAATGCTTGAATTGAGACCTCTAACAGTTGTGCAAGCAATTAATTATGGAGTGCCTAACAAGTTTGAGGCCTTCAAAGTAGAGGTTATGCAGCATAAGTTTGAATTTTGAATTTGGTTCATCACAAAATGACTTGTAATTCAAGTGATAAAACCCTAACTTCATCTCTTCGATTCTCCCTACTAAAAAATGATCTTATGGAGTTCTTGGACATTTTGGAAAGCTTTCAATGTGATCTATAACCCATTTTTGAATCACTTTCGAAAATTACCCTTGGAACTATTTGGAAAAGTGCCATGAAGTTGGGTCAAAATCCTGACGAAATTAGGGCAAATTTTCACTAAGTGTTTTGTTTCATGACCATATGTTCTTAAAATTATAACTTGAGATCCAATCACTTTTGGAAGAAGTTGTGTAAAGAAATGTTGTAGATTTCATGGGGATATACAATTTAATGTTGGAAGTTTCTTCTGAATCAGCTTGCATCATGGTGAAAAAATTTCTTAAAGTTGGGAAAAAATAATAAATCTTCAATACTTAGAAAAATTTCTAAGTTTAGAAATTTTCACTTTCAAAAATGAAATTTTGAATTTTGGATTTCTTGATGAATAAGTTTCAAATTTTGACATGCCTTGATGAATTGTGATATTTGACATTTGATTTTGACCAAAAAGTCAAAGTTTGACTTTTCAGTATACAGTTGACTTTTGAGCAGTTGACTGAAAATTCATTTGTCGATCCATTGGACTTGAGCAATGTTTTGAGCCATGTCATTTGGTCAAAATGATGAAATTGGACTCTTGATATCATGCCTTAAACCAATTGATAATTTGTTAGGTCAAAAATCAAAAACTGCCTTTTCCCAATCAAAACCCTAATTTTTACCATTTTGCCCTTTTGAAGATTTGATCAAATTTCTTGAGGAATTATGGTCCAAACTTGATCAAATGATACATATGAGTTTAAAATGTTAATGTGGATCAAAAATTATGAATTTTGACTGTAAATTGGCCATGGTTGACTTTTTCCCCAATACAGTTGATTTTTAGGTCAACTGCTCAATTGACTGAGCAAAAGTGTGATCCAAAGCTTGAAACTTGACATGAGTAATCTTTAGGGTTTATAATGATCCATTAAATTCATATGGGGAATTGGAAGTTAAAATATCCTTGTGCAAACTCAAACCCTAATTTTGGTCATCAGTGCTTAAGGAGGTGTCTTGAGCTGATCAACCCTAGTGTAGTCTTGAGCCCAAAGGAGATCTTGTGAGCAAAACCTTGATAAGTGAGAGGGAAAATTTTGGGGTACAACAATGCCATTCTGGGAAATGAAACTTCTGTAATAACTAGTAAGTCTGTTGTTGATACTTTTGTACCTATTTCATTATCTGTTACTAAAATTATTGATGCAGTCTCATCCATTTCAACCACCATCACACAAACATAATTTCTTGCTCCATCATCCATCATTACCACTTATGCTTCTGTTCTAGTTATAAATATTCCAACTGTTTCCAATACCACTGCAACTGAAATTCCTGTAACTTCAAATGAGTCTTTTCCGCCATCAACAACAATCATTTCTAAATCCACCACCACAAAAGTTCTTGCTTCAAATTCTATTCCATCTTTCACTACATTCATTCCATCAGAACCAATACATACTTCTACTTCTCCATTAACCTCATCTCAATTACTTCCACAAGACTCTCACTTTTCAACCTTTAATACCAATCTTCATTTTGCCTTCTTCAATAAATAAACTACTCTTCATGACTCACCCATCATTCATCCAGATCTAGCTTCTCCTTATGTTCTCGAAATATTAAAAAGAACAATCTCTGATAATCAGGGAGCTATTGAAATTTCTTAAACTGAACCTTTCACTTGTTTCGAACTTTTCAATATGACTGAAAAACTTTTACCACAAAATCCTTATGAATAAACTTCTGGACCAAGCCATCCTGAATCCAACCTATCCTTGTTATTTTATGAAAAACCTTCTCCTAAAAACTTGGATGGATGCATTAATTGTTTTAAAACTAAGGCTATGAAAAGAATTATAAAGCTAAGGATAGAGGCAACACAAGCACCGAGCCTCAAGACATGGATGGTTCTTGGAAGAATTTTTAGAATTGGATGTCTTTTGAGGTTGAACGAGTAAATTATTTCACTGAAGCATGCAAAATTAAAGATGTTCAAATGGTAAGTCAAAGAAAAGAAACAAGAAAAAGAGTGAGATTTATGGAACAAATTGTTGCTAAGCAAAGAGAAGCTGAAGAAAAAGCTAATCTTACTGAAGTTGAAGCAGTAAGACTAAAAGCAGAAGAAGAAGCTAAAGTTATGGAGGAAGCCAGATTGGCTGCAGAAGCTGCAAAGGCTGCTGAAGAAAAAGGTAAAAAACAAGCTCTGATGATATCCAACTCTGAGTCTGAGTGCAATATGAAAATAACCATTGATAAATAAGGGAAGAGCAGAAAATGTTTAGAGAATATTTCAAAGCTCAAGACAAGGTCAATGAATCTATTCAAACTATGCTCAAGATGATTTTGACAAAAATTTCTAAACCTTCATCATCTGCTCCTGCAACTTCTGGAACCTAGGATCTATGATTCTCATTTAGTTTCTTTGTTTGCATCTGTAGTTCTAGAATAAATTATCCTAATGATTAGTTGACATATTATTTTAATCCTTCTTAGCTCTTAATCTTTTGTGTCTTCACGCATAGTTATATTTTTGATGATTTCAAAAAGGGGGAGAAAGTATAATAACTTTAATTTTGATAAACCTTAAAAGAAATGCATCATAATAAATGAATGATATAAAATGTGCATTTAACACTGACGTATGTCTGTCTGTTTGCTAATTAACCGAGGAACTCTGAATAAGTTCACTAGGCATTCTAAGACAAGTTAAAATGAAAGAACTTTGTTAAAGTTATTAAGAACTGATTGTTCATATAATCAGAGATGTATACTCCATGAACATATGTTTAAAAATCAGATAGATCCAATACTGTTTAGAAGTTGAGAACTTTCTGAAAGTTAAAGTTATCTTGATTTTGGTATCATAATGTTCAGAACATGTAAAATGTCTGAGAATGTGATATTCAGAACATAAGAATCAAAAGCATAAGTGTAATACGGTGGGAGAACTGACTTTTGGTTTTTGTGTTTTATCGCAAATGTTGCGGATTAGCAAGAGTCGCCACCGACTTTTCTTTTATCCAGTAAAGAAAAGGGTGAAAAGAACAGGAAAGACCTTTTGAGAATTTTCTGATTAAGGGGGTTAGGTTATGAAAAGGGAATGTGTTAGCACCCTTTTCATCCGTAGTTATCTATGGGCTCTTAATCACTAGCTCACTTTTTGAAATGCTTTGTGTTTGTGTAAGTTTGAAAATATTTTGAAAATGCCTAAGTGCGGCAATTTTGTAATGATTCTCGTATCGTTGAGAATGTATACAAAATGTTTGTTTTGAAAATATTTGTTAAAATAGTGTTGTTTTGTGAAAAGATGTTTTGTTTTTAAAATTTTGTGAGAAAACGATTATGAGTGGTCTACCTACTAAAAAAGTCTTTATTCTTTTCTTCCTCCTTTAGATAGTGCTACCTTACCATTAGTTAGTAGGAAGCCCAATCATTGGATGTGAGGGACAGGCGTGGGTCATCGTACAGTCATAGAAGGCAACTTGTAGGACGCTTTAGCAATTGTCATAAGGGACTAAGATCGTTTACCGAAGGCAGCATTGAAGGGTCATCGAGGGACTACGATCTTTTAACTGAGGGTCTTTGCTAAAGCATCCCACGTTCGAGGGACATGACTGTTTAAATCTGAGGCGACAAGAGAGGGTCACCCTAGAGGTGCACATGTGCGAAGTGTTTTGATTTCAAGTATTTTTCTTGAGATTAGGTTTTCTAATGTTTGTTCTTTTTACATCTTGTCATGCACGCCTAATTAATCTAGCAGTTAAATATATACAAGTGCGAAAAAAATGTAGGAAATATATCTACGCTATTACATTGCTTCATAGATGGGGATACAAATTTATAAATGGGGATGAAAAGTAAAGTAAACCTAATTATCTATTATAGACCATTAGCAGTTACAATATTGGAAAATACTAATGTGAAAATAAAGTGTGCGAAGGTGGTGAAAAGGGAAAGATATCTAAAACCTAAAAAATTCTAAGTATTTAGAAAATATTTTTGATGTTTTATTTAGAAAAATATTTTATAATGTAAAATAATAATAAAAACCCAATTCTAATTATTTTATAAATTAATTAATAAAATAAAACAAAGTGATTAAATTAAATTAATTTCTATTTATGAAAATTAAATTAATTAATTAAAACCTAAATCTAATTTTTTTATGATTTTATGATTTTTTTTTTAAAATAAAATTAGTTAAAAGAAAAGAAAATAGTTAATTAGTTTAAAAGAACAAATAAGTAAATGGGCCAAAGAAAAAAATGCAAAGACATAAATGGGCCTGAGATGTAGAGAGAAATATGGGAGGTGCAAGAAAACAGATCCACTAGGCCCAACAAGCTCCAGCGCTGGATCTTGTGTGGGGAATCCTTGAAGGCATTGCATGGTCATCAGATCTGGATTGTTGAATTTGGATCAGATGGTGATGATTGAGAAGGTTTATGGCATGCACATGCTGGCTGATTGCACTGGATCTGCAAGGAAAATATGTGAAAAACAAAAGGGTATCACTAGGGCTTGAACCCAGGTCCCTAAGGTTACACGCGTGTTTGTTTTACCACTGGAGTGGTTGTTTCATCCGGTTATGAAACGCCCCCATTAAATATATTACAAACTTAATTTTCAAAAATGGAATTCCCACTTCTTCTTATTCCTCGCGCCAGACAACAACAACAACAACATTTTTTTTATTTTTCCAAAAGCTTCATTTCTCAAACATTTAAAAAAGTGTAAACACTAAACTTTCTTGAAATTTAATCACGAATTCAACCATGTAATTTACTCAAGCTAAAACTCAAATATTAAAGAGAATTTATGTTGGTACCAAAAACAAACCTTAATGGTTAAGAGTCAAAATTCTCATCACACAGCCAATTTAAATGAGAACTAAGTACATGGTTAGCTTTAGAGGCATGATATCTACATTTTTGCTTTAGAAAATAAATGCAAATGATGCTTGTACAGAGATTTCAAAGTTTGAAAAACTTACCTCTTGATACAAAAATTCAATGCCCTCTACAGGACTTCCAGAGGTGAAATGATGATTTCGTGAGCTTGCTTGGACCCTGAGGAAGCTGTTTGGATACTCACTTGGTGCTGTGAACCTCTGGATACCTCTGACCAAGTCGACTTGCAAGTATGAAAAGTGAAAATGGTGGATGATGAAGATGATGTTACAGAAGTTATTTGAGTGTTTGGACAACTTCTATATGATGTATAGATGATGTTTGAATGATAAAAATGGAAAACACACGAGTGGAATTAGAGTTGGCTTCTTAAGGCTCAAGATATGCACTAATGGAGTTTTCTTGGTGATTTTGAGTTTGAGAGTGTATGAGAGGTTTAGAGGGCTTGCGAATTCGTGTCTTGGCTTGAAAATGAACCATATATTTATAGGCAAAGGTTAGAGGGATTGTGTTGGTTGCAGTCTGAAGATGTTAAGTTATGGCTTAGTTGGAAGTGAAATATCAAGTTATGGTGAAAATAGTGGTTTAAAGGATCAAGTACAAGTATGTTCTGAAGTTTTTTGGATGTAGGGAGGTTGCTTCTTCACTTTATAATGGAGTGTGATCATAGGAAACAAATGAGGAGATCAATGCATTGACTTTTGCAAAAAGCTTGTTTTATGTGAATGGCAATGGTGCCTTTGCGCCATTAATGAAAAATTATCTTGGATAAAGCTTGAATCAAGTGGATAATAGCCATAAAGCAAGTGAAATCAACTGATTATGGAGAGATTTGTGGGTTTAGAGGCCTGCAAAGTGAGATCTCTAACATGGCATGAGAATTTGGTCGTAAGGTTTTCAAAAGAATGACCTATAATTCAAGTTTGACATGCCATCTTCATCTCTTCGAAACTTCTAGCTCAAGTATGATAAATATGTGTTCTTGGACATTTTAGAAAGCTTGAATCAAGATCTACAACTTTTATGTTTTGAGTTTTTGTTGAATCAATTTGTATCTTAGTGAAAATGGCCATAAAGTAGTGACTTTGTTAAGAATAAAACACTTAGAAATTTTTCTAAGTGTTGGGTAAAAATAATAAGAACGTCATGGACCCATATCTCTTAATCCAAGCACTTTTTTAGGATCATCCCACATTAACAAAGTTGCAGAATTCATTACTCCCTACAACTTTCATGTTGAAAGTTTTCCTTGAATCAACTTGTATCTTGAGGAAACTTGCTTGTGAAGTTAGGTTTTTTTAGGTACAAAACACTTGAATTTTTCTAAGTGTTTGAAAATCTTCAATTTTGAATTTTGTTGACTTTCTTGATTCTCTTGATTCTTGATGAAAAAGTTTGATAGTTTTGAATGTTTTGATGATTATTGATTTTTGAATTCCAATGTTGACCAAAAAGTCAAAGTTTGACTTTTGTATGACTGTTGACTTTTTATCAATTGATTCAATTCTTCAAAACTATCAATCACTTGAATCTTTGGAAATGTATTGAGACATGTAATTAGGTCAAGCTATTTTATTTGAGCCCTTGAGATCATGCTGTAAGACATTATGTCATGCACTAGGCCAGAAGTCAATGATCAGTCATCTTCAATCAAAACCCTAATTTGGCAATTTTTGACCTTTGATGATTTGAGGGATTTCCTTGAGGAATCATGATCAACCCTTGATCAAATGATGATTATCACATCAAAATGTTGATGTTGACAAAAAATCTTGAAGTTTGGTTGTATGTTGACCATAGTTGACTTTTTACTCAATACAGTTGACTTTCAATCTTCTGAGACATTGACTGAGCAAACCTATGATGCAAGACTTTAAACTTGACATAAGCATTACTGAGGATCTATGATGAACCATGAAAGTCATTTGAGATCCTTGCAACCTAATCTTCCTTGAGAAACACAAAACCCTAGTTGTAGGCCCTTGCTCAGGAGGAGGTATGACCAGTCAACTCTTGAGTGGCTTTGAGTATTTAAAACCTCTTTTGAGCATGTTTCTTTGAATAAAATGGGAGGGTAAATTTTGGGGTAGAACAATAAGCATATGCTTTCTAGAAGACCTGAGAAATTTAAAAGTTGAAGACTGTCTGAAAAATTTGGATAGAAGATTCAATAAGAATAAGTTGTGTGAAATCAAGATCTCAACTGTTTTATTTACATCAAGATCTCAATTTATCTATTGACAACCAGAGTCAAGAATCTCAAGATCTCAATATCTGATCTATTGGAACCAGGGGAGTTTTATTCAAATGGTTCAGAGTCAAGATATTTGATCTTCATCAAATCATTGACTCATGAGGAGCATCATATAAAGGATAAGTATTCCTTACCTTTTTATTTCACTTCTTCTGATTATAAGAATAAAATCGTGTCATCAAAATACATAGTTTTGTCATCATCACAAAGGTGGAGATTGTAAGAACAAGATTTGGTTATAAAATATTATCTCTGAGTTTTGATGATAACAAATGAATATATTTGTATGAATAGCTTTGATACTCTAATGTTTGTTATTATTGAGTACTTAACAAACAAGTTCTGCTTCTGATGGATGGTGTGGCCAAGACATTAGAAGAAAATTAGTTTCACTTCTGTGCTACACAAGTTTTGTTGCACAGTAGCAAGACACTTCAGAAGGCTCTGAAGTTTAAGCTATGATGTTTGTCTAAAGAAACCAGTCAGAAGATCTGAAGACAGAAGTTGTTACTTAAGTCCAGATGCTAAAGACTCAAGCTTCTAAATACAACTTGTTCTAAGGAAACAATCTGAAGATCTGAAGACTCAAGTTTCTACTAAAGTCCAGATGCTAAAGACTATAGTTTTTACAGACAGTTTGTTCTAAAGAAACAAAGTTAGAAGATCTGAAGACAAAGTTTCTACTGAAGTCCAGATGCTAAAAACTTAGTTTCTAAAAGAAAACTTGTTTCAAGAAGACAAAGTTAGAAGATATAAAGACAAAGTTTCTATTGAAGTCCAGATATTGAAGACTTATGTTTCTAATAACAAGGTTCTTAAAAGGATTCTTAAAGAACAAAGTGTTAAAGATTCTAAAGACGAAAGTTCCGAAGATTCCAAAAACTTGAAGTTCTAAAGATCCAAGGTCCTATACAGTGGATTCTCAAGACCAAGTGTTGAAGACTCTAAAGACACAACTCTTAAGACTCTAAAGACTTGAAGCTCTTCCGATCCAAGGTTTTCTACAACGGGTTCTCACGACCAAGTGATGAAGACTCAAAATACACAGTTTTGAAGACTCTAAAGACTTGAAGTTCTGAAGACCTTATGTTATGTTCCCGCTTCTAAACTCATTCTCGCAGAAGCCTCTTAAGTGCATAAGGAAAGAATATAACAGTAATATGATACAATAGTACACAGTACGGAAAAGCTTTAATCCACTACCTCTCAAATAACTTGAATTATGGAAGAGAAAAGGACGTAGCAATACTATTTGTAATAACTCTTTTTCAAATAGCCAATGACTCTATTTTGCTTGGCTATATAACAAATGAATCACATGTTTAAAAATGT
This sequence comes from Vicia faba, assembly GCA_948472305.1. Taxonomy (NCBI): domain Eukaryota; kingdom Viridiplantae; phylum Streptophyta; class Magnoliopsida; order Fabales; family Fabaceae; genus Vicia; species Vicia faba. The sequence continues at coordinate 238,363,916 of OX451741.1, read as the reverse complement.
TGTTGGTCAAAGAAAAATCACAAGATGAATGTTTTTTGTGTTCAATTTTAAAAAATGAAAATTGTCATTATTGGAACACAACCAAAAAATAGCTACCAACCACTATAACAACAACAAGAAAAATTGTTATCAAAATAATTCTTCAATCATATTGATAATGATTACAATGAAATAATTGATTCATAATGTGCTTAATTTCATATGCTGCACAAAGCTTTCTAAGTCGTAGAAGATAATGAAGATAATCATGAAAGCTTCAGTTACAAATCCACAACAAGAATGTTGTGCTCTAAAGTGATCATTGAAGAAAATAAAACAAGGGCTTCTGTCCAAAATGTTCTAAGGTGAATCAAGATGAAGAATTTTGTTCAACGAATAATGCTTAGAAGCAAAAGTTATTCAAGAAAGGAAAACCAAATTCAAACCCCCTATTTCTTGTGTTTTATTCACACCTTCAGACTTTCTCTATAATTTTGGAAGTTGATAAGATGAAGCTACTTTTGCACATAGTGCGGACCAAAAGGTGTTGTACTATGTTTCTATAATGGCGCTTGAAGTTCCATTTGAATATCAGAGGTTGAGTCAAAATGGCGTTGAGGTTTTATTTGAAAATCAGATTATGGTCCCTTAGAATATGAATTATATGCTTCTTCTTTACAAGCTATTTAACCGGTTCAGAACCTAGTTATATGCAAGCTTAATCATCTTGTACACTTAAACAGCTGTTAGTATGCCCTTTTGTTCTTTAAGTACTTTGTTATCATTAAAACTCAAGGAATATGAACAAATTTTATTCCAACAAGAGGGTCTAAATGGAGTACCTTCAGACCTCTTATAGTGAATAATGAACTAGGACCCAAACAAATTTGGGTACCTAAGGTGAAAACTTGATCTATTTTGCAAGGAATGCTTTACAGCTTTGAAAGTGTTTATTGAAAATTTCACAAACTTGTGCAAATCGTGTGTATAATGTGAATATACAAGAGAATTCTGATGATGCTTGAGAATCATAATAATGGTTGATTAAGCTTGGTGGTGTTGATAATGTTTATTTAATGATAGTTAGTGATCTTGATAATGTTTGATTGATTTGTTAGCATTGATGATGTTGCTTAATAGTTGTGTTTGATCAAGCTGTCAACATTGACATTGGTGCTCAATAATCATGTTTAATCAAGTCATTAGCATTGATGGTGGTGCTCAACACTCGTGTTTGATCAAATTTTCATTGAAATTAATAACGGTGCTCAACAATCATGATGGCCTAATGGTTATGGAGTCTGAGGATATTTAATGGTTGTATTACTCCAGAGGATGTTCTAACTAACTCTTGTATCAAGAGACACGTGGAGAAGGATTTGTGATGATGATTTTTCATTCCCTCCTAAGGGGGAGTTTTCTCAAGATATCTTGATATTTTGGATGTAAAACACTTGGTGGAAATTGAATCGGAAAAACTCTAAGGAAATTATCTAGCAAGTAGTCTTCTTCATGCTTAGTGAATATTATTTTATTACTAACATATTTTTTGTTTGAGTTGATCATGCCTTTAGCAAGTATGTAGAGTGAGAATTGAAATGTTTAGGAAAGTGGGTGCATTGGTGAAGTTTGGAGGTGCCAAAAGCAATTAATCAAGCCCAAACTCCTGCCAAATACCATAACAAACAAGAAAGGATGAAATTATTCTGATAATAGATTATATCAGAATAATAATTGATTACAACTTACCTATAATTCAAATCTTCAAGTGATATCATAATGTATCTTCTTTAAATCTCAAGCAAACCATCTCATTATTAAGGAACGTGCCAAATCTCAATATGTTAGAAGATCTAATCAATAAGCCTTAGTTGTAACCGATTAAAGAGCTCCTTTGAAAAGAATTTTCATTTTTCTCTTTTCTGGCCAAATCTTCATTAATTTTAGGGATTTTCTCACAAAAATAAACTCAGAAACATTGTTATTTAAAGGTACTCTCATATCCTTTCTTTTGCATCTAATTTCTTATTTGTCTCTTCACTTACTTATGTTAGTTTCTACTTTTTTCCATTATCATCATCATTCTGGCTCCAACAAGGATTTCCCCTCTGGAAATCATTTTTCAAGAAAGTTTCATTTGGAAGAAACTTATTCAAAGAATCAAGGAGAGAAAGATATGTCCAACCGCAAAGTCATCCAACATGTCAATATGGAATCCACGTTTCTAAGGGAGTTCAGATAACATGAGAATATCAGTTGAGGCTTGATCTTAGAGTTATTCACTAAAGAACCTAATTATATGTTTCTAAGACTTGTCATACAATTATACTCAAATATCAAGTTCAAAGGTTTGACTCTCACAACATTCGTAAAAGGAGTAGAGGTTCGTTTTCAAAGAGACGGTTTTGGAAAGATGATTGAGTTACCCTACTATGGAGAAACATACATTGTTGAAGTATGTAACGCCTGTAATTTAATTAATTATTTAATTAAATTATTTTTGGAATAATTGATATGTTGTGATTAGTTGGATTCAATTATTTTATTAAGTGGTGAAATAATATTAGAAGTATAATATTATTTGATGTGGGCCTGATTTAAAGGATGGAAGTAGTAATAAGGGGGTGTAGTAATCTTAAGCCCATTAAGGAATTAAGAGAATAATAGGGTTATTTTATTATTGTAGAATTAACCGAAAAGAAGAAGCAGTAAGAAGAATAAGGGTTAGAGGAAGAACGTGAAAGTTGTTGGAAAAGAGGAAAAGAGGCAGAACGGGAATTCAACCGGAAGTTATAGAGCAACCTTCAATCCAACGTAAGGGTGGGGTTCTGACTCTATAATAGGGTTCATAATAATTGGTATGTGGGGTTAGAGGTGAAATGTTGTTTTGTTCATGATTGAATTATATATGATGTTATATGAGGGAAATTGATGATTGAAAGATGAACAACGATGTCCTAATAATGTATATTTGATGTAGAATTATAGGGTAATTGTTGTACCCTAAAATTTGCCCTCTCATGTTTTCCAAAGTCTTCCCCCTGCATGGTTGATCACAAACTCTTGCCTAAGGAAAAGGAAAATTTTGGAGTGTTGCTCTAAGTACATTTCGATTGGCATTCTGAAAGATCCTTCGATTGGCATTTTGAAGGAGCATTTTGATTGGAATTCTGAAGGAGCATTTCGATTGGCATTCTGAAGGATCATTTCGATTGGTATTTTGAAGGAGCGCTTCGATTGGCATTTTGAAAGACCCTTCGATTGGCATTCTGAAGGAGCATTTCGATTGGCACTCTGAAGAAGCATTTCGACTGGCATTATGGACAAATACTTTGATTTGCATTATAACAGTGTCCTTCGATTGGAATTCCAAAAAGGTATATTCGAAGAAGCCTTCAAAGGCTCCATTTGAAGAAGCTTTCGAAGAGCGTTCGAAGGAGGCCATCAGCCCGTTCGAAAGGGAGTATTCGAAGGAGATCCTCAGCCTATTCGAAAGGGAGCGTTCGAAGGCCAGTTGCATGTCATTCAAAATTCAAAAAGGGACAGAATCCCATGTGTTTAGCCAACGTTACAAACTCTCATTCATGGCTTTCAAACACATAATTAACGTTACAAATACTCCTTCATGGATGTCAAACACATATTCAAGGTCATTTAAACCTTTGTCTTCCTGTCCCCTCCACCCCCTCTATATAAAGAAATCACAAGTGATGCAAAGAGACACGAAAATATATACAGAAAAATAGAGAACTTGGAGAGACGCTGCCCAGAATTTTCCAAGCAAAAGTTGCCACCCAGGGAACACCTCCCAACTACAGGTCGAAGCACCTCTGTTTGGTAAAAGAAAAATCTAATCTCAAGCTCACTCTTAGATTCATTTCGATTGCATATTCATATTTTTATTTCTGTTTGTGAATGATTTAATGTGCTTCATGTAAGCTACAGCGCAGAGTTGAGATTGTGCCATTGCTTGGGCACAATCTGAATTCCTCCTTCGAATCCCAGGACAAAACAAACCCAGACCCAAATTCAGCAGGTGCGAATAAGGGGGAGATTCGAACCAGGGGGTAAAATCCCCCCTGGACTTTTAATATGTGTTTCGTTTTGCAGGAACCATATTCTCAGCTTCTTGTTCAGAGCTTCGAAGCTCAGCAGTTTAAGTTTCAAATTGGACCCAGGATTGCCAGATCGAAGGATGACATGTCCAGATCGAACACCCTCAGAGTGCAGCCCCTCATGCACCTTCGATCCAGACTTTTCACTGGGTCGAAAGACAGCCTGCATCTCTTTCGACCCAGGCCTCCAGAATTACATTTTTTCTTATTTTGCTGCCTGGCCCATTTGTACTCTGTTTATTTTGTTTCTGTTTATTCCATTTAGTTTTAGTTTTAATTAACATAAAAATCATAAAAAATAAATAACTTAGAATTAGGATTTAATTTAGTTAATTATTTTAACTTATTTTCTTCAATTTTAAAATCAGTAGACTTAGGATTTATTTAAATTCAATCTTTATCATAAACAAAAATACAAAAATATTAGGTTTGTTTTAGAGTAAATTTTAATCAGTATTTTTAATTAATTAATTTTGACTTAACTGAATATTTAGCATTTTCTCAACAAAAAAAAACAACAAAAAAAATAGTTCTTATTCTTAGGATTTTCTGGATTCACGCGCATTTATTGTAATTGCTTATTATTCCCCCAATTTTTGGACGTGTAAATAATCCCCCTCCCCGAAGCCTTGTAATAGCGTAGTATTTACAGTTTCTGCACTTTAAATTCCTGTATATATATTAACTACTTAGATGTATGCTAACTAGGATTGTATGACAAGATCTAAAAATAAATGGTAGAACACCTAAATAAACAAAGATAATATAAACTGAAAATTGACACACTTGCACATGCCACTCCTAGGGTACACCTCATTTGGTTGCCTCAAATATGGTCATTAAGTATAAGATGTTTTAGCGGTCGTCCTTTTGTCCCAAGATCATAAGTTGCCTCGAAACGGTTGCCTCGGAAAAATGATCTAAGACATTAGGATTACCACTAAAGCGTCCTAACGTTGCTTTAGTAACCACAAGTCTCTTAAATCGAATTGACCCGAAAACTCCAACGACGGTGCTACCTACTTCTCAATAGTGGGATAGCACTATCTAAAGGACATTTGCACAATTAAATTCCTTTTTGAGTAGGTAGAGGTTCTTAAGTACTTGCTCCTTTTAAAAACAAAACAAAAACTTTTCACACTTACACTTTCTTCAAAAATAAAACTTTTTCAAAACCCACAATCTGAAAGAAAAGCAAACCTTTTGAAAACATAGTGAGCAAGTACCTAAGAGCCCGTGGATAACCACGGATAGAAAGGGTGCTAACACCTTCCCTTTCTATAATCTACCTCCCGAACCCGAGAAACAATCTCGAAAAGGAATTTTTTATGTGCTTTTGTCCTTTCCCTTGTTGGATAAAATAAAAGACGGTGGCGACTCTTGCTTACCGCGACACTTTGCGAAAACAAACGCAAACGCGAACCAGCATTAAAAAAACAGTCAGTTCGCATTCCCACCGATCACAGAACTGGCGACTCTGCTGGGGAAATTATAAGTGAGGTGTACCTTAGGACTAGATCACTTGTATTTTCATTTGTATTGCTTTGTATGCTTTTAATTTTGTGGGCTTGTATCGGAGATCTATAAATCCTCCACCTGGATTTGGGAAACATTCATAGATAGCAATATGTTGTGGAAACTGTGTGGGGTATACTGACACGGTTGAAGCAATAGCTATATTAGTGCGACATATTTGTGAGTACAGGTAACCTTTGAGTCAATCAAAGAGAATACGGGGCCGCTGAGTGATGTTACTAAGCACTAATGACCTAGAACCTTACTTGACCATCTTGGCCTTTTTTAGGGGTAGTGAGATGACCGACTTTGGTGCAGTCCAAAGTTGGTAGATACTCGATACTACACTCATTGAGGATTGTTTTCTTGGAATATTTTGGTCGCCAGTTAAGTGGCTAAACCGAAACCATGAACATAGAAAACAATCCAATGATATTGAGCTCCTTAGAACCCGGTTACTACTTATAGGACAGGTTTTGAGCCAACTAAACTCAAGAGGGTACTTACCTATGAAACCTTCTGCAAGCCTGAAACTAGGGGTTTTGGTGTGATTTGCTTGTACATGTGTTTTTGCATACATCATAAAGCATCATATGCATCTGCTAACCATTTCAAGGGTTTAGATCTTCATCTTTGTTCTTGTTTTGTAGGACATGGAGTCTCTCCGCAGGAAAACAATTCAAGTCAACCTTGTAAGGGTCCCTCCTCAACTCAAAGAGCTTACATCCAGGATTCCCGAGGATTCTCTCTTCAGTGAAAGACATGGTAGACTCCTCTGCTTAGTCAACACCAACATTGAAGAAGACATGATGAAAGTTCTCTTCCAGTTCTTTGACCCCCTACACCACTGTTTCACATTCCCTGATTATCAATTGGTGCCTACTTTGGAGGAATTTTCTCAACTCTTGAGAATTCCTATTCTTAGTCAACTACCCTACAACGGTACGGAAAAGGAACCAAAACTTGAAAATATTGCTCAAGCATTACACTTACAACCATTCGATATCAAAGGGCATTGGGAAACCAAAAGTGGTATCAAAGGATTCTTGGCAAAGTTTCTGTTTGAGAAGGCACGAGAATGCTGATATTCTCTTGATCTACAAGCCTTTGAAGAGATTGTGGCACTCCTTATCTATGGTTTGGTTTTGTTCCCAAATCCTGATCAACTCATAGATGTGAATGCTGTCAAGATTTTCATATCCAGGAATCCCATACCTACATTGCTCGGGGACATCCTCCACTCATTTTACACACGAAAAATGAGGAAAAGAGGTGTTCTCATGTGCTGTACTCCTCTCCTAGCAAGGTGGTTTATTTCTCACCTTCCATAATAAGTTTTGAATAATGAGCAGGGTTTAAGGTGGTCACAACGATTGATGACCCTCACACATTCTGATGTACATTGGTGTTCTCGGTCCAGAGAGAATGTCACCATCATTGATCGTTGTGGAGAATTTCCTAATGTTCCATTACTGGGAATTAGGGGAGGCATTACCTACAACCCTTGTCTAGATTTGAGATAATTTGGATATGCTCTGAGGGATGGCCCTCATGACATGCTGATTCCTGACTTAGTTTTTGACTTCGACAACGATACGCAAGGACTTCGACAAAGGTTCATCATAGCTTGGAGGATGCCTAACAAAGTGGATAGTAAGACACTGGGGCACAAGAATTCCATCCCCCTTGAGCCTTACCTAAAGTGGGTACGAACCCGCTCCCAGAATCTTATGATGCCATATCCTCACATTCTCCCCTTGATCAAAGAGCCTGTTATGGAAGGAGAGGTTCCATACGCCATCCTACATCCTGACATGCCAACATCATGGGAAGAAATGCAAAAGAGTTGGATCCAACTCAAGGAAGAGCGAAATACTTTTGAAGCCAGCTTCTATGCCAGTGAAAAGAAGGTTTTGGAGCTTACCAGTCGGCTTCACGAGGAGGAGACCCTTAACACTTACATCGCTCCAAAGAGGATGCGCAATGTCTTTTTACATTAAGAATTTTGTAATATTTCGCCCATGGGGCACTTATGTACTAACAAATTGCTTCTTAATGTGACGTGTGTTCTCTTTTGTCTGCAACAAATTTGAATTTTTGAACCCTTGAATGCATTACATAAATAGCATACTGTGATCGGTGGAAATAGAACTGACTGTTTTGGAATGCTGGTTCGCGTTTGTGTTTTGCAAAATGTCGCGGTAAGCAAGAGTCGCCACCATCTTTTATTTAATCCAACAAGGAAAGGACAAAAGCACAGCAAAATTCTTTTTCGAGATGTTTCTCGGGTTCGGGAGGTAGATTATACAAAGGGAAGGTGTTAGCACCCTTTCTATCCGTGGTTATCCACGGGCTCTTAGGTACTTGCTCACTATGTTTTCAAAAAGTTTTGCTTTTTTTGTGTTCGTGGGTTTTGAAAAGGAGTTTTGTTTGAAAACTTCGATTTAACTCTTGTTTCTGTCCTCAAGAGTGTATGAAGTGTTTGTTGAAAACTTTTGTTTGAAAAGTGTAAGTGCGAAAAATTTGTTTTGTTTTGAAAGAGCAAGTACCTGAGAACCTCTACCTACTCAAAAGGAATTAAGCTGTGTAAATGTCCTTTAGACAGTGCCATCCCACTATTGAGGAGTAGGTAGCACCATCGTTGGAGTTTTCGGGTCAATTCGATTAAGGGACAAGTGGTCATTAAAGCAATGTTAGGACGCCTTAGCGGTAATCCTAATGTCTTAGATCATTTTTTATCTGAGGCAACCGTTTCGAGGCAACTTTGATCTTTAGACAGGAGGACGACCTCTAAAACACCCTATACTCAATGACCACGTCGAGGCAACCAAGTGAGGCGTACCCTAGGAGTGGCATGTGCAAATGTGTCAATTTTCAGTTATGTTATCTTTGTACATGTTATGGTGAGCTACGGTTGATTTTAAATTAAGGTAGATCTTGTCATGCATAATTAACAGTTAATAATTTGCAAGAAATAAATTGCGGAAAGATAAATCTACGCTATTATAAGGCGTCGGGTATTTACATCGCCAAAAACATAACCCTTTGGAAAAATAAATGCGGAAAGTAAAAGAAAGCGATAAAAATCCTAATTATCTATTACATTCTCGGAGCAGATACATAAATATAATCAGAAATATTATGCGCGCAAAGCAATTAAATCGGGACGTCCTTAGGGTTTTGACCCTTTGTAATAAAAGAATGAAATTTGGTCCCTTTTTGCAATTAATTAAATATTAAACCTAAAACTAATTAATTAATTATTTAAAAGAAAAAGTATTTTTTATGTTTTTTATGTTTTTAGTGAAAATAAAATAAAAGGAATTAAAGTCAAAAGTTAGTATTACCCTAATTTCTATATTAATTTTATTTATTATAAAAAAATCAAAATTAAACCTAATTTAAACTAAATTGGTTCGTTAGCATTTTATTTACAAAATAATAATTGAAATTAATAAATAATAATAATAATATAAATATTTACATTTTTAATCGTCTGAATTTATTATGAAAATAATTTGTTAGTTAATAATAACAATAATAATTAATAAAAGAAATTATAAAGAAAAGAAAATAAAAAGAAGTAATAAAACCAGGGGGTGATGGGCCCTTAGGAGGTGTTATTGGGATTTCCAGGCCCATTTGTTTCTCAAGCCTTTCTGACTTTCCTGGTTGTCCACGCTGGCTTTGACCAGGAGCAGGTGTTCCTTCCCTTGTAGCCATTAGATATGTGCATAAGGCCACATGGCGCCTGATTGTTTGAGGTGTATGATGGAACACCTTTGGAAAGCTGCACATGAATACGTTAGAAAAAATAGAAACAAGCGTTTTGGGGAACTGGGAATCGAACCCAGGTCCCAATGATTCTTGGACAACGCATCCACCACCAGGCCAGTCACTTGCATTTGTTAGAAAAATAATGAGTAAATATAATATAAAAAACATGACAATTATGCTGGAAACAAAATCACGCGCGCTTTTATTTGAATGCTCCAATCACAAGCCAACACGCAGTCATCTTCCTCGTTTGCCTGTAAAAAGAATAAAGAGATAGCGGGGGTTTTTAACCCCCACAAAATAGGACGACCAAAAATAGCGAATAGAGCTATGCTCTATATAAATATGGCGCGATGGTCTCAATGCATTTGTCTCGTCCTGACGGTCTCAACCATGGGTCTTAGAGGTCCCAATTTTTCCTGTATGGGAAAGCCCTAATTCAAGAACTTAAGAACCCTAGAATTCTCCAATGGCAACTTTCGATTCACTGCATAATAACTCAATTAACCTATGCCAAAAGCTTTGTAAAGGTTCAAGCAATGCAAAACAGTTAATAAATCATGTTAAACGTGCATGAAATATGAATTATAATTATGAAAAAAAGTGCCAAACCGTGAGTCTGTTTAAGCTGATTCTTGGAGCTTTAGCACATGGTTTTGATTCCAAAAGGTTTCTGAGAGTTCTAGCAATGTGTTTGAATCCTTAAATTGCTTTGAAAGGGACTGGAACCTGGAAAATAGTTTTGGCTTTTTCTTGATTTTTTTCAATATTGGCTATGGCTTTCTGCAGCAATTCTTACGTATAAGGCATTAGGTTTAGCTTCAGTACTTATAATAGAATGGAATTAGGTTAAATTCTTGACAAGAAATCCATTGCATTGATGTTTCAATATTTGATTTGCAATCATATCTTTTTGCATCTTTTTGATTGAGAAAAGTTGCTAAATTTGGAGTTTTTGATATCCTTGATTGGCACACGAAATCTCCAGCATATATTGGTCATCTTTGCTTCACCAAAAGATTGAGAAATCATATCTTTGAATTTCCTACATTTTAAATTAATTAAATGAATTAAAAATCAATTAAAAATCCAATTAATTAATAAAAAATAAGAAAATAATTCAATTTAATCTCAATGGGTCGTGCATAAGTCTTGGACAAAGTTTCAAGAAGGAATTTGAGGCCCATTAGCAAAAATAAGGTATTTTGAGCAAAGTTGACTTTTGCAAATTCATAAAAATTTCCCAACTTCTCCAATGCATATCTTGCTCCATTTTGACCATATGAACATGTTCTTGGACATTTTGGAAAGGTCTTGAAGTCCTCTAACCAATGCCTTTGGTCCCATGTCATTTGGATTTACCAATCTCAAGTTATGGTCTTTGACTTAAAGTGCATTTTTGTTGACTTTTGAAATTGACCTATAATGTAGAAATTGATAACTTTTTGTGAGAGCATTTCTTGGACTTGGAATGTGAAGATGAGTTGTAGGAAATGTCATTCCTTTAAAAATGAGCATTAGATTGGATTTTTCTGATGAACCATGAAAAAGTTATGCCCTGGTCAAGATACAGTTGACTTTTCTACTGTCCAAAAATAGTAACTTTTGCATCTCTGATGATTTTTGAGCCATGCTTGTGGAATCCTGATCAAGACTTGATAAAATGATGATTGTGGACTCAAAATAAGATGTTGACCAAAAATTTTGACTTTTGACTGTAAAATGACCATTTTGCCCCTGTAGTTGACTGTGGATCAAATAGGGCTTTTGACTGTGGAATTTGGGACTGTGAACCTTGAGACTTGGCATGTAGATGCTTGACAATGCATATAGGCCTATGGGACTTGATTGGACTATTGAAAACCTCAAATTCCTTGAAAGAACCAAAACCCTAATTTCAGCTGCCTTAGGAGATGGTCTGACTGTGCAACCCTTTGAGTAATCTTGAGCCATTTGAAGATGACTCTTGACAAACTTTGAAGAATATGGGAGGGAAAATTTTAGGGTACAACAGTTGCCCCTGTTCAATCTTCTTAAACCTGAGGATGTAGATTGGCTTGCGTGCCTTTCGTGATCCGAAGGTGGAAGATGATTGAACACTAGAGTGCCCAGAAATTTGCACTCGCATAGTGTGGTATCAGCAATGTGATGTCGGGAATGGGCTTACCGATGCCATTTGGAGAGATGATGGATAGGAGGATGGGCTTATAGATGCCATTTGGGAATGTGACAGAATAGTCGGGAATGGGCTTACAGATGCCATTTGGAAATGTAATGGATAGTTGAATCTGAATAAGAAATAGAATGGCTTCCGTGTCTGGAGCATATCTAGTCTGTGTCTAATTACTGACGTCTGAATAAATAGTAGAATGACCGCCGCGTCTGGGGTATATCCATACTGTGTCTGAATGAGTGACAGAATATCATCCGAATCTGGATCGTATCTGGACTGTCTTTTAAATAAATCTGGACTAAACAATAGAATAGCATCCGGGTCTGGAGCATCTCTAAGTTGTCTTTAGAAGTTTGAATCTGAATAAGCAATAGAATAGCGTCCGGGTCAGGAGCATCTCTAAGCTATCTCTGAAAGGAAATATGGAATAAGTATCAGAATGTCGCCATGCCTGGGTCACAACTGAATTATCTCTAGAAGGAATCTCTGAATAAGTATCAGAATGTCGCCATGCCTGGGTCGCAACCGAACTATCTCTAGAAGGAAATCTGAATAAGCAATAGAATAGCATCCGGATCTGGAGCATCTCTAAGCTATCTCTGAGAAGAACTGTGAATAAGCAAAAGAATAGCATCCGGGTCTGGAGCATTTCTAAGCTATTTCTGAAAGGAAATCTGGAATAAGTATCAGAATGTCGCCATGCCTGGGTCACAACTGAACTATCTCTAGAAGGAACCTCTGAATAAGCAATAGAATAGCATCCGGATCTGGAGCATCTCTAAGCTATCTCTGAAGGGAAACTCTGAATAAGCGATAGAATAGCATCCATATCTGGAGCATCTCTACGCTATCTCTGGAGAGAAATCTGAATAAGCAAAAGAATAGCATCTGGGTCTGGAGCATCTCTAAGCTATCTCTGAGGAGAAAACTTTGAATAAGCAAAAGAATAGCATCTGGATCTGGAGCATCTCTAAGCTATCTCTGAGAAGAAACTTTGAATAAGCAAAAGAATAACATCCGGATCTGGAGCATCTCTAAGCTATCTCTGAAATCTCTTTAATGTAGATAACTTTCCTGTCTAGTTTCAGGTATAGATCTACAATCAATCGCTCACAGATATGCCCTGTCTAGATACAGGTATCGAATCTGGAACTTTAAACTCTTCATGCAGATATGCCCTGGCTAGATACAGGTATCGAATCTACAATCAATCGCTCACAGATATGCCCTGTCTAGATACAGGTATCGAATCTGGAACTTCAAACTCTTCATGCAGATATGCCCTAGCTAGATACAGGTATCGAATCTACAATCAATCGCTCGCAGATATGCCCTGGCTAGATACAGGTATCGAATCTGGAACTTCAAACTCTTCATGCAGATATGCCTTGGCTAGATACATGTATCGAATCCATAATCAATCGCTCACAGATATGCCCTGGCTAGATACAGGTATCGAATCTGGAATTGCGACAGTTGATAGTAATCATCTTTTGATTGACCTTTTCCTGAAAAGGCAAAACATTAGTTGTATGCAATATCATGATGTATGAAATGCATGATGTTATGAGATTTTCAGGAATAAATTAGATTGTGTCGTATGCACTTTATCATGTATGTAAATAGGAGATGTGAAAGGTTTATGAATGTATCTTCGTCTAGGAAAATAAATCCTTGACGCATGCCGGGAAGTTGAATCTTGGGCTGATGTTGAAGAGTATAGTTCTTCATTTCCGCTGGGGATGATGAACGAAGATGATTACAAGAATAAACCGGTAGGAGAAGATGACTCCGTTGGGGAATAAACCTGGTGAAGAGATTACTCTGCGGGGAATTACTCTATGGAGAAGAGATGCTTCGCTGAGATTTTAGTGATAACTCCGCTGGGGATTCCGTTGATAAGCTCTGTTAGAGGATTTTGATGAACTTCGCTGGGGGATAGAAAGAACTTTGTCGGGGAGTATCTTTCTGTTGCAATTTGCTGAGGATAACCCAGTTATAGGCTCTGGTGGGGGATAACCTTCTGAATAAAGCCGGGGAGACGCTTTTGCACTCTGCGGGGGATAAGCTTCTAGAATCTACTAGGGAGATTGATTCAACTCTCCTGGGGAAACTTCAGGTTGTACTGGGGAAGTGGCTCCACTGGGGTGTCTGGTATTCCGCCGGGGAACAATCTTATATTCCTGTCGAGGAATATTAAGACTGTCGGGGATGCTTGTTGAGGAATATATGTATACTCTGCTGGAGAATATTGAGATCTTTTGGGGATACCCGACTTCCTTAAGGCTGACAGTAGACTAACTCTGCTTGGGGAGAGTATCGCTGACTTGCTAGGGATACTGTGCCTTTTCGGGGCTGATGGGAGACCAACTCTGCTTGGGGAGAGTATTGTTGATTCTGGTCTTACTCTCGGGGAGTGGAGGTATCTTGGCCATATTCCTCCGATGAATCTACCTTGTACCTGGTGGACAAAGCGACCGTATAGGATAAACTGGTAGGAGAAGATGACTCCGTTGAGGAATAAACTTGTTGGAGAGATTACTCTGCGGGGAATTACTCTGTGGAGAAGAGATACTTCGCTGAGGTTTTGACGATAACTCCTTCTTGGGATACCGTTGATATATTTTGTTGGGAGATTTGATGAACTCCGCTGGGGGATAGGAAGAACTTCGCCGAGGACGATCTTTCTGTGGTAATTAGCTGAGGATAACCCAGTTATAAGCTCTGGTGGGGAATAACCTTCTGAATAAAGCCGGGGAGATGATTTCGTACTCTGTAGGGGATAAGCTTCCAGATTCTACTGGGGATAAGCTTCTAGAATCTACTGGGGAGATTGATTCAACTCTCCTGGGGAAACTCTTGGACTGCACTGGGGAATGGCTCCACTGGGGTGTCTGTATTCCGCCTGGGAACAATCTTATATCAAGACTGTCGGGGATTCTTGCTTAGGAACATCTGTATACTCCGCTGGAGAATGTTGAGATCTTCTAGGCGTATCCAATTTTCTTAAGGCTGACAGTAGACTAACTCTGCTTGGGGAGAGTATCACTGACTTACTAGGGATATTGTGCGTTTTCAGGGCTGATGGGAGGCCAACTCTGCTTGGGGAGAGTATTGCTGATTCTGGTCTTACTCTGGGGGGAGTGGAGGTAATTTGGTCATTTCTTCAGCTGAACTTACCTTGGCACCTCGGTGGACAGAGCAACCAGATCGCTTAGACAATTCTTATTGCCCCAGTTTCTGCGGGAGAATGTACCTGTGGAGGTGCTTGATAACTGCTGATTTGACCAATCTTCTTCTGGTAGGCAAGTGACGAGATAACGGGACATAGTCGTACGCTTTGATCCCTAATTTTTTCCTGGACTGCCCTTTCGGGTTTTCAGTCCACCGGGATACCCATTTTTGCCCAAGCCGCCTTTTCAGGTTTTCGACTTGCCGGGTGTACAGATTTTTTCATTTTCATCCCTTATTTTTGCCCGAACCCTTTTGGTTCGCCGGGAGGCCCTTATTTTTGCCTAGGTGTGTCAACCTAGCGGGTCTTTGTTGATGCGTAGTATTTTTCCGACTATGTTCGCGCTCTCAAGATGTAGGGAGTTGTCACTGTCAGTAGTGTTGTGCTGCCATACTACCAGAAGACCTTTGATCATGCAAGATTCGTTACTGGAATTCACGTCCAATGCCCCAAGTGATTCAGACGGAGATCTTCCCCTGGCTCTTTGGCATCTTGAGAGATTCCTTGAATCTTGACTTAACTGCCCTAGATGACGGACAATGATCATGTCTGCCCCTTGATTGGAAGTACTTTTGTTCACTTAGATATTCGTCGTGCGAATTTCTCTGCTATTCGAACAAATAGTCATATGCAAACAAGGTTATTTTAAGAATGCAAAGCTTATGTCTGTCTTGAAATTTTTTGAAAATGCATTTTTCATAAAAACAAGTGAATTTTTGTAAACTGTGACGTCAACTCGTTATTTTACCGCAAGCCTTAAGGAGTCAGGATACCTTGTAACAGTATGCTTTCGAAACTAACCCGTGCTTCAGCTAGGACTTTTAAGGGTTATAACGTGGCCTGGTTCACGGTTTAAGAACAAAGGATAAAGGCTCAAATTGTATTTGTACCCACCCGCTCTTCGTGATGTTCTTCAAACCTAAACTCAGTTGATCGTGCGTTAGACCTTGTTTGAGTCTTTGCTCTGATATTCCGGTGATGGTTCGGATATTAACAGTTTATTTTGAATAGGCAGTCATTTCTTTTTTGTTGAGGGTTTGTATGACCTCTTTCTTTTTGATTTCGCTATCCCTGTTTTTGCCTGAACTGTTTCTTTGGTGATTACAGTCAGCGGGATGCCCCAGTTTTGTAAGTCTCCTTCATAGGTTTTGACTTATTGGGCTTTAATTTTTTTTTGGTAATGACTGCCTGTCTTTATGATTATTCGGAACCATCACTGTCTTTTATTTTGTAAGGACTCCTTTGGTGCCATTCATTGTGCACCTGGATCAACTGAGAAGACTACCATGCCCCAGGTTATGATTAAGGGTTTTAATTTTTTGTGAAAAGAAAAAAACTCCTACTTCTTTGGCTCGAAGGGGTTGACGAGGGATTATCTTCCTTATAACTCCAGTGTTTAGGAATTGAAACAATGCTTGTACCTCATTAGTGGGGTTTGTTCAAAAGCATAATGTAAAGATCATTGTATCATTTACGTCATCCTCCCTCAAGAGGCTTAGAATTATTAATCGAGAGTTTGAACATCACAAAAAAATGAAAGCAGTTTGAATATAGCGAATGCGAATATATTGATTCAAAACAGACATATGCGATGCATTGATAAAGTAAAAGAGTTTGACATGAACAAATGTTTGACCAAGCAAAGAAAAATACAACTCGAAACTTCCAAAGAACAAAAGGTCTTCTCGTCTAGGGATAGTAGAAGAATTCGACCTGACCATCTTGGGTGAATTCCACTGCTCCTTCATCAATCAGGTCCTGGATCTTGTTCTACAGAGTCCAACAGTCGTCTGTAGCATGCCCCGGGCTGTCAGAATGATAAGCGCAGCGGGCGTTAGGGTTGTACCTTGAAGGTGTCTTGTTGGGATTCTTAGGAGGGTCCCTTAGTGTGATCAGATTCAATCTCAACAGGCGTTGTAAGGCTTGAAACAGCGACATGTTGAGCTGGGTGAATTTCCTCTTAGGCTTGTCTGGCTTGCTCTGATCAACCCATTGTTCTTGGCGAGGTCGTTGTTGGACCTGTGAAGTAGTAGCAGCTTGGAGAGGTCTGTTAATTGAACCAAACCTTTGACTTCTTGGAGGCTGATTACCGGTTTGGTCTCCAACCCTGACTACTTGCTTCGTACTATCTTGCTGAAGCTGGTGAGATTGATGCTGAATTTGTGACCCTGAAGCAAGTTGAGGAGCTTTTCCCTTGTCTTCTTGTCTCAAAGGGAATTTAATGATGACTGGCTCTTCAACCTTAGATATTTGCCCCGGTTGGTTATCCTGAAGCAGTTGGTTGACGATAACCCTGAGCTCTTCTTGTCTTTGAGCTAAGTCTTGAATGAGAGCCATCTTCCCCAGAGTCTGGGTTCTCATTGTATCTACCTCAGCTTGCAGACATTTCAGTCGTTCGTCTTTATCGTCTTCTGGACTGTTCCTGACCAAAGTCCCCATGAGGAGTGTTCTCAGCTCTTCCTGCCCCTTGGATAGATTTAGGAGGATCTCCCCGAACCGAGTCTCTTGAGCATGAAGATCCTGGTTGTCTTGTTGGGAAGCCATTGCTGAAATAAACAGCAGAGAAGTTAAGTGACCTATAACAAGGGTATCTGTTATGCAATGATGTGTATGTATGCATGCAATGTTTTCAAGGATCTCGCGGGGTAAACAGAGAAAATTGTTAGAATTTGGTAGCTTGATTGAAGGAACTTCATGTTGTTGAGAGTCCTTCCTCAAGAGTCAAAGCTCACCATATCGAGTGGGTCATAGCCCCTGACTCAAGTCATCAACCTGGCTAGAGGAAAATAAATCCCCTTTTCCCCTTGCTAGACATTTTGGTTCATCATGACCTGCATCACAAGCCCTTGAGATTCTTGAAATGGGTTAGTCCTTATGCAGGATGTATGCAATGGTATGATGGTATGATGTTATGTTATGCGTGGAGTGATGTAAGTAGGCCCTGTAATGAGTCTCGTTTAAGGACTGTAAACAAAACCTGCAAGTAGCTCAATGTTGTCAGATAACAAGTATGGGCAAGTATTTCAAGTTTGAAGGCATACAAGTCACACAAGACAGCCCTTAGAGTTTAGGCCAGCATGAGGTTTAGGTACTACCCTCTTTCAGTTTCGTTGGTTAAGACCTATCCTAGAAAATAGTAACCGGGTTCTAGAGGATCTCAATATCACTAACTACCCTCAATCGGTCATAACTCCAGCGTCGCAATCTTTTCTTGCGGCCAGAACCATCGCGAGAGTTTAGCCTCAATGAGTGTAGCATACTGCTACTGTTCTATGGCCAAGTTGGGTCAATTTAGGGTTCTAAGGTCGGTTGGTGCTTAATGACTCCTCAGAAGACCCATATTCTCCTCGTTGCAACACAAGGGATATCGGTACAGACCAAGGTGTCACACCAACGTAGCCACTGCTTCACCCGTGTCGGTCTACGCCGGACAGGTCCCTCACAGCTTATGCTACCTAAAAGGGTATTCCCCAGATCCGGGTTAGGATCTATGAAACTCCGATGCAAGCCCACAAATATAAAAGCAATCAAGACATACAATTTAAAACATAAGAGTGGTCTAATCCTAAGGTACACCTCACTTATAAGTATCCCCAACAGAGTCGCCAGTTCTGTGATCGGTGGAAATAGAACTGACTGTTTTTTAAGCTGGTTCGCGAAATGTCGCTGTAAGCAAGAGTCGCCACCGTCTTTTATGTTCTCCAACATGGAAAGGACAAAAGCACAGCAAAATTCCTTATTTGAGATGTCTCTTGGTTCGGGAGGTAGATTTATAGAAAGGGAAGGTGTTAGCACCCTTTCTATCCGTGGTTATCCACGGGCTCTTAGGTACTTGCTCTATGCTTTCAAAAATTGTTTTCTTTTCAAGTGCTTGTGGTTTTTGAAAAAGTTTCGTTTGAAAAATTTCTAGGTAACTCTTGTATCTGTCCTCAGGAGTGTATGAAATATTTGTTTGAAAACTTTTTGAAAGTGTAGGTGCGAAAAGTTGTTTTATTTGTTTGAAAGAGCAAGTACCCAGGAGAATCTACCTACTCTAAGGAATTAGGTTGTGTAAGAGTCCTTTAGATAGTGCTATCCCACCATTGAGAGGTAGGTAGCACCATCGTTGGAGTTGTTCGGGTCAATTCGATTATTAGGGACATGTGTGGTCACCGAAGCAATAGTAGGACACCTTAGCGGTAACCCTAATGTCCTAGATCCTTTTTATCAGAGGCAACCGTTTCGAGGCAACTGGATCTTTAGACAGGAGGGTGACCTCTAAGACACCCTATACTTGACGACCACGTCGAGGCAACCAGTGAGGCGTACCCTAGGAGTGGCATGTGCATGTGTGTTGTTTCAGTTTATGTTTATCTTTGAACATGCATTTGTGAGCTACGGATTGATTTTATTTTTCATACAAGTCTTTCATGCATTTTTAACAGTTAAGAGTGCGGAAAATAAATTGCGGAAAGGTAAATCTACACTATTACAAGGTGCGGGTCTATACATCGCCAAAAACAAAACCCGTTTGGAAAATAAGTGCGAGAAAATTAAATAAAGCGATAAAAGCCCTAATTAACTATTACATCCTCGGAAACAGTTACATCAATATAATCAAAAGGAATTAAAGGGCGAAAGAATCGAATCGGGACGTCCTTAGGGTTTTGACCCTTTTTGAGAAAAGAATTGAAATTGATCCTTTTTTGCAATTAATTAAATATTAAACCTAATAACTAATTAATTAATTAAGAAAAAAATGTTTTTGTGTTTTTTGTGTTTTTAATGAAAATAAAAATAAAAAATTAAAAGTCAAAAGAACCCTAGTTCTACATTTATTTTATTTTTTGTGAAAAGATTAAAATTAAACCTAATTAAACAACTAAATTAATTAATTATAATTTATTTAAAAAAATAATTATTAATTAGCGAAAATAATAAATAATAAAAATAAACAATGTTTTAAGTTTCTGATTTTATTATGAAAAATATTAATTTGTGAATTAACTAAATAATAGTAATAGTAATTAAGAATAATTAAAATAGAAAATAATGAAAGAAAAACAATAAACCAGGGGGGTATACTGGCCCAGATGGAGGTTTTGCTGGAAATTTTAGGCCCATAACACTCAAGCCTGTTGACTTCTGGAATCAAGTGTGCAAGCATTGACTGGAGAATATGGTGTGCTTCCATCCTGACCATAGGATTGTTGCTTGTAAACACCTGGCGCCTGGAGGGTTGAGGTGTATGGTGGAACGCATTGTAAAGCCTGCACGTGAACGCATTAGAAAAAATAGGAACAAACGTTTGGGGGACCTGGGAATCGAACCCAGGTCCCAATGGTTACCAACCACCTGCTCTTCCACTAGGCCAACTGAACGCGTTTATTAATATAATGGCAATTAATTATTATAATAAGAAACCAGACAATATACCATAAAGCAAAACACGCGCGCTGATTATTTGAACCGTCCAATGGCACGCTTCCACGTCCTTCATCTTCCTCCCTGAATACCTGCAAAATAAAACAGATAGCGGGGGTTTTTAACCCCCACAAAATGGCACGAGGAAAAATAACGAATAGCCCTACAGGCTATATAAATTAGGCGCGATGGTATCAATATGTTAGTCTCAATCTCCTGAGTTCAACCATACGCGTGAGAAGGTCTAATTTTTCCTGTGCTGGGAACCCCTAAATTGAAAGCTTCGAAACCCTAAAAATTGTTAATGGCAATTCACGATCCTGTGCATTATAATCCAATTAATTGATACCAATAGCTTTGTATGGATGCAAGCAATATAAAACAAACCATAAATTACATCAAATGCTCATGATTCGTAAGTTTCAATTCTGAAAAATATTGACAAACTGTGATTCTGTTTGGTTTGATTTCTCAAGCTTCAGCCCTTGATTTTGATTCCAAAAGACTCCTGAGAGTTCCAGTAATATGTTTGAATCGCTCTAAGGCTTTGAATTGGTCTAGAAGTGAGAAAACAGTTTTGACTTTGTTCTTGATTTTTTGGAATTGGTTTATGGCTTTTTGCTGCAGTTTGCACGTGAACAGCATTAGGGTTGGCTTGCTTGCATATATGGGAATAGAATTAGGTCAGCAGTTGGGCCTTAATCCATGTATATGAGAGAATTAGGTTTACACTTTCCTCCATTGTCAACCCTTCCATATTTGAATCAAATCTTAAGATTTTATGTACACACAAGCCCTAGCATGAATTGTTTGGTCAGCACATGATATATGAAAGCTGTATAAATCAAAAAGATACTATTTCATTGATTTTTAGATTTTATTTGAATTATTAAAGATTTAAAATGAATTAAATCAATAAAAATTAAATAAAATAGAAAAATAAATGTTTGATCTTGAAATTAATCATGGGACACGTGTGTGGCATGACAAGGCTGAATCAAATGGAAGAAAGTGGGCCCTTTGGTCAAAAATTGAAGTTTTAAGGATAGTTGACTTTTGCAAATTCATGAAAATTTCCCAACTTCTCCAATGCATATCTTGCTCAATTTTGATCATATGAACATGTTCTTGGACATTTTGGAAAGGTCTTGAAGTCCTCTAACCAATTCCTTTGGTCCCATGTCATTTTGATTTACCAATCTCAAGTTATGGTCTTTGACTTAAAATGCCTTTTTGTTGACTTTTGAAATTGACCTATAATGTAGAAATTGATAACTTTTTGTGAGAGCATTTCTTGGACTTGGAATGTGAAGATGAGTTCTAGGAAATGTTATCCCCTTCAAAATGAGCATTGGATGGGATTTTTCTGATGAACCATGCAAACGTTATGCCCTGGTCAAGTTACAGTTGACTTTTCAACTGTCCAAAAATAGCAACTTTTGCATCCTTGATGATTTTTGAGCCATGCTTGTGGAATCATGATCAAGACTTGATCAAATGATGATTGTGTGCTCAAAATAAGATGTTGACCAAAAATTTTGACTTTTGACTGTAAAATGACCATTTTGCCCCTGCAGTTGATTGTGAACCAAATAGGGCTTTTGACTGTGCAATTTGATGCTGTGAGACTTGAGACTTGACATGTAGATGATTGGCAATGTATATAGGCATATGGGACTTGATTGGGCCATTGAAAACCTCAAATTCTCTGAAGGAACCAAAACCCTAATTTCAGCTGGCTTAGGAGGATGTTTGACTGTGCAAACCCTTGAGAAATCTTGAACCATTTGAAGATGATTCTTGACAATTCTTGAAGAATATGGGAGGGCAAATTTTGGGGTACAACAGTTTCCCCTATTGAATCTTCTTAAACCTGAGGATGTAGATTGGCTTGCATGCCTTTCGTGATCTGAAGGTGGAAGATGAGTGAACACTAGAGTGCCCAGAAATTTGCACTCACATAGTGGAGTATCAGCAGTGTGATGGCGGGAATGGGCTTATAGATGCCATTTAGAGATATGATGGATAGGAGGATGGGCTTATAGATGCCATCTGGAGATGTGATGGAACTTTGTCGGGAATGGGCTTATAGATGCCATTTGGAAATGTAACGGATAGTCGTGGAGATGGGCTTGAAGATGCCATCCGGAGGCGTCGATCGCGTAAGAGATTCCATAGCGAGAAATTGCGTACCTGAGAAAGAAAGATGGTTTCCTGGCTTGCTACAGGTGTTGATCTTCAAACTCTTCATGCAGATATGCCCTGGCCGGATACAGGTATCGAATCTACAATCAATCACTCACAGATATGCCCTGGCTAGATACAGGTATCAAATCTGGAACTTCAAACTCTTCATGCAGATATGCCCTAGCTGGATACAGGTATCGAATCTACAATCAATCACTCACAGATATGCCCTGGCTAGATACAGTAATCGAATCTGGAATTGGTCGTCTACAGATATGCCCTGGCTGGATACAGGAATCGAATCTCTAAACTCTTCATGCAGACATGCCCTGGCTAGATACAGGTGTCGAATCTATAATCAGTTACTCACAGATATGCCCTGGATAGATACAGGAATCGAATCTGGAATTGGTCGTCTACAGATATGCCCTGGCTGGATACAGGAATCGAATCTCTAAACTCTTCATGCAGACATGCCCTGGCTAGATACAAGTGTCGAATCTACAATCAGTTACTCACAGATATGCCCTGGCTAGATACAGGAAGCGAATCTGGAATTGGTCGTCTACAGATATGCCCTGGCTGGATACAGGAATCGAATCTCTAAACTCTTCATGCAGACATGCCCTGGCTAGATACAGGTGTCGAATCTACAATCAGTTACTCACAGATATGCCCTGTCTAGATACAGGAATCGAATCTGGAATTGCGACAGTTGATAGTAATCATCTTTGGATTGACCTTTTCCCTGAAAAGGAAAAACATCAGTTGTATGCAATGTCATGATGTATGAAATGCATGATGTCATGATGTTCAAAAATAAATGGGATAGTGTAGTATGCACTTTATTATGTATGTAAGCAGGATGTATAAAATGTGAAATGTTTATGAATGTATTTTTGCCTGGGAAAATAAATCCTTGACGAATGCCGGGAGCTTATTGAATCCTGGGCTGATGTTTGAAGAGTAAAGTTCTTCATTTCCGCTGGGGATGATGGTTGCAAGAATAAACCGGTAGGAGAAGATGACTCCGTTGAGGAATAAACTTGTTGGAGAGATTACTCTGCGGGGAATTACTCTGTGGAGAAGCGATACTTTGCTGAGGTTTTGACGATAACTCCTGCTTGGGATACCGTTGATATATTTTGTTGGGAGATTTGATGAACTCCGCTGGGGGATAGGAAGAACTTCGCCGAGGACGATCTTTCCGTGGTAATTAGATGAGGATAACCCAGTTATAAGCTCTGGTGGGGAATAACCTTCTGAATAAAGCCGGGGAGATGCTTTCGTACTCTGCAGGGGATAAGCTTCCAGAGTCTACTAGGGATAAGCTTCCAGAATCTACTGGGGAGATTGATTCAACTCTCCTGGGGAAACTCTTGGACTGCATTGGGGAATGGCTCCACTGGGGTGTCTGTATTCCGCCGGGGAACAATCTTATATCAAGACTGCCGGGGATTCTTGCTTAGGAACATCTATATACTCCGCTGGAGAATGTTGAGATCTTCTGGGGGTATCCAATTTTCTTAAGGCTGACAGTAGACTAACTCTGCTTGGGGAGAGTATCGCTGACTTGCTAGGGATATTGTGCCTTTTCAGGGCTGATGGGAGGCCAACTCTGCTTGGGGAGAGTATTGTTGATTCTGGTCTTACTCTGGGGGGAGTGGAGGTAATTTGGTCATGTTCTTCAGCTGAACTTACCTTGGCACCTCGGTGGACAGAGCAACCAGATCGCTTAGACAATTCTTATTGCCCCAGTTTCTGCGGGAGAATGTACTTGTGGAGGTGCTTGATAACTGCCGATTTGACCAATCTTCTTCTGGTAGGCAAGTGACGAGATAACGGGACATAGTCGTACGCTTTGATCCCTAATTTTTGCCTGGACCGCCCTTTCGGGTTTTCAGTCCACCGGGATACCCATTTTTGCCCAAGCCGCCTTTT
Organism: Vicia faba; assembly: GCA_948472305.1. NCBI lineage: Eukaryota > Viridiplantae > Streptophyta > Magnoliopsida > Fabales > Fabaceae > Vicia > Vicia faba. The sequence continues at coordinate 238,339,594 of OX451741.1, read as the reverse complement.
CAGGTTTTCGACTTGCCGGGTGTACAGATTTTTTCATTTTCATCCCTTATTTTTGCCCGAACCCTTTTGGTTCGCCGGGAGGCCCTAATTTTTGCCTAGGTGTGTCAACCTAGCGGGTCTTTGTTGATGCGTAGTATTTTTCCGACTATGTCTACGCTCTCAAGATGTAGGGAGTTGTCACTGTCAGTAGTGTTGTGCTGCCATACTACCAGAAGACCTTTGATCATGCAAGATTCGTTACTGGAATTCACGTCCAATGCCCCAAGTGATTCATACAGAGATCTGCCCCTGGCTCTTTGGCATCTTGAGAGATTCCTTGAATCTTGACTTAACTGCCCCAGATGACGGACAATGATCATGTCTGCCCCTTGATTGGAAGTACTTTTGTTCACTTAGATATTCGTCGTGCGAATTTCTCTGCTGTTCGAACAAATAGTCATATGCAAACAAGGTTATTTTAAGAATGCAAAGCTTATATCTGTCTTGAAATTTTTTGAAAATGCATTTTTCATAAAAACAAGTGAATTTTTGTAAACTGTGACGTCAACTCGTTATTTTACCGCAAGCCTTAAGGAGTCAGGATACCTTGTAACAGTATGCTTTCGAAACTAACCCGTGCTTCAGCTAGGACTTTTAAGGGTTATAACGTGGCCTGGTTCACGGTTTAAGAACAAAGGATAAAGGCTCAAATTTTATTTGTACCCACCCGCTCTTCGTGATGTTCTTCAAACCTAAACTCAGTTGATCGTGCGTTAGACCTTGTTTGAGTCTTTGCTCTGATATTCCGGTGATGGTTCATATATTAACAGTTTATTTTGAATAGGCAGTCATTTCTTTTTTGTTGAGGGTTTGTATGACCTCTTTCTTTTTGATTTCGCTATCCCTGTTTTTGCCTGAACTGTTTCTTTGGTGATTACAGTCAGCGGGATGCCCCAGTTTTGTAAGTCTCCTTCATAGGTTTTGACTTATTGGGCTTTAATTTTTTTTGGTAATGACTGCCTGTCTTTATGATTATTCGGAACCATCACTGTCTTTTATTTTGTAAGGACTACTTTGGTGCCATTCATTGTGCACCTGGATCAATTGAGAAGACTACCCTGCCCCAGGTTATGATTAAGGGTTTTAATTTTTTGTGAAAAGAAAAAAACTCCTACTTCTTTGGCTCGAAGGGGTTGACGAGGGATTATCTTCCTTATAACTCCAGTGTTTAGGAATTAAAACAATGCTTGTACCTCATCAGTGGGGTTTGTTCAAAAGCATATTGTAAAGATCATTGTATCATTTACGTCATCCTCCCTCAAGAGGCTTAGAATTATTAATCGAGAGTTTAAACATCACAAATAAATGAAAGCAGTTTGAATATAGCGAATGCGAATATATTGATTCAAAACAGACATATGCGATGCATTGATAAAGTAAAAGAGTTTGACATGAACAAATGTTTGACCAAGCAAAGAAAAATACAACTCGAAACTTCCAAAGAACAAAAGGTCTTCTCATCTAGGGATAGTAGAAGAATTCGACCTGACCATCTTGGGTGAATTCCACTGCTCCTTCATCAATCAGGTCCTGGATCTTGTTCTGCAGAGTCCAACAGTCGTCTGTAGCATGCCCCGGGTTGTCAGAATGATAAGCGCAGCGGGCGTTAGGGTTGTACCTTGAAGGTGTCTTGTTGGGATTCTTAGGAGGGTCCCTTAGTGTGATCAGATTCAATCTCAACAGGCGTTGTAAGGCTTGAAACAGCGACATGTTGAGCTGGGTGAATTTCCTCTTAGGCTTGTCTGGCTTGCTCTGATCAACTCGTTGTTCTTGGCGAGGTCGTTGTTGGACCTGTGAAGTAGTAGCAGCTTGGAGAGGTCTGTTAATTGAACCAAACCTTTGACTTCTTGGAGGCTGATTACCGGTTTGGTCTCCAACCCTGACTACTTGCTTCGTACTGTCTTGCTGAAGCTGGTGAGATTGATGCTGAATTTGTGACCCTGAAGCAAGTTGAGGAGCTTTTCCCTTGTCTTCTTGTCTCAAAGGGAATTTAATGATGACTGGCTCTTCAACCTTAGATATTTGCCCCGGTTGGTTATCCTGAAGCAGTTGGTTGACGATAACCCTGAGCTCTTCTTGTCTTTGAGCTAAGTCTTGAATGAGAGCCATCTGCCCCAGAGTCTGGGTTCTCATTGTATCTACCTCAGCTTGCATACGTTTCAGTCGTTCGTCTTTATCGTCTTCTGGACTGTTCCTGACCAAAGTCCCCATGAGGAGTGTTCTCAGCTCTTCCTGCCCCTTGGATAGATTTAGGAGGATCTCCCCGAACCGAGTCTCTTGAGCATGAAGATCCTGGTTGTCTTGTTGGGAAGCCATTGCTGAAATAAACAGCGGAGAAGGTAAGTTACCTGTAACAAGGGTACCTGTTATGCAATGATGTGTATGTATGCATGCAATGTTTTCAAGGATCTCGCGGGGTAAACAGAGAAAATTGTTAGAATTTGGTAGCTTGATTGAAGGAACTTTATGTTGTTGAGAGTCCTTCCTCAAGAGTCAAAGCTCACCATATCGAGTGGGTCATAGCCCCTGACTCAAGTCATCAACCTGGCTAGAGGAAAATAAATCCCCTTTCCCCTTGCTAGACATTTTGGTTCATCATGACCTGCATCACAAGCCCTTGAGATCCTTGAAATGGGTTAGTCCTTATGCAGGATGTATGCAATGGTATGATGGTATGATGTTATGTTATACGTGGAGTGATGTAAGTAGGCCCTGTAATGAGTCTCGTTTAAGGACTGTAAACAAAACCTGCAAGTAGCTCAATGTTGTCAGATAACAAGTATGGGCAAGTATTTCAAGTTTGAAGGCATACAAGTCACACAAGACAGCCCTTAGAGTTTAGGCCAGCATGAGGTTTAGGTACTACCCTCTTTCAGTTTCGTTGGTTAAGACCTATCCTAGAAAATAGTAACCGGGTTCTAGAGGATCTCAATATCACTGACTACCCTCAATCGGTCATAACTCCAGCGTCGCAATCTTTTCTTGCGGCCAGAACCATCGCGAGAGTTTAGCCTCAATGAGTGTAGCATACTGCTACTGTTCTATGGCCAAGTTGGGTCAATTTAGGGTTCTAAGGTCGGTTGGTGCTTAATGACTCCTCAGAAGACCCATATTCTCCTCGTTGCAACACAAGGGATATCGGTACAGACCAAGGTGTCACACCAACGTAGCCACTGCTTCACCCGTGTCGGTCTACGCCGGACAGGTCCCTCACAGCTTATGCTACCTAAAAGGGTATTCCCCAGATCCGGGTTAGGATCTATGAAACTCTGATGCAAGCCCACAAATATAAAAGCAATCAAGACATATTATTTAAAACATAAGAGTGGTCTAATCCTAAGGTACACCTCACTTATAAGTATCCCCAGCAGAGTCGCCAGTTCTGTGATCGGTGGAAATAGAACTGACTGTTTTTTAAGCTGGTTCACGAAATGTCGCGGTAAGCAAGAGTCGCCACCGTCTTTTATGTTCTCCAACATGGAAAGGACAAAAGCACAGCAAAATTCCTTATTCGAGATGTCTCTCGGTTCGGGAGGTAGATTTATAGAAAGGGAAGGTGTTAGCACCCTTTCTATCCGTGGTTATCCACGGGCTCTTAGGTACTTGCTCTATGTTTTCAAAAATTGTTTGCTTTTCAAGTGCTTGTGGTTTTTGAAAAAGTTTCGTTTGAAAAATTTCTAGGTAACTCTTGTATCTGTCCTCAGAAGTGTATGAAATATTTGTTTGAAAACTTTTTGAAAGTGTAGGTGCGAAAAGTTGTTTTATTTGTTTGAAAGAGCAAGTACCCAGGAGAATCTACCTACTCTAAGGAATTAGGTTGTGTAAGAGTCCTTTAGATAGTGCTATCCCACCATTGAGAGGTAGGTAGCACCATCGTTGGAGTTGTTCGGGTCAATTCGATTATTAGGGACATGTGTGGTCACCGAAGCAATAGTAGGACACCTTAGCGGTAACCCTAATGTCCTAGATCCTTTTTATCCGAGGCAACCGTTTCGAGGCAACTGGATCTTTAGACAGGAGGGTGACCTCTAAGACACCCTATACTTGACGACCACGTCGAGGCAACCAGTGAGGCGTACCCTAGGAGTGGCATGTGCATGTGTGTTGTTTCAGTTTATGTTTATCTTTGAACATGCATTTGTGAGCTATGGATTGATTTTATTTTTCATACAAGTCTTTCATGCATTTTTAACAGTTAAGAGTGCGGAAAATAAATTGCGGAAAGGTAAATCTACACTATTACAAGGCGCGGGTCTATACATCGCCAAAAACAAAACCCGTTTGGAAAATAAGTGCGAGAAAATTAAATAAAGCGATAAAAGCCCTAATTAACTATTACATCCTCGGAAACAGTTACATCAATATAATCAAAAGGAATTAAAGCGCGAAAGAATCGAATCGGGACGTCCTTAGGGTTTTGACCCTTTTTGAGAAAAGAATTGAAATTGGTCCTTTTTTGCAATTAATTAAATATTAAACCTAATAACTAATTAATTAATTAAGAAAAAAATGTTTTTGTGTTTTTTGTGTTTTTAATGAAAATAAAAAAAAAATTAAAAGTCAAAAGAACCCTAGTTCTAGATTTATTTTATTTTTTGTGAAAAGATTAAAATTAAACCTAATTAAACAACTAAATTAATTAATTATAATTTATTTACAAAAATAATTATTAATTAGCAAAAATAATAAATAATAAAAATAAACAATGTTTTAAGTTTCTGATTTTATTATGAAAAATATTAATTTGTGAATTAACTAAATAATAGTAATAGTAATTAAGAATAATTAAAATAGAAAATAATGAAAGAAAAACAATAAACCAGGGGGGTATACTGGCCCAGATGGAGGTTTTGCTGGAAATTTTAGGCCCATAACACTCAAGCCTGTTGACTTCTGGAATCAAGTGTGCAAGCATTGACTGGAGAATATGGTGTGCTTCCATCTTGACCATAGGATTGTTGCTTGTAAACACCTGGCGCCTGGAGGGTTGAGGTGTATGGTGGAACGCATTGTAAAGCCTGCACGTGAACGCATTAGAAAAAATAGGAACAAACGTTTGGGGGACCTGGGAATCGAACCCAGGTCCCAATGGTTACCAACCACCTGCTCTTCCACTAGGCCAACTGAACGCGTTTATTAATATAATGGCAATTAATTATTATAATAAGAAACCAGACAATATGCCATAAAGCAAAACACGCGCGCTGATTATTTGAACCGTCCAATGGCACGCTTCCACGTCCTTCATCTTCCTCCCTGAATACCTGCAAAATAAAACAGATATCGGGGGTTTTTAACCCCCACAAAATGGCACGAGGAAAAATAACGAATAGCCCTACAGGCTATATAAATTGGGCGCGATGGTATCAATATGTTAGTCTCAATCTCCTGAGTTCAACCATACGTGTGAGAAGGTCTAATTTTTCCTGTGCTGGGAACCCCTAAATTGAAAGCTTCGAAACCCTAAAAATTGTTAATGGCAATTCACGATCCTGTGCATTATAATCCAATTAATTGATACCAATAGCTTTGTATGGATGCAAGCAATATAAAACAAACCATAAATTACATCAAATGCTCATGATTCGTGAGTTTCAATTCTGAAAAATATTGACAAACTGTGATTCTGTTTGGTGTGATTTCTCAAGCTTCAGCCCTTGATTTTGATTCCAAAAGACTCCTGAGAGTTCCAGTAATATGTTTGAATTGGTCTGGAAGTGAGAAAACAGTTTTGACTTTGTTCTTGATTTTTTGGAATTGGTTTATGGCTTTTTGCTGCAGTTTGCACGTGAACAGCATTAGGGTTGGCTTGCTTGCATATATGGGAATAGAATTAGGTCAGCAGTTGGGCCTTAATCCATGTATATGAGAGAATTAGGTTTACACTTTCCTCCATTGTCAACCCTTCCATATTTGAATCAAATCTTAAGATTTTGTGTACACATAAGCCCTAGCATGAATTGTTTGGTCAGCACATGATATATGAAAGCTGTATAAATCAAAAAGATACTATTTCATTGATTTTTAGATTTTATTTGAATTATTAAAGATTTAAAATGAATTAAATCAATAAAAATTAAATAAAATAGAAAAATAAATGTTTGATCTTGAAATTAATCATGGGACACGTGTGTGGCATGACAAGGCTGAATCAAATGGAAGAAAGTGGGCCCTTTGGTCAAAAATTGAAGTTTTAAGGATAGTTGACTTTTGCAAATTCATGAAAATTTCCCAACTTCTCCAATGCATATCTTGCTCAATTTTGATCATATGAACATGTTCTTAGACATTTTGGAAAGGTCTTGAAGTCCTCTAACCAATTCCTTTGGTCCCATGTCATTTTGATTTACCAATCTCAAGTTATGGTCTTTGACTTAAAATCCCTTTTTGTTGACTTTTGAAATTGACCTATAATGTAGAAATTGATAACTTTTTGTGAGAGAATTTCTTGGACTTGGAATGTGAAGATGAGTTTTAGGAAATGTTATCCCCTTCAAAATGAGCATTGGATGGGATTTTTCTGATGAACCATGCAAAAGTTATGCCCTGGTCAAGTTACAGTTGACTTTTCAACTGTCCAAAAATAGCAACTTTTGCATCCTTGATGATTTTTGAGCCATGCTTGTGGAATCATGATCAAGACTTGATCAAATGATGATTGTGTGCTCAAAATAAGATGTTGACCAAAAATTTTGACTTTTGACTGTAAAATGACCATTTTGCCCCTGCAGTTGATTGTGAACCAAATAGGGCTTTTGACTGTGCAATTTGATGCTGTGAGACTTGAGACTTGACATGTAGATGCTTGGCAATGTATATAGGCCTATGGGACTTGATTGGGCCATTGAAAACCTCAAATTCTCTGAAGGAACCAAAACCCTAATTTCAGCTGGCTTAGGAGGATGTTTGACTGTGCAAACCCTTGAGAAATCTTGAACCATTTGAAGATGATTCTTGACAATTCTTGAAGAATATGGGAGGGCAAATTTTGGGGTACAACAGTTTCCCCTGTTGAATCTTCTTAAACCTGAGGATGTAGATTGGCTTGCATGCCTTTCGTGATCTGAAGGTGGAAGATGAGTGAACACTAGAGTGCCCAGAAATTTGCACTCACATAGTGGAGTATCAGTAGTGTGATGGCGGGAATGGGCTTATAGATGCCATTTAGAGATATGATGGATAGGAGGATGGGCTTATAGATGCCATCTGGAGATGTGATGGAACTTTGTCGGGAATGGGCTTATAGATGCCATTTGGAAATGTAACGGATAGTCGTGGAGATGGGCTTGAAGATGCCATCCGGAGGCATCGATCGTGTAAGAGATTCCATAGCGAGAAATTGCGTACCTGAGAAAGAAAGATGGTTTCCTGGCTTGCTACAGGTGTTGATCTTCAAACTCTTCATGCAGATATGCCCTGGCCGGATACAGGTATCGAATCTACAATCAATCACTCACAGATATGCCCTGGCTAGATACAGGTATCAAATCTGGAACTTCAAACTCTTCATGCAGATATGCCCTAGCTGGATACAGGTATCGAATCTACAATCAATCACTCACAGATATGCCCTGGCTAGATACAGTAATCGAATCTGGAATTGGTCGTCTACAGATATGCCCTGGCTGGATACAGGAATCGAATCTCTAAACTCTTCATGCAGACATGCCCTGGCTAGATACAGGTGTCGAATCTATAATCAGTTACTCACAGATATGCCCTGGATAGATACAGGAATCGAATCTGGAATTAGTCGTCTACAGATATGCCCTGGCTGGATATAGGAATCGAATCTCTAAACTTTTCATGCAGACATGCCCTGGCTAGATACAAGTGTCGAATCTACAATCAGTTACTCACAGATATGCCCTGGCTAGATACAGGAAGCGAATCTGGAATTGGTCGTCTACAGATATGCCTTGGCTGGATACAGGAATCGAATCTCTAAACTCTTCATGCAGACATGCCCTGGCTAGATACAGGTGTCGAATCTACAATCAGTTACTCACAGATATGCCCTGGCTAGATACAGGAATCGAATCTGGATTTGCGACAGTTGATAGTAATCATCTTTGGATTGACCTTTTCCCTGAAAAGGAAAAACATCAGTTGTATGCAATGTCATGATGTATGAAATGCATGATGTCATGATGTTCAAAAATAAATGGGATAGTGTAGTATGCACTTTATTATGTATGTAAGCAGGATGTATAAAATGTGAAATGTTTATGAATGTATTTTTGCCTGGGAAAATAAATCCTTGACGAATGCCGGGAGCTTATTGAATCCTGGGCTGATGTTTGAAGAGTAAAGTTCTTCATTTCCGCTGGGGATGATGGTTGCAAGAATAAACCGGTAGGAGAAGATGACTCCGTTGAGGAATAAACTTGTTGGAGAGATTACTCTGCGGGGAATTACTCTATGGAGAAGCGATACTTTGCTGAGGTTTTGACGATAACTCCTGCTTGGGATACCGTTGATATATTTTGTTGGGAGATTTGATGAACTCCGCTGGGGGATAGGAAGAACTTCGCCGAGGACGATCTTTCCGTGGTAATTAGATGAGGATAACCCAGTTATAAGCTCTGGTGGGGAATAACCTTCTGAATAAAGCCGGGGAGATGCTTTCGTACTCTGCAGGGGATAAGCTTCCAGAGTCTACTAGGGATAAGCTTCCAGAATCTACTGGGGAGATTGATTCAACTCTCCTGGGGAAACTCTTGGACTGCATTGGGGAATGGCTCCACTGGGGTGTCTGTATTCCGCCGGGGAACAATCTTATATCAAGACTGCCGGGGATTCTTGCTTAGGAACATCTATATACTCCGCTGGAGAATGTTGAGATCTTCTGGGGGTATCCAATTTTCTTAAGGCTGACAGTAGACTAACTCTGCTTGGGGAGAGTATCGCTGACTTGCTAGGGATATTGTGCCTTTTCAGGGCTGATGGGAGGCCAACTCTGCTTGGGGAGAGTATTGTTGATTCTGGTCTTACTCTGGGGGGAGTGGAGGTAATTTGGTCATGTTCTTCAGCTGAACTTACCTTGGCACCTCGGTGGACAGAGCAACCAGATCGCTTAGACAATTCTTATTGCCCCAGTTTCTGTGGGAGAATGTACTTGTGGAGGTGCTTGATAACTGCCGATTTGACCAATCTTCTTCTGGTAGGCAAGTGACGAGATAACGGGACATAGTCGTACGCTTTGATCCCTAATTTTTGCCTGGACCGCCCTTTCGGGTTTTCAGTCCACCGGGATACCCATTTTTGCCCAAGCCGCCTTTTCAGGTTTTCGACTTGCCGGGTGTACAGATTTTTTCATTTTCATCCCTTATTTTTGCCCGAACCCTTTTGGTTCGCCGGGAGGCCCTAATTTTTGCCTAGGTGTGTCAACCTAGCGGGTCTTTGTTGATGCGTAGTATTTTTCCGACTATGTCTACGCTCTCAAGATGTAGGGAGTTGTCACTGTCAGTAGTGTTGTGCTGCCATACTACCAGAAGACCTTTGATCATGCAAGATTCGTTACTGGAATTCACGTCCAATGCCCCAAGTGATTCATACAGAGATCTGCCCCTGGCTCTTTGGCATCTTGAGAGATTCCTTGAATCTTGACTTAACTGCCCCAGATGACGGACAATGATCATGTCTGCCCCTTGATTGGAAGTACTTTTGTTCACTTAGATATTCGTCGTGCGAATTTCTCTGCTGTTCGAACAAATAGTCATATGCAAACAAGGTTATTTTAAGAATGCAAAGCTTATATCTGTCTTGAAATTTTTTGAAAATGCATTTTTCATAAAAACAAGTGAATTTTTGTAAACTGTGACGTCAACTCGTTATTTTACCGCAAGCCTTAAGGAGTCAGGATACCTTGTAACAGTATGCTTTCGAAACTAACCCGTGCTTCAGCTAGGACTTTTAAGGGTTATAACGTGGCCTGGTTCACGGTTTAAGAACAAAGGATAAAGGCTCAAATTTTATTTGTACCCACCCGCTCTTCGTGATGTTCTTCAAACCTAAACTCAGTTGATCGTGTGTTAGACCTTGTTTGAGTCTTTGCTCTGATATTCCGGTGATGGTTCATATATTAACAGTTTATTTTGAATAGGCAGTCATTTCTTTTTTGTTGAGGGTTTGTATGACCTCTTTCTTTTTGATTTCGCTATCCCTGTTTTTGCCTGAACTGTTTCTTTGGTGATTACAGTCAGCGGGATGCCCCAGTTTTGTAAGTCTCCTTCATAGGTTTTGACTTATTGGGCTTTAATTTTTTTTGGTAATGACTGCCTGTCTTTATGATTATTCGGAACCATCACTGTCTTTTATTTTGTAAGGACTACTTTGGTGCCATTCATTGTGCACCTGGATCAACTGAGAAGACTACCCTGCCCCAGGTTATGATTAAGGGTTTTAATTTTTTGTGAAAAGAAAAAAACTCCTACTTCTTTGGCTCGAAGGGGTTGACGAGGGATTATCTTCCTTATAACTCCAGTGTTTAGGAATTAAAACAATGCTTGTACCTCATCAGTGGGGTTTGTTCAAAAGCATACTGTAAAGATCATTGTATCATTTACGTCATCCTCCCTCAAGAGGCTTAGAATTATTAATCGAGAGTTTGAACATCACAAATAAATGAAAGCAGTTTGAATATAGCGAATGCGAATATATTGATTCAAAACAGACATATGCGATGCATTGATAAAGTAAAAGAGTTTGACATGAACAAATGTTTGACCAAGCAAAGAAAAATACAACTCGAAACTTCCAAAGAACAAAAGGTCTTCTCATCTAGGGATAGTAGAAGAATTCGACCTGACCATCTTGGGTGAATTCCACTGCTCCTTCATCAATCAGGTCCTGGATCTTGTTCTGCAGAGTCCAACAGTCGTCTGTAGCATGCCCCGGGCTGTCAGAATGATAAGCGCAGCGGGCGTTAGGGTTGTACCTTGAAGGTGTCTTGTTGGGATTCTTAGGAGGGTCCCTTAGTGTGATCAGATTCAATCTCAACAGGCGTTGTAAGGCTTGAAACAGCGACATGTTGAGCTGGGTGAATTTCCTCTTAGGCTTGTCTGGCTTGCTCTGATCAACCCGTTGTTCTTGGCGAGGTCGTTGTTGGACCTGTGAAGTAGTAGCAGCTTGGAGAGGTCTGTTAATTGAACCAAACCTTTGACTTCTTGGAGGCTGATTACCGGTTTGGTCTCCAACCCTGACTACTTGCTTCGTACTGTCTTGCTGAAGCTGGTGAGATTGATGCTGAATTTGTGACCCTGAAGCAAGTTGAGGAGCTTTTCCCTTGTCTTCTTGTCTCAAAGGGAATTTAATGATGACTGGCTCTTCAACCTTAGATATTTGCCCCGGTTGGTTATCCTGAAGCAGTTGGTTGACGATAACCCTGAGCTCTTCTTGTCTTTGAGCTAAGTCTTGAATGAGAGCCATCTGCCCCAGAGTCTGGGTTCTCATTGTATCTACCTCAGCTTGCATACGTTTCAGTCGTTCGTCTTTATCGTCTTCTGGACTGTTCCTGACCAAAGTCCCCATGAGGAGTGTTCTCAGCTCTTCCTGCCCCTTGGATAGATTTAGGAGGATCTCCCCGAACCGAGTCTCTTGAGCATGAAGATCCTGGTTGTATTGTTGGGAAGCCATTGCTGAAATAAACAGCGGAGAAGGTAAGTTACCTGTAACAAGGGTACCTGTTATGCAATGATGTGTATGTATGCATGCAATGTTTTCAAGGATCTCGCGGGGTAAACAGAGAAAATTGTTAGAATTTGGTAGCTTGATTGAAGGAACTTTATGTTGTTGAGAGTCCTTCCTCAAGAGTCAAAGCTCACCATATCGAGTGGGTTATAGCCCCTGACTCAAGTCATCAACCTGGCTAGAGGAAAATAAATCCCCTTTCCCCTTGCTAGACATTTTGGTTCATCATGACCTGCATCACAAGCCCTTGAGATCCTTGAAATGGGTTAGTCCTTATGCAGGATGTATGCAATGGTATGATGGTATGATGTTATGTTATACGTGGAGTGATGTAAGTAGGCCCTGTAATGAGTCTCGTTTAAGGACTGTAAACAAAACCTGCAAGTAGCTCAATGTTGTCAGATAACAAGTATGGGCAAGTATTTCAAGTTTGAAGGCATACAAGTCACACAAGACAGCCCTTAGAGTTTAGGCCAGCATGAGGTTTAGGTACTACCCTCTTTCAGTTTCGTTGGTTAAGACCTATCCTAGAAAATAGTAACCGGGTTCTAGAGGATCTCAATATCACTGACTACCCTCAATCGGTCATAACTCCAGCGTCGCAATCTTTTCTTGCGGCCAGAACCATCGCGAGAGTTTAGCCTCAATGAGTGTAGCATACTGCTACTGTTCTATGGCCAAGTTGGGTCAATTTAGGGTTCTAAGGTCGGTTGGTGCTTAATGACTCCTCAGAAGACCCATATTCTCCTCGTTGCAACACAAGGGATATCGGTACAGACCAAGGTGTCACACCAACGTAGCCACTGCTTCACCCGTGTCGGTCTACGCCGGACAGGTCCCTCACAGCTTATGCTACCTAAAAGGGTATTCCCCAGATCCGGGTTAGGATCTATGAAACTCTGATGCAAGCCCACAAATATAAAAGCAATCAAGACATATTATTTAAAACATAAGAGTGGTCTAATCCTAAGGTACACCTCACTTATAAGTATCCCCAGCAGAGTCGCCAGTTCTGTGATCGGTGGAAATAGAACTGACTGTTTTTTAAGCTGGTTCACGAAATGTCGCGGTAAGCAAGAGTCGCCACCGTCTTTTATGTTCTCCAACATGGAAAGGACAAAAGCACAGCAAAATTCCTTATTCGAGATGTCTCTCGGTTCGGGAGGTAGATTTATAGAAAGGGAAGGTGTTAGCACCCTTTCTATCCGTGGTTATCCACGGGCTCTTAGGTACTTGCTCTATGTTTTCAAAAATTGTTTGCTTTTCAAGTGCTTGTGGTTTTTGAAAAAGTTTCGTTTGAAAAATTTCTAGGTAACTCTTGTATCTGTCCTCAGGAGTGTATGAAATATTTGTTTGAAAACTTTTTGAAAGTGTAGGTGCGAAAAGTTGTTTTATTTGTTTGAAAGAGCAAGTACCCAGGAGAATCTACCTACTTTAAGGAATTAGGTTGTGTAAGAGTCCTTTAGATAGTGCTATCCCACCATTGAGAGGTAGGTAGCACCATCGTTGGAGTTGTTCGGGTCAATTCGATTATTAGGGACATGTGTGGTCACCGAAGCAATAGTAGGACACCTTAGCGGTAACCCTAATGTCCTAGATCCTTTTTATCCGAGGCAACTGTTTCGAGGCAACTGGATCTTTAGACAGGAGGGTGACCTCTAAGACACCCTATACTTGACGACCACGTCGAGGCAACCAGTGAGGCGTACCCTAGGAGTGGCATGTGCATGTGTGTTGTTTCAGTTTATGTTTATCTTTGAACATGCATTTGTGAGCTACGGATTGATTTTATTTTTCATACAAGTCTTTCATGCATTTTTAACAGTTAAGAGTGCGGAAAATAAATTGCGGAAAGGTAAATCTACACTATTACAAGGCGCGGGTCTATACATCGCCAAAAACAAAACCCGTTTGGAAAATAAGTGCGAGAAAATTAAATAAAGCGATAAAAGCCCTAATTAACTATTACATCCTCGGAAACAGTTACATCAATATAATCAAAAGGAATTAAAGCGCGAAAGAATCGAATCGGGACGTCCTTAGGGTTTTGACCCTTTTTGAGAAAAGAATTGAAATTGGTCCTTTTTTGCAATTAATTAAATATTAAACCTAATAACTAATTAATTAATTAAGAAAAAAATGTTTTTGTGTTTTTTGTGTTTTTAATGAAAATAAAAAAAAAATTAAAAGTCAAAAGAACCCTAGTTCTAGATTTATTTTATTTTTTGTGAAAAGATTAAAATTAAACCTAATTAAACAACTAAATTAATTAATTATAATTTATTTACAAAAATAATTATTAATTAGCAAAAATAATAAATAATAAAAATAAACAATGTTTTAAGTTTCTGATTTTATTATGAAAAATATTAATTTGTGAATTAACTAAATAATAGTAATAGTAATTAAGAATAATTAAAATAGAAAATAATGAAAGAAAAACAATAAACCAGGGGGGTATACTGGCCCAGATGGAGGTTTTGCTGGAAATTTTAGGCCCATAACACTCAAGCCTGTTGACTTCTGGAATCAAGTGTGCAAGCATTGACTGGAGAATATGGTGTGCTTCCATCTTGACCATAGGATTGTTGCTTGTAAACACCTGGCGCCTGGAGGGTTGAGGTGTATGGTGGAACGCATTGTAAAGCCTGCACGTGAACGCATTAGAAAAAATAGGAACAAACGTTTGGGGGACCTGGGAATCGAACCCAGGTCCCAATGGTTACCAACCACCTGCTCTTCCACTAGGCCAACTGAACGCGTTTATTAATATAATGGCAATTAATTATTATAATAAGAAACCAGACAATATGCCATAAAGCAAAACACGCGCGCTGATTATTTGAACCGTCCAATGGCACGCTTCCACGTCCTTCATCTTCCTCCCTGAATACCTGCAAAATAAAACAGATAGCGGGGGTTTTTAACCCCCACAAAATGGCACGAGGAAAAATAACGAATAGCCCTACAGGCTATATAAATTGGGCGCGATGGTATCAATATGTTAGTCTCAATCTCCTGAGTTCAACCATACGTGTGAGAAGGTCTAATTTTTCCTGTGCTGGGAACCCCTAAATTGAAAGCTTCGAAACCCTAAAAATTGTTAATGGCAATTCACGATCCTGTGCATTATAATCCAATTAATTGATACCAATAGCTTTGTATGGATGCAAGCAATATAAAACAAACCATAAATTACATCAAATGCTCATGATTCGTGAGTTTCAATTCTGAAAAATATTGACAAACTGTGATTCTGTTTGGTGTGATTTCTCAAGCTTCAGCCCTTGATTTTGATTCCAAAAGACTCCTGAGAGTTCCAGTAATATGTTTGAATTGGTCTGGAAGTGAGAAATCAGTTTTGACTTTGTTCTTGATTTTTTGGAATTGGTTTATGGCTTTTAGCTGCAGTTTGCACGTGAACAGCATTAGGGTTGGCTTGCTTGCATATATGGGAATAGAATTAGGTCAGCAGTTGGGCCTTAATCCATGTATATGAGAGAATTAGGTTTACACTTTCCTCCATTGTCAACCCTTCCATATTTGAATCAAATCTTAAGATTTTGTGTACACATAAGCCCTAGCATGAATTGTTTGGTCAGCACATGATATATGAAAGCTGTATAAATCAAAAAGATACTATTTCATTGATTTTTAGATTTTATTTGAATTATTAAAGATTTAAAATGAATTAAATCAATAAAAATTAAATAAAATAGAAAAATAAATGTTTGATCTTGAAATTAATCATGGGACACGTGTGTGGCATGACAAGGCTGAATCAAATGGAAGAAAGTGGGCCCTTTGGTCAAAAATTGAAGTTTAAAGGATAGTTGACTTTTGCAAATTCATGAAAATTTCCCAACTTCTCCAATGCATATCTTGCTCAATTTTGATCATATGAACATGTTCTTAGACAGTTTGGAAAGGTCTTGAAGTCCTCTAACCAATTCCTTTGGTCCCATGTCATTTTGATTTACCAATCTCAAGTTATGGTCTTTGACTTAAAATGCCTTTTTGTTGACTTTTGAAATTGACCTATGATGTAGAAATTGATAACTTTTTGTGAGAGAATTTCTTGGACTTGGAATGTGAAGATGAGTTTTAGGAAATGTTATCCCCTTCAAAATGAGCATTGGATGGGATTTTTCTGATGAACCATGCAAAAGTTATGCCCTAGTCAAGTTACAGTTGACTTTTCAACTGTCCAAAAATAGCAACTTTTGCATCCTTGATGATTTTTGAGCCATGCTTGTGGAATCATGATCAAGACTTGATCAAATGATGATTGTGTGCTCAAAATAAGATGTTGACCAAAAATTTTGACTTTTGACTGTAAAATGACCATTTTGCCCCTGCAGTTGATTGTGAACCAAATAGGGCTTTTGACTGTGCAATTTGATGCTGTGAGACTTGAGACTTGACATGTAGATGCTTGGCAATGTATATAGGCCTATGGGACTTGATTGGGCCATTGAAAACCTCAAATTCTCTGAAGGAACCAAAACCCTAATTTCAGCTGGCTTAGGAGGATGTTTGACTGTGCAAACCCTTGAGAAATCTTGAACCATTTGAAGATGATTCTTGACAATTCTTGAAGAATATGGGAGGGCAAATTTTGGGGTACAACAGTTTCCCCTGTTGAATCTTCTTAAACCTGAGGATGTAGATTGGCTTGCATGCCTTTCGTGATCTGAAGGTGGAAGATGAGTGAACACTAGAGTGCCCAGAAATTTGCACTCACATAGTGGAGTATCAGCAGTGTGATGGCGGGAATGGGCTTATAGATGCCATTTAGAGATATGATGGATAGGAGGATGGGCTTATAGATGCCATCTGGAGATGTGATGGAACTTTGTCGGGAATGGGCTTATAGATGCCATTTGGAAATGTAACGGATAGTCGTGGAGATGGGCTTGAAGATGCCATCCGGAGGCGTCGATCGCGTAAGAGATTCCATAGCGAGAAATTGCGTACCTGAGAAAGAAAGATGGTTTCCTGGCTTGCTACAGGTGTTGATCTTCAAACTCTTCATGCAGATATGCCCTGGCCGGATACAGGTGTCGAATCTACAATCAATCACTCACAGATATGCCCTGGCTAGATACAGGTATCAAATCTGGAACTTCAAACTCTTCATGCAGATATGCCCTGGCTGGATACAGGTATCGAATCTACAATCAATCACTCACAGATATGCCCTGGCTAGATACAGTAATCGAATCTGGAATTGGTCGTCTACAGATATGCCCTGGCTGGATACAGGAATCGAATCTCTAAACTCTTCATGCAGACATGCCCTGGCTAGATACAGGTGTCGAATCTATAATCAGTTACTCACAGATATGCCCTGGATAGATACAGGAATCGAATCTGGAATTGGTCGTCTACAGATATGCCCTGGCTGGATACAGGAATCGAATATCTAAACTCTTCATGCAGACATGCCCTGGCTAGATACAAGTGTCGAATCTACAATCAGTTACTCATAGATATGCCCTGGCTAGATACAGGAAGCGAATCTGGAATTGGTCGTCTACAGATATGCCCTGGCTGGATATAGGAATCGAATCTCTAAACTCTTCATGCAGACATGCCCTGGCTAGATACAGGTGTCGAATCTACAATCAGTTACTCACAGATATGCCCTGGCTAGATACAGGAATCGAATCTGGAATTGCGACAGTTGATAGTAATCATCTTTGGATTGACCTTTTCCCTGAAAAGGAAAAACATCAGTTGTATGCAATGTCATGATGTATGAAATGCATGATGTCATGATGTTCAAAAATAAATGGGATAGTGTAGTATGCACTTTATTATGTATGTAAGCAGGATGTATAAAATGTGAAATGTTTATGAATGTATTTTTGCCTGGGAAAATAAATCCTTGACGAATGCCGGGAGCTTATTGAATCCTGGGCTGATGTTTGAAGAGTAGAGTTCTTCATTTCCGCTGGGGATGATGGTTGCAAGAATAAACCGGTAGGAGAAGATGACTCCGTTGAGGAATAAACTTGTTGGAGAGATTACTTTGCGGGGAATTACTCTGTGGAGAAGAGATACTTCGCTGAGGTTTTGACGATAACTCCTGCTTGGGATACCGTTGATATATTTTGTTGGGATATTTGATGAACTCTGCTGGGGGATAGGAAGAACTTCGCTGAGGACGATCTTTCCGTGGTAATTAGCTGAGGATAACCCAGTTATAAGCTCTGGTGGGGAATAACCTTCTGAATAAAGCCGGGGAGATGCTTTCGTACTCTGCAGGGGATAAGCTTCCAGAGTCTACTGGGGATAAGCTTCCAGAATCTACTGGGGAGATTGATTCAACTCTCCTGGGGAAACTCTTGGACTGCATTGGGGAATGGCTCCACTGGGGTGTCTGTATTCCACCGGGGAACAATCTTATATCAAGACTGCCGGGGATTCTTGCTTAGGAACATCTATATACTCCGCTGGAGAATGTTGAGATCTTCTGGGGGTATCCAATTTTCTTAAGGCTGACAGTAGACTAACTCTGCTTGGGGAGAGTATCGCTGACTTGCTAGGGATATTGTTCCTTTTCAGGGCTGATGGGAGGCCAACTCTGCTTGGGGAGAGTATTGTTGATTCTGGTCTTACTCTGGGGGGAGTGGAGGTAATTTGGTCATGTTCTTCAGCTGAACTTACCTTGGCACCTCGGTGGACAGAGCAACCAGATCGCTTAGACAATTCTTATTGCCCCAGTTTCTGCGGGAGAATGTACTTGTGGAGGTG
Source organism: Vicia faba (assembly GCA_948472305.1). Lineage (NCBI taxonomy): Eukaryota > Viridiplantae > Streptophyta > Magnoliopsida > Fabales > Fabaceae > Vicia > Vicia faba. Next base: position 238,321,105 of record OX451741.1, on the reverse strand, counting down.
CTTGATAACTGCCGATTTGACCAATCTTCTTCTGGTAGGCAAGTAACGAGATAACGGGACATAGTCGTACGCTTTGATCCCTAATTTTTTCCTGGACCGCCCTTTCGGGTTTTCAGTCCACCGGGATACCCATTTTTGCCCAAGCCGCCTTTTCAGGTTTTCGACTTGCCGGGTGTACAGATTTTTTCATTTTCATCCCTTATTTTTGCCCGAACCCTTTTGGTTCGCCGGGAGGCCCTAATTTTTGCCTAGGTGTGTCAACCTAGCGGGTCTTTGTTGATGCATAGTATTTTTCCGACTATGTATGCGCTCTCAAGATGTAGGGAGTTGTCATTGTCAGTAGTGTTGTGCTGCCATACTACCAGAAGACCTTTGATCATGCAAGATTCGTTACTGGAATTCACGTCCAATTCCCCAAGTGATTCAGACGGAGATCTGCCCCTGGCTCTTTGGCATCTTGAGAGATTCCTTGAATCTTGACTTAACTGCCCCAGATGACGGACAATGATCATGTCTGCCCCTTGATTGGAAGTACTTTTGTTCACTTAGATATTCGTCGTGCGAATTTCTCTGTTGTTCGAACAAATAGTCATATGCAAACAAGGTTATTTTAAGAATGCAAAGCTTATATCTGTCTTGAAATTTTTTGAAAATGCATTTTTCATAAAAACAAGTGAATTTTTGTAAAATGTGACGTCAACTCGTTATTTTACCGCAAGCCTTAAGGAGTCAGGATACCTTGTAACAGTATGCTTTCGAAACTAACCCGTGCTTCAGCTAGGACTTTTAAGGGTTATAACGTGGCCTGGTTCAAGGTTTAAGAACAAAGGATAAAGGCTCAAATTTTATTTGTACCCACCCGCTCTTCGTGATGTTCTTCAAACCTAAACTCAGTTGATCATGCGTCAGACCATGTTTGAGTCTTTGCTCTGATATTCCGGTGATGGTTCGGATATTGACAGTTTATTTTGATTAGGCAGTCATTTCTTTTTTGTTGAGGGTTTGTATGACCTCTTTCTTTTTGATTTCGCTATCCCTATTTTTGCCTGAACTGTTTCTTTGGTGATTACAGTCAGCGGGATGCCCCAGTTTTGTAAGTCTCCTTCATAGGTTTTGACTTATTGGGCTTTAATTTTTTTTTTGGTAATGACTGCCTGTCTTTATGATTATTCGGAACCATCACTGTCTTTTATTTTGTAAGGACTCCTTTGGTGCCATTCATTGTGCACCTGGATCAACTGGGAAGACTACCCTGCCCCAGGTTATGATTAAGGGTTTTAATTTTTTGTGAAAAGAAAAAAACTCCTACTTCTTTGGCTTGAAGGGGTTGACGAGGGATTATCTTCCTTATAACTCCAGTGTTTAGGAATTGAAACAATGCATGTACCTCATCAGCGGGGTTTGTTCAAAAGCATACTGTAAAGATCATGGTATCATTTTCGTCATCCTCCCTCAAGAGGCTTAGAATTATTAATCGAGAGTTTTAACATCACAAAAAAATGAAAGCAGTTTGAATATAGCGAATGCGAATATATTGATTCAAAACAGACATATGTGATGCATTGATAAAGTAAAAGAGTTTGACATGAACAAATGTTTGACCAAGCAAAGAAAAATACAACTCGAAACATCCAAAGAACAAAAGGTCTTCTCGTCTAGGGATAGTAGAAGAATTCGACCTGACCATCTTGGGTGAATTCCACTGCTCCTTCATCAATCAGGTCCTGGATCTTGTTCTGCAGAGTCCAACAATCGTCTGTAGCATGCCCCGGGCTGTCAGAATGATAAGCGCAGCGGGCGTTAGGGTTGTACCTTGAAGGTGTCTTGTTGGGATTCTTAGGAGGGTCCCTTAGTGTGATCAGATTCAATCTCAACAGGCGTTGTAAGGCTTGAAACAGCGACATGTTGAGCTGGGTGAATTGCCTCTTAGGCTTGTCTGGCTTGCTCTGATCAACCCGTTGTTCTTGGCGAGGTCGTTGTTGGACCTATGAAGTAGTAGCAGCTTGGAGAGGTTTGTTCATTGAACCAAACCTTTGACTTCTTGGAGGCTGATTACCGGTTTGGTCTCCAACCCTGACTACTTGCTTCGTATTGTCTTGCTGAAGCTGGTGAGATTGATGCTGAATTTGTGACCCTGAAGCAAGTTGAGGAGCTTTTCCCTTGTCTTCTTGTCTCAAAGGGAATTTAATGATGACTGGCTCTTCAACCTTAGATATTTGCCCCGGTTGGTTATCCCGAAGCAGTTGGTTGACGATAACCCTGAGCTCTTCTTGTCTTTGAGCTAAGTCTTGAATGAGAGCCATCTGCCCCAGCGTCTGGGTTCTCATTGTATCTACCTCAGCTTGCATACGTTTCAGCCGTTCGTCTTTATCGTCTTCTGGACTGTTCCTGACCAAAGTCCCCATAAGGAGTGTTCTCAGCTCTTCCTGCCCCTTGGATAGATTTAGGAGGATCTCCCCGAACCGAGTCTCTTGAGCATGAAGATCCTGGTTGTCTTGTTGGGAAGCCATTGCTGAAATAAACAGCGGAGAAGGTAAGTGACTTGTAACAAGGGTACCTGTTATACAATGATGTGTATGTATGCATGAAATGTTTTCAAGGATCTCGCGGGGTAAACAGAGAAAATTGTTAGAATTTGGTAGCTTGATTGAAGGAACTTCATGTTGTTGAGAGTCCTTCCTCAAGAGTCAAAGCTCACCATATCGAGTGGGTCATAGCCCCTGACTCAAGTCATCAACCTGGCTAGAGGAAAATAAATCCCCTTTTCCCCTTGCTAGACATTTTGGTTCATCATGACCTGCATCACAAGCCCTTGAGATCCTTGAAATGGGTTAGTCCTTATGCAGGATGTATGCAATGGTATGATGGTATGATGTTATGCTATGCGTGGAGTGATGTAAGTAGGCCCTGTAATGAGTCCCGTTTAAGGACTGTAAACAAAACCTGCAAGTAGCTCAATGTTGTCAGATAACAAGTATGGGCAAGTATTTCAAGTTTGAAGGCACACAAGTCACACAAGACAGCCCTTAGAGTTTAGGCCAGCATGAGGTTTAGGTACTACCCTCTTTCAGTTTCGTTGGTTAAGACCTATCCTAGAAAATAGTAACCGGGTTCTAGAGGATCTCAATATCACTGACTACCCTCAATCGGTCATAACTCCAGCGTCGCAATCTTTTCTTGCGGCCAGAACCATCGCGGGAGTTTAGCCTCAATGAGTGTAGCATACTGCTACTGTTCTATGGCCAAGTTGGGTCAATTTAGGGTTCTAAGGTCGGTTGGTGCTTAATGACTCCTCAGAAGACCCATATTCTCCTTGTTGCAACACAAGGGATATCGATACAGACCAAGGTGTCACACCAACGTAGCCACTGCTTCACCCGTGTCGATCTACGTCGGACAGGTCCCTCACAGCTTATGCTACCTAAAAGGGTATTCCCCAGATCTGGGTTAGGATCTATGAAACTCCGATGCAAGCCCACAAATATAAAAGCAATCAAGATATACAATTGAAAACATAAGAGTGGTCTAATCCTAAGGTACACCTCACTTATAAGTATCCCCAGCAGAGTCGCCAGTTCTGTGATCGGTGGAAATAGAACTGACTGTTTTTTAAGCTGGTTCACGAAATGTCGCGGTAAGCAAGAGTCGCCACCGTCTTTTATGTTCTCCAACATGGAAAGGACAAAAGCACAGCAAAATTCCTTATTCGAGATGTCTCTCGGTTCGGGAGGTAGATTTATAGAAAGGGAAGGTGTTAGCACCCTTTCTATCCGTGGTTATCCACGGGCTCTTAGGTACTTGCTCTATGTTTTCAAAAATTGTTTGCTTTTCAAGTGCTTGTGGTTTTTGAAAAAGTTTCGTTTGAAAAATTTCTAGGTAACTCTTGTATCTGTCCTCAGGAGTGTATGAAATATTTGTTTGAAAACTTTTTGAAAGTGTAGGTGCGAAAAGTTGTTTTATTTGTTTGAAAGAGCAAGTACCGAGAGAATCTAACTACTCTAAGGAATTAGGCTGTGTAAGAGTCCTTTAGATAGTGCTATCCCACCATTGAGAGGTAGGTAGCACCATCGTTGGAGTTGTTCGGGTCAATTCGATTATTAGGGACATGTGTGATCACCGAAGCAATAGTAGGACACTGTTGTACCCCAAAATTTGCCCTCCCATATTCTTCAAGATTTGTCAAGTCAAAGCTACAAAATTCCCCAAGGGTGGCACAGTTAAAGATCTCATATACAGTCAAAACTAGGGTTTGTGCTCTGATCAAGAAAATGAATTTTTCAAAGGTCCAATCAAGTCCTATATGCCTACAAATATGGTCAAGTATCCTCATATCAAGTTTCAAGGCATTCAGCACAAAATTGCACAGTCAAAAACCCTAATTGCACTACAGTCAACTATAGGGGCAAAATGGTCATTTGACAGTCAAAAGTTCAAATTTTTGGTCAATATATCATTTTGAAGCCACAAACATCATTTGATCAATGCTTGATCATGATTCTCAAAATTTGGCTCAGAAATCATCAAAGATGCAAAAGTTTCCTTATTTGGACAGCTGAAAAAGTCAACTGAAATTGACCAGGGCATAACTTTCACATGGATTATCAGAAAAATTCCATCCAAAGCTCATTTTGAATAGAAAGACATTTCCTACAACTCATCTTCATACTTCAAGTCCAAGAAATGCTCTCACAAAAAGTTATCAATTTCAACATTATAGGTCATTTTCAAAAGTCAACAAAAAGGGACTTTAAGTCAAAGGCCATAACTTGAGATTGGTAAATCAAAATGACATGGGACCAAAGGAATTGGTTAGAGGACTCAAAGACCTTTCCAAAATGTCCAAGAACATGAGAAAAGCTTAAAAATTGAGCAAGTTATGCCTTGTGGAAGTTGGGAAATTTTTGGATATTTTGAAAAGTCAACATTGATCCAAATGACCTAAAATTGCTAATGGGCCCATTTTTCTTCCATAATTCATCACCCATGACATGTGCACGACCACTTGGCCCAAAGGGAAGTATTTTCTCATTTTTTATTTATTTATTTGAATTTTTATTTATATTAATTCATTTAAATCATTTAAATATGTGAAAAATATTTAACCTAACCTAACAAATCTTTTTGTACATGTTTTAGCCTCAAGATTTCGTGCATATGCAAATTAGGAAAGATTTGGGGTGATTGGATATGATTTGTGCAAAAATAGCATGGAAAATATTTGGTTAAAAAGCTTGAAAATCAAAAACCATTAATTCAAGAGATTTTGATCAATATTGTTGACCTAATGCACTCAGTACATAAGCATAATCACAACCCTAATGCAAAGACACAAAAAAGCTGCGCTCAAAGGCCATTGACAAACTTGAATTTTTCTCAAGAAACTCAAATTCTGAAAACACCTTTGCAAGGCGATTCAGGTCTCAAGACTTCTCCCATTAGCCTCCACAAGGTCCATTGAACGTATTCCAATCAGAAACAACCATTAAAACGCAAAGAATTGGTATACAGCATTCAAGATACATCATGAAAAATTCATCATCGTGTTTCAATATTTACGCACATTCATAGCATTTTGATTGTAGATTCATGTTCCTTGTGAAATTCTGAGACTAACCAATATGATTAATTGCGTTTTTATGTTGTGTATATGATTTCACCATGTTTGATTTCTAGGGTTTGCAGGACCTCAAAATTGGGGTTTCTTATTTAACGAAAAATTAGCCTTCAAGAATGCCATGGTTGTAATCAGCAGGCTTGAACGATCACAAATCACCCATCGCGCCTAATTTATTGACCCTCTAAGACCTATTCGCTATTTTCTCAAAACTGACCTTAAACAACGCGTAAAAAACCGTTGCCTCATGTTTTGTATTTCAGGGATGGTGAAGACGATGACGTTGTGGCACACGCTGATTGGCTTGTTTAAAATTTGCGCGAGTTTCCCAGGCCACTGACCATTTTCTTTTATAATATTTAGTTGTTATATTGATATACAGATAAACAAAGCGCTTCAGTGGCAAACGTGTTGATTGGCAAGGTATGTGACCTGGGTTCGAACCCCAGGTCTTATATATTTCCATATTATTTTTCATTAACAAATCCCATGCGCTTCAAGGCTGCAGACGTACCATATGTCTTCAAATATCTCACATCCATGTGCCCCTGGAGATCAAATCAAGGGCGTAGATTGGATGGGCCTCATGAGCATGGTCAAAGGTGCCACATAGTGCCTGGAAAAGTCAACAAATTTCAAGGTTATTGGGCTCAGAATTCTTGGGCCAGACCTCCACTTTGGGGACTACCACCCCCCCTGGTTTGCAATTTTCCATATTTTTCTTATATTTTATTTTCAATTATTGTATTATTTTCTTTATTGTTTTGATTTAATTAATTATTCTCACAAAAATATAAAAAATGCATAAAAATCAGAAAAGATAAAAAAAATACAATAAATATTTTTGTTTTAATATTTTCATAAATAAATTGGCATGTAATTAATTAGTTTAAATTAGGTGTTTTAACTTTAATTTCTTTAATAAAAAAATCTAAAAAGAAGTAGAATTAGGTTTAATTAATGTTTTTATTCCTTTTTAATTTTTCTTTCTCATAATAATATTTATTTATTTTATTTATTTTTATAATCAAATTTGCATGTAAATTAATTAGGGTTTAAGTTAGGTTAAAAAATTCAATATTTTCTTAAACAAATTAAAATAAAATAGAATTAGGGTTAGTAGTTAATTTTAATTAATTCTTTCTTTTTCTATTAAATCCTAAAATATTAAAAATACCAAAAACATCTTCTTTTTTTTTAATTAACTTCATCATTAATTTAATTTTGCAAAAGGGTCCAACGCCCTCGTTCGATTTAATTCTTAATTCGCATTTTTATTTTATTCCGCTTAAATAATTAAGTACCTCTCCCGAAGCCTTGTAATTACTTCTCGCACTTTTAATTCTTTTGTTTATTATTGTCAAATCGGGTCCTGGTTAATTTTGGCGATGTGGACCCGCGCCATTTGTAATAGCTTTAGATTTACTTTTCCTCGCAACTTTTAACTGTTAAACAAAGCATGCAAGAATGAATGGATAAAATAAAATCAAGCGTAGAACACCAAAAACATGACAAGAAAAATGCAAATGAAAACGACACACGAATCGCACACACCACCCCTAGGGTACGCCTCACTGTTGCCTTGCCTCGAAAGGTGATCGTCGAGTAGAGGATGTCTTAGTAAGTCCTCATGATCTGGGAACCTGGCATGAGGGTAGCTTCTAAGGTGTCTTCCCATTGCTCTGGTGATCACCACGTCCCGAACCTTCGAATTGACCCGAACACCTCCAACGGTGGTGCTACCTACCTCTCAATGGTGGGATGGCACTACTTTAAAGGACATTTACACAGACGAATTCCTTAGGGTAGGTAGACGACTCTAGATACTTGCTCTAAATTTCAAAACAAAACAAAATACTTTTCACACCAACACATTTTCAAAAAGCTTTCGAAAGCAATTTTTCAAACACTCTTGAGGACTGATACAAGAGTCGAACTGGAATTTTCAAAGAAACTTTTTAAACCCACAGTTGAAAAGCAAACAAACAATTTTGAAAACACAAATGAGCAAGTACCTAAGAGCCCGTGGATAACCACGGATAGAAAGGGTGCTAACACCTTCCCTTTCTATAATCTACCTCCCGAACCGAGAGCAATCTCTATAAGGAATTTTTCTGTGCTTTTGTCCTTTCCATTTGGAGAAAATAAAAGACGGTGGCGACTCTTGCTTCCGCGACATTTCGCGAACCAGCGTTAAACAGTCAGTTCCAGATCCACCGATCACAGAACTGGCGACTCTGCTGGGGAGATCTTAAAAAAGTGGGGTGTACCTTAGGGCTAGTTCATAACTGTGTTTTCAATTGTTTTCCTTGTGTGCTTTAAAATTGTGGGTTGCTTAGGAGTTCTATAGATCCTAACCCGGATCTGGGGGATACCTTCTTAGAAAGTAGCAACAAGGCTGTGAGGGAACTGTGCGGGGTATACCGACATGGTTGAAACAGTCTGCTACGTTGATGTGGCACTTTGGTGTGTACCGGTAACCCTTGAGTTCAGTCAAGGAGAGTACGGGGCCTCCGCGTGGTGTCGTGAAGCATCAACAGACCTTAGGAACCTTAATTGAACTATCTTGGCCTCTTTAGGGTAGTGAGATAACTGACTTTGGTGCAGTCCGAGGTTGGTTGATACTCGATACTACACTCAATTGAGGGTTGCTTTCCTGGAATATTTCGGTCGCCAGTTCAGTGGCTAAATCGAAACGATGAACAATGAAAGCAATCCCGTGATATTGGGAACCTTAGAACCCGGTTACTTTGATTAGGACAGGTTGAACCCACCAACTTCAAGAGGGTACTACCCAGACCCCATGCTGGCCTTAAACCTTAAGGGCTTGTCTTGTGTGCCTTGTGTGCCTTACACGTTTGTCTTTGTAAATATATGTGGTGTGTTTAATCATAGCATCATGACATCATTCAGCATCATATGCATTGACTAACCATTTCAGGGGTTCGGATTTTCATCTTTGTTCTTGTTTTGTAGGACATGGAAACTGTTCGTCGAAAGACAATTCAAATCAGTCTTGTAAGGGTCCCTCCTCAGCTTAAGGAGCTTATATCCCGGATTCCCGAGAACTCTTCATTCAGTGAAAGGCATGGAAGCCTCATCAGCTTGGTCAACACCAACATTGAGGAAGATATGATTAAGGTCATGTTCCAATTCTTTGACCCTCTGCATCAATGTTTCACCTTCTTGGACTATCAGTTGGTACCTACATTGGAGGAGTTCTCCCGGCTCCTGAAGATCCCTATCCTTGATCAGCTACCCTTCAACGGTACAGAAAAGGAACCTAAGCTTGAAGAGATTGCTAAAGCCTTGCACCTACAGTCATCTGACCTCAAGGGACATTGGGAAGTTAGAAGTGGTATCAAAGGGTTCTTAGCCAGGTTTCTTTTTGAAAAGGCCCATGAATGTTGGAACTCCCTTGATTTGCAAGCTTTTGAAGAAGTTGTGGCCCTCCTTGTCTATGGTTTGGTGTTGTTCCCTAATCCAGATCAGCTTATTGATATCAGTGCTGTCCAGATCTTTATGTCCAGGAATCCTATACCTACGTTGCTGGGGGACATCCTTCACTCATGTTACACTCGAACCATGAGAAAAAGAGGTGTCCTTATGTGTTGCACTCCTCTCCTGGGAAGGTGGTTTATTTCGCACCTTCCACAATCAGTTTTAAAGAATGAGCGAGGTTTGAGATGGTCGCAACGGTTGATGACTCTCACGCATGCAGATATACATTGGTGCCCTAGGTCCAGAGAAGATGTCACTATCATTGATCGTTGCGGGGAGTACCCTAATGTTCCTTTACTTGGAATCAGAGGAGGTATTACTTACAGCCCATGCCTGGCTTGGAGACAGTTTGGTTATGCTCGGAGGGATGGTCCTCATGACATGTTAATTCCTGACATAGTTTTTTACTTCGACAACGATACTCAAGGACTTCGCCAGAGATTTATCAGAGCCTGGAGGATGCCAAGTAGGATAGACAGCAAGACACTGGGGCACAGGAATTCCATCCCGTTGGAACCTTATCTCAAGTGGGTACGAGCCCGCTCCCAGAAATTAGTAATGCCTTATCCTCATATGCTCCCAGTAATCAAAGAACCAGTCTTGGAAGGAGAAGTGTCCTACACTATTCAGCACCCTGATATGCCCACATCCTGGGAAGAAATGTAGAAGAGCTGGATCCAGCTTAAGGAAGAACGGAATTCTCTTGAGACTAGTCTACATGCCAGTGAAAAGAAGGTCCTGGAGCTCACCCGCCTGTTGCATGAGGAGAGGAATCTCAACACCTACATAGCTCCAAAGAGGATGCGCAGCATATTTTGGGATTGATTTGATTTTTGTACTTTTGCCCATGAGGCTTTGATGTATTAAACAATGATTTCTTTAATGATAACGTGTGTTCCTTTTGTCTACAACAAATTTGAACTTTCGAACCCTTGAATACATTGCATAGACACATATCATTCATCATGTGCATAGCAGGTTTTTCCCCTTTTCAGGTTGCTTACAGTTCTTCGCTGTTTATTTCAGCATCATGAATACCGACTCTGCATCAACTGAGACCTCCATCAAGGCTCTTCAGGCGCAGAATGCGCAGTTTCAGGAACTAATCAAGGGTCTGGGTCAAGTCCAAGAAGAACTGAAGGCTATGCTCCTGAAGAAGGAGAAGAAGAAGAAGAGAAGAACTGTTCTGTTCAATTCGGGCCGAAGGTTTAACAATACTCTGCAACAGGAGGAGGCTGGTTCTTCTGTTGACAAGAATTCTCCTCAGACAGAAGCAAGGGTTCCTAGTCCGGTAGTCTCCGACAACGAGACAGATTTTGATGAAGAGCAGTACCCTCCTGCAGAAGACAGATATAAGCAACTGGAGGACAGATTGAAGGCTATGGAGGTTCAACAGGTACCTGGGCTGGATTTCGGAGATCTGGGTTTGTCAACTGGTGTGATCATCCCTCACAAGTTCAAAGCACCATCCTTCTCTAAGTATGACGGGGCGTCTTGTCCCAAGCTGCATCTGAGGTCCTATGTTCGGAAAATTCAGCCGTACTCTGCGGATAAGAATTTATGGATCCACTTCTTCCAGGAGAGTCTTTCAGGGACTCATCTCGAATGGTTCTATCAGCTGGATGGGACCAAAGTTCGTAACTGGGAGGAGTTGGCTACTGCTTTCTATAAGCAGTATCAATATAATGCCGACCTTGCCCCTACACGTACTCAACTCCAGGGTATGTCGTTAGGTGCAAGCGAAGGTTTTAAAGAGTACGCTCAGAAGTGGAGAGACCTGGCTGGCAGGGTGCAGCCTCCGTTGACTGATCGGGAGCTGGTAGACATGTTCTTAGGGACCCTATCTGGGCCATTTTTCAACCATCTCATTGGGAATTCTTCTGCTGGTTTCACTGATTTGATTCTGACTGGAGAGAGGATTGAAGCTGGGTTGAAGTCTGGGAAGATTGCGAAGGGTGCATCGTCTAGTTCGGAAAAGAAACCATTCAAGAAGGAGTCTAGTGCCGTGTATGGTTCCAAGAGATCAGAGAGACCTGAACACCGCCAATCTGTCAGTGCGGTAATGATTGCTAAGCCTGCTGCCGCTCCTCGGCCGACCAATCCTCAAAGGGCTGAAAGACCCCGGAGGGAGTTTACCCGGTTAGGCATGACCCTATCACAGATCCTGCCACAGTTGCTATCCACCAATTTGGTGACTGTCAGGGAGGCTCCGAAGTTCCCCAACACTGCATCCCCTAAGTACAACCCGAATGCTCGTTGTGCTTACCATTCTGATAGCCCGGGGCACTCTACCGATGACTGTTGGGCGTTAAAGAACAAGCTGCAGGACCTTATTGACGCCAAGGAGGTACAGTTTGAGGCGTCTGAGAAGCCTAATGTGGTAACAGCTCCCCTACCTGCTCATGGGGTAAATGCTATTGGGGACGAAGACGAAGTGGACGATGCTGAGTTTGATAGCTGGATCTACCCAGCAACCGACTGCGGACTTAACAATTGGAGTGCAAAAGACAATCTCCCTGTTTCTCTTGTTACTGAGTAATGAATTCCTATGTTTTGTTATTTTGTAATAAACAATGATAAACTCTATGGCCCGGTGTCTTACCCGAGGAACTGTGGTTCTATTTGTGAGGGCATACAAATTGTCATTTCATATATCATGAATGAAAATCTTGGACGTATTTTCGCATTACAAATATTGTGCTCCTTTTCTGTCTTTCTTTTCCTTTACATAATTTTCAAAACAGTTGTATTTACACACACACTCACTCATACAGGTTCCAATCCACTCTGGATCTCACTGATAACAACTCTGCTACTGCCAGCTATGACTTTGAAAATCCGATCAACTTAGCCGAAGACGAAGGTGAAGATGATTGCGAAGTGCCTGGCGAGCTTGCAAGACTGTGGCTTCAGGAAGAGCGGGCAATTCAACCCCATGAGGAGCCAGTGGAAACAATAAACTTGGGTACTGAGGCAGACAGGAGAGAGGTAAAGATTGGTGCCAACCTAGAGCTCGGCGTGAAGCAACGGTTAACCAAGATGTTACATGATTATATGGAGATCTTTGCCTGGTCCTACGAAGACATGCCCGGGTTGGATACAGATATTGTGGTCCATCACTTGCCAACTAAGGAAGACTGCCCTCCAGTTAAGCAAAAGGTCCGTCGGATGCGTCCAGAGATGTCTGAGAAGATTAAAGCCGAGGTCATGAAACAGTTTGATGCCGGGTTTCTTGCAGTGACTTCTTACCCTCAGTGGGTTGCTAATGTGGTATCGGTACCTAAGAAGGACGGTAAGGTCAGAATGTGTGTCGATTACAGGGATCTGAACAGGGCCAGCCCCAAGGATGACTTCCCTTTACCTCACATTGATGTCCTTGTTGATAATACAGCTCAGCATAAGGTGTTCTCTTTCATGGATGGTTTTTCAGGCTACAATCAGATCAAGATGGCACCTGAAGACATGGAAAATACTACAGTTGTCACTCAGTGGGGCACCTTCTGTTACAAGGTCATGCCATTCGGGTTGAAGAACGCTGGGGCAACCTACCAACGTGCCATGGTTGCTTTATTTCATGATATGATCCATCATGAGATAGAAGTATATGTTGACGACATGATCGCAAGGTCCCAGACTGAGGAAGAGCACCTAGATCATCTGCAGAAGTTGTTTGACCGGTTGAAATTGTACAAGCTGAGATTGAACCCGAACAAGTGCACCTTCGGGGTAAGATCTGGAAAGTTACTAGGCTTCGTGGTCAGTGATAAAGGTATTCAAGTGGACCCTGCTAAGGTCAAAGCTATTCAAGAGATGCCAGTTCCTAAGATAGAGAAGGAGGTCAGAGGCTTTTTAGGACGCCTGAACTACATTGCTCGGTACATCTCACATCTGACTGCTACCTGTGAGCCAATCTTCAAGCTGCTGAAGAAAGATCAGGTAGTACGTTGGAATGATGAATGTCAGGCCGCCTTTGACAAAATCAAAGAGTATCTCCAAGAACCACCTATCCTTATGCCATCGGTTGAAGGGAGACCTCTGATACTATATCTAACAGTGCTTGACAATTCAATGGGGTGTGTGCTGGGGCAGCATGACGAGTCTGGCCGAAAAGAGCATGCCATTTATTACCTTAGCAAAAAGTTTACCGACTGTGAGACCCGATACTCACTGCTTGAGAAAACTTGCTGCGCTTTGGTATGGGCGGCTCGCCGGCTGAGACAGTATATGCTGACTCACACTACCTTGTTGATCTCAAAAATGGATCCTATAAAGTACATATTCGAAAAGCCTGCTCTGTCTGGGAGAATTGCAAGATGGCAAATGATCTTGACGGAATACGACATTCAGTACACAACCCAGAAAGCCATCAAGGGAAGTGTATTGGCAGACCACCTGGCACATCAAGCTGTAGATGATTATCAATCAATGAACTTCGAGTTTCCGGATGAAAGCATTATGATAGTAACAGATTGTGAAGTACCTGGACCGGATGAAGGACCTGAACCAGGATCCCGATGGTCTATGCACTTCGACGAAGCCTCCAATGCTTTAGGAAATGGTATCGGCGCCATCATCATATCTCCACAAGGTACTCATACTCCACTCACTGCCCGGCTGTGTTTCAACTGTACCAACAATATGGCGGAGTATGAGGCGTGCATCATGGGTCTTCAAGCTGCGATCGACCTAAGGATCAAATTTCTAAGTGTCTTCGGAGATTCCGCTCTTGTGATCAATCAGATCAAAGGAGAGTGGGATACGAAACATCCAAACCTGATTCCTTACAGAGAATGTGTACTGACCCTGATCCCCCACTTCACAGAGATAACCTTTGAACACTTTCCCAGAGAAGAGAATTAGTTAGCGGACGCGTTAGCTACAATGTCTTCAATGTTCAAGGTCAAATGGGATAATGAGGCTCCCCGGATCATCATCTGGAAACTGGACGAACCGGCATACTGTTGTGATCTCGAAACTGAATTGGTGACTGAGAAGCCTTGGTACCACGAAGTGAAGAGATATCTGGAAGCTCAGGAATACCCTGAAGGTGCCTCTGTCAATGATAAGAAGTTCCTGAGGAGGTTTGCAGCCAAGTTCTTCCTAAGCAACGGCATCTTGTACAAGCGAAACCATGATTCAACCCTACTGCGTTGTGTAGATAAGACTGAAGCAGAAAGAATCATGGAAGAGCTACATGAAGGGACCTTTGGTACACATTCCAGTGGACACACTATGGCTAAGAAAATCCTACGGGCAGGATATTACTGGTCCGCAATGGAAGCTGATTGTTACCAACATTCCAGGACATGCCACAAGTGCCAGATTTATGCAGACAAGGTGCATGTTCCTCCGGTTCCCCTGAATGTTCTGACTGCGCCTTGGCCATTTGCAATGTGGGGCATAGACATGATCGGTGAGATTAAACCTACAGCATCTAATGGACATCGCTTCATCCTAGTGGTGATTGATTATTTTACGAAGTGGGTTGAGGCAGCATCCTATGCTACGGTAACCAAGACTGTTGTGGCACGGTTCATTCGGCACAACCTGATATGTCGGTACGGCGTCCCTGAGCGGATTATTACAGACAACGGTACCAATCTGAACAATAAGATGATTGCTGAGCTCTGCGAACAGTTCAAGATACAGCACCATAATTCTTCTCCTTACAGACCGAAGATGAATGGGGCTGTAGAAGCAGCAAATAAAAATATCAAGAAGATCGTGCAGAAAATGACAGTAACTTATAAAGATTGGCACGAGATGTTACCGTTCGCTCTACATGGGTACCGTACCTCAGCTAGGACGTCAACCGGGGCAACTCCTTTCTCTCTGGTTTATGGCATGGAGGCAGTCTTGCCGATCGAAGTGCAAATACCCTCTCTCCGGATAATGAAGGATGCAAATCTGAACGAAGATGATTGGATCCAGACACGACTTTATCAACTCAACCTCATTGATGAAAAGAGACTTGCTTCTATCTGTCACGGTCAGACGTATCAGAAACGGATGATCAGGGCATTTAACAAAAAGGTCAGACCACAGGAATATCAAGTTGGGGATCTGGTAATCAAGCGAATCATCCTTCCTCAGAGTGATCCAAGGGGCAAATGGACCCCTACGTACGAAGGGCCATTTGTGGTTAAGCATGTGTTCTCAGGAGGAGCAATGATATTAACCAACATGGATGGTGACGACCTTCCTCACCCCGCCAATGCAGACATAGTAAAAAAATACTACGCATAAAAAAGACCCGCTAGGCTGACATGCCTAGGCAAAAATTAGGGCTTCCCGTCGAACCAAAAGGGTTCGGGCAAAATGAAGGGATGAAAATGGAAAAATCTGTACACCCGGCAAGTCGAAAACCTGAAAAGGCGGCTTGGGCAAAAATGGGTATCCCGGTGGACTGAAAACCCGAAAGGGCAGTCCAGGCAAAAATTAGGGATAAAAGCGTAATACTATGTCTCTTTGGATCACTTTGCATCCAGAATCCGGTATCTACATCAAGTTCAGACGGCATCGATCAGTCAGCTTCACCTTCAACCAAGGTCATCAAGTGATGAGACGCTCGGAGTTATAAAAGCAATAGCAGAATTGAAACCCAGTGGGATCATTCATACTTCACACAGCTGTTTTATTTTCTTTTGTACAAATTTGTATAAACTCTTTTGTTCGGCGGCGTTCTCTTACTAGGACGTCAGCCTCTTGTACACAAAAACGCCTATTCACAGGCCATTCAAAATCAATACAAATATATTTTCAATTAAACGTGCCAAGTATTTTTCCTTTTTCTGTTTTGTTTTGCGAAGAACGTCCAAGGTTTAATTTGTGATATAGGCATTGACAATAATTTGCTAACTCATAAATATTTGCATACGAAACAAAGGATTAATTACAGGTGACACTAGAAACAGGGGCAATAAAAGAGTTGTCTGAGCGGTCTAATTGTTCTGTCCTCCAAAGGCATCAAGGTAGGTTCGACTGAAGAACATAACCAGTGCATTTTAATTCCCCAGAGAGTGATTCAGCAAAACAGTGCATTCTTCCCCAAGCAGAGTTAACAAATCTTAAGGAAATTGAGTATCCTTCAGTAGATCTCAACATTCCCCAGCAGCAATACATATATTCATAATAAGCATCCCCGGCAGTCTTGGTCCAAAGATTGTTCCCCGGCGGTATATCAACATCCAAAGGAATCGCTTCCCCGACATAGTTCAAAACATCCCCAGAAGAGTCCAATCTAGTTTCCCCAGGAAAGCTGGAATTCATATCCCCAAGCAGTAAGCTTATCCCCAGTAGATTCTGGAAGCTTATCCTCGCAGAGCACGAACGCGTCGTCCGGCTTTATTCAAAGAGTTATTTCCTTAACAGGATATAACTGGGTTATCCTCAGCCAAAAGCCACGGAAAGAGCATCGTCAACGAAGCCTTCTTACCCCAGCGAAGTCCATCAACACTTCCAACAACAAGACATCCTCAGCAAGTTACTATCAACATTCAGCAAAGCATCTCTATCCCCACAGAGTATTGCTTCCCAGCATGGTCGCTAGAGTATCTTTTCTCCCCGCAGAATCTTCCATTTGCCAAGTTTATTCCGCAACGGAGTCATCTTCTCCTACCAGTATTCTTGCAGCTATCATCTCCAGCGGAAGCAATAAAGCTTATTTTTCAACATCAGCCCAGGAGTGACCTCCCGGCACTCGTCAAGGATTTACTTTCCTAGACGAAAAACACATTCATAAAACATCACATATATCATTACGGCATGCATAGATGCATTATGTCATACAAATCTCATTTATGTTGAGAATATCATCGCTTGATCCATATCATGCATTGCATATGACTGACCTTTACCTTTCAGGAAAGATGCAGTTGAAATTCTCAATCATATTTCAAGACCTAGACCGGCTCAGTTAATCGACTTCGAAGATTTCTTATCCAGTCCCAGGCCTTCTCTAGTCCAGCTAAATCGACTCCCAACAGATTTTTCTGATAAAGACTCAGCAGAAGTTATTCCAGATTATAATTGCCTATTGGTTCTCTCTCCGACGGTGCATGAGATTTCCATTTTAGGGTTTTTCTTTCAAGATTACAAATTTTCAGATGGGTTCCCTCTCCGACGGTGAGTGAGGTGGTAAGTCCTTTTCAGATGTTTCCCTCTCCGACGGTGAGTGAGGTGATAGTCTCCTATGGTTCCCTCTCCGACGGGGAGTGAGGTGGTAAGTCCTTTTCAGATGTTCCCCTCTCCGACGGTGAGTGTGAGGTGATAGTCTCCTATGGTTCCCTCTCCGACGGTGAGTGAGGTGGTAAGTCCTTTTCAGATGTTTCCCTCTCCGACGGTGAGTGAGGTGATAGTCTACTATGGTTCCCTCTCCGACGGTGAGTGAGGTGGTAAGTCCTTTTCAGATGTTTCCCTCTCCGACGGTGAGTGTGAGGTGATAGTCTCCTATGGTTCCCTCTCCGAAGGTGAGTGTGAGGTGGTAAGTCCTTTTCAGATGTTTCCCTCTCCGACGGTGAGTGAGGTGATAGTCTCCTATGGTTCCCTCTCCGACGGTGAGTGAGGTGGTAAGTCCTTTTCAGATGTTTCCCTCTCCGACGGTGAGTGAGGTGATAGTCTCCTATGGTTCCCTCTCCGACAGTGAGTGAGGTGATAATTCCTTTTCAGATGGTTCCCTCTCCGACGGTGAGTGAGGTGACAATCCCTTTTCTTATGTTTCCCTCTCCGACGGTGAGTGAGGTGACAATTCCCTTTCAGATTATAATGACCTACGGTTCTCTTCCCGATCCTGCGAAGACGGAAATTCCCACCAAGATTTTCTCAACGAGCGTTGTTGAAGTTAAAGTCGCCCAAGGTCCTCTTACCATTCACGCTAAGGTAGTAACCATCCCTGGTTCATTCATCATCTTTTGAAACTCCAGACCCAGCTCCTGTAACCAGTCAGGACATATCTATGCCAAGCATCTGAAATCAACTCCTGCGACGTGTCAGGTATTCATTTTTCTTTTGCAGGTATGCAGGTTCTCGCTAAGGAATCTCTTACGCGATCAACATCCATATGGCATCTATAAGCCCATCATCCTATCCATCAATCTCCAAATGGCATCTATAAGCCCATTCCCATCATCACACTGCTACTATGTGAGCGCAAATTTCTGGGCACTCTAGTGTCCAATCATCTTCTACCTTCGGATTACGAAAGGCACGTCAGCCAATCTGCATCCTCAGGTCTAAGAAGATTGAACAGGGGCAACTGTTGTACCCCAAAATTTTCCCTCCCATATTCTTCAAGATTTGTCAAGTCAAAGCTACAAAATTCCCCAAGGGTGGCACAGTTAAAGATCTCCTATACAGTCAAAACTAGGGTTTGTGCTCTGATCAAGAAAATGAAGTTTTCAAAGGTCCAATCAAGTCCTATATGCCTACAAATATGGTCAAGTATCCTCATATCAAGTTTCAAGGCATTCAGCACAAAATTGCACAGTCAAAAACCCTAATTGCACTACAGTCAACTGTAGGGGCAAAATGGTCATTTGACAGTCAAAAGTTCAAATTTTTGGTCAATATATCATTTTGAAGCCACAAACATCATTTGATCAATTCTTGATCATGATTCTCAAAGTTTGGCTCAGAAATCATCAAAGATGCAAAAGTTTCCTTATTTGGACAGCTGAAAAAGTCAACTGAAATTGACCAGGGCATAACTTTCACATGGATTATCAGAAAAATTCCATCCAAAGCTCATTTTGAAGAGAAATACATTTCCTACAACTCATCTTCATGCTTCAAGTCCAAGAAATGCTCTCACAAAAAGTTATCAATTTCAACATTATAGGTCATTTTCAAAAGTCAACAAAAAGGGACTTTAAGTCAAAGGCCATAACTTGTGATTGGTAAATCAAAATGACATGGGACCAAAGGCATTGGTTAGAGGACTCAAAGACCTTTCCAAAATGTCCAAGAACATGAGAAAATCTTAAAAATTGAGCAAGTTATGCCTTGTGGAAGTTGGGAAATTTTTGGATATTTTGAAAAGTCAACATTGATCCAAATGACCTAAAATTGCTAATGGGCCCATTTTTCTTCCATAATTCATCACCCATGACATGTGCACGACCACTTGGCCCAAAGGGAAGTATTTTCTCATTTTTTATTTATTTATTTGAATTTTTATTTATATTAATTCATTTAAATCATTTAAATATGTGAAAAATATTTAACCTAACCTAACAAATCTTTTTGTACATGTTTTAGCCTCAAGATTTCGTGCATATGCAAATTAGGAAAGATTTGGGGTGATTGGATATGATTTGTGCAAAAATAGCATGGAAAATATTTGGTTAAAAAGCTTGAAAATCAAAAACCATTAATTCAAGAGATTTTGATCAATATTGTTGACCTAATGCACTCAGTACATAAGCATAATCACAACCCTAATGCAAAGACACAAAAAAGCTGCGCTCAAAGGCCATTGACAAACTTGAATTTTTCTCAAGAAACTCAAATTCTGAAAACACCTTTGCAAGGCGATTCAGGTCTCAAGACTTCTCCCATTAGCCTCCACAAGGTCCATTGAACGTATTCCAATCAGAAACAACCATTAAAACGCAAAGAATTGGTATACAGCATTCAAGATACATCATGAAAAATTCATCATCGTGTTTCAATATTTACGCACATTCATAGCATTTTGATTGTAGATTCATGTTCCTTGTGAAATTCTGAGACTAACCAATATGATTAATTGCGTTTTTATGTTGTGTATATGATTTCACCATGTTTGATTTCTAGGGTTTGCAGGACCTCAAAATTGGGGTTTCTTATTTAACGAAAAATTAGCCTTCAAGAATGCCATGGTTGTAATCAGCAGGCTTGAACGATCACAAATCACCCATCGCGCCTAATTTATTGACCCTCTAAGACCTATTCGCTATTTTCTCAAAACTGACCTTAAACAACGCGTAAAAAACCGTTGCCTCATGTTTTGTATTTCAGGGATGGTGAAGACGATGACGTTGTGGCACACGCTGATTGGCTTGTTTAAAATTCGCGCGAGTTTCCCAGGCCACTGACCATTTTCTTTTATAATATTTAGTTGTTATATTGATATACAGATAAACAAAGCGCTTCAGTGGCAAACGTGTTGATTGGCAAGGTATGTGACCTGGGTTCGAACCCCAGGTCTTATATATTTCCATATTATTTTTCATTAACAAATCCCATGCGCTTCAAGGCTGCAGACGTACCATATGTCTTCAAATATCTCACATCCATGTGCCCCTGGAGATCAAATCAAGGGCGTAGATTGGATGGGCCTCATGAGCATGGTCAAAGGTGCCACATAGTGCCTGGAAAAGTCAACAAATTTCAAGGTTATTGGGCTCAGAATTCTTGGGCCAGACCTCCACTTTGGGGACTACCACCCCCCCTGGTTTGCAATTTTCCATATTTTTCTTATATTTTATTTTCAATTATTGTATTATTTTCTTTATTGTTTTGATTTAATTAATTATTCTCACAAAAATATAAAAAATGCATAAAAATCAGAAAAGATAAAAAAAAATACAATAAATATTTTTGTTTTAATATTTTCATAAATAAATTGGCATGTAATTAATTAGTTTAAATTAGGTGTTTTAACTTTAATTTCTTTAATAAAAAAATCTAAAAAGAAGTAGAATTAGGTTTAATTAATGTTTTTATTCCTTTTTAATTTTTCTTTCTCATAATAATATTTATTTATTTTATTTATTTTTATAATCAAATTTGCATGTAAATTAATTAGGGTTTAAGTTAGGTTAAAAAATTCAATATTTTCTTAAACAAATTAAAATAAAATAGAATTAGGGTTAGTAGTTAATTTTAATTAATTCTTTCTTTTTCTATTAAATCCTAAAATATTAAAAATACCAAAAACATCTTCTTCTTTTTTAATTAACTTCATCATTAATTTAATTTTGCAAAAGGGTCCAACGCCCTCGTTCGATTTAATTCTTAATTCGCATTTTTATTTTATTCCGCTTAAATAATTATGTACCTCTCCCGAAGCCTTGTAATTACTTCTCGCACTTTTAATTCTTTTGTTTATTATTGTCAAATCGGGTCCTGGTTAATTTTGGCGATGTGGACCCGCGCCATTTGTAATAGCTTTAGATTTACTTTTCCTCGCAACTTTTAACTATTAAACAAAGCATGCAAGAATGAATGGATAAAATAAAATCAAGCGTAGAACACCAAAAACATGACAAGAAAAATGCAAATGAAAACGACACACGAATCGCACACACCACCCCTAGGGTACGCCTCACTGTTGCCTTGCCTCGAAAGGTGATCGTCGAGTAGAGGATGTCTTAGTAAGTCCTCATGATCCGGGAACCTGGCATGAGGGTAGCTTCTAAGGTGTCTTCCCATTGCTCTGGTGATCACCACGTCCCGAACCTTCGAATTGACCCGAACACCTCCAACGGTGGTGCTACCTACCTCTCAATGGTGGGATGGCACTACTTTAAAGGACATTTACACAGACGAATTCCTTAGGGTAGGTAGACGACTCTAGATACTTGCTCTAAATTTCAAAACAAAACAAAATACTTTTCACACCAACACATTTTCAAAAAGCTTTCGAAAGCAATTTTTCAAACACTCTTGAGGACTGATACAAGAGTCGAACTAGAATTTTCAAAGAAACTTTTTAAACCCACAGTTGAAAAGCAAACAAACAATTTTGAAAACACAAATGAGCAAGTACCTAAGAGCCCGTGGATAACCACGGATAGAAAGGGTGCTAACACCTTCCCTTTCTATAATCTACCTCCCGAACCGAGAGCAATCTCTATAAGGAATTTTTCTGTGCTTTTGTCCTTTCCATTTGGAGAAAATAAAAGACGGTGGCGACTCTTGCTTCTGCGACATTTCGCAAACCAGCGTTAAACAGTCAGTTCCAGATCCACCGATCACAGACACCTTAGCGGTAACCCTAATGTCGTAGATCCTTTTTATCCGAGGCAACCGTTTCGAGGCAACTAGATCTTTAGACAGGAGGGTGACCTCTAAGACACCCTATACTTGACGACCACGTCGAGGCAACCAGTGAGGCGTACCCTAGGAGTGGCATGTTCATGTGTGTTGTTTCAGTTTATGTTTATCTTTGAACATGCATTTGTGAGCTACAGATTGATTTTATTTTTCATACTAGTCTTTCATGCATTTTTAACAGTTAAGAGTGCGGAAAATAAATTGCGGAAAGGTAAATCTACGCTATTACAAGGCGCGGGTCTATACATCGCCAAAAACAAAACCCGTTTGGAAAATAAGTGCGAGAAAATTAAATAAAGCGATAAAAGTCCTAATTAACTATTACATCCTCGGAAACAGTTACATCAATATAATCAAAAGGAATTAAAGCGCGAAAGAATCGAATCGGGAGGTCCTTAGGGTTTTGACCCTTTTTGAGAAAAGAATTGAAATTGGTCCTTTTTTGCAATTAATTAAATATTAAACCTAATAACTAATTAATTAATTAAGAAAAAAATGTTTTTGTGTTTTTTGTGTTTTTAATTAAAATAAAAATAAAAAATTAAAAGTCAAAAGAACCCTAGTTCTAGATTTATTTTATTTTTTGTGAAAAGATTAAAATTAAACCTAATTAAACAACTAAATTAATTAATTATAATTTATTTACAAAAATAATTATTAATTAGCGAAAATAATAAATAATAAAAATAAACAATGTTTTAAGTTTCTGATTTTATTATGAAAAATATTAATTTGTGAATTAACTAAATAATAGTAATAGTAATTAAGAATAATTAAAATAGAAAATAATGAAAGAAAAACAATAAACCAGGGGGGGTATACTGGCCCAGATGGAGGTTTTGCTGGAAATTTTAGGCCCATAACACTCAAGCCTGTTGACTTCTGGAATCAAGTGTGCAAGCATTGACTGGAGAATATGGTGTGCTTCCATCCTGACCATAGGATTGTTGCTTGTAAACACCTGGCGCTTGGAGGGTTGAGGTGTATGGTGGAACGCATTATAAAGCCTGCACGTGAACGCATTAGAAAAAATAGGAACAAACGTTTGGGGGACCTGGGAATCGAACCCAGGTCCCAATGGTTACCAACCACCTGCTCTTCCACTAGGCCAACTGAACGAGTTTATTAATATAATGGCAATTAATTATTATAATAAGAAACCAGACAATATGCCATAAAGCAAAACACGCGCGCTGATTATTTGAACCGTCCAATGGCACGCTTCCACGTCCTTTGTCTTCCTCCCTGAATACCTGCAAAATAAAACAGATAGCGGGGGTTTTTAACCCCCACAAAATGGCACGAGGAAAAATAACGAATAGCCTACAGGCTATATAAATTGGGCGCGATGGTATCAATATGTTAGTCTCAATCTCCCGAGTTCAACCATACGCGTGAGAAGGTCTAATTTTTCCTGTGCTGGGAACCCCTAAATTGAAAGCTTCGAAACCCTAAAAATTGTTAATGGCAATTCACGATCCTGTGCATTATAATCCAATTAATTGATACCAATAGCTTTGTATGGATGCAAGCAATATAAAACAAACCATAAATTACATCAAATGCTCATGAATCGTGAGTTTCAATTCTGAAAAATATTGACAAACTGTGATTCTGTTTGGTGTGATTTCTCAAGCTTTAGCCCTTGATTTTGATTCCAAAAGACTCCTGAGAGTTCCAGTAATATGTTTGAATCGCTCTAAGGCTTTGAATTGGTCTGGAAGTGAGAAAACAGTTTTGACTTTGTTCTTGATTTTTTGGAATTGGTTTATGGCTTTTTGCTGCAGTTTGCACGTGAACAGCATTAGGGTTGGCTTGCATGCATATATGGGAATAGAATTAGGTCAGCAGCTGGGCCTTAATCTATGTATATGAGAGAATTAGGTTTACACTTTCCTCCATTGTCAACCTTTCCATATTTGAATCAAATCTTAAGATTTTGTGTACACATAAGCCTTAGCACGAATTGTTTGGTCAGCACATGATATATGAAAGTTGTATAAATCAAAAAGATATTATTTCTTTGATTTTTAGATTTTATTTGAATTATTAAAGATTTAAAATGAATTAAATCAATAAAAATTAAATAAAATAGAAAAATAAATGTTTGATCTTGAAATTAATCATGGGACACGTGTGTGGCATAACAAGGCTGAATCAAATGGAAGAAAGTGGGCCCTTTTGTCAAAAATTGAAGTTTTAAGGATAGTTGACTTTTGCAAATTCATGAAAATTTCCCAACTTCTCCAATGCATATCTTGCTCAATTTTGATCATATGAACATGTTCTCTGACATTTTGTAAAGGTATTGAAGTCCTCTAACCAATGCCTTTGGTCCCATGTCATTTTGATTTACCAATCTCATGTTATGGTCTTTGACTTAAAATGCCTTTTTGTTGACTTTTGAAATTGACCTATAATGTAGAAATTGATAACTTTTTGTGAGAGCATTTCTTGGACTTGGAATGTGAAGATGAGTTATAGGAAATGTCATCCCCTTCAAAATGAGCATTGGATGGGATTTTTCTGATGAACCATGCAAAAGTTATGCCCTGGTCAAGTTACAGTTGACTTTTCAACTGTCCAAAAATAGCAACTTTTGCATCCTTGATGATTTTTTAGCCATGCTTGTGGAATCATGATCAAGACTTGATCAAATGATGATTGTATGCTCAAAATAAGATGTTGACCAAAAAGTTTGACTTTTGACTGTAAAATGACCATTTTGCCCCTGTAGTTGATTGTGAACCAAATAGGGCTTTTGACTGTGCAATTTGATGCTGTGAGACTTGAGACTTGACATGTAGATGCTTGGCAATGTATATAGGCCTATGGTACTTGATTGGGCCATTGAAAACCTCAAATTCTCTAAAGGAACCAAAACCCTAATTTCAGATGGCTTAGGAGGATGTTTGACTGTGCAGACCCTTGAGAAATCTTGAACCATTTGAAGATGATTCTTGACAATTCTTGAAGAATATGGGAGGGCAAATTTTGGGGTACAACACTCTCGAACTAAACCATGCTTCAGTTAGGACTTTTGAGGGTTATAACGTGGTCTGGTTCACGGTTTAAGAAACAAAGGATAAAGGCTCAAAGTATTTGTTTGTACCCACCCGCTCTTCGTGATGTTCTTCGAACCTAAACTCAGCTAATTATGCATTAGATCTTGTCCGAGTCTTTACTCTGATATTCCAGTGATGGTTCGGATGTTGACAATTTATTTTGAATAGGCAGTCATTTTTTTGTCGAGGGTTTGTAGGACCTCTTTCTTTTTTGATTTCGGTATCCCTGTTTTTGCCTGAACTGTTTCTTTTGTGATTACAGTCAGCGGGATGCCCCAGTTTTGTAAGTCTCCTTCATAGATTTTGACTTATTGGGCTTTTACTTTGAGACAATTACTGCCTGTCCTTATGATTATTCGGAACCATCACTGTCTTTTTGTCTCTGAAGGATTTCTTTGATGCTATTTATTGTGCACTTGGATCAACTGAGAGAACTACCCTGCCCCATGTTATAATTAAGGGTTTTAATTTTTGCGTGAAAAGAAAAACTCCAACTTCTTTGGCTTAAAGGGGTTGACTAGGGATTATCTTCCTTATAACTCCACTCTTTAAGATTTGAAACAATGCATGTACCTCATCAGCGGGGTCTGTTCAAAAGCATACTGTAAAGATCGTGGTATCGTTTTCGTCATCCTCCCTCTAAAGGCTTAGAATTTTTTCCAAGAGTTGATCATCACAAAAAAATGAAAGCAATTTGAATATAGTGAATACGAATGGATTGATTCAAAACAGACATATGCGATGCATTAATGAAATAAAAAAGTTTGCCATGACAATAATTGTTTGAATAAGCAAAGAAAAATACAACTTGAAAATTCAAATAAAACAAAAGCCTTCAATGATTTGGCATAGGAGCAGTGATTATGTTTGGAGTCTCTGGTGCTTCAAACTGGATTTCTTTGGCATCAATCATGTCTTGGACCTTGTTCTTCAGAGCCCAACAGTTGTCCGTAGTATGCCCCGGGCTATCAGAGTGGTATGCACACCTTTCATTGGGATGATAGTTAGGAGCGGAAGTGTTTGGATTCCGGAGAGGGGCCCTTAAGGTAATCAGCCATGCCTTCAACATTTGTTGTAGTGCTTGAGCCAGTGACATGTTGATCTTAGTGAATTGTCTTTTGGGTGCGACCTCCTTACGTTGCTGCCCCTGTCCTTGTTGAGCAGGCATAGGATTAGAGATCTGGGTTGCCCCTACATGTTGATCATGACGACTCTTTTTACCATGCACAGCATTGGACTCCTTCTTCCCATGGTGGGGCTTTTTCTGAGCCTCAGAAGGTGTGGCTTCTTGAATCTTCCCGCTTTTGATACCAGCTTCAATTCTCTCCCTCGTCAAGATAAGGTCTGTAAAGCCGGCCGAAGAATTACCAATCAGATGGTTGAAGAACGGACCAGATAGGGTCCCCAGAAACATATCCACGAGTTCACGGTCAGTCAAGGGTGGTTGCACCCTGCCAGCCAAGTCTCTCCACTTTTGGGCATATTCCTTAAATCCTTCACCCGTCCCTAGTGACATACCCTGGAGTTGGGTACGCGTAGGAGCGAGGTCGGAATTATATTGATACTGCTTATAGAACGCAGTAGCCAAATCTTCCCAGTTGCGGATGCTGGCTCCCTCCAGCTGATAGAACCACTCGAGTTGAGTCCCTGACAGACTATCCTGAAAGAAGTGAATCCACAAATTCTTGTCTGCCGTGTAGGGTTGGATCTTCCTTACGTATGAACGGAGGTGCAACTTAGGACAGGAAGTTCCGTCATATTTTGCAAAAGCAGGTGCCTTGAACTTATGTGGGATCACCACCCCAGAGGATAAGCCTAGGTCTCCAAAATCCAACCCGGGAACATGTTGAATCTCCATAGCACTTAAGCGGTCTTCCAGCTGTTTGTACCTATCCTCGGCAAGAGGGTACTGTTCATCATTGTAATCTGTCTCGTTGTCGGAGACCACGGGACTAGGAACCTCTCTCCCTTGTGGGCTGTCTTTCCCAACAGATGGGGTAGTCAGCTCAACCTCATTCGGTAATCCATTCCCAGATCTGCGTCTAGTGTTGAACAAAACAGTCCTCTTCTTCTTCTTCTTCCTCTCTTTCAGAAGCATAGTCTTCAAATCCTGTTGACCCTGGGCTAGCCTCATAACCAACTCCTGGAACTGGGCATTCTGGCCTGGAGGGCCTTGATAGCTTGTTCAGTGGATGGTTCAGGGTTCATGATGATTGCTGAAATAAACAGCGAAGAAGATAAGTGACCTGTAAAAGGGTACCTGTAATGCAATAATATGTATGTATGCAATGTTTCCAAGGATCTCGCGGGGTAAATAAGAAAATTGTTAGAATTTGAATTTTGTAGCTTGATTGAAGGAACTTCCTGCTGTTGAGAGTCCTTCTTCAAGAGTCAAGGCTCACCATATCGAGTGGGTCATAGCCCCTGACTCAAGTCATCATGTTTTGATCTCCGAACAACCTTGGCTAGGGGAAAATAAATCCCCTTTGCCCCTTGCTAGACAGTTGGTTCATCATGACCTGCATCACAAGCCCTTGAGATCCTTGAAATGGTTAAGGAAATGCTATGGTATGATGTTATGATGTGTATGCTATGCATGGAGTGATGTAAGTAAACCCTGTTATAGGTCCCGATCAAGGACTGTAAACAAAACCTGCAAGAAACTCATGTGTCAGATAACAATTAGTTCAAGTTTGAAGGCACACAAGTCACACAAGACAGCCCTTAGAGTTTAGGCCAGCATGAAGTTTAGGTACTACCCTCTTTCAGTTTTAGTTGGTTAAGACCTGTCCTAGAAAATAGTAACCAGGTTCTAGAGGATCTCAATATCACTGACTACCCTCAATCGGTCATAACTCCAGCGTCACAATCTTTTCTTGCAGACAGAACCATCGCGAGAGTTTAGCCTCAATGAGTGTAGCATACTGCTACTGTTCTATGGCCAAGTTGGGTCAATTTAGGGTTCTAAGGTCGGTTGGTGCTTAATGACTCCTCAGAAGACCCATATTCTCCTCGTTCCAACATAAGGGATATCGGTATAGACCAAGGTGTCACACCAACGTAGCTACTGCTTCATCCGTGTCGGTCTACGCCGGACAGATCCCTCACAGTTTATTGCTACTTACCTAAAAAAGGGTACCCCCAGATCTGGGTTAGGATCTATAAATCTCCGATACAAGCCTACAAAGTTTAAAGCACACAAAGCATACAATTGAAAACACAAGTGATTTAATCCTAAGGTACACCTCACTTATAATTATCCCCAGCAGAGTCGCCAGTTCTGTGATCGGTGGAAATAGAACTGACTGTTTTGGAATGCTGGTTCGCGTTTGCGTTTTGCAAAATGTCGCGGTAAGCAAGAGTCGCCACCGTATTTTATTTAATCTAACAAGGAAAGGACAAAAGCACAGCAAAATTCCTTTTCGAGATGTTTCTCGTGTTCGGGAGGTAGATTATAGAAAGGGAAGGTGTTAGCACCCTTTCTATCAGTGGTTATCCACGGGCTCTTAGGTACTTGCTCAATATGTTTTCAAAAAGTTTTGCTTTTTTTGTGTTCGTGGGTTTTGAAAAGGAGTTTTGTTTGAAAACTTCGATTTAACTCTTGTTTCTGTCCTCAAGAGTGTATGAAGTGTTTGTTGAAAACTTTTGTTTGAAAAGTGTAAGTGCGAAAAATTTGTTTTGTTTTGAAAGAGCAAGTACTTGAGAACCTCTACCTACTCAAAAGGAATTAAGCTGTGTAAATGTCCTTTAGACAGTGCCATTTGTTTCTCAGGCCTTTCTGACTTTCCTAGTTGTCCATGCTGGCTTTGACCAGGAGCATGGTGTTCCTTCCCTTGTAGCCATTAGATCTGTGCATAAGGCCACATGGCGCCTGATTGTTTGAGGTATATGATGGAACACCTTTGGAAAGCTGCACGTGAATACGTTAGAAAAAATAGAAACAAGCATTTTGGGGGACCTGGGAATCGAACCCAGGTCCCAATGATTCTTGGACAACGCATCCACCACCAGGCCACTCGCTTTCATTTGTTAGAATAATAATGAGTAAATAAAATATAAAAAACATGACAATTATGCTGGAAACAAAATCACGCGCGCTTTTATTTGAACGCTCCAATCACAAGACAACACGCAGTCATCTTCCTCGTTTGCCTGTAAAAAGAATAAAGAGATAGCGGGGGTTTTTAACCCCCATAAAATAGGACGACCAAAAATAGCGAATAGAGCTATGCTCTATATAAATATGGCGCGATGGTCTCAATGCATTCGTCTCGTCCTGACGGTCTCAACCATGGGTCTTAGAGGTCCCAATTTTTCCTGTATGGGAAAGCCCTAATTCAAGAACTCAAGAACCCTAGAATTCTCCAATGGCAACTTTCGATTCACTGCATAATAACTCAATTAACCTATGCCAAAAGCTTTGTAAAGGTTCAAGCAATGCAAAACAGTCAATAAATCATGTTAAACGTGCATGAAATATGAATTATAATTATGAACAAAAGTGCCAAACCGTGAGTCTGTTTAAGGTGATTCCTGGAGCCTTATCACGTGGTTTTGATTCCAAAAGGTTTCTGAGAGTTCTAGCAATGTGTTTGAATCCTTAAATTGCTTTGAAAGGGACTGGAACCTAGAAAATAGTTTTGGCTTTTTCTTGATTTTTTTTCAATATTGGCTATGGCTTTCTGCAGCAATTCTCACGTGTAAGGCATTAGGTTTAGCTTCAGTACTTATAATAGAATGGAATTAGGTTAAATTCTTGACAAGAAATCCATTGCATTGATGTTTCAATATTTGATTTGCAATCATATCTTTTTGCATCTTTTTGATTGAGAAAAGTTGCTAAATTTGGAGTTTTTGATATCCTTGATTGGCACACGAAATCTCCAGCATATATTGGTCATCTTTGCTTCACCAAAAGATTGAGAAATCATATCTTTGAATTTCCTACATTTTAAATTAATTAAATGAATTAAAAATCAATTAAAATCCAATTAATTAATAAAAAATAAGAAAATAATTCAATTTAATCTCAATGGGTCGTGCATAAGTCTTGGACAAAGTTTCAAGAAGGAATTTGAGGCCCATTAGCAAAAATAAGGTTTTTTGAGCAAAGTTGACTTTTGCAAATTCATAAAAATTTCCCAACTTCTCCAATGCATATCTTGCTCAATTTTGATCATATGAACATGTACTTGGACATTTTGGAAAGGTCTTGAAGTCCTCTAACCAATTCCTTTGGTCCCATGTCATTTGGATTTACCAATATCAAGTTATGGTCTTTGACTTAAAGTGCATTTTTGTTGACTTTTGAAATTGACCTATAATGTAGAAATTGATAACTTTTTGTGAGAGCATTTCTTGGACTTGGAATGTGAAGATGAGTTGTAGTAAATGTCATCCCTTTCAAAATGAGCATTGGATGGGATTTTTCTGCTGAACCATGAAAAAGTTATGCCCTGGTCAAGATACAGTTGACTTTTCTACTGTCCAAAAATAGTAACTTTTGCATCTCTGATGATTTTTGAGCCATGCTTGTGGAATCCTGATCAAGACTTGATAAAATGATGATTGTGGACTCAAAATAAGATGTTGACCAAAAATTTTGACTTTTGACTGTAAAATGACCATTTTGCCCCTGTAGTTGACTGTGGATCAAATAGGGCTTTTGACTGTGGAATTTGGGACTGTGAACCTTAAGACTTGGCATGTAGATGCTTGACAATGCATATAGGCCTATGGGACTTGATTGGACTATTGAAAACCTCAAATTCCTTGAAAGAACCAAAACCCTAATTTCAGCTGCCTTAGGAGATGGTCTGATTGTGCAACCCTTTGAGTAATCTTGAGCCATTTGAAGATGACTCTTGACAAACTTTGAAGAATATGGGAGGGAAAATTTTGGGGTACAACACATACCATTCATCATATGCATAACAGGTACCCTTTTACAGGTCTCTTATCTTCTTCGCTGTTTATTTCAACAATCATCATGTCTGCTGAAACTTCAACTGAGCAAGCTATCAAGACCCTCCAGGCCCAGAATGCCCAATTTCAAGAGTTAGTCATGAATCTAGCTAAGGGTCAACAGGACCTGAAGACCATGCTTCTGAAAAAGAAGAAGAAGAAGAGGACCGTCCTGTTTAACACTGGACGCAGGTTTGGAAACGGGCTGCAAAATGAAATTGATTTGGCCACCCCGTCTAGAGAGAAAGACAGTCCACAAGAAAGGAGGGCTCCTAGCCCCGAGGTCTCCGACAACGAGACGGACTATGATGAAGAACAATATCCTCCTGTTGAGGATAAGTACAAACAGCTGGAAGACCGTTTAAACGCTATGGAAGTACAGAAGGTGCCCGGTCTGGACTTCAGAGATTTAGGTTTATCATCTGGGGTGGTGATTCCCCACAAGTTCAAGGCACCTGACTTTGCCAAGTATGACGGAGCTTCCTGTCCAAAGTTGCTCCTCCGCACATATGTAAGGAAGATCCAACCTTACATTGTTGATAAGAACTTGTGGATCCATTTCTTTCAGGACAGTCTCTCAGGGACTCAGCTTGAGTGGTTCTATCAGTTGGACGGAGCCAGTATCCGCAGCTGGGAGGATTTGGATGCTGCATTCTTTAAGCATTATCAGTATAATTTCGACCTCGCTCCTACGCGTACCCAACTCCAGGGTATGTCAATAGGGACGGGCGAAGGATTTAAAGAGTATGCTCAAAAATGGAGGGACCTGGCCGGAAGGGTGCAACCACCTTTGCCTGATCGTGAACTGGTTGATATGTTTCTGGGGACCCTGTCTGGTCCATTCTTTAACCATTTGATTGGAAGCTCCTCAGTCAGGTTTACAGACCTTATGTTGACTGGTGAGAGGATAGAAGCGGGTATTAAGGCTGGGAAGATACAGAAGGGTGCCTCCTCGAGCACCGAGAAGAGACCGTTTAAGAAAGAGTCCAGTGCTGTCTACAGTTCAAGAAGACAAAGAAGACCTGAACACCACCAAGCTGTCAATGCGGTTGTTATCTCAAAACCTGTCGGTGCTCCTCAACATCACAACCAACAACGGGACGAGAGACCTCGAAGGCAATTTACTCGTCTCACCATGACTTTGTCTCATATGTTGCCACAGTTGCTGAAGACTAATCTGGTGACTTTAAGAGAAGCTCCAAAGAATCAAAATACTGCATCACCGAAGTACAACCCTAACGCCCGCTGCGCTTATCACTCTGAGAGTCCGGGGCATAATACAGATGATTGTTGGAGTCTGAAAAACAAGGTTCAAGACCTAATCGATGCAAAGGAGATTGAGTTTGAGGCGCCCGAAAGGCCTAATGTTGTGACTGCTCCCATGCCCAAACATGGAGTAAATGCTGTAGAGGAAGACTTGTTCGTAGTTTCTGTGGATGATGTTGTTACCCCTCTGATGACTATCAAGAAGAACCTGTTGCTAGCCGGTTTATTTCCGGGCTGTGGTGAAGGTTGCCCTATGTGTTCTGCTTTACCTACTGGTTACCCATCTTTGAAGTCAGGTATCCAAAACCTGATGGATAGTAAAGAGATTCTTTTTGAAAAAACTGTTGGTCCACCCGTTCATTCTGAAGAAGTTTCAATCATTACCATTTTCGACAATTCTTCCAAGGCTCCCTCGAGGACGCCTGTTAGAATTACATCTGTTCCGAAGACCGCACCCATAATCATCACTGTTCCAGGGCCCATCCCCTATACCTATGACAAAGCTGTCCCTTGGCACTATGGGGCAGATGTTTATGTTCTCGGAGTTAAGTAAGAGTTTGATACCAGCGTCAGCAACATTATCGGGCCTGCTAAAGTCACCCGCAGCGGTAGACTTTTCTCACCTGATATTGCTCCACCAGCTGTCCGAAGACCTGTTGTCATTAAGCCTGCAAGTATACATGCTGCCATTTCTGATCAAGTCACTGTTCCTACCCCTGTCGCCGAGTCATCTAGCGCTCGGGGCAAAGGGATCGCTACTGATATGCCTGCCCAGACGGAGGCGCCAAAGATGGAAGAGATTTTGAAGATCATTAAGAAGAGTGATTATAATATGGTTGAGCAACTGGGGCAAACCCCATCCAAGATTTCTATGTTATCACTGCTGCTGTGTTCAGAGGCCCATGCCAAGGCTCTGATTACCTTCCTGAAGATGGCCCACGTGCCACAAGAGACGTCAGCTGATCAATTTACCGATTGTGTGGCCAAATTAACTACTGATAATGGTTTGGGTTTCTCAGACGCTGATCTAACTGCTAGAGGGAAGAACCATAATGATGCCCTGCATGTCTCCATTGAATACAGGGGCACTACTCTTGCACATGTGTTGGTTGACACTGGTTCCTCGTTGAACGTCTTGCCCAAGAAAGCTCTAGACAGGCTGGATTGCGAAGGTTTGGAGCTAAAACCAAGTAACATTGTTGTCCGGGCCTTTGATGGGTCTAAGAGGATGGTGCATGGTGAGGTTGATATTCCAATCAAGGTTGGTTCTCAGGTCTTCAACTCTACTTTTTACGTGATGGACATTCGGCCGTCCTATTCTTGTTTGCTGGGTCGTCCATGGATCCACAAAGCGGGAGCTGTAACCTCAACGCTCCACCAGAAGTTGAAGTACCCGGTCAGAGGAAAGATTGTAACAGTTCAAGGGGAGGAGGAGTACATGGTCAGCCACCTCAACTCGTTCCAGTACGTAGAAATGGATGGGGAGTTCATTGATACCCAATTTCAACACTTTGAAGAGGTTCCTCAGACACTGGCGTCAGCTGAGACTGTGATTGAAGGTTCTCCCATGAAGATGGCTTCCTTAATAGATGCCCGGGCTGTTATTGAGAAGGATGAGTATGCAAACTGGGGCCGACTTCCTGATTTCACTCAGAAGACTAACAAGTTCGGTTTGGGTTTCACTGCAGAAGCTCAGAGGGCTATTCGAAGTGCGAGGATTGGAAAACCTCATGTGTTCATCAGCAACTCAGGAGTAAATGCCATCGAAGATGACGTGGAGGAGTCTGAATTCGACAGGTGGATCTATCCTACCCAGTGTCTTGCTGTCTATCCTACTAGGCATCCTCCAGGCTCTGGTAAATCTCTGACGAAGTCCTTGAGTATCATTGTCGAAGTCAAAAACTATGTCGGGAATTAGCATGTCATGAGGACCGTCCCTCCGAGCATAACCAAACTGTCTCCAAGCCAGGCATGGACTATAAGTAATACCTCCTCTGATTCCAAGTAAAGGAACATTAGGGTACTCCCCACAACGATCAATGATAGTGACATCTCCTCTGGACCTAGGACACCAATGTATATCTGCATGTGTAAGAGTCATCAACCGTTGTGACCATCTCAAACCCCGCTCATTCTTCAGGACTGATTGGGGAAGGTGCGAAATAAACCACCTTCCCAGGAGAGGAGTGCAACACATAAGGACACCTCTTTTTCTCATGGTTCGAGTGTAACATGAATGAAGGATGTCCCCCAGCAATGTAGGTATGGGGTTCCTGGACATGAAGATCTGGATAGCACTGATATCAATAAGCTGATCTGGGTTAGGAAACAACACCAAACCATAAACAAGGAGGGCCACAACCTCTTCAAAAGCTTGCAAGTCAAGGGAGTTCCAACATTCATGAGCTTTCTCAAACAGAAACCTGGCTAAGAACCCTTTGATACCACTTCTGACTTCCCAATGTCCCTTGAGGTCAGATGACTGTAGGTGCAAGGCTTTAGCAATCTCTTCAAGCTTAGGTTCCCTTTCTGTACCGCTGAAGGGTAGCTGATCAAGGATAGGAATCTTCAGGAGCCGGGAGAACTCCTCCAATGTAGGTACCAACTGATAGTCCAAGAAGGTGAAACAGTGATGCAGAGGGTCAAAGAATTGGAACAGGACCTTGATCATATCTTCCTCAATGTTGGTGTTGACCAAGCTGATGAGGCTTCCATGCCTGTCACTGAATGAAGAATTCTCGGGAATCCTGGATATAAGTTCCTTAAGCTGAGGAGGGATCCTTACAAGATTGACCTGAATTGTCTTTCTACGAGCAGTTTCCATGTCCTACAAAACAAGAACAAAGATGAAAATTCGAACCCCTGAAATGGTTAGTCAATGCATATGATGTTGGATGATGTCATGATGCTATGATTAAACACACCACAGATATGTACAAAGACAAACATCTAAGGCACACAAGGCACACAAGACAAGCCCTTAAGGTTTAAGGCCAGCATGGGGTCTGGGTAGTACCCTCTTGAAGTTGGTGGGTTCATACCTGTCCTAATCAAAGTAACCGGGTTCTAAGGTTCCCAATATCATGGGATTGCTTTCATTGTTCATCGTTTCGATTTAGCCACTGAACTGGCGACCGAAATATTCCAGGAAAGCAACCCTTAATTGAGCGTAGTATCGAGTATCAACCAACCTCGGACTGCACCAAAGTCAGTTATCTCACTACCCTAAAGAGGCCAAGATAGTTCGATTAAGGTTCCTAAGGTCTGTTGATGCTTCACGACACCACGCGGAGGCCCCATACTCTCCTTGACTGAACTCAAGGGTTACCGGTACACACCAAAGTGCCACATCAACGTAGCAGACTGTTTCAACCATGTCGGTATACCCTGCACAGTTCCCTCACAGCCTTGTTGCTACTTTCTAAGAAAGGTATCCCCCAGATCCGGGTTTAGGATCTATAGAACTCCCAAGCAACCCACAATTTAAAGCACACAAGGAAAACAATTGAAAACATAGTTACAAGCTAGCCCTAAGGTACACCCCACTTTAAGTTTTAGTCCCCAGCAGAGTCGCCAGTTCTGTGATCGGTGGATCTGGAACTGACTGTTTAACGCTGGTTCGCGAAATGTCGCGGAAGCAAGAGTCGCCACCGTCTTTTATTTTCTCCAAATGGAAAGGACAAAAGCACAGAAAAATTCCTTAAAGAGATTGC
This sequence comes from Vicia faba, assembly GCA_948472305.1. NCBI lineage: Eukaryota > Viridiplantae > Streptophyta > Magnoliopsida > Fabales > Fabaceae > Vicia > Vicia faba. The sequence goes on along the minus strand of OX451741.1, from coordinate 238,284,947 downwards.
TCTCGGTTCGGGAGGTAGGTTATAGAAAGGGAAGGTGTTAGCACCCTTTCTATCCATGGTTATCCATGGGCTCTTAGATACTTGCTCAATGTGTTTTCAAATTTGTTTGCTTGCTTTTCAATGTGGGTTTAAAAAAAGTTTCTTTGAAAAATTTCAGATCGACTCGTACGTCAGAGTGTTTGAAAAATTTGCTTTGAAATCTTTTGAAAATGTGTTGGTGAAAAAATATTTTGATTTGTTTTTGAAATTAGAGCAAGTATCCTTGAGAACCTACCTACCCTAAGGAATTCGTCTGTGTAAATGTCCTTTAAAGCAGTGCCATCCCACCATTGAGAGGTAGGTAGCACCACTATTGGAGGTGTTCGGGTCAATTCGAGTTTTAGGGACATGGTGATCACCAGAGCAATAGGAAGACACCTTAGAAGCTACCCTCATGCCAGGTTCCCGGATCATGAGGACTTACTAAGACATCCTCTACTCGACGATCACCTTTCGAAAGGCAACAGTGAGGCGTACCCTAGGGGTGGTGTGTGCGAATTGTGTGTCATGTTTCAGTTATTTGTCTTGTCATGTTTGTTGTGATCTACGCTTGATTTTATTTAGGACATTCATTCTTGCATGCTTTTTAACCGTTATAAGTTTGCGGGAAAATAAATCTAAGGCTATTACAAAGGCGCGGGTCCACATCGCCAAAATTAAACCGGACCCGATTTAGCGGAAAATAAATAAAGCGAAAAAATAAAGTGCGAGAAATTTAAATTACAATGCTTTGGGAGATTTACATAATTATAATGAATGACATAAAGTAAATGCGCAAATTAAATAAAAACAATGGGCGTTGGACCCTTTTGCAAAAAATTAAAGTTGATGAATTAATTGGAATTAAAGATTAAATGTTTTTTTGGTATTTTATGTTTTTTAAGATTTAAGGAGAAAAAGAAAAATTAATTAAAATTAAAATGAGATGCTAAACCCTAGTTCTAATGTTTTTTAAGTTTATTGCAAAAATATTGAAATTTGACCTAATTTAAATCTAATTTATTTATATACATTTAATTATAAAAATAAAATAAATAAATAAATAATATTGTGATAAAAAAGGGGAAATTAAAAGGTATAAAAATTATTAATTAACCTAATTCTATATTCTGGATTTTTATTAAAAAGGAATTAAAGTTAAAAACCTAATTAAACTAAATAATTTACATATTAATTATTTACAAGAAAATAAATACAATAAATATTTTTTCTGTTTTTATCCTTTTTCTGATTTTTTGTAATGTTTTTATATTTTGTTAAAAAAATAATTAATTAAATAGACAGTAATAAAAATAATAATTAAAACAAGAATAAAAATAAAAATAGAAAGAAAATTAAATGCAAACCAGGGGGGGTAGCCCCAATTTGTGAGGTACAGGCCTGGTAATCTGGCCCAATAAGCATGCCATTTGTTTGACTTTTTGGCTTGTGTATCATGCGTTGACTGATGTTTATTGCGCTCCTGGAATCCATGCCTTTGATTTGGTCGTCTGGGACACGTGTGTGGCTTGATGATGAGAGAATATGGTGTACCTGGATGTTAGCGTAGCATAGGATTTTATTTTGAAAAATAACATGGAAATTTGCCAGACCTGGGACTTGAACCCAGGTCTTGAAGGTTGCATGCATTGGTACCTGCCAGCTGAGCCATTACGTTTCATTTAATATATTATATCAAACAAATAACAAAAAGCAAAACCAACGCATAATGGTTAAAACGCGCGCAAATTTGAAACACCCAACCATGGCCTGCCAACGCATCATCGTCTTCGTCCTCTTTTTATTTTTTCTGAAAACACAAGCCTATGGAAACGGTTTTCTGGGCGTGGTCTAAAGCTAGCTACAAGAAAATAGCGACTAGCGCTATGGCATATATAAATTGATCGCGACCCCATGAATCTCTTCGTCTTGAGGTACTGAATCCAACCATGGCATTCATGAGTCCTAATTTTTCCTCTACGCAAAAGCCCTAATTTCAGAAACCTGCAACCCTAGAATTCTCGCATGGCAGATTCATATATATGGCACAAAAATGCAATCAAACGCATTGGTCAGCTTAGAAACATCATTATGAATATGAATACATAAATAAAAATGCAAAAATATGCTTGAATCATGCTATACGATTTCAGAATTTTTGAGGTACAGTTTGACTTAGGGGTACCAATTCAGGGCGTTTTGGTTGATGTTAGTGATTGAGAAACGTTCAGTGATGCTTCAGGATGCTAATGGAATGAAAATTGAGGCTTGAATCGAACTAGAACCCTGATTTCAGATTTGAGCTTTTTGAGAATTTTTGCAAGTTTGTATATTGATTTTCTGCGCAGCTTAGAGTGTAAGACCATTAGGGTTATGATTCTGAGTATGTATAGAGCATATTAGGTTAAAAATATTGCACAAAATCCTTTGAATTCATTGTTTTCAATATTTGATTTCATGAAATCTTTTCCAAATCTTTTCCATGTGCATTTTGTGTTCAATCAGCTCAAATCACACCAAAACTTGCCTATTTAAGATATGCACGAAATATTGACCTTGGAATGTGCATAAAAAGATTTTTTTTTAGGTCAAACTTATATTTTTCATGTATTAAAATAATTTAAATGAATTAATATTGATATAAATTCAAATAAATAATTAAAAAATGAGAAAATACTTCCCTTTGGGCCTAATGGTCGTGCATAGGCTTGGCATGAAGAAACTTGGAAGAAAAATGGGCCCATTTGCATTTTTAGGTCATTTGAACCATTGTTGACTTTTCAAAATTTCCAAAAATTTCCCAACTTCCACAAGGCATAACTTGCTCAATTTTTAAGCTTTTCACATGTTCTTGGACATTTTGGAAAGGTCTTTGAGTCCTTTAACCAATTCCTTTGGTCCCATGTCATTTTGATTTACCAATCTCAAGTTATGGTCTTTGACTTAAAGTCCCTTTTTGTTGACTTTTGAAAATGACCTATAATGTTGAAATTGATAACTTTTTGTGAGAGCATTTCTTGGACTTGAAATATGAAGATGAATTGTAGGAAATGTCTTTCTCTTCAAAATGAGCTTTGGATGGAATTTTTCTGATAATCCATGTGAAAGTTATGCCCTGGTCAATTTCAGTTGACTTTTTCAGCTGTCCAAATATAGCAACTTTTGCATCTTTGATGATTTCTGAGCCAAATTTTGAGAATCATGATCAAGCATTGATCAAATGATGTTTGTGGCTTCAAAATGATATATTGACCAAAAATTTGAACTTTTGACTGTCAAATGACCATTTTGCCCCTACAGTTGACTGTAGTGCAATTTAGGGTTTTGACTGTGCAATTTTGAGCTGAATGCCTTGAAACTTGATATGAGGATACTTGACCATCTTTGTAGGCATATGAGACTTGATTGGGTCCTTGAAAACTTCCTTTCTTTGATCAGAACACAAACCCTAGTTTTGACTGTATAGGAGACAGTTGAGCTGCACAACCCTTGGGGAATTTTGTGACTTGGCTTGGCCATTTTTTTGATGAATATGGGAGGGCAAATTTTGGGGTACAACAGTTGCCCCTGTTCAATCCTCTTAGACCTGAGGATGCAGATTGGCGGACGTGCCTTTCGTAATCCGAAGGTGGAAGATGATTGAACACTAAAGTGCCCAGAAATTTGCGCTCACATAGTAGCAGTGGTGGTGGAATGGGCTTATAGATGCCATTTAGAGATTGCTGGATAGGGTGATGGGCTTATAGATGCCATCTGGTGATTGCGTAGGAGATTCCTTAGCGCGAACCTGCATACCTGCAAAGAAAAATGAGTACCTGACACGTTGCAGGAGCTGTCTTTAGATGCTTGGTATAGATGTGTCCTGACTGGTTACAGGAGCTGAATCTGGAGCTTCAAACGCTGATGAATGAACCAGGGATGGTTACTGCCTTAGCATAAATGGTAAGGGAACCTTGGGCGACTTTAACTTCAACAACGCTCGTTGAGCAAAATCTTGGGTGTCTTCTACTGGAATAAGAATCAGGGAGATCTTAGGGTCGATCTGACTGAACCAGAGAGGCCTTTGACTGGGTAGGAATCAGGAAAATCTTAGGGTCGATTTAACTGAACCGGACAAGGTCTTGGAATATCTTCAACTGGATAAGTATCAGGGAGATCTTAGGGTCGATCTGACTGAACCAGAGAAGGCCTTTGACTGGATAAGTATCAGGGAAATCTTAGGGTCGATTTAACTGAACCGGACAAGGTCTTGGAATATCTTCAACTGGATAAGCATCAGGGAGATCTTAGGGTCGATCTGACTGAACCAGAGAAGGCCTTTGACTGGATAAGCATCAGGAAAATCTTAGGGTCGATTTAACTGAACCGGACAAGATCTTGAAATATCTTCAACTGGATAAGTATCAGGGAGATCTTAGGGTCGATCTGACTGAACCAGAGAAGGCCTTTGACTGGATAAGTATCAGGGAAATCTTAGGGTCGATTTAACTGAACCGGACAAGGTCTTGGAATATCTTCAACTGGATAAGCATCAGGGAGATCTTAGGGTCGATCTGACTGAACCAGAGAAGGCCTTGGACTGGGTAAGAATCAGGAAAATCTTAGGATCGATTTAACTGAACCGGACAAGGTCTTGACATGTGATTGAGACTTTAAACTACATCTTTCCTGAAAGGTAAAAGTCAGTCATATGTAATGCATGATATGGATCAAGCAATGATGTTCTCAACATAAATGAGATTCGTATGATATGATGCAGTGCGTTATGCATGCTATGATGATGTATGTGAAGTTTTATGTATGTTCTCGTCTAGGAAAGTGAATCCTTGACGGGTGCCGGGAAGTTGTATCCTGGGCTGACGTTGAAGAATAGATTTTGCTTCCGCTGGGGATGATAACTGCAAGAATACCGGTAGGAGAAGATAACTCCGTTGAGGAATAAACTTGGCAAATGAAGAGTCCGCGGGGATAAAAGATACTCTAGCGACCGTGCTGGGAAGCGGTACTCTGTGGGGATAGAGATGCTTTGCTGAATGTTGACAGTAGTTTGCTGAGGATACCCTTGTTGTATAGGAAGTGTTGAAGGACTTCGCTGGGGTAAGAAGACTTTGTCAACGACGCTCTTTCTATGGCTTTTGGCTGAGGATAACCCAGTTATATCCTGTTAAGGAAATAACTCTTTAAATAAAGCCGGACGACGCGTTCGTGCTCTGCGAGGGATAAGCTTCCAGAATCTACTGGGGATAAGCTTACTGCTTGGGGATATGGACTCCATCCTTCCTGGGGAAACCGGATTGGACTCTTCTGGGGAGGTTTGATATGCTTGGGAAAGTGATTCCTTTGAACGTTGGTATACCGCCGGGGAACAATCTTTAGACCAAGACTGCCGGGGATGCTTGTTAAGAATATGTGCTGCTGGGGAAGGTTGAGATCTGCTGGAGGATACTCAATTTCCTTGATATTTGATGATTGGAGAGGAATGTATTGTTTTGCTGAACCACTCTCTGGGGAATTAATATGTACGATCATGTTCTTTAGCTGAACCTATCTTGGTACCTTGGAGGATAGAACAATTAGACTGCTCAGACAATTCTTTTATTGCCCCCGTTTCTAGTGTCACCTGCAATGAATTCCTTTGTTTCGTATGCAAATATTTATGAGTTAGCAAATTATTGTCAATGCATACATCACAAATTGAACCTTGGACGTTCTTCGCAAAACAAAACAGAAAAAAGAAAAACATTTGGCACGTTTAACTGAAAATATATTTTTATTGATTTTGAATGGCCTGAAAATAGGCGTTTTGTGTACAAGAGGCTGACGTCCTAGTAAGAGGTACGTTGCCGAACAAAAGAGTTTATACAAGTTTTGTACAAAAGAAAATAAAACAGCTGTGTGAAATATGAATGATCCACCGGGTTTCAACTCTGCTATTGCCTTTATAACTCCGAGCGTCTCATCACTTGATGACCTTGGTTGAAGGTGAAGCTGACTGATCGATGCCGTCTGAACTTGATGTAGATACCGGATTCTGGATGCAAAGTGATCCGATGAGACATAGTATTACGCTTTTATCCCTAACTTTTGCCTGGACCGCCCTTTCGGGTTTTCAGTCCACCGGGATACCCATTTTTGCCCAAGCCGCCTTTTCAGGTTTTCGACTTGCCGGGTGTACAGATTTTTCATTTTCGTCCCTTCATTTTGCCCGAACCCTTTTGGTTCGACGGGAAGCCCTAATTTTTGCCTAGGCATGTCAGCCTAGCGGGTCTTTTTTCATGCGTAGTATTTTTTAACTATGTCTGCATTGGCGGGGTGAGGAAGGTCGTCACCATCCATGTTGGTTAATATCATTGCTCCTCCTGAGAACACATGCTTAACCACAAATGGCCCTTCATACGTAGGGGTCCATTTGCCCCTTGGATCACTCTGAGGAAGGATGATTCTCTTGATTACCAGATCCCCAACTTGATATTCCTGTGGTCTGACCTTTTTGTTAAATGCCCTGATCATCCGTTTCTGATACGTCTGACCATGACAGATAGCAGCAAGTCTCTTTTCGTCAATGAGGTTGAGTTGATCAAGTCGTGTCTGGATCCAGTCATCTTCATTCAGATTTGCATCCTTCATTATCCGGAGAGAGGGAATTTGTACTTCAATCGGCAAGACTGCCTCCATGCCATAAACCAGAGAGAAAGGAGTTGCCCCGGTTGACGTCCTAGCTGAGGTACGGTACCCGTGCAGAGCGAACGGTAACATCTCGTGCCAATCTTTGTAAGTTACTGTCATTTTTTGCACGATCTTCTTGATGTTCTTGTTAGCTGCTTCTACAGCCCCATTCATCTTCGGTCTGTAAGGAGAAGAATTGTGGTGCTGTATCTTGAACTGTTCGCAGAGCTCAGCGATCATCTTGTTGTTCAGATTGGTACCGTTGTCTGTAATTATTCGCTCAGGGACGCCGTACCGACAGATCAGATTGTGTCGAATAAACCGTGCCACAACAGTCTTGGTCACCGTAGCATAGGATGCTGCCTCAACCCACTTTGTGAAATAATCAATCGCCACTAGGATGAAGCGATGTCCATTGGATGCCGTAGGTTTTATCTCGCCGATCATGTCTATGCCCCACATTGCAAACGGCCAAGGCGCGGTCAGAACATTCAGGGGAACCGGAGGAACATGCACCTTATCTGCATAAATCTGGCACTTGTGGCATGTCCTGGAATGTTGGTAGCAGTCAGCTTCCATTGTGGACCAGTAGTATCCTGCCCGTAGGATTTTCTTAGCCATAGTGTGTCCACTGGAATGCGTACCAAAGGTCCCTTCATGTAGCTCTTCCATGATTCTTTCTGCCTCAGTTTTGTCCACACAACGCAGTAAGGTTGAATCATGGTTTCGCTTGTACAAGATGCCGTTGCTTAGGAAGAACTTGGCTGCAAACCTCCTCAGGAATTTCTTGTCGTTGACAGAGGCACCTTCAGGGTATTCCTGAGCTTCCAGATATCTCTTCACTTCGTGGTATCAAGGCTTCTCAGTCACCAATTCAGTTTCGAGATCACAACAGTATGCCGGTTCGTCCAGTTTCCAGATGATGATCCGGGGAGCTTCATTATCCCATTTAACCTTGAACATTGAAGACATTGTAGCTAACGCGTCCGCTAACTGATTCTCTTCTCTTGGAAAGTGCTCAAAGGTTATCTCTGTGAAGTGGGGAATCAGGGTCAACACACATTCTCTGTAAGGAATCAAGTTTGGATGTTTCGTATCCCACTCTCCATTGATCTGATTGATCACTAGAGCGGAATCTCCGAAGACACTTAGAAATTTGATCCTTAGGTCGATCGCAGCTTGCAGACCCATGATACACGCCTCATACTCCGCCATGTTGTTGGTACAGTTGAAGCACAGCCGGGCAGTGAGTGGAGTATGAGTACCTTGAGGGGATATGATTATGGCGCCGATACCATTTCCCAAAGCATTGGAAGCCCCGTCAAAGTGCATAGACCATCGGGATCCCGGTTCAGGTCCTTCATCCAGTCCAGGTACTTCACAGTCAGTTACAATCATGATGCTTTCATCCGGAAATTCGAAGTTCATTGATTGGTAATCATCTACAGCTTGATGAGCTAAGTGGTCTGCCAGTACGCTTCCCTTGATGGCTTTCTGGGTTGTGTACTGAATGTCGTATTCCGTCAAGATCATTTGCCATCTTGCAATTTTCCCAGACAGAGCAGGCTTTTCGAATATGTATTTTATCGGATCCATCTTTGAGATCAACAAGGTAGTGTGAGTCAGCATATACTGTCTCAGCCGGCGAGCAGCCCATACCAAAGCGCAGCAAGTTTTCTCAAGCAGTGAGTATCGGGTCTCACAGTCGGTAAACTTTTTGCTAAGGTAATAAATGGCATGCTCTTTTCGGCCAGACTCGTCATGCTGCCCCAGCACACACCCCATTGAGTTGTCCAGCACTGTCAGATATAGGATCAGAGGTCTCCCTTCAACCGGTGGCATAAGGATAGGTGGTTCTTGGAGATACTCTTTGATTTTGTCGAAAGCAGCCTGACATTCATCGTTCCAACGTACTACCTGATCTTTCTTCAACAGCTTGAAGATTGGCTCACAGGTAGCAGTCAGATGAGAGATGAATCGAGCAATGTAATTCAGGCGCCCTAAAAAGCCTCTGACTTCCTTCTCTGTCTTGGGAACTGGCATCTCTTGAATAGCTTTGACCTTAGCAGGGTCCACTTGAATACCTTTATCACTGACCACGAAGCCTAGTAACTTTCCCGATCTTACCCCGAAGGTGCACTTGTTCGGGTTCAATCTCAGCTTGTACAGTTTCAACCGGTCAAACAACTTTTGCAGGTGATCTAGATGTTCTTCCTCAGTCTGGGACCTAGCGATCATGTCGTCCACATACACTTCTATCTCATGATGGATCATGTCGTGAAATAAGGCAACCATGGCACGTTGGTAGGTTGCCCCAGCATTCTTTAATCCGAACGGCATGACCTTGTAACAGAAGGTGCCCCACTGAGTAACAAATGTAGTCTTTTCCATGTCTTCAGGTGCCATCTTGATCTGATTGTAGCCTGAAAAGCCATCCATGAAAGAGAATACCTTGTGCTGAGCCGTATTATCAACAAGGACATCAATGTGAGGTAAGGGGAAGTCATCCTTGGGGCTGGCCCTGTTCAGATCCCTGTAATCAACACACATTCTGACCTTACCATCCTTTTTAGGTACCGGCACCACATTAGCAACCCACTGAGGGTAAGACATTACTGCAAGGAACCCGGCATCAAACTGTTTCATGACCTCGGCTTTAATCTTCTCGGACATCTCTGGACGCATCCGACGAACCTTTTGTTTAACTGGAGGGCAGTCTTTCCTAGTCGGCAAATGATGGACAACAATATCGGTATCCAACCCTGGCATGTCTTCGTAGGACCAGGCAAAGATCTCTATGTAGTCATGTAACATCTTGGTTAACCGTTGCTTCACGCTGAGCTCTAGGTTGGCACCAATCTTTACCTCTCTTCTGTCTGCCTCAGTACCCAGGTTTATGGTTTCCACTGGCTCTTCATGGGGTTGAATTGCCCTCTCTTCCTGAAGCAACAGTCTAGCAAGCTCGCCAGGCACTTCACAATCATCTTCACCTTCGTCTTCGGCTAAGTTGATCGGATTTTCGAAGTCATAATTGGCATTAGCAGAGCTGTTATCAGTAAGATCCAGAGTGGATTGGAACCTGTATGAGTGAGTGTGTGTGTAAATACAGCTGTTTTGAAAATTATGTAAAGGAAAAGAAAGACAGAAAAGGAACACAATATTTGCAATGCGAAAAACGTCCAAAATTTTCATTCATGATGTATAAAATGACAGTTTGTATGCCCTCACAAATAGAACCACGGTGCCTCGGGTAAGACACCGGGCCATAGAGTTTATCATTGTTTATTACAAAATAACAAAACATAGGAATTCATTACTGTGTCACAAAGGTAACAGGGGTATGGTCCTTTGCACTCCAATTGTTTAATCCGTCTTCGGCCGTTGGATAAATCCAGCTGTTGAATTCGGCTTCGTCCATTTCAAGGTCTTCCCCGACGGCATTCACTTCTGAACCCTTAATAAATACCGGAGGCCTTCCGATCTTCTCTTTCCTCATAGCTCTCTGCCCTTCTGAGGTGAAACCCAGCCCAAGTTTATCAGTCTTCTGGGTGAAGTCTGGAAGTCTGCCCCAGTTGGCACCTTCACCCCTCTGCACCACAGCCCTGGCATCCTTTAGGGAAGCCATCTTCAGAGGACCACCTGCTTCTGCTGTTTCTGCGGCGATTGGAAACACCTCCTCGAAATGCTGAAAGGGGGTCTCAATAAACTCCCCATCCATCTCAATGTACCTGAAGGAGTTCAGGTGGCTCACCATATATTCTTCCTCACCTTGCACGGTGACAATCTTCCCTCTGACGGGGTACTTCAGCTTTTGATGCAAGGTAGAGGTCACTGCCCCAGCCTTATGTATCCAGGGTCGACCCAGCAGACAAGAGTAAGATGGACGGATATCCATCACATAAAAAGTGGAGTCGAACACCTGAGAGCCCACACGAATCGGAATGTCAACCTCCCCATGGACCATCCTCTTTGAACCGTCAAAGGCCCTGACTATAATGTTGCTGGGTTTCAAATCCAGGCCTTCACAATCTAGACGATCCAGAGCCTTCTTGGGTAGCACATTCAAAGATGACCCAGTATCGACCAACACATGTGCCAAGGTGGTGCCTCTGCATTCGATTGAGACATGCAGAGCATCATTATGATCTCTCCCCTTCGTGGTCAAATCAGCATCTGAGAAACCTAAGCCATTGTCTGCCGTTAGACTTGCCACGCAATCGGTGAACTGGACTGCAGAGGTTTCATGTGGCACATGGGTCGTCTTGAGGAATGAGATGAGGGCCTTTGCATGGGCCTCAGAGCACAGCAGTAAAGAGAGCATGGAGATCTTGGAGGGTGTATGCCCCAATTGTTCCACAACATTAAAATCGCTCTTCTTTATAATTTTCAAAATCTCCTCCATCTCTTGTGGGGAGGCCTCAGCAGCTATAGGTATGGGTGCCTCCCTCTGGGCAGGCTCAGTTTCAATTCCCTTGCCCCGAGCATTGGATGACTCGGCAGCAGGAGAAACAATTGGATCAGCAGCAGGAACAACAACTTGATCAGCAACGGGAGTAGGTGTACTTGCAGGAATTATCAGGAGTGGTCTTCGGGCAGCAGGTGGCGCAATGTCAGGCGAGAAGAGCCTGCCACTGCGGGTAACTTTGGCCGGGCCAGTGATGTCACAGATGCTGGCGCCAGCGTTGAGCTCTTGTTTAACTCCGTTTATATATACATCTGCCCCATAGTACCAAGGGACAGCTTTGTTGGATACATAGGGCAGGGGCCCAGGAACAGTGATAGTAACAGGTGCAACGGTCAGAATTTGGATGGGCTTCTTCTGGAGAGCCGGGATCGGATTGTTGAAGATAGTCACCACAGAGACTTCTTCCATTGGAACCATACGAACAGCAGACTTCTTGAATAGAATCTCCTTGCTATCCATTAAGCTTTGGATGCCTAACTTTAGCAAGGGACAACCGGATGGGGACACAACACAGAACAGGCAACCCTCACTACAACCCGGAAATAAACCGGCCTGCAGTAGGTTCTTCTTAATGATCTTTAAAGGAGTGGCTAGATCATCCACAGAAACAGCATAAACATCTTCATCAACAGCATTTACCCCGTGCTGAGGCATAGGGGCAGTAACTACATTCGGCTTTGCAGGCGCCTCGAATTGTATCTCCTTTGCATCGATAAGGTCTTGCACCTTATTCTTCAATGCCCAGCAGTCATCAGTAGAGTGTCCCGGGCTTTCTGAGTGGTAAGCACAACGAGCATTCGGGTTGTACTTGGGGGATGCAGTATTTGGAAACTTCGGTGCCTCCCTGACAGTCACTAAATTAGTTGCGAGCAACTGTGGCAGGATCTGCGACAAAGTCATGTTTAAGCGGGTGAATTCCCTCCGGGGTCTTTCCACCTTCTGAGTATTGTTTGGCCGGGGAGCGGCGGCAGGCTTAGCAATCATGACCGCACTGACAGATTGGCGGTGTTCATGTCTTTCTGATCTCCTGGACCCATACACGGCACTAGACTCCTTCTTAAATGGTTTCTTGTCCGAACTAGATGAGGCACCCTTTGCAATCTTCCCAGACTTTAATCCAGCTTCAATCCTTTCTCCAGTCAAGATCAAATCAGTGAAACCAGCAGAAGAATTCCCAATGAGGTGGTTGAAGAATGGCCCAGATAGGGTCCCCAAGAACATGTCAACCAACTCCCGATCAGTCAATGGTGGCTGCACCCTGCCAGCCAGGTCTCTCCACTTCTGAGCGTACTCCTTAAAACCTTCGCTTACGCCCAACGACATACCCTGGAGTTGGGTACGTGTGGGGGCAAGGTCGGCATTATACTGATACTGCTTGTAGAAAGCAGTAGCCAGCTCCTCCCAGTTACGAACTTTGGTCCCATCCAGCTGATAGAACCATTCGAGATGAGTCCCTGAAAGACTCTCCTGGAAGAAGTGGATCCATAGATTCTTGTCCGCAGAGTACGGCTGAATTTTCCGAACATAGGACCTTAAATGCAGCTTGGGACAAGATGCCCCGTCATACTTGGAGAAGGTGGGAGCTTTGAATTTATGCGGGATAATCACACCAGTCGACAAACCCAGATCTCCGAAATCCAGCCCAGGTGCCTGTTGCACCTCCATAGCCTTCAACCTGTCCTCCAGTTGTTTGTACCTGTCATCTGCAGGAGGGTACTGCTCCTCATCAAAATCCGTCTCGTTGTCGGAGACCACTGGAGTAGGAACCTTGACTTCTGCCTGAGAAGGACTCCTGCCAACAGAAGAACCAGCCTCTTCATGCTGCAGAGTATTGCCCAACCTTCGGCCCGAGTTGAACAGAATAGTTCTTCTCTTCTTCTTCTTCTCCTTCTTCAGGAGCATAGTCTTCAATTCTTCTTGGCCTTTAGCTAGACCCATGATTAATTCTTGAAACTGCGCATTCTGCGCCTGGAGAGCCTTGATTGATGTCTCTGTTGATTCAGATCCGGGATTCATGATGCTGAAATAAACAGCGAAGAACTGTAAGCAACCTGAAAAGGGGAAAAACCTGCTATGCACATGATGTATGAAATGCGTATGCAATGCATTCAAGGGTTCGAAAGTTCAAATTTGTTGTAGCCAAAAAGGAACACACGTTATCATTAAAGAAATCATTGTTTAATACATCCAGGCCTCATGGGCAAAAATACAAAAATCAAGTCAATCCCAAAATACACTGCGCATCCTCTTCGGAGCTATATAGGTGTTGAGGTTCCTCTCCTCATGCAACAGACGGGTGAGCTTCAAGACCTTCTTTTCGCTGGCATGCAGACTAGTCTCAAGAGAATTCCGCTCCTCCTTAAGCTGGATCCAGCTCTTCTGCATCTCTTCCCAGGATGTGGGCATATCAGGGTGCTGAATAACATGAGACACTTCCCCTTCCAAGACAGGTTCTTTGATTACTGGAAGCATGTGAGGATAAGGCATCACTAACTTCTGAGAGCGGGCGCGTACCCATTTGAGATAAGGCTCCAAAGGGATGGAGTTCCTGTGCCCCAGTGTCTTGCTGTCTATCCTACTAGGCATCCTCCAGGCTCTGGTAAATCTCTGACGAAGTCCTTGAGTATCATTGTCGAAGTCAAAAACTATGTCGGGAATTAGCATGTCATGAGGACCGTCCCTCCGAGCATAACCAAACTGTCTCCAAGCCAGGCATGGACTATAAGTAATACCTCCTCTGATTCCAAGTAAAGGAACATTAGGGTACTCCCCACAACGATCAATGATAGTGACATCTCCTCTGGACCTAGGACACCAATGTATATCTGCATGTGTAAGAGTCATCAACCGTTGTGACCATCTCAAACCCCGCTCATTCTTCAGGACTGATTGGGGAAGGTGCGAAATAAACCACCTTCCCAGGAGAGGAGTGCAACACATAAGGACACCTCTTTTTCTCATGGTTCGAGTGTAACATGAATGAAGGATGTCCCCCAGCAATGTAGGTATGGGGTTCCTGGACATGAAGATCTGGATAGCACTGATATCAATAAGCTGATCTGGGTTAGGAAACAACACCAAACCATAAACAAGGAGGGCCACAACCTCTTCAAAAGCTTGCAAGTCAAGGGAGTTCCAACATTCATGAGCTTTCTCAAACAGAAACCTGGCTAAGAACCCTTTGATACCACTTCTGACTTCCCAATGTCCCTTGAGGTCAGATGACTGTAGGTGCAAGGCTTTAGCAATCTCTTCAAGCTTAGGTTCCCTTTCTGTACCGCTGAAGGGTAGCTGATCAAGGATAGGAATCTTCAGGAGCCGGGAGAACTCCTCCAATGTAGGTACCAACTGATAGTCCAAGAAGGTGAAACAGTGATGCAGAGGGTCAAAGAATTGGAACAGGACCTTGATCATATCTTCCTCAATGTTGGTGTTGACCAAGCTGATGAGGCTTCCATGCCTGTCACTGAATGAAGAATTCTCGGGAATCCTGGATATAAGTTCCTTAAGCTGAGGAGGGATCCTTACAAGATTGACCTGAATTGTCTTTCTACGAGCAGTTTCCATGTCCTACAAAACAAGAACAAAGATGAAAATTCGAACCCCTGAAATGGTTAGTCAATGCATATGATGCTGGATGATGTCATGATGCTATGATTAAACACACCACAGATATGTACAAAGACAAACATCTAAGGCACACAAGGCACACAAGACAAGCCCTTAAGGTTTAAGGCCAGCATGGGGTCTGGGTAGTACCCTCTTGAAGTTGGTGGGTTCATACCTGTCCTAATCAAAGTAACCGGGTTCTAAGGTTCCCAATATCATGGGATTGCTTTCATTGTTCATCGTTTCGATTTAGCCACTGAACTGGCGACCGAAATATTCCAGGAAAGCAACCCTTAATTGAGCGTAGTATCGAGTATCAACCAACCTCGGACTGCACCAAAGTCAGTTATCTCACTACCCTAAAGAGGCCAAGATAGTTCGATTAAGGTTCCTAAGGTCTGTTGATGCTTCACGACACCACGCGGAGGCCCCATACTCTCCTTGACTGAACTCAAGGGTTACCGGTACACACCAAAGTGCCACATCAACGTAGCAGACTGTTTCAACCATGTCGGTATACCCTGCACAGTTCCCTCACAGCCTTGTTGCTACTTTCTAAGAAAGGTATCCCCCAGATCCGGGTTTAGGATCTATAGAACTCCCAAGCAACCCACAATTTAAAGCACACAAGGAAAACAATTGAAAACATAGTTACAAGCTAGCCCTAAGGTACACCCCACTTTAAGTTTTAGTCCCCAGCAGAGTCGCCAGTTCTGTGATCGGTGGATCTGGAACTGACTGTTTAACGCTGGTTCGCGAAATGTCGCGGAAGCAAGAGTCGCCACCGTCTTTTATTTTCTCCAAATGGAAAGGACAAAAGCACAGAAAAATTCCTTAAAGAGATTGCTCTCGGTTCGGGAGGTAGGTTATAGAAAGGGAAGGTGTTAGCACCCTTTCTATCCATGGTTATCCATGGGCTCTTAGATACTTGCTCAATGTGTTTTCAAATTTGTTTGCTTGCTTTTCAATGTGGGTTTAAAAAAAGTTTCTTTGAAAAATTTCAGATCGACTCGTACGTCAGAGTGTTTGAAAAATTTGCTTTGAAATCTTTTGAAAATGTGTTGGTGAAAAAATATTTTGATTTGTTTTTGAAATTAGAGCAAGTATCCTTGAGAACCTACCTACCCTAAGGAATTCGTCTGTGTAAATGTCCTTTAAAGCAGTGCCATCCCACCATTGAGAGGTAGGTAGCACCACTATTGGAGGTGTTCGGGTCAATTCGAGTTTTAGGGACATGGTGATCACCAGAGCAATAGGAAGACACCTTAGAAGCTACCCTCATGCCAGGTTCCCGGATCATGAGGACTTACTAAGACATCCTCTACTCGACGATCACCTTTCGAAAGGCAACAGTGAGGCGTACCCTAGGGGTGGTGTGTGCGAATTGTGTGTCATGTTTCAGTTATTTGTCTTGTCATGTTTGTTGTGATCTACGCTTGATTTTATTTAGGACATTCATTCTTGCATGCTTTTTAACCGTTATAAGTTTGCGGGAAAATAAATCTAAGGCTATTACAAAGGCGCGGGTCCACATCGCCAAAATTAAACCGGACCCGATTTAGCGGAAAATAAATAAAGCGAAAAAATAAAGTGCGAGAAATTTAAATTACAATGCTTTGGGAGATTTACATAATTATAATGAATGACATAAAGTAAATGCGCAAATTAAATAAAAACAATGGGCGTTGGACCCTTTTGCAAAAAATTAAAGTTGATGAATTAATTGGAATTAAAGATTAAATGTTTTTTTGGTATTTTATGTTTTTTAAGATTTAAGGAGAAAAAGAAAAATTAATTAAAATTAAAATGAGATGCTAAACCCTAGTTCTAATGTTTTTTAAGTTTATTGCAAAAATATTGAAATTTGACCTAATTTAAATCTAATTTATTTATATACATTTAATTATAAAAATAAAATAAATAAATAAATAATATTGTGATAAAAAAGGGGAAATTAAAAGGTATAAAAATTATTAATTAACCTAATTCTATATTCTGGATTTTTATTAAAAAGGAATTAAAGTTAAAAACCTAATTAAACTAAATAATTTACATATTAATTATTTACAAGAAAATAAATACAATAAATATTTTTTCTGTTTTTATCCTTTTTCTGATTTTTTGTAATGTTTTTATATTTTGTTAAAAAAATAATTAATTAAATAGACAGTAATAAAAATAATAATTAAAACAAGAATAAAAATAAAAATAGAAAGAAAATTAAATGCAAACCAGGGGGGGTAGCCCCAATTTGTGAGGTACAGGCCTGGTAATCTGGCCCAATAAGCATGCCATTTGTTTGACTTTTTGGCTTGTGTATCATGCGTTGACTGATGTTTATTGCGCTCCTGGAATCCATGCCTTTGATTTGGTCGTCTGGGACACGTGTGTGGCTTGATGATGAGAGAATATGGTGTACCTGGATGTTAGCGTAGCATAGGATTTTATTTTGAAAAATAACATGGAAATTTGCCAGACCTGGGACTTGAACCCAGGTCTTGAAGGTTGCATGCATTGGTACCTGCCAGCTGAGCCATTACGTTTCATTTAATATATTATATCAAACAAATAACAAAAAGCAAAACCAACGCATAATGGTTAAAACGCGCGCAAATTTGAAACACCCAACCATGGCCTGCCAACGCATCATCGTCTTCGTCCTCTTTTTATTTTTTCTGAAAACACAAGCCTATGGAAACGGTTTTCTGGGCGTGGTCTAAAGCTAGCTACAAGAAAATAGCGACTAGCGCTATGGCATATATAAATTGATCGCGACCCCATGAATCTCTTCGTCTTGAGGTACTGAATCCAACCATGGCATTCATGAGTCCTAATTTTTCCTCTACGCAAAAGCCCTAATTTCAGAAACCTGCAACCCTAGAATTCTCGCATGGCAGATTCATATATATGGCACAAAAATGCAATCAAACGCATTGGTCAGCTTAGAAACATCATTATGAATATGAATACATAAATAAAAATGCAAAAATATGCTTGAATCATGCTATACGATTTCAGAATTTTTGAGGTACAGTTTGACTTAGGGGTACCAATTCAGGGCGTTTTGGTTGATGTTAGTGATTGAGAAACGTTCAGTGATGCTTCAGGATGCTAATGGAATGAAAATTGAGGCTTGAATCGAACTAGAACCCTGATTTCAGATTTGAGCTTTTTGAGAATTTTTGCAAGTTTGTATATTGATTTTCTGCGCAGCTTAGAGTGTAAGACCATTAGGGTTATGATTCTGAGTATGTATAGAGCATATTAGGTTAAAAATATTGCACAAAATCCTTTGAATTCATTGTTTTCAATATTTGATTTCATGAAATCTTTTCCAAATCTTTTCCATGTGCATTTTGTGTTCAATCAGCTCAAATCACACCAAAACTTGCCTATTTAAGATATGCACGAAATATTGACCTTGGAATGTGCATAAAAAGATTTTTTTTTAGGTCAAACTTATATTTTTCATGTATTAAAATAATTTAAATGAATTAATATTGATATAAATTCAAATAAATAATTAAAAAATGAGAAAATACTTCCCTTTGGGCCTAATGGTCGTGCATAGGCTTGGCATGAAGAAACTTGGAAGAAAAATGGGCCCATTTGCATTTTTAGGTCATTTGAACCATTGTTGACTTTTCAAAATTTCCAAAAATTTCCCAACTTCCACAAGGCATAACTTGCTCAATTTTTAAGCTTTTCACATGTTCTTGGACATTTTGGAAAGGTCTTTGAGTCCTTTAACCAATTCCTTTGGTCCCATGTCATTTTGATTTACCAATCTCAAGTTATGGTCTTTGACTTAAAGTCCCTTTTTGTTGACTTTTGAAAATGACCTATAATGTTGAAATTGATAACTTTTTGTGAGAGCATTTCTTGGACTTGAAATATGAAGATGAATTGTAGGAAATGTCTTTCTCTTCAAAATGAGCTTTGGATGGAATTTTTCTGATAATCCATGTGAAAGTTATGCCCTGGTCAATTTCAGTTGACTTTTTCAGCTGTCCAAATATAGCAACTTTTGCATCTTTGATGATTTCTGAGCCAAATTTTGAGAATCATGATCAAGCATTGATCAAATGATGTTTGTGGCTTCAAAATGATATATTGACCAAAAATTTGAACTTTTGACTGTCAAATGACCATTTTGCCCCTACAGTTGACTGTAGTGCAATTTAGGGTTTTGACTGTGCAATTTTGAGCTGAATGCCTTGAAACTTGATATGAGGATACTTGACCATCTTTGTAGGCATATGAGACTTGATTGGGTCCTTGAAAACTTCCTTTCTTTGATCAGAACACAAACCCTAGTTTTGACTGTATAGGAGACAGTTGAGCTGCACAACCCTTGGGGAATTTTGTGACTTGGCTTGGCCATTTTTTTGATGAATATGGGAGGGCAAATTTTGGGGTACAACATGATCCATCATGAGATTGAAGTATATGTCGACGATATGATTGCGAGGTCCCAAACTGAGGAGGAACACCTTGACCATCTACAAAAGCTGTTTGACAGGCTAAAGTTGTACAAGCTGAGGTTGAACCCGAACAAGTGCACGTTCGGGGTGAGGTCTGGCAAACTGCTAGGTTTCTTCGTGAGCAACAAAGGTATTCAAGTGGATCCTGCCATAGTGAAAGCCATACAAGAGATTCCAGCTCCCAAGATAGAGAAAGAGGTCATAGGCTTTCTAGGACGTCTGAACTACATTGCCCGATTCATCTCGCACCTAACTGCTACTTGTGAGCCAATCTTCAAACTGTTGAAGAAAGATCAAGTGGTACGATGGAACAATGAATGTCAGGCCGCTTTCGAAAGAATCAAAGAGTATCTCCAGGAGGCACCCATTATGATGCCACCAGTAGAAGGGAGACCTTTAATCTTATACTTGACAGTACTTGACAACTCAATGGGGTGTGTGTTGGGGCAGCATGACGAGTCTGGCCGAAAAGAGCATGCTATTTATTACCTTAGCAAAAAGTTTACCGACTGTGAGACCCGATACTCACTGCTCGAGAAAACTTGTTGTGCTTTGGCATGGGCTGCTCGTTGGCTGAGACAGTATATGTTGACTCACACTACTCTGTTGATTTCAAAAATGGATCCAATCAAGTATATCTTTGAAAAGCCTGTCTTGTCCGGAAGAATAGCAAGATGGCAGATGATCTTGACTGAGTGTGACATCCAGTACACGAATCAAAAAGCAATCAAGGGAAGTGTATTGGCAGACCATTTGGCACATCAGGTAGTGGATGATTACCAGTCTATGAACTTTGAATTTCCAGACGAGGATATCATGTTCATAACTGATTGTGAAACACCTGGACCGGATGAAGGACCTGAGGAAGGATCCCGATGGTCTATGCACTTTGATGGAGCTTCAAACGCTTTGGTTAATGGCATTGGCGATGTGATCATATCTCCTAAAGGCTCTCATGATCCATTTACCGCCCGACTATGTTTTAACTGCACCAACAACATGGCAGAGTATGAAGCATGCATTATGGGTCTCCGAGCTGCAATTGACCTAAGGATTAAGTTTCTAAGTGTCTTCGGAGATTCCGCTCTCGTGATCAGTCAGATCAAAGGAGAGTGGGATACGAAACACCCAAATCTTATTCCTTACAAGGAGTATGTGTTGACGTTGCTTCCCCATTTCGAGGAGATAACCTTTGAACACTTCCCAAGAGAGGAAAATCAGTTAGCGAACGCGCTAGCTACGATGTCTTCTATGTTCAAAGTCAAGTGGGACAACGAGGCTCCCCGGATCATTATTTGGAAATTGGATGAACCTGCTGTGATCGGTGGAAATAGAACTGACTGTTTTTTAATGCTGGTTCGCGAAATTTCGCGGTAAGCAAGAGTCGCCACCGTCTTTTATTTTCTCCAACAAGGAAAGGACAAAAGCACAGCAAAATTCCTTTTCGAGATGTTTCTCGGGTTCGGGAGGTAGATTATAGAAAGTGAAGGTGTTAGCACCCTTTCTATCTGTGGTTATCCACGGGCTCTTAGGTACTTGCTCACTATGTTTTCAAAATGTTCTGCTTTTCTTGTGTTTGTGAGTTTTGAAAAAAGGTTTGTTTTGAAAACTTCTAGGTAACTCTTGTATCAGTCCTCAAGAGTGTATGAAGTGTTTGTTTGAAAACTTTTGTCAGAAAAGTGTAAGTGCGAAAAGTTGTTTTTGTTTTGAAAGAGCAAGTACCCAGGAGAAATCTACCTACTCTAAAGAAATTAAGCTGTGTAAATGTCCTTTAGACAGTACCATCCCACTATTGAGAAGTAGGTAGCACCGTCGTTGGAGTTATTCGGGTCAATTCGATTATAGGGACATGTGTGGTCACCAAAGCAATAGTAGGACGCCTTAGCGGTAACCCTAATGTCTTAGATCCTTTTTATCCGAGGCAACCGTTTTGAGGCAACTGGATCTTTAGACAAGAGGGCGACCTCTAAAACACCCTATACTCAATGACCACGTCGAGGCAACCAAGTGAGGCGTACCCTAGGAGTGGCATGTGCGAGTGTGTCAGGTTTCATGTTAAGTTATCTTTGCATATTTCATGGTGAGCTACGGGTTGATTTTAATTTTCAGGCAAGTCTTGTCATGTATAATTAACAGTTAATAATTTGCGGAAAGTAAATTACGGAAAGTAAATCTACGCTATTACAAGGCGTCGGGTATTTACATCGCCAAAAACATAACCCTTGAAAAGTAAATTGCGAGAAAATAAAGAAAGCGGTAAAAAGGGGTCCTAATTATCTATTACATTCTCGGAGCATATACATAAATATGATCAAAAATAATAGGCGCGAAAAGAAATTAAATTGGAAAAAGTCTTAGGGTTTTGACCCTTTTTGAGAAAAGAATGGAATTTTGGTCCTTTTTGCAATTAATTAAACCTAATTCTAATTAATTAATTAGTTAAAAGGAAAAAAGTATTTTTATTTTTTTAGGTTTTTAATGAAAATAAAATAAAAAGGATTAAAATTAACAAAAGAAAAACCCTAATTCTATGTTAATTTTATTTATTGTGAAAAAAAATCAAATTTAACCTAATTAACTAAATTAATTTGTTAGTATTTATTTACAAAATAATAATTAAAGGTGAAATTAATAAATAATTAAAAAAAAATTATTCTCTGAATTTATTATGAAAATATAATTTGTTAGTTAATAATAATAATTATTATTATTAAATAGTAAAAACAATTAAAGAGAAAATATAAAAGAGAAAAAATAAGAAACAAAACCCAGGGGGTGTTGGGCCCAAATGGAGGTGAGAAAGCAACTTTCAGGCCCATTAAGCTACAAGCCTTGTTGACTTTCTGGCTCGTCCACACATGCATTGACTGGGAGTACCATGGTCTGCCAATCATGACCATTGGATTGATGCTTAAGGCCACTTGGCGCGCTGATCACTGGAGGTATATGGTAGAACGCCTTTGGAAGCCTGCATGAGAATATGTAAGAAAAAATAATAGAAGAGTTTTGGGGGACCTGGGAATCGAACCCAGGTCCCAACGCCTATTGAACACTTGGCCAACCACTCCACCAACTTGCTTCAGTCGTTAGTAAAATAACAAACAATTAATATATTGAGAAACACGCCACTAATGCTGTAAAACAAATAAAGCGCGCGTGCTTTTGAATTAGCCAACCACGCATCACCACCTCATCATCGTCTTCCTTTATTCCTGTAAAAAACAAATAGATAGCAGGGGTTTTTAACCCCCACAAAACATGATGACCAAAAATAGCGAATAGAGTTGTGCTCTATATAAATATTTCGCGAATAGTCCAGTGTGTTCGTCTTGTCCTGACGGTTTCAACCATATGCCTTAGGGGTCCCAATTTTACTGGATTTGGAAAGCCCTAATTTAAAAACTCATGAACCCTAAAATTCGTTAATGGCAATTTGTGATTCTGCGTGTTATAATTCAATTAACCTGTACCATTAGCTTCATAGGAGTTCTAGCAATGCAAAACACACAAAAAATCACGTTAATGATGCATGAATCATAAGTTACGATTATGAAAGAAAATGTCAAACCGTGAGACTGTTCTTGATGATTCTTGTAGCTTTAAGGCTTGGTTTTGATTGCAATACGTTTCTGGGAACCCCTGCAATAGATTAGAATCAATAAAAGCCTTTGAATCACGTTAGAATATGGAAATCAGTTTTCAAATTTCTTGAGTTTTTTTTAAAGTGGTTATGGCTTTCTTGCAGCAGCTTTCACGTCTGTGGCATTAGGGTTGGCTTGTGTACTTATAGTAGAATAGAATTAGGTCACAATCTTGCAAAGAAATCCATGGAATTGATGTTTCAATATTTGATTGGAAATCACATCTTTTTGAATCTTTTTTATTGAAGAAACTTGCTAAACTTGGAGATTTTTGTCCCTTTGATTTGCACACGAATTTTCCAGCATATCTTGAGCATGTTTGCTTCACAAAAAGATTGAAAAATCAAATCTTTGTATTTTCCTACAATTTAAATTAATTAAATGAATTAAAATTGATTAAAAATCCAATTAATTAATAAAAATAAGAAAATAAATTTAATTAGGCTTGATGGGTCGTGCATAGGCCATGGAGAAAGTTTCAAGAAGAAATTTGAGGCCCATTAGCAAAAACAAAGTGTTTTGAGCAAAGTTGACTTTTGCAAATTCCTAAAAATTTCCCAACTTCTCCAATGCATATCTTGCTCAATTTTGATCATATGAACATGTTCTTTGACATTTTGGAAAGTTCTTGAAGTCCTCTAACCAATTCCTTTGGTCCCATGTCATTTGGATTTACCAATCTCAAGTTATGGTCTTTGAATTAAAGTGCATTTTTGTTGACTTTTGAAATTGACCTATAATGTAGAAATTGATAACTTTTTATGAGAGCGTTTCTTGGACTTGGAATGTGAAGATGAGTTGTAGGAAATGTCATCCCCTTCAAAATGAGAATTGGATGGGATTTTTCTGATGAACCATGAAAAAGTTATGCCTTGGTTAATATACAGTTGACTTTTTTGCTGTCCAAAAATAGCAACTTTTTGCATCTTGATGATTTTTGAGCCATGCTTGTGGAATCATGATCAAGACTTGATCAAATGATGATTGTGAACTCAAAATAAGATGTTGACCAAAATTTCTGACTTTTGACTGCAAAATGATAATTTTGCCTCTGTAGTTGACTGTAGAGCAAATAGGGCTTTTGACTGTGCAAATTGGCATTGTGAGTCTTGAAACTTGACATGTAGATGCTTGAGGATGTATGTAGACATATGAGACTTTATTGAGCCATTGAAAACCTCAAATTCATTGAAGGAACCAAAACCCTAATTTTGACTGGCTTAGGAGGTATTTGGACTGTGCAATCCTTGAGAAAATCTTGAGCAATTTGAGATGATTCTTGAGGAACCTTGAAGAATATGGGAGGGCAAATTTTGGGGTACAACAGTTGCCCCTGTTCAATCTTCTTAAACCTGAGGATGTAGATTGGCTTGCGTGCCTTTCGTGATCCGAAGGTGGAAGATGATTGAACACTAAAGTGCCCAGAAATTTGCACTCGCATAGTGTGGTATCAGCAATGTGGTGTCAGGAATGGGCTTATAGATGCCATTTGGAGGGATGTTGGATAGGAGTGGAGATGGGCTTAAGGATGCCATCCAAGAATGATTGTTGAATTGTTTGAGTTGGTCGAGTAGATAGTTGTCCTGTCTGGTTTCAGGTATTAATCTACAATCCGTCGTTCACAGTTATTTCCTGGCTAGTTACAGGTGTTGATCTGGAACTTAAGAAGGCTGGACGATGAGATAGTTTTCCTGTCTGGTTTCAGGTATTAATCTCTGATATGAGAAAGAAAGATGGTTTTCTGGCCTGCTACAGGTATTGATCTTCAATCTCTTCATGTAGATAACTTTCCTGTCTGGTTTCAGGTATAGATCTACAATTAGTCGCTCATAGATATGCCCTAGCTAGATACAGGTATCGAATCTGGAACTTCCAAAGGTTGGTCAAGATAGATTTCCTGGCTGGATACAGGTGTAGATCTCTGACCTAAGAAATAAAGATGACTTCCTGGCTTGCTACAGGTATTGATCTTCAATCTCTTCATGTAGATAACTTTCCTGTCTGGTTTCAGGTATAGATCTACAATCAACCGCTCATAGATATGCCCTGGCTAGATACAGGTATCGAATCTGGAACTTCAAAAGGTTGGTCAAGATAGCTTTCCTGGCTGGATACAGGTGTAGATCTCTGACCTGAGAAATAAAGATGACTTCCTGGCATGCTACAGGTATTGATCTTCAATCTCTTCATGTAGATAACTTTCCTGTCTGTTTCAGGTATAGATCTACAATCAATCGCTCACAGATATGCCCTGGCTAGATACAGGTATTGAATCTGGAACTTCAAAAGGTTGGTCAAGATAGCTTTCCTGGATGGATACAGGTGTAGATCTCTGACCGGAGAAATAAAGATGACTTCCTGGCTTGCTACAGGTATTGATCTTCAATCTCTTCAACATATATAACTTTCCTGTCTGGTTACAGGTATAGATCTACAATTAGTCGCTCACAGATATGCCCTGGCTAGATACAGGCATCGAATCTGGAACTTCAAAAGGTTGGTCAAGATAGCTTTCCTGACTGGATACAGGTATAGATCTCTGACCTGAGAAATAAAGATGACTTCCTGGCTTGTTACAGGTATTGATCTTCAATCTCTTCATGTAGATAACTTTCCTGTCTGGTTTCAGGTATAGATCTATAATTAGTCGCTCACAGATATGCCCTGGCTAGATACAGGTATCGAATCTGGAACTTCAAAAGGTTGGTCAAGATAGCTTTCCTGGCTGGA
Organism: Vicia faba; assembly: GCA_948472305.1. Classification (NCBI taxonomy): domain Eukaryota; kingdom Viridiplantae; phylum Streptophyta; class Magnoliopsida; order Fabales; family Fabaceae; genus Vicia; species Vicia faba. The sequence goes on along the minus strand of OX451741.1, from coordinate 238,259,334 downwards.
TACAGGTGTAGATCTCTAACCTGAGAAAGAATGATGGTTTCCTGGCTTGCTACAGGTATTGATCTTCAATCTCTTCATGCAGATACTTTCCTGGCTAGATACAGGTATCGAATCTACAATCAATCTCTCACAAATATGCCCTGGCTAGATACAGGTATCGAATCTGGAACTGCGAAAGTTGATAGTAATCATCTTTGGATTGACCTTTTTCCTGAAAAGGCAAAACATTAGTTGCATGCAATATCATGATGCATGAAATGCATGATGTTCTCAAAATGAGATTTGTATGATATAATGCGTATATGCAGGTATCATGATGTATGACAATGTGATGTTTATGAATGTATCTTCGTCTGGGAAAATAAATCCTTGGCGAATGCCGGGAAGTTTGTTGGATCCTGGGCTAATGTTGAAGAGTAGAGTTCTTCGTTTCTGCTGGGGATGATGAACGAAGATGATCGCGAGAATAAACCGGTAGGAAAGGATGACTCCGTTGGGGAATAAACCTGGTGAAGAGATTACCCTGCGGGGAATTACTCTGTGGGGAAAAGGTACTTCGCTGAGATTTTAATGATAACTCCGATGGGGATACTGTTGATATGCTTTGTTGGGGGATTTTGATGAACTCTACTGGGGGATAGAAGGAACTTTGCTGGGGACGTCTTTCCGTTGCAATTTGCTGAGGATAACCCAGTTAGACCCTGGTGGGGAGTAACCTTCTGAATAAAGCTGGGGAAACGTATTTGCACTATGCAGGGGACAAGCTTCCAGAATCTACTGGGTAAGATAATTCAACTCTCCTGGGGAAACTTTTGGACTGTATTGGGAAATGGCTCCACTGGGGGTATCTTGTATTCTGCCGGGGAACAATCTTATATTTCGTCGAGGAATATTAAGACTGTCGGGGATGCTTGTTGAGGAATATATGTATACTCCGCTGGGGAATATTAAGATCTTCTGGGGGTACCCAACTTTTCCAGGACTGGTGGTAGACCAACTCTGCTCGGGGGAGAGTATTGCTGACTTGCTGGTGATACTGTGCCTTTTTAGGGCTGATGGGAGACCAACTCTGCTTGGGAGTGATGCTGACTTGTTGGTGATACTGTGCCTTCTTAGGGTTGATGGGAGACCAACTCTGCTCGGGGAGAGTATCGCTGACTCTTGTCTTACTCTGCGGGGAATGAAGGTATCTTGGTCACATTCTTCAGCCGAACCTACCTTGGTACCTTGGTGGACAGAGCAACTAGATTTCTTAGACAATTCTTATTGCCCCTGTTTCCGATGTCACCCGTAATTAGTCCTTTGTTTCGCATGCAAATATTTATGAACAACAATTAATGTCAAATGCATATATCAAAAATGAACATTGGACGTTCTTTGCAAAACAAAACAGATAAAGGAAAAACAATTTGCAATTTATCTGGAAAATAGCCTTGTATTGATTTTGAAATTTGCCTGTAAATAGGCGTTTTGTACAGGAGGCTGACGTCCTAGTAAGAGAACGCCGCCGAACAAAATAGAGTTTATACAATTTGTGAAAAGGAAAACAAAACAGCTATGTGAAAAAATCCCACTGGGTTCCAACTCTACTATCTCCTTTATGTCTTTGAGCGTCTCATCACTTTGCTGCTTAGTTGAAGATGAAGCTGATCGATTGGTGCCGTCTGAGCCTGGTAGTTGATACCGAAGTCTGGATGCAGGGTGATCCAATGAGACATAGTATTGCGCTTATCCCTAAATTTTGCCTGGACCGCCCTTTCGGGTTTTCAGTCCACCGGGATACCCATTTTTGCCCAAGCCGCCTTTTCAGGTTTTCGACTTGCCGGGTGTACAAATTTTTTTATTTTCATCCCTTATTTTTGCCCGAACCCTTTTGGTTCGCCGGGAAGCCCTTATTTTTGCCTAGGCCAGTCGGCCTAGCGGGTCTTTAATCATGCGTAGTATCTTTTTACTATGTCTGCATTGGCGGGGTGAGGAAGGTCGTCACCATCCACGGTGGTTAGAATCATAGCTCCTCCTGAGAAGATATGCTTAACCACAAATGGCCCTTCGTACGTAGGGGTCCATTTTCCCCTGGGATCACCTTGAGGTAGAATGATGCGCGTGATTACCAGGTCCCCAACTTGATACTCTTGTCGTCTGACTTTCTTGTTAAATACCTTGATCATTCGTTTTTGGTACGTCTGACCATGAGAAATAGCAGAGAGTCTCTTCTCGTCGATTAGGTTTAATTGATCAAGCCGAGTCTGGATCCAGTCATCTTCACTTAAACCTGCATCCTTCATTATCCGGAGATAGGGTATCTGAACTTCAATGGGTAGGACTGCCTCCATGCCGTATACCAAGGAAAAGGGGGTTGCCCCTGTTGACGTCTGTGCTGAGGTACGGTACCCATGAAGAGCAAACGGTAACATCTCGTGCCAATCTTTGTAGGTCACTGTCATCTTCTGCATAATCTTCTTAATGTTTTTATTAGCTGCTTCGATAGCCCCATTCATCTTCGGCCGGTAAGGAGAAGAGTTATGATGTTGTATTTTGAATTGCTCGTAGAGCTCAGTGATCATCTTGTTGTTAAGATTGGTACCATTATCCGTAATGATCCTCTCAGGTACACCGTATCGACAGATCAGGTTATGCCGAATGAACCGTGCCACGACATTCTTGGTTACGGTGGCAAAGGAAGCTGCTTCAACCCACTTCGTAAAGTAATCAATCGCTACCAGGATGAAGCGATGCCCGTTGGATGTCGTAGGTATGATCTCGCCGATCATATCGATGCCCCACATTGCAAAAGGCCAAGGTGTCGTCAAGACGTTCAGAGGAACTGGAGGAATGTGCACCTTATCAGCGTAGATCTGGCATTTGTGGCACGTCCGAGAATGTTGGTAACAGTCGGCTTCTATTGTGGACCAGTAATACCCTGCCCAAAGGATTTTCTTTGCCATGGTGTGTCCACTGGAATGAGTTCCGAAGGTACCTTCATGCAGTTCTGCCATGATCCTTTCTGCTTCAGTCTTATCCATACAACGCAGTAGAGTTGAATCATGGTTTCGTTTGTAAAGAATGCCATTGCTGAGGAAGAATTTTGCTGCGAACCTTCTCAGAAATTTCTTGTCATTAACGGATGCGCCCTCGGGGTATTCTTGAGCTTCAAGATACCTCTTCACTTCGTGATACCAAGGTTTTTATGTTACCTCTTCGGTCTCAAGATCACAGCAATGTGCAGGTTCGTCCAATTTCCAACTAATGATCTGGGGAACCTCGTTGTCCCATTTGACTTTGAACATATAAGACATCGTATCTAACACGTCCGCCAACTGATTCTCCTCTCTTGGGAAATGTTCAAAGGTTATCTCCTCGAAATAGGGAAGCAACGTCAATACATACTCCCTGTAAGGAATAAGATTTGGGTGTTTCGTATCCCACTCGCCTTTGATCTGACTGATCACGAGAGCGGAATCTCCGAAGACACTCAGAAACTTAATCCTTAGGTCAATTGCAGCTCGAAGACCCATGATGCATGCTTCATATTCCGCCATGTTGTTGGTGCAGTTGAAACATAGTCGGGCGGTAAGTGGAGTATGAGAGCCTTTTGGAGATATGATCACAGCGCCGATACCGTTACCCAAAGCGTTTGAGGCTCCGTCAAAGTGCATAGACCATCGGGATCCTTCCTCAGGTCCTTCATCTGGTCCAGGTATTTCACAATCAGTCACTACCATGATATTCTCGTCTGGAAATTCAAAGTTCATAGATTGGTAGTCATCCACTGCCTGATGTGCCAAGTGGTCTGCCAACACACTTCCCTTGATTGCTTTTTGAGTTGTGTAATGGATGTCATATTCAGTCAAGATCATCTGCCATCTTGCTATTCTTCCGGACAAGGCAGGCTTTTCGAAGATGTATTTGATTGGATCCATTTTTGAAATCAACAGAGTAGTGTGAGTCAACATATACTGTCTCAGCCGGCGAGCAGCCCATACCAAAATGCAGCAAGTTTTCTCGAGCAGCGAGTATCGGGTCTCACAGTCAGTAAAATTTTTACTAAGGTAATAAATAACGTGCTCTTTTCGGCCAGACTCGTCATGCTGCCCCAGCACATACCCCATTGAGCTGTCAAGTACTGTCAAGTATAAGATTAGTGGTCTCCCTTCAACCGGTGGCATAAGGATGGGTGGCTCTTGGAGATACTCTTTTATTCTTTCGAAAGTGGCCTGACATTCATCGTTCCAACGTACTACTTGATCTTTCTTCAGTAGCTTGAAGATTGGTTCACAGGTAGCAGTTAGATGCGAGATGAATCGAGGCAATGTAGTTCAGTCGTCCTAGAAAGCCTCTGACTTCTTTCTCTGTCTTGGGAACTGGCATCTCTTGTATGGCTTTCACTTTTGCAGGGTTAACTTGAATACCTTTGTCGCTTACGACGAAGCCCAGTAATTTTCCAGATCTCACCCCGAAGGTGCACTTGTTCGGGTTTAACCTCAGCTTGTACAACTTCAATCGGTCAAACAGCTTTTGTAAATGGTCAAGGTGTTCCTCCTTAGTTTGGGACCTTGCGATCATATCATCGACGTATACTTCAATTTCATGATGGATCATGTCATGAAACAGAGCAACCATGGCACGTTGGTAGGTTGCCCCAGCATTTTTCAACCCAAAAGGCATGACCTTGTAGCAGAAGGTGCCCCACTGAGTAACAAAAGTGGTCTTCTCCATGTCTTCAGGAGCCATCTTGATTTGATTATAACCGGAGAAACCGTCCATGAAGGAGAACACCTTATGCTGAGCAGTGTTGTCAACCAGAACGTCGATGTGAGGCAGAGGGAAGTCATCCTTAGGGCTCGCTCTGTTCAAATCCCTGTAATCAACACACATTCGGACCTTACCATCTTTCTTTAGCACCGGGACCACGTTGGCAACCCACTGAGGGTAAGAAGTCACTGCCAGAAAACCGGCGTCAAATTGTTTCATAACCTCAGCTTTGATTTTCTCGGACATCTCTGGACGCATACGGCGGATCTTCTGTTTTACCGGAGGGCAGTCTTCCTTGGTAGGCAAGTGATGAACCACAATGTCGGTATCCAACCCAGGCATATCTTCGTAAGACCAAGCAAAGATTTCCACATAGTCATGCAGCATCTGAATCAACCGTTGTTTCACACTGAGCTCCAGATTGGCACCAATCTTGACTTCCTTTCTGTCTGTCTCAGTACCCAGATTTACCGTTTCCACTAGCTCTTCATGTGGCTGAATGGCCCTCTCTTCCTGGAGTAGCAGTCTTGCAAGCTCACCAGGCACTTCGCAATCATCTTCACCTTCGTCTTCGGCTAAGTTGATCGGATTTTCAAAGTCATAACTGGCAGTAGCAAAGTCGTTATCAGTGAGATCCAGAGTGGATTGGGACCTGTATATGTGAGTGTGTGTAAATATAGCTGTTTTGCAATATATAATAAAGAAAGACAAGGAGCGCAAGATTTGAAATGCAAAAAAACGTCCAATGCTTTTATTGATGATATATGAAAATGACACACAAAAGCCCTTACAAATGAAGCCACGGTGCCCCGGGTAAGACACCGGGCCATAAAGTTTCAAATTATTATTTGTTACAAATTCAAAACAAAGGAGTTCATTACTGAGTGACAAAAGTAATAGGTATGAAGTCTTTCGCAGTCCAGTTGTTCGGTCCACCGTTGGTTGTGGGGTAGATCCAGCTGTCGAATTTAGATTCCTCCACGTCATCTTCAACAACATTTACTCCCGGGTTGCTAATGAACACAGGAGGTCTTCCAATCCTTGCCTTACGAACAGCCCTTTGAGCTTCTGCAGTGAAACCCAAACCAAACTTGTCAGTCTTCAGAGTGAAATCAGGAAGTCGGCCCCAGTTTGCACACTCACCCTTCTCAATAACAGCCCGGGCATCCTTTAAGGAAGCCATCTTCAAAGGAGAACCTTCAATCACAGTCTCTGCCGACGCCAGTGTCTGAGGAACCTCTTCAAAATGTTGGAATGGAGTCTCATTGAATTCCCCATCCATTTCTATGTACCAGAATGAGTTAAGGTGGTTGACCATATATTCTTCCTCCCCCTGAACTGTAACAATCTTTCCTCTGACCGGGTACTTCAGCTTCTGATGCAGTGTGGAGGTCACAGCTCCAGCCTTATGGATCCATGGACGACCCAGCAAACAAGAATATGACGGTCGGATGTCCATCACATAGAACATTGAATCAAAGACCTGAGAACCAACCCTGATTGGAATATCGACTTCTCCATGTACCATCCTTTTAGACCCATCAAAGGCCCAGACAACAATGTTACTTGGCTTCAGCTCTAAACCCTCACAATCCAGCCTATCTAGAGCTTTCTTGGGTAATACGTTCAACGAGGAACCAGTGTCAACCAGCACATGGGCAAGAGTAGTGCCCCTGCATTCAATAGAGACATGCAGGGCATCGTTATGGTTTTCCCTTTTGCAGTCAAATCAACGTCGGAGAAACCCAAACCATTATTAGCAGTTAAGTTGGCCACATAATCGATAAATTGGTCAGTTGACGTCTCTTGTGGCACGTGGGCCGTCTTCAGGAAGGTAATCAGAGCCTTGGCATGGGCCTCTGAACACAACAACAGTGATAGCATAGAAATTTTAGAGGGGGTGTGCCCCAGCTGCTCAACTACATTAAAATCACTCTTCTTGATAATCTTAAGAATCTCTTCCATCTCCTGCTTGGAAGCTTCAACGGTGGTTGTCTTTGGTGCCTCCGTATGGGCTGGCATATCAGTAGCGATCCCTTTGCCCCAAGCGTCAGATGACTCGGCAGCAGGGGTAGAACTAAGAACTTGGTCAGGAGGAGAAATAGGCACACTTGCAGGTGTGATGACAAAAGGTCTCTGGATAGCTGGAGGTGCAATATCTGGCGAGAAAAGCCTACCACTGCGAGTGACTTTGGCAGGCCCGGTGATGTTGCTGACGCCGGTACTAGTATCAAACTCTTGTTTAACTCTAAGCACATACACATCTGCCCCATAGTGCCATGGGACAGCTTTGTCGGATGTATAGGGGATGGGCCCCGGAACAGTAATCATTATGGGTGCCACCTTCTGAGCAGGCATGATTTTGACAGGCTTCTTTGAGGGAGTCTTAGGAGAGTTGTTGAAAATGGTTACAATGGATACTTCTTCAGTAGGAGTAGCAGGAACGGCAATCTTCTCGAACAAGATCTCTTTGTTATCCATAAGGCTTTGAATACCTGACTTCAAAGATGGACAACCAGCAGGTGAAACGGAACACAGATAGCAACCTTTACTACATCCCGGAAATAAACCGGCTAGCAACAGGTTCCTTTTGACAGTCAACAACAGAGTAACAATATCATTCACAGAGGCTACATACAGATCTTTCTCTACAGCATTCACTCCATGCTTGGGCATGGGAGCAGTCACAACATTGGGCCTTTCGGGTGCCTTGAACTCTATCTCTTTAGCATCAATAAGGTCCTGAACCTTATTCTTCAGAGCCCAACAATCATCTGTGTTATGCCCCGGGCTGTCAGAGTGGTAAGCACAACGGGCGTTGGGATTGTACTTTGGAGAGGTTGTGTTCACAATCTTCGGAGCTTCTCTCAGAGTTACCAGATTGGTTGACAGTAACTATGGCAATATCTGGGACAAGGTCATGCTGAGTCGAGTAAACTGCCTTTTAGGTCTCTCACCCCTTGGTTGGTTATACTGCTGAGGAGCAGCAGCAGGCTTTGAAATTACCACCGCGTTGACGGCTTGGCGGCGTTCCGGTTTATTTTGTCTCCTTGAACCATAAACAGCACTAGATTCTTTCTTGAACGGTTTCTTCTCAAAGCTCGAGGAGCTACCTTTCTGTATCTTCCCAGACTTGATACCAGCTTCTATTCTCTCACCATTCAGAATGAGGTCTGTAAATCCTGCAAAAGAATTTCCAATCAGATGGTTGAAAAACGGACCAGATAGGGTCCCCAAGAACATATCCACGAGTTCACGGTCAGTCAAAGGTGGCTTCACCCTTCCAACCAAGTCTCTCCACTTTTGAGCATACTCCTTAAATCCTTCACCCGTCCTTAGTGACATACCCTGGAGTTGGGTACGAGTAGGAGCAAGGTCGGAATTATACTGATACTTCTTATAGAACGTAGTAGCCAAGTCCTCCCAGTTACGAATACTGGCTCCATCCAGCTGATAGAACCACTTGAGTTGAGTCCCTGACAGACTATCCTGGAAGAAGTGGATCCACAAATTCTTGTCAGCTGTATAAGGTTGGATCTTCCTTACATACGATCGGAGGTGCAGCTTAGGATAGGAAGCTCCGTCGTATTTTGCAAAAGCAGGCGCCTTGAACTTATGTGGGATCACCACCCCAGAGGATAAGCCTAGGTCTCCAAAGTCCAACCCGGGCACATGTTGAATCTCTATAGCACTTAAGCGGTCCTCTAGCTGTTTGTACCTATCTTCAGCAAGAGGGTACTATTCATCATTATAATCCGTCTCGTTGTAGGAGACCATGGGACTAGGAACCCCTCTCTCTTTTGGACTGTCTTTCCCTACAGATGGGGTAGTCAGCTCAACCTCATTCTGTAGTGCATTCCTATATCTGCGTCTGGTATTGAACAAGACAATCCTCTTCTTCTTCTTCTTCTTCATAAGCAAGGTCTTCAACTCCTGTTGACCCTGGGCTAGGCTCATAACCATCTCTTGGAACTGGGCATTCTGGGCCTGGAGGGCCTTGATAGCTTGTTCATTAGTAGGTTCAGAAGTCATGATGATTGCTGAAATAAACAGCGAAGAAGATAAGTAACCTGTAAAAAGGGGTACCTGTTATGCACATGATGAATGGAATGCGTATGATTTATGTTTTCAAAGACAATCGGGATTCAACTTTGTAGACAAAAAGGAAACAAACTTTATTAGATTCATCTTTGGCATTTAAATTGTCCAACAAATTGCCCTTAGGTGTTACAAGAATGAAAATATTGAAAAGTAAACAAAAGCTATAAAAGAAACATCCAAGGCCTATCAGTGCTCTCATGGCCTCCTCTTCTCGGTGCAGATATAGTCATTCAGGGTCCGTTCGTTCTCCAATTGCTTAGTCAGCTTCTGGATTTTCCGTTCTTGTTCATTGAACCTTTCCCGATAAGAATCTCGTTCTTCCTGTAGTTGCGCCCAAGACCTCTTTAGTGTGTCAACATTAGTGGGTATCTGAAGAGGGAGAACAGTTGGAGGAACCCCGTCTCTATCAGGAACTTCAAGAGTAATAGGTCTGACAGCTTCGTATGGCATACCTAACTTCTGAGCACGGATGCGGACCCATCTGAAGTAGGATTCCATTGGTAGAGAAGTCTTCGGTCCCAACTCATGTGGGTCAGCTTTGTGAACTCTATCCCAAGCCCGGATGAATTTACGACGCAGATCGTCACTATCTACCTGAAATTCAAAACTGATGTGAGGTATCAACATCTCATGAGGCCCTGCTCTTCTGGCTCTTCCAAACTGACGGAGAGCTAAACATGGGTTATAAGATATTCCTCCCTGGGTTCCGATCAAAGGAACATTAGGATACTCTCCACAACAATCAATAACAGCCACCTCATCTAAACCTCTGAGAGTCCAAATGATATCATTATCAGTGAGAGACATTATCCTATGAGCCCAGCCTCTTCCTTCCTTGTTCTTCAGCACGAACTTAGGGAGGTGCGAGATAAACCACCTCACTAATAGAGGAGCACAACACCATAAGGTTCCCCATCTTCGGGCCGTACGAGCATAGAGTTGTTGAAGGATATCATCCAAGAGGGTGGGTACAGGGTTCCGAGAGATGAAGATCCTTATGGCGTTGACATTAACAAAGGTATCAGGATTTGGAAACAATACTAGACCATAGATTAAGAGAGCCAGGATGTCTTCGTACGCCCTGAAGTCTAAGTCATTCCAGAAACTATTAGCTTTGCCAACCAGAAACTTAGCCAAAAAGCCCTTAACTCCGCTTCTAGTCTCCCAGTTAGTCATTACCTCTTCGTTGGTCAAAGGAAGGGCTGCAGCAATCTCCTCAAGCCTAAGAGTCTTTTCCCAACCAGTGAATGAAGTCTGTTCTAAAACAGGGATACCAAGCAAATCAGAGAACTCTTCCGGGGTAGGGACCAGCTCGAAGTCTTGAAAGGTGAAGCAATGATATAGGGGATCATAAAACTGGGTCAGGACACTCATCAATTGTTGGTCCCACTTTGAAGTGACTAAACCGAGAAGAGAACCATGCCTCTTGATGAAGGAAGTAGTATTTGTAATTCTGTCAACCAATTCTTTAAGCAAATCAGGTGGGTGAACAAAGTTGAGTCGGATAGTATTCCTTCACACAGGCATCATGATGTCCTACAAAACAGAGCAAAGATGAAACCCTCTTGTCTTTGAAATGGGTTAGTCCTTTATGCAGGATGCATGAATTGTTATGATGGTATGATGTTATGATAAAGCACACCATAAGTATTCACAGAAGGCAAGCATGATAAGGCACACAAGTCACACAACACATCCCTTAGAGTTCAGGGCAGCATGAAGTTTAGGTACTACCCTCTTTCAGTTTCAGTTGGTTAAGACCTGTCCTAGAAAATAGTAATCGGGTTCTAGAGGATCTCAATATCACTGACTACCCTCAACCGGTCATAACTCCAGCTTCGCAACCTTTTCTTGCAGACGGAACCATCACGAGAGTTTAGCCTCAATGAGTGTAGCATACTGCTACTGTTCTATGGCCAAGTTGGGTCAATTTAAGGTTATAAGGTCAGTTGGTGCTTAATGACTCCTCAGAAGACCCATATTCTCCTCGTTCCACCATAAGGGATATCGGTACAGACCAAGGTGTCACACCAATGTAGCTACTGCTTCACCCGTGTCGGTCTACGCCGGACAGGTCCCTCACAGTTTATTGCTACCTAAAGGGTATTCCCTAGATCCGGGTTAGGATCTATGAAACTCCGATGCAAGCCCACAATATTAAAGCAAACAAGGCATACAATTGAAAACATAGAATGATCTAATCCTAAGGTACACCTCACTTATAGTGAATCCCCAGCAGAGTCGCCAGTTCTGTGATCGGTGGAAATAGAACTGACTGTTTTTTAATGCTGGTTCGCGAAATGTCGCAGTAAGCAAGAGTCGCCACCGTCTTTTATTTTCTCCAACAAGGAAAGGACAAAAGCACAGCAAAATTCCTTTTCGAGATGTTTCTCGGGTTTGGGAGGTAGATTATAGAAAGGGAAGGTGTTAGCACCCTTTCTATCCGTGGTTATCCACGGGCTCTTAGGTACTTGCTCACTATGTTTTCAAAATGTTCTGCTTTTCTTGTGTTTGTGAGTTTTGAAAAAAGGTTTGTTTTGAAAACTTCTAGGTAACTCTTGTATCAGTCCTCAAGAGTGTATGAAGTGTTTGTTTGAAAACTTTTGTCAGAAAAGTGTAAGTGCGAAAAGTTGTTTTTGTTTTGAAAGAGCAAGTACCCAGGAGAAATCTACCTACTCTAAAGAAATTAAGTTGTGTAAATGTCCTTTAGACAGTACCATCCCACTATTGAGAAGTATGTAGCACCGTCGTTGGAGTTATTCGGGTCAATTCGATTATAGGGACATGTGTGGTCACCAAAGCAATAGTAGGACGCCTTAGCGGTAACCCTAATGTCTTAGATCCTTTTTATCCGAGGCAACCGTTTTGAGGCAACTGGATCTTTAGACAGGAGGGCAACCTCTAAAACACCCTATACTCAATGACCACGTCGAGGCAACCAAGTGAGGCGTACCCTAGGAGTGGCATGTGCGAGTGTGTCAGGTTTCATGTTAAGTTATCTTTGCATATTTCATGGTGAGCTACGGGTTGATTTTAATTTTCAAGCAAGTCTTGTCATGCATAATTAACAGTTAATAATTTGCGGAAAGTAAATTGCGGAAAGTAAATCTACGCTATTACAAGGCGTCGGGTATTTACATCGCCAAAAACATAACCCTTGAAAAGTAAATTGCGAGAAAATAAAGAAAGCGGTAAAAAGGGGTCCTAATTATCTATTACATTCTCGGAGCAGATACATAAATATGATCAAAAATAATAGGCGCGAAAAGAAATTAAATTGGAAAAAGTCTTAGGGTTTTGACCCTTTTTGAGAAAAGAATGGAATTTTGGTCCTTTTTGCAATTAATTAAACCTAATTCTAATTAATTAATTAATTAAAAGGAAAAAAGTATTTTTACTTTTTTAGGTTTTTAATGAAAATAAAATAAAAAGGATTAAAATTGTCAAAAGAAAAACCCTAATTCTATGTTAATTTTATTTATTGTGAAAAAAAATCAAATTTAACCTAATTAACTAAATTAATTTGTCAGTATTTATTTACAAAATAATAATTAAAGGTGAAATTAATAAATAATAATAATTAAAAAAATATTTTATTCTCTGAATTTATTATGAAAATATAATTTGTTAGTTAATAATAATAATAATAATTATTAAATAGTAAAAACAATTAAAGAGAAAATATAAAAGAGAAAAAATAAGAAACAAAACCCAGGGGGTGTTGGGCCCAAATGGAGGCGAGAAAGCAACTTTCAGGCCCATTAAGCTACAAGCCTTGTTGACTTTCTGGCTCGTCCACACATGCATTGACTGGGAGTACCATGGTCTGCCAATCATGACCATTGGATTGATGCTTAAGGCCACTTGGCGCGCTGATCACTGGAGGTATATGGTAGAACGCCTTTGGAAGCCTGCATGAGAATATGTAAGAAAAAATAATAGAAGAGTTTTGGGGGACCTGGGAATCGAACCCAAGTCCTAACGCCTATTGAACACTTGGCCAACCACTCCACCAACTTGCTTCAGTCGTTAGTAAAATAACAAACAATTAATATATTGAGAAACACGCCACTAATGTTGTAAAACAAATAAAGCGCACGTGCTTTTGAATTAGCCAACCACGCATCACCACCTCATCATCGTCTTCCTTTGTTCCTGTAAAAAACAAATAGATAGTGGGGGTTTTTAACCCCCACAAAACATGATGACCAAAAATAGCGAATAGAGCTGTGCTCTATATAAATATTTCGCGAATAGTCCAGTGTGTTCGTCTTATTCTGACAGTTTCAACCATATAGCTTAGGGGTTCCAATTTTACTGGATTTGGAAAGCCCTAATTTAAAAACTCATGAACCCTAAAATTCGTTAATGGCAATTTGTGATTCTGCGTGTTATAATTCAATTAACCTGTACCATTAGCTTCATAGGAGTTCTAGCAATGCAAAACACACAAAAAATCACGTTAATGATGCATGAATCATAAGTTACGATTATGAAAGAAAATGTCAAACCGTGAGACTGTTCTTGATGATTCTTGTAGCTTTAAGGCTTGGTTTTAATTACAATACGTTTCTGGGAACCCCTGCAATAGATTAGAATTAATAAAAGCCTTTGAATCACGTTAGAATATGGAAATCAGTTTTCAAATTTCTTGAGTTTTTTTTAAAGTGGTTATGGCTTTCTTGCAGCAGCTTTCACGTCTGTGGCATTAGGGTTGGCTTGTGTACTTATAGTATAATAGAATTAGGTCACAATCTTGCAAAGAAATCCATGGAATTGATGTTTCAATATTTGATTGGAAATCACATCTTTTTGAATCTTTTTGATTGAAGAAACTTGCTAAACTTGGAGATTTTTGTCCCTTTGATTTGCACACGAATTTTCCAGCATATCTTGAGCATGTTTGCTTCACAAAAAGATTGAAAAATCAAATCTTTGTATTTTCCTACAATTTAAATTAATTAAATGAATTAAAATTGATTAAAAATCCAATTAATTAATAAAAATAATAAAATAAATTTAATTAGGCTTGATGGGTCGTGCATAGGCCATGGATAAAGTTTCAAGAAGAAATTTGAGGCCCATTAGCAAAAACAAAGTGTTTTGAGCAAAGTTGACTTTTGCAAATTCCTAAAAATTTCCCAACTTCTCCAATGCATATCTTGTTCAATTTTGATCATATGAACATGTTCTTTGACATTTTGGAAAGGTCTTGAAGTCCTCTAACCAATACCTTTGGTCCCATGTCATTTGGATTTACCAATCTCAAGTTACGGTCTTTGACTTAAAGTGCATTTTTGTTGACTTTTGAAATTGACCTATAATGTAGAAATTGATAACTTTTTATGAGAGCATTTCTTGGACTTGGAATGTGAAGATGAGTTGTAGGAAATGTCATCCCCTTCAAAATGAGCATTGGATGGGATTTTTCTGATGAACCATGAAAAAGTTATGCCTTGGTTAATATACAGTTGACTTTTTTGCTGTCCAAAAATAGCAACTTTTTGCATCTTGATGATTTTTGAGCCATGCTTGTGGAATCATGATCAAGACTTGATCAAATGATGATTGTGAACTCAAAATAAGATGTTGACCAAAATTTCTGACTTTTGACTGCAAAATGACCATTTTGCCCCTGCAGTTGACTGTAGAGCAAATAGGGCTTTTGACTGTGCAAATTGGCATTGTGAGTCTTGAAACTTGACATGTAGATGCTTGAGGATGTATGTAGGCCTATGAGACTTGATTGAGCCATTGAAAACCTCAAATTCATTGAAGGAACCAAAACCCTAATTTTGACTGGCTTAGGAGGTATTTGGACTGTGCAATCCTTGAGAAAATCTTGAGCAATTTGAGATGATTCTTGAGGAACCTTGAAGAATATGGGAGGGCAAATTTTGGGGTACAACAGTTGCCCCTGTTCAATCTTCTTAAACCTGAGGATGTAGATTGGCTTGCATTCCTTTCGTGATCCGAAGGTGGAAGATGATTGAACACTAAAGTGCCTAGAAATTTGCACTCGCATAGTGTAGTATTAGCAATGTGATGTCGGGAATGGGCTTATAGATGCCATTTGGAGGGATGTTGGATAGGAGTGGAGATGGGCTTAAGGATGCCATACAAGAATGATTGTTGAATTGTTTGAGTTGGTCGAGTAGATAGTTGTCCTGTCTGGTTTCAGGTATTAATCTACAATCCGTCGTTCACAGCTATTTCCTGGCTAGTTACAGGTGTTGATCTGGAACTTAAGAAGGCTAGCCGATGAGATAGTTTTCCTGTCTGGTTTCAGGTATTAATCTCTGATCTGAGAAAGAAATATGGTTTCCTGGCCTGCTACAGGTATTGATCTTCAATCTCTTCATGTAGATAACTTTCCTATCTGGTTTCAGGTATAGATCTACAATCGCTCATAGATATGCCCTAGCTAGATACAGGTATCGAATCTAGAACTTCCAAAGGTTGGTCAAGATAGATTTCCTGGCTGGATACAGGTGTAGATCTCTGACCTGAGAAATAAAGATGACTTCCTGGCTTGCTAAAGGTGTTGGTCTTCAATCTCTTCATGTAGATAACTTTCCTGTCTGGTTTCAGGTATAGATCTACAATCAATCGCTCACAAATATGCCCTGGCTAGATACAGGTATCGAATCTGGAACTTCAAAAGGTTGGTCAAGATAGCTTTCCTGGCTGGATACAGGTGTAGATCTCTGACCTGAGAAATAAAGATGACTTCCTGGCTTGCTATAGGTATTGATCTTCAATCTCTTCATGTAGATAACTTTCCTGTCTGGTTTCAGGTATAGATCTACAATCAATCGCTCACAGATATGCCCTGGCTAGATACAGGTATCGAATCTGGAACTTCAAAAGGTTGGTCAAGATAGCTTTCCTGGATGGATACAGGTGTAGATCTCTGACCGGAGAAATAAAGATGACTTCCTGGCTTGCTACAGGTATTGATCTTCAATCTCTTCAACGTAGATAACTTTCCTGTCTGGTTACAGGTATAGATCTACAATTAGTCGCTCACAGATATGCCCTGGCTAGATACAGGTATCGAATCTGGAACTTCAAAAGGTTGGTCAAGATAGCTTTCCTGGCTGGATATAGGTATAGATCTCTGACCTGAGAAATAAAGATGACTTCCTGGCTTGTTACAGGTATTGATCTTCAATCTCTTCATGTAGATAACTTTCCTGTATGGTTTCAGGTATAGATCTACAATTACTCGCTCACAGATATGCCCTGGCTAGATACAGGTATCGAATCTGGAACTTCAAAAGGTTGGTCAAGATAGCTTTCCTGGCTGGATACAGGTGTAGATCTCTGACCTGAGAAAGAATGATGGTTTCCTGGCTTGCTACAGGTATTGATCTTCAATCTCTTCATGCAGATACTTTCCTGGCTAGATACAGGTATCGAATCTACAATCAATCGCTCACAGATATGCCCTGGCTAGATACAGGTATCGAATCTAGAACCGCGAAAGTTGATAGTAATCATCTTTGGATTGACCTTTTTCCTGAAAATGCAAAACATTAGTTGCATGCAATATCATGATGCATGAAATGCATGATGTTCTCAAAATGAGATTTGTATGATATAATGCGTATATGCAGGTATCATGATGTATGACAATGTGATGTTTATGAATGTATCTTCGTCTGGGAAAATAAATCCTTGGCGAATGCTGGGAAGTTTGTTGGATCCTGGGCTAATGTTGAAGAGTAGAGTTCTTCGTTTCCGCTGGGGATGCTGAACGAAGATGATCGCGAGAATAAACCGGTAGGAAAGGATGACTCCGTTGGGGAATAAACCTGGTGAAGAGATTACTCTGCGGGGAATTACTCTGTGGGGAAAAGGTACTTCGCTGAGATTTTAATGATAACTCCGATGGGGATACTGTTGATATGCTTTGTTGGGGGATTTTGATGAACTCCGCTGGGGGATAGAAAGAACTTTGCTGGGGACGTCTTTCCATTGCAATTTGCTGAGGATAACCCAGTTAGACCCTGGTGGGGAGTAACCTTCTGAATAAAGCTGTGGAAACGTATTTGCACTATGCAGGGGACAAGCTTCCACAATCTACTGGGTAAGATGATTCAACTCTCCTGGGGAAACTTTTGGACTGTATTGGGAAATGGCTCCACTGGGGGTATCTTGTATTCCGCCAGGGAACAATCTTATATTTCGTCGAGGAATATTAAGACTGTCGGGGATGCTTGCTGAGGAATATTTGTATACTCCGCTGGGGAATATTAAGATCTTCTGGGGGTACCCAACTTTTCCAGGACTGGTGGTAGACCAACTCTGCTCGGGGGAGAGTATTGCTGACTTGCTGGTGATACTGTGCCTTTTTAGGGCTGATGGGAGACCAACTCTGCTTGGGAGTGATGCTGACTTGTTGGTGATATTGTGCCTTCTCAGGGCTGATGGGAGACCAACTCTGCTCGGGGAGAGTATCGCTGACTCTTGTCTTACTCTGCAGGGAATGAAGGTATCTTGGTCACATTCTTCAGCCGAACCTACCTTGGTACCTTGGTGGACAGAGCAACTAGATTGCTTAGACAATTCTTATTGCCCCTGTTTCCGATGTCACCCGTAATTAGTCCTTTGTTTCTCATGCAAATATTTATGAACATCAATTAATGTCAAATGCATATATCAAAAATGAACATTGGACGTTATTTGCAAAACAAAACAGATAAAGGAAAAACAATTTGCAATTTATCTGGAAAATAGCCTTATATTGATTTTAAAATTTGCCTGTAAATAGGCGTTTTGTACAGGAGGCTGACGTCCTAGTAAGAGAACGCCGCCGAACAAAATAGAGTTTATACAATTTGTGAAAAGGAAAACAAAACAGCTATGTGAAAAAATCCCATTGGGTTCCAACTCTGCTATCTCCTTTATGTCTTTGAGCGTCTCATCACTTTGCTGCTTAGTTGAAGATGAAGCTGATCGATTGGTGCCGTTTGAGCCTGGTAGTTGATACCGAAGTCTGGATGCAGGGTGATCCAATGAGACATAGTATTACGCTTATACCTAACTTTTGCCTGGACCTACCTTTCGGGTTTTCAGTCCACCGGGATACCCATTTTTTCCCAAGCCGCCTTTTCAGGTTTTCGACTTGCCGGGTGTACAAATTTTTTTATTTTCATCCCTTATTTTTGCCCGAACCCTTTTGGTTCGCCGGGAAGCCCTTATTTTTGCCTAGGCCAGTCGACCTAGCGGGTCTTTAATCATGCGTAGTATCTTTTTACTATGTCTGCATTGGCGGGGTGAGGAAGGTCATCACCACCCACGGTGGTTAGAATCATAGCTCCTCCTGAGAAGATATGCTTAACCATAAATGGCCCTTTGTACGTAGGGGTCCATTTTCCCCTGGGATCACCTTGAGGTAGAATGATGCGCTTGATTACCAGGTCCCCAACTTGATACTCTTGTCGTCTGACTTTCTTGTTAAATGCCTTGATCATTCGTTTTTGGTACATCGGACCATGACAAATAGCAGTGAGTCTCTTCTCGTCGATTAGGTTTAATTGATAAAGCCGAGTCTGGATCCAGTCATCTTCACTTAAACCTCCATCCTTCATTATCCGGAGAGAGGGTATCTGAACTTCAATGGGTAGGAATGCCTCCATGCCGTATACCAAGGAAAAGGGGGTTGCCCCTGTTGACGTCCGTGCTGAGGTACGATACCCATGAAGAACAAACGGTAACATCTTGTGCCAATCTTTGTAGGTCACTGTCATCTTCTGCACAATCTTCTTAATGTTTTTATTAGCTGCTTCGATAGCCCCATTCATCTTCGGCCGGTAAGGAGAAGAGTTATGATGCTGTATTTTGAATTGCTCGCAGAGCTCAGTGATCATCTTGTTGTTAAGATTGGTACCATTATCCGTAATGATCCTTGCAGGTACACCGTATCGACAGATCATGTTATGCCGAATGAACTGTGCCACGACATTCTTGGTTACGGTGGCAAAGGAAGCTGCTTCAACCCACTTCGTAAAGTAATCAATCGCTACCAGGATGAAGCGATGCCCGTTGGAAGCCGTAGGTATGATCTCGCCGATCATATCGATGCCCCACATTGCAAAAGGCCAAGGTGCCGTCAAGATGTTCAGAGGAACTGGAGGAATGTGCACCTTATCAGCATAGATCTGGCATTTGTGGCACGTCCGAGAATGTTGGTAACAGTCGGCTTCTATTGTGGACCAGTAATACCCTGCCCAAAGGATTTTCTTTGCCATGGTGTGTCCACTGGAATGAGTTCCGAATGTACCTTCATGCAGTTCTGCCATGATCCTTTCTGCTTCAGTCTTATCCACATAACGCAGTAGAGTTGAATCATGGTTTCATTTGTAAAGAATGCCATTGCTGAGGAAGAATTTTGCCGCGAACCTTCTCAGAAATTTCTTGTCATTAACGGATGCGCCCTCGGGGTATTATTGAGCTTCAAGATACCTCTTCACTTCGTGATACCAAGGTTTTTCTGTTACCTCTTCGGTCTCAAGATCACAATAATGTGCAGGTTCGTCCAATTTCCAAATAATGATCGGGGAGCCTCGTTGTCCCATTTGACTTTGAACATAGAAGACATCGTAGCTAACGCGTCCGCCAACTGATTCTCCTCTCTTGAGAAATGTTCAAAGGTTATCTCCTCGAAATGGGGAAGCAACGTCAATACATACTCCCTGTAAGGAATAAGATTTGGGTGTTTCGTATCCCACTCACCTTTGATCTGACTGATCACGAGAGTGGAATCTCCGAAGACACTCAGAAACTTAATCCTTAGGTCAATTGCAGCTCGAAGAACCATGATGCATGCTTCATATTCCGCCATGTTGTTGGTGCAGTTGAAACATAGTCGGGCGGTAAGTGGAGTATGAGAGCCTTTTGGAGATATAATCACAGCGCCGATACCGTTACCCAAAGCGTTTGAGGCTCCGTCAAAGTGCATAGACCATCAGGATCCTTCCTCAGGTCCTTCATCCGGTACAGGTATTTCACAATCAGTCACTACCATGATATTCTCGTCTGGAAATTCAAAGTTCATAGATTGGTAGTCATCCACTGCCTGATGTGCCAAGTGGTCTGCCAACACACTTCCCTTGATTGCTTTTTAAGTTGTGTACTGGATGTCATATTCAGTCAAGATCATATGCCATCTTGCTATTCTTCCGGACAAGGCAGGCTTTTCGAAGATGTATTTGATTGGATCCATTTTTGAAATCAACAGAGTAGTGTGAGTCAACATATACTGTCTCAGCCAGCGAGCAGCCCATACCAAAGTGCAGCAAGTTTTCTCGAGCAGCGAGTATCGGGTCTCACAGTCAGTAAACTTTTTGCTAAGGTAATAAATAGCGTGCTCTTTTCGGCCAGACTCGTCATGCTGCCCCAGCACATACCCCATTGAGCTGTCAAGTACTGTCAAGTATAAGATTAGTGGTCTCCCTTCAACCGGTGGCATAAGGATGGGTGGCTCTTGGAGATACTCTTTGATTCTTTCGAAAGCGGCCTGAAATTCATCATTCCAACGTACTACTTGATCTTTCTTCAGTAGCTTGAAGATTGGTTCACAGGTAGCAGTTAGATGCGAGATGAATCGGGGCAATGTAGTTTAGCCGTCCTAGAAATCCTCTGACTTCTTTCTCTGTCTTGGGAACTGGCATCTCTTGTATGGCTTTCACTTTTGCAGGGTCAACTTGAATACCTTTGTCGCTTACGACGAAGCCCAGTAATTTTCCAGATCTCACCCCGAAGGTGCACTTGTTCGGGTTCAACCTCATCTTGTACAACTTCAATCGGTCAAACAGCTTCTGTAAATGGTCAAGGTGTTCCTCCTTAGTTTGGGACCTTGCGATCATATCGTCGACGTATACTTCAATTTCATGATGGATCATGTCATGAAACAGAGCAACCATGGCACGTTGGTAGGTTGCCCCAGCATTTTTCAACCCAAAAGGCATGACCTTGTAGCAGAAGGTGCCCCACTGAGTAACAAAAGTGGTCTTCTCCATGTCTTCAGGAGCCATCTTGATTTGATTATAACCGGAGAAACCGTCCATGAAGGAGAACACCTTATGCTGAGCAGTGTTGTCAACCAGAACGTCGATGTGAGGCAGAGGGAAGTCATCCTTAGGGCTCGCCCTGTTCAAATCCCTGTAATCAACACACATTCGGACCTTACCATCTTTCTTTGGCACCGGGACCACGTTGGCAACCCACTGAGGGTAAGAAGTCACTACCAGAAAACCGGTGTCAAATTGTTTCATAACCTCAGCTTTGATTTTCTCGGACATCTCTGGACGCATACGGCGGATCTTCTGTTTTACCGGAGGGCAGTCTTCCTTGGTAGGCAAGTGATGAACCATAATGTCGGTATCCAACCCAGGCATATCTTCGTAAGACCAAGCAAATATTTCCACATAGTCATGCAGCATCTGAATCAACCGTTGTTTCACACTGAGCTCCAGATTGGCACCAATCTTGACTTCCTTTCTGTCTGTCTCAGTACCCAGATTTACCGTTTCCACTAGCTCTTCATGTGGCTGAATGGACCTCTCTTCCTGGAGTAGCAGTCTTGCAAGCTCACCAGGCACTTCGCAATCATCTTCACCTTCGTCTTCGGCTAAGTTGATCGGATTTTCGAAGTCATAACTGGCAGTAGCAGAGTCGTTATCAGTGAGATCCAGAGTGGATTGGGACCTGTATATGTGAGTGTGTGTAAATATAGCTGTTTTGCAATATATAATAAAGAAAGACAAGGAGCGCAAGATTTGAAATGCAAAAAAACGTCCAATGCTTTTATTGATGATATATGAAAATGACACACAAAAGCCCTCACAAATGAAGCCACGGTGCCCCGGGTAAGACACCGGGCCATAAAGTTTCAAATTATTGTTTGTTACAAATTCAAAACAAAGGAGTTCATTACTGAGTGACAAAAGTAATAGGTATGAAGTCTTTCGCACTCCAGTTGTTTGGTCCACCGTTGGTTGTGGGGTAGATCCAGCTGTCGAATTTAGATTCCTCCATGTCATCTTCAACAACATTTACTCCCGGGTTGCTGATGAGAACAGGAGGTCTTCCAATCCTTGCCTTACGAACAGCCCTTTGAGCTTCTGCAGTGAAACCCAAACCAAACTTGTCAGTCTTCGGAGTGAAATCAGGAAGTCGGCCCCAGTTTGCACACTCACCCTTCTCAATAACAGCCCGGGCATCCTTTAAGGAAGCCATCTTCAAAGGAGAACCTTCAATCACAGTCTCTGCCGACGCCAGTGTCTGAGGAACCTCTTCAAAATGTTGGAATGGAGTCTCATTGAATTCCCCATCCATTTCTATGTACCAGAATGAGTTAAGGTGGCTGACCATATATTCTTCCTCCCCCTGAACTGTAACAATCTTTCCTCTGACCGGGTACTTCAGCTTCTGATGCAGTGTGGAGGTCACAGCTCCAGCCTTATGGATCCATGGACGACCCAGCAAACAAGAATAGGACGGTCGGATGTCCATCACATAGAACATTGAATCAAAGACCTGAGAACCAACCCTGATTGGAATATCGACTTCTCCATGTACCATCCTTTTAGACCCGTCAAAGGCCCGGACAACAATGTTACTTGGCTTCAGCTCTAAACCCTCACAATCCAGCCTATCTAGAGCTTTCTTGGGTAATACGTTCAACGAGGAACCAGTGTCAACCAGCACATGGGCAAGAGTAGTGCCCCTGCATTCAATGGAGACATGCAGGGCATCGTTATGGTTTTTCCCTTTTGCAGTCAAATCAGCGTCGGAGAAACCCAAACCATTATCAGCAGTTAAGTTGGCCACACAATCGATAAATTGGTCAGCTGACGTCTCTTGTGGCACGTGGGTCGTCTTCAGGAAGGTAATCAGAGCCTTGGCATGGGCCTCTGAACACAACAACAGTGATAGCATAGAAATTTTAGAGGGGGCGTGCCCCAACTGCTCAACTACATTAAAATCACTCTTCTTGATAATCTTAAGAATCTCTTCCATCTCCTGCTTGGAAGCTTCAACGGTGGTTTTAGAAGGCTGATAACTTGAGTTTTCGGACTCCGCTTGAGGTGCTGTTTGAAGAATTGAATAGCTAATGCGATGAACTTCATTCTTAAGGATTAAAATGAAGAATAGGAAGGATAATCATAGTATCTAAATTAGGATTTGAATTAGTTCCCGTGTTGATCGTTATGTTGATTTTTGGTGAAGAATGATGAGGATGAAATGTTTATAGAGTGTTGTTTGGGTTGTAGCAGTAGGATTAATGGTGAGAATGATGCAATATTACAGGGTAGTGATATGTAGAGGTTTGGTGATTTAGAAGTAAGCCTTAGATGATCAATTAATTATAGGCAATATTATGCTATAGGCCTATGGCCAATGTTGCGAGATTGGTGAATTGTTGTTGTGTTGTTGTTGTGGTTGAGTTACTGTGAACTATGATGATATATGATGTTTGATAAATTATGATGATATATGATGTTTGATGAATTATGATGAGATGTGATTTTTGATGAATTATGATGATATACGATGTTTATGAAAGATGTTGAGATGCCTCTAATAATTGGCAGCTTTTAAGATATAGGCTTTTGGCCGATGATGATGTTGTGTTGAGATGTTAATAATTATGGTGTTGTCATTACATTCATGATGGTGTCGCATACATTGCATTTCAAGATGGAGCTTATGCTTGTTAAGATGGCATGTATTGGCGAATATTAAGATGTTTATTGGCAGATTTTTAAGATGGGAGTTCTGCTCCAATGGTACCACATGCATTTGCATAGTATTGAGTTGCATTATACGATTGCATAAAGAAGTTGTGAATTGATGTGATGAATGTGTATATTGTTGATATTTTCAGTTGCGGTTATTATTGATTATAATATGAGAAGTGGTGATGTTATGTGATCTAATTTAATATATTAATTATCATACGCTTTATTATATTGTTAGATATCTCACCCCTTCTGTTTGAATGTTACCCTTACGTTGGTAACGTGCAGGTAATCAAGAGTGAAGGTTGTATACCTTCAGTAGTTCGAGTCGGTGTCATTGCTCTGATATGTAACACTCGGGGGGGGGGGGGGGGGGGACGCTTGTTGCTTTTGATTGTTGAGTATTCAGTTGTTGAACTTTAAGTTGATTAATATTAAATATGTGTTGTTTTTAAGTTGCTATAACGATGATAAAGATGTTATCAAGAATTCTACTGCGTAGATGTTAAATTGTTGAATTATTTAATTAAAGTATTTATGCTGATGGTTCATCCGAAGTTTTAAAGTGTTATGTATCCACGATGAATGCAATGAGTTTTTAATGATGAATTTGTAGAATCCTGATTCATTTGCGTGAATGATTTTATAACTCTGATTTATTTAAATAATTGTCGGGTAGAATTTGGGTGTTACAAAATACATTCTAAGTCAAAGAGTTTCAGCCACAAATCTCTATTTTAAGCTTTGTTGTAGATCCAATGGGAGAATTAAATCTACTTCTCAAAACGAAGTTTATGAAGGCTAAAGTTTGCATGGCACTTCATCTACTCACTCACATAATGTTTCAATGAAAAAGAAGAATATAGTCGGGTTTGGGTCGGGTCGTCCTGGGTCTGAGGATCCTCACAACTTAATTGTTGGTTTGATGAGGGGTAGTACGAGCAAGCACTATGTTTCCAAGTTAGTGATTATCGTAAATAAGGGGTAAAAAGTTTAAGTTAAAAATAATATTCGTGTGTCTCTTGATTTGTCGTATGTGACCCTTTATATAAGGATTTGTTAGGGTTTCTAAAGACCCATAACCTTTAGCGTCAATCATAGTCGTCCGAGAGGCAGATATCAATATACAATTTGTTCATTTATCTGACGATCCTGCTTTTACACAAGTCCTAGAACTTTTCGCTCAATAATGAATATAAATATTTTTTTCTCTGACATCATCGATCTGGCGTCACTCTATCATAAATATATATTTCCAGACCCATGCCTAAATGATAAGATTGATCAGGTGCATTCTTCCACCCATTATAAATACTATTTTTTGGCGCCAATTACAAGTACAAAACTCATTCTTCAAATATTCTCTTCCACTCTCAACTTCATGATAAGTAACTTGAGTGTCTGCATGTTAATCATGTAGGTAGCTAGACACATGATATTAGGACCGTAACTCTGTCACAACTACCACTCCGACTATATTCTATGATTAACATTTAATTACAATAAGAAATATATATATATATATATATATATATATATATATATATATATATATATATATATATATATATATATATATATATATATATATATATATATATATATATATATATATATATATATATATATATATATATATATATATATATATATATATATATATATACACACTAGACGTCCACCCGTGTGATGCACGATAAATTATATTAAATTATTATTTATAATTGATAAAAATTAAAGATATATTTTTGAATCGAATTAAATAATTTATTTTAATAAAAAATGATGAGGATTAGATAGTTACACACAAAGGTATCAAAGTTATTAAAGATAAAAGCATCAAATTATTTTTCCATGATCAGATGAATTCAAACAAAAATCACATATATTTATGTTATAGTGTCTCCAAAATAATATTTTTGAATTGTGGCCTCAAATTTGTGCTTTTGATGTTATATGTTTTTTTTAAATATTTTTTTATGTAATAATAAAAAAATTAGGCCCTTAAAAATTTGAAACCTAATGCTATAGCTTATTGCATATGTTAATAATTGGACTTGAAAATTATATTTGATTAGCTTTTATTTATATTTGAGATGAAAACATTAACAAAAATATTATAGTTTTAAACCGTAAAAAAAATAAAAACAATAAAAGTAACAAAGAATAAGAGTTTTTTAAGCCATCCTCTCCCACAATTTAACTTTTTCAACAATATTTTTTTTATAAATAAAGGCATTTTGTGATTTCAAAATTTATAGAATTAGTTGAAGCTAAGCTTGATCATGATAATTAAATTTGTATATCTTAAAGTCAAATAAAAATACAATTAAAACAATATTTTTTAAAATTAAAACGATATAATTGAGGATAAAAAAGAATAACAATCTAAAAGTTAAGAAAGTACACAATATCATCGTCATTCATATGTTATATCACTCACACAATTATTTCAATTCTCTTTCTTTCATCAATTCTTCTTTTGCAACAAATTTATACCTAAACAAACATAACTTAATTATTCAATACTAAAAAAATTAAGAATAAAAGAAAATAAAAACCAAAAAACAAAGACAAATTACAAAATATTAACAATAATGAGACAATATGATTGAAGAATACCTTAATTATGTGTTCATCTATTCACACGATGTTAATCCTTGAAAAACACAAAATATATAAAATGATAGAAAATATTATATAAATATAATTTAGTATGATCTGAAATTGTAAACATTGTGAAAAGAATAAAAATAATAAAGAGAGGGATGAAGAAGATGAGACAACATGATTTAAGAATACCTTAATTATATGTTCTTTCATATTCACTTGATGTTATTTCCTGAAAGAAAAAAAATATATAAAAGAATTCTTCCATTCACTTGATATTAATTCCTGAAAAATAAAATATATAAAAGGATTAAAACACTATATTAGTATAATTTAGTATGATATGAAATTGTAAAAATTATGAAAAAAAATAAAATTAAAGAGAGAATGTTGAAGGAAAACAAATTTCTTAATTATTATGAAACACAAAGAATACATATAACACAAAATACACAAAATGAGTTTGAATGAAAAAAAGTTAATGACCACTACATGAAATAGTGGTGATAATTGTGGTTTTGTAAATCTACACAAAATGATTATAGAATGAAAAAGAAGTTAATAACCACTACATGAGACAGTGGTGGTAGTAATGGTTTTGCAAATCTAAGAATTTATTTTTTAAATATTATTTTTATAAATAATAAATAAATAAATAAATGAAGAATTAAAATGTTGAATGTAAGAATGATAGTTTTTCAAATCCATACTTTTAAAAAATAAATAAATAAATAAATATTTAAATTATGAATATGAGTGATTTTAGTTAATAAATAAACCAAATAATAAATATTAATAAAATAAATTATGAAGATGGTTCTTGGCAAAAAATACTTAAATTTTGGAATATTGAAATGATGGTTTTTCAAATCCACAATTTAAAATAAATAAATAAATAAATAATTTTGCCACAATTTTAAAAAATTAATAAATAAATCAATCCTTAAATTATGAGAATGGGTGATTTTAGTTAATAATAAATAAAATATAAAATAAAATTTTAAATTATTGAAATTAGTTATTTTAATTAATAATAAATAAATAAATAATTAATTAATTAATTAATATTAATATTTATTAAATTAACTTCAGTTTTGACTCTAATTTTTTTTAAGAAACTTAACAATTTTTAACTGGGCAAAGGGCATAATGCAATGTCATGATAATGTCTGTCCATTTTAGCAACGACAACAGAAATGGGCTAGATTGATGATTGCAATGTTTATCCACATATACAAACAAGAGGGTTTAATTTTGTTATATACATCAAACACTGTACAATCTCGTCATTTGTGTTTGAGCAAAAATGTGTTGTTGGCAGCCAGAACCCATGGCTTTGAAATCATGTCATCTAGGTTTTCATCATTCATTGTGTTTTGTACAATTTTATTGGCTAGTTTTGGCAATATGCAAATTGATATATTTGTTTATTTTCTTTTATTTTTATTATCATTGTTTGAAGTCTCTCATGTTTTCTAGTTGCAACTCCATTATTCACGAAAAATAAATAAATAGTCACGTGCAAGTACCTATCTGATGATAAACCTTGTCGGGTTTGAAATAACAAATATCTTATATGTTAATAGATGTTTAAGCAAAACAGCACATGGTGTGGCCTAAATTGCAATTAGTGAGCCTAATAAAGGTTGGACTAATAATATTAGTATATAAGAAATTTTATCTCATTTTCATAAAATTAAACTTTCACACGTACAATATATGAATAAGTTAAATTTTATGTATAACTTCACCCCACAAATTTTTTTATCCTTTGGAAATTTTAAGTCATCACCCCCAAAAACTTTCTTTTTCTAAAACATTTAAAGTTTTTGGGTAGTAAAAAGTATGTCAAAATACTTTTAAGAAGGTTTTATAGAAATTTATTTGTGTCTTAATTGTGGATAAATCTAAGTTTTTGTAGGTAAAAAATTGTTCATTGAAATATACAAAAAGGGAATTTTAAAATTTTTTCGCAACTTAATTGTGAATAAGTCTAAGTTTTCGTAGATAAACTGGTATATGGGATATATTAGAAAAAAATATTTTATTAGAATTAGAATTCGATCTTCCGATAACAATGTTAAACCCTGATTTGATAATATGCATGCAAACCCGTTGAAAAATATGTTCGCGCAAAGTAAGCTCATGTTTATTAGTACACTATATTTCAATATCAACGTGGACAAGTAATTCTGGATCACCATCCTTAGACGCATTAACTTTGATGACAAAAGTATGGTAGACTATAACTACAACCAATAAAAAATAAGACAGTTTCAATCAACATTCAACAAATTAGAATTTTAAATTCCTGACCAAACTTTCAGTAATATGGATTTTAATTTTCGGACTATGCATTCATGTTACAGTAAAAAAATAGATTATCTAAATGAAGATCAATGATATACATGTACAATACTTGTAAATCCAAACAATTTTGTATGTTTTTATGTCTAAATACAATAGAGTTGTGTTTTCAAGTGAAAATCTTGATACAAATGCGTGAAATTTTTGAAAGAGTTTAGAGATATTTGAGTTATGATCATGAGTATACACCTGCAAGGTTTTGCAAAAAAAAATTCCCAATTGAATATGTTCTGATTCCAATTGTCGAAGGGTGTATACAAATTTTGTAATCTAACATATTTTTTCTTTGATACATGTGGGTTTCTAATGAAGAGAATTATTGTATTTTGGTGCGTCCAAAAATCTCTAGACGATACAGAAGGGTATTTTTGGGTTGGCAATTTCTTTTCCCACCCTTGCATATTCTTCTAAGCCCCTGACAAAAAGTCAAAAATCCCCTATAAATTCGGAGATGCATCTCCGAACCCACAATTTTCACACAAAATAAGCGTTAATTGTTGAGCACCCATCACTTTGTCAAAATGTAATTCGGAGATGCATCTCCAAATGTGTTTCATGGTTTATTCGCAGATGCATCTCCGAATTAACCCTTATTTTCAAACTAAGAGAAATTTTTGAGGATGCATCTCTGAAAGTTTTTAATGTATATATATCCCACGCTAGACCCTCCCTCTCCTCCTTCTTCATTTTATGAAAAAATTTCTTCCCCTATTGGAGCTCTTAAGCAACCTTGTTCCATTCAGTTTTTGAAGCAACAAGAGAACCTCTACTTCAATCTTAACAATCCTAACTCACTCCACAATCTGCATTGAACATTATTCTTCCTTATCAACACTTATTTGAGTAAGTTTTTCATTTAACTTATTTTGATTTTTGATTAATGTATTAGGTAAAATAGTTTACTTTGAATGTATTAGGTAGTATTAGAATTCAGAATAGGTAATGTTACAAACATGCATTACAATTTTGATGCATTTTGGATTGTTAGAGAATAAATATGAACAAATTTTGTCATTGAAGCAGAACACGAAGCTTTTTCGGAGATGCATCTCCGAATTTGGTCCTTCCTGCTTCATAATTTACAGAATTTGAAACTAATGTCTTTGTTTGATTTTTTTTAGGAGAATGACTACAAATAATAATAGAATGATACTCCGGACATGAAACCTTAACCGCGTCCACTTTCCGCGAGAGGGCTCTTCAACGTGAGCATGCTAGAGCTATGCGAGAACCGTCCCACCTAGGCCTCATGATGGAGAAACATCCACTTCTAAGAGTCGCCTATCACATGGCTCCCCATCCTAGGCTCACGTACACCAAGAGGAGGCTCCAACTACACATGATGGCTTTCCTCCACTTGTTAACCCTTATCCAGGAGGGCCCATTAACACTTCATTACTAATATATTTTGGAGACCATGTTGCTCCACATGTCTGGGCTGGAGAGGTATATTTGTTAATGATTGTTATTTTTTTGTCTTAACCAAATTCAATTAGACTAATGTTGTTATACGATTGTTTGAAATCTATTAATCATGCCACAAATATTTACAATCTTCATCAGCCTAAGGATGAGTGATTTCAAAGTGTGCTAAGATACTCCAGTCTTGGCGGTCTGTATTCCTCCATATATAAAACCATCAGCAATGGCATGTCAGGGGATTTTTTCTGAGAGATGACACAAAGAAAATTCATACTTCCATTTCCCCATTGGCGAGATGACAATTACACTTGATGACGTCTCTTTCCTTCTACATATTCCCATCATAGGTATGTTACTTGATCATTCAAGGATCAAATGCAATGAGCCCCAGGAGAAGATGGCGATTTATTTGGAAGTTGATACAGTGGATGTCCTGATGCAATGTGAGAATACCAGAGGTGTTCATGCTAAATTTTCATACTTGTGGAAGCTATATGCTGAAAACTTGGAGTTGGCCGAGGAAGCAGGTGATGATGAACTACGTGTTACATACCACATGGAATGTGCTTTTATGTGTTTCTTCATCTTCTTGGTTGAAACTTCCATGTTTGTGGATAAAAGTGCAATCTACGTAGATGTGGCATACATATACCTTAGTATTTCATATACTTGAAGGTCATTCATGAATGGAACTAGGGGCTGCATGCTTGGTATACATGTACGCTAAGTTGAGCGAAGGTTCTCTTTGGAAGACAAAGCAAATGACAAGCTTCTGCATCCTACTAACGGTAATTTTCATAACCACTATTAATTTTTAAAGCAATTTTTTATACTTGTTACTAATGTTTTTTTCTTATTCATTTTCAAGGATACATTTTATCCCACTTTCACCGCATACACGGGTTTGATCGTGTGCTAGGCTATACTGAAGATTGCCCATGTGCTTGCCTGTATTTCCTCCATATAGGGAATGATGTTGTGTGGCTATTCCATGTGTATATTCATAGAACTCAGTGTGATGACATCATCTAGACACTATACGCCACTCAATGGGACACTATTCCCTTCTACCCTATTTCATAACTCTGGAAGGTTGGCATGTGGGAGTAATTTGATGTACATTTATCTGCCGAAGCAATGCATACGTCAGTTTGGGTTTATGCAGATCATTCTAAGATCCATTTTGGTGGATTCTCTTATCAGCATTGTCCGCAGACATTTTGATGATATACTGGCGAATTACGAGAGTCATCTAGTACCAGAGGAGTATGTTAACCACTAGTCAGTTGCATTGTGGCGAGGGTTACATGACTTGATTCTATTTTGGGGCACACCCTATCATGACACCGTACACTTTTGGAAGTCCACTTAGGCATGCTCATAAGGGGATCTTGGAGAATAAGTAGGCCATAGATGACCATGTCATTAATGTGTTGTCGATCTGTCAGATTATTATGCAGATTACGAGAGAGGGCATGTAGTTTGGGCTATTTCAGAGAGGTGGTGATGATGTTGTTGCCCTAGCATGTTTCATTCTTACTGAGGCACATAATACCTTGGGTTACATGCGACAAAAGATGATCCATGGGTTAGGATTATGCGTACACAGTAGGTTATGCTTTTTTATGCATTTTTAGATTTTTTTCTTAGTATTTTCTATACATTGAGAACTATGTTTGCAATATTATGACTTTTTGTTTTAATTAATACATTACCTTATTTTGAGACTTTAATGTTTAAATTAAATTATGGTTTATGGAATTGTTAGTTTGATTAAAATAACTTTGAATTAAAAAAAAAATACAAACGTATACATTGTTTGTGCCCACATCGCATGCATGGAAGTTTTCAGATATGCATCTCCGAAATCAGAGTTTTCAAAGATGCATATATGAATAAACCCCAAATATATTCGCAGATGTATCTCCGAACCAAATATTTGCAAAAATGATTTATGATGCATTCAAAAATGCATCATCAAACATTTCTGAAGGTATTTTTGAATTTTCAGAGGTGCGGTTCACAAATCAATGGTGAAAAAAGAAGCTGCCTTTCGGGTTTTCCTCTTATTTTTGTGGACTTAAGCCTAGGGGATTTTTTTAACCCACCCCATAGTTTTCTAGTGCACCACGTGAAATTCCAAAAATGTCCCTGGAAATCATAAATGCATTTTTGGTACACACCAAAACCTGGATTTTGGTGAACGAGACCCTACGTATCAATTGAAAACTAATCGAAAATACAACTTCGGTTGGACTCGAAACTGTATTTATGGAATTGCCCCAAATGCACACAATTTTCTGACTGAGAAACACAAGCTAACACGCAGATACAAACCAAAAATGTATTTATGGGAGGTATTGTAGTTGTATTTCCTGTTTGTGTAATAACTTAAACATGCACTACCTCTTCCCCTTCCTCATCTTCAGAAACAGTTTGAAAAGTAAAACACTCAGCATACAAATCCACAACCCTCTCAAACTCTATTGTATCAAAATCAATCCATTTCGCAAAAAAATCATCAGGGATCATCAAGCATCACTTACACTTCAGTGTTCAAGCAGATTCAAGCAATCAAAATCATCATTTGTAAGTTATTTTTGAGCTTTTTGTAGTTTATGTAATTTCACCTATAACTCGTGTTTTAGGGTAGAAAATTTAAGTTTCTTTAGTGTTTGCAATGTTAGGAGTCATAAGAAATGCGTTAGGTATGTCTTTTTTACGACCAATGACCATTTTTTTTGTGGTCATTGGGACTAAGCTTTGTCATTGACGAAGCAGTAAAGTTACAGGTGTAACACCCCTTCTAATAAACCCCCAATTAACGATGTAAATAAAATCAGAGAAAATAAAATTTGCACGGAAGGAGTGTCACAACATCAATTCACATATTCAAGAAAAACAGATATGACATATTCGTCACTTTAATCATTTAAACACATAATATCTTCATGACATATACTTTCTTTTTCGTACAAATGCAATGGAATCATAATAATATTATCTTCTCCAAAGGAGGAATCAAAGTATAAAATTCAAGGCATTAAGCCATATGGTTCATACACCAATCATGTTATCAAGTCATAATATACATACATCAACATATAATCAAAACAATGGATTATATACAAGTATAATCCATATACAAAAATATGAGTTTGAATGCGGACACTAAACCCCCAGTGTTACAATCAGAGCATCGACTCGATAACCAAAAAGTAACGGACTACACGCATAAATACATCCGCTAAGTCCTAGTGTCGCGCACTACCATCATCGGTACCTGAACAATGCCGTAGCAAGCATTTTTCCAACAGAAGGGTAAGAATTCCAATAAATATAAAGTATGTAATTAAAGCAATGCATAAAATATAAATATTAGGAATCCTTCACCTTACATAAACATATATAATATATTAGTAACGTATTTATTTCACCTAATCACACACTTGGTAATTATTTAAGAATCAATTCGAAAACAATTCTGACACATAAACCACACGATTAATTCAATTCTCATAAACTCATAATATAACAATTATGCATGTGACTCATGACACGACACAAAGAATGCGAATACGGTACCGACTTGTGGACCCAAGGTTCCACCACCTATATTTCCACATAGGATCAAGGCCTCTACGTTTATTTCCCATCTAGGATCAACGTCTATAATTGTGAATCCAAAGTTTCACCGCTTATATTTCCACATAGGATCAAAGCCTCTACGCCTATTTCCAATTAAGGATCAACGTCTATAAAATGTGAACCCACCATTTCACCGTCTATGTCTCAAGACCAACCATGCCATGCAATGTACAATTGATCACTTGTATGGAATTAAGACCACTCCCGGCCTTAACATACATATTCCAACACAATGAAATACCAACAATTGTACATGCATTGCAATTATATTTACACATCAAGTAACATACAAATTTAAACAAGTTACTTCATAAATATATTTAAAACAAACACAATTCCGACCAGTCTCCGAAAATGTCGCAATCTCGAAAAATAACTCAACCATAATTACCTACGCGTTTAACTTAGTTACCCCGTCAAATTTCATTAATTTCCGGATAACTAATTTTACCGTCTAAACCGGCTAATTCGAAACAAACACAATTCCGATCGGTCTCCGAAAACGCCACAATCTCAAAAAATAACTCAACCATAATTACCTACGCGTTTAACTTAGTTATCCCGTCAAATTTCATTAATTTCCGGATAACTAATTTTACCGTCTAAACCGACTAATTCGAAACAAACACAATTCTGATCGGTCTCCGAAAACGTCGCAATCTCGAAAAATAACTCAACCATAATTACCTACGTGTTTAACTTAGTTACCCGTCAAATTTCATTAATTTATGGATAACTAATTTTACCGTCTAAATTGGCTAATTCGAAACAAATACAATTCCGATCGGTCTCCGAAAACGTCGCAATCTCGAAAAATAACTCAACTATAATTACCTACGCGTTTAACTTAGTTACCCCGTCAAATTTCATTAATTTTCAGATAACTAATTTTACCGTCTAAACTGGCTAATATTATATTGATTTCAAAAATAGTGATAAGTTTATGGAAAGAAACCACTCTACTGCTCCGATTTTTCATTAGTTGGAAAACTTTTCCATTACAACAATAACACAGAACAATCTCAGAACATTTTCTTCTCTATTTCAACCTAAATCCTAAACCGAAAAACCGAAATCAAATGCAATAAAAACATACAAGATATTTATAGGAAGTCTAACCCTTACCGATTAGTCTCCGGAACGAGCTTTTCGGTTGATTCTGACAACTTTCCCCTTCTCCCAAACCTTAGGTTTTCTCCTCTTTTTCTTCTCTTCTTCTTCTTTATCCCTATTCCTCTCTTTCTGGTTTTTCTATCTTTTTCTCCAACTACTACTACCACTATTTATTTTATTTATTAAAACTAAATCTTATTATTTAATTAAACTAAATCTTTATATAATTAAATAAATACTTTAATAATTTCATTATTTCCAATTAATCAACCTAACACATATTAATATATACACACACCAAAATACGATATTATCTTATAAAAATAATCATTTTTCGATAAACTGAATAAACCAATATAATCAACTATCGGACCGAATAACCGGCTAAATAATTATCGATTGACCAAAATAAATATCAACCGGTCATTTTTAGAAAATAATAATATAAATAATATTAATTAAAACTATTGGAAATCACATACCGGCCAAGTAGTATACTACCGATTAAGTAAATATAATTTATCAAGATAAATATTATTATATCGAATACTATTTCCCGGTCAAACCGATTAAATCCGACTTTATTTCAAACGGTCAAATTCCAATAATAATTTTATTCCTAATATTATTGTTCCGGTAACTGACTCACATTAAATCTCTAGTTAACCGAATAAAATTCAACTCTATTTGATAATCCGATAGCACTTCTCAAACGATACCGACGATCTGATTAATTACCAAACTTCATCTAAATTAAATAATTAATCCTTATTTAATTTAATTAACTAATTAGTTAAATTCGGGTTGTTACAACTCTCCCCCACTTACAAATTTTCGCCCTCGAAAATACGACTGAGACAAACCACACTGAACCTGCTCATGTATCCGTCCACCCAATTCTCACTTCCACCAAGTAACATACGAAAGACACCAAAAGACGCAGACATCTTCTTAACATCAAGATCCAACAAAACACATTGTCGAGGTGCAGGGCCCATACCATGCACTCGTCAATAAACTGACGACACCAAGAATAACCAAGTCGAGAACACACTGGTTCACTCGAGATTCCAGACACAACAAGGTCGTTACCATCACCACGGTAGCACCCCCTCGATTCCTTATCCAGTGTAATTAATTAAAACCTCAAATCATTCTATCACTCGCGCATAACTGATTTGTGATACCTCACGCTTCCACTGCGCACTCAGATAGCCTGCAACTATCTAACTTACGACCCTCACATCCAATTTCTGTCTGCTTACTACTTACTCCAATCTCATCGTCCAAATAAACACATCTGAATAATACAACTATCATGATACATCACAACCTCTGATCCATCAATTCTAAAATCTTCTCTTCGATTTCGATTAATCAACATACATTGCTCCCTAAAGATACGACAGTATCCTACTTTCTCAAATCTTGTCCACAATCACTTAGACTTCCAACCTCAAAAGCTTAACTCTGGAGAAACCTCCTTGTTACGTCCCACTCAATTCTCACACCACCGTATCGAAAACTGCACAAACTTTTCATTCACGACGTCAACTATCACCTTCAACTTACCAAACAGGAACCCAATCCAAAAATCACTTTCTCAAAAATCTTAACCATTGTCGCAGTCTCATACCCTATTCCTTTGGAATTAACGTTAACTCATACTCTTGCAATAACCAAACAGTTCAAATCCAGAACCACAACGTCATACTTCTCGAGTCCAACACGAATGCTATCGCAACCGGCTCCAATCGCAAGTACAATACTCTTCCTCATAAACCATAGATCATCTTAAAGTACTTGAGGCTACCAAGTCGTCCCAAGATACTTCACCGCCAAAAATCATCTTAATCACAATCCAATAATCCACCATGGTTATCAATAACCGACAAAATCCATATTGTAGAAGTACATGATTTCACTTCGACTCTCTAAACTTACATCTCAGTAAGTACTTCCAAAACGACTCTGAATTCACCTTCTTAAATCCATTGATTCCTCAAACCAGATTTTTCTGACTTTCTTTAGTATCATCTATGATACTCTTAATGATCCCCACAATTAGATGCAGTCTCTTTACAAACCGTACTCAACTTCGAATCGTTTCCAACAATTCAAATCTCGATCTCTCATAGTCCCTACATACATACAACTAAAATCTTCATGTTTCCAAACGAATGCAACCGCATCAAACTTTAACTCAAACGTCCGACAAAATCTTCTCATGAAAGCCCTGCTGTTCCAAGTCACAATTTACACTTATCAGCTCTACGCTAAAACACTCCTTAAGTCCAAAATGAAACGTCTCGGTACACTGCACCGAACTAAGCACCACCAAAATAAATGTGTTCCTTAATCTCTTCATAACTCATAATAATCCACTCCACACTGCAAAGTCCAAATAACAACTCGACCTCTCTAGTCAACAACATCCATACCAAAACCAACTTATGAAGGGTCTTCAATCGAATTCAATATAAAAACCATCCAAAACAAGGAAACTTCTATTTCTCAGAAATAACTTCTCAGAGCTTCCACAAGGTGCAAATCAAATCTTCACGGCTACTCGAAATGTCGCCAATCCATAATGCTTATTCCAAAATTAATTATCCATAGACACAATTGTAACTCTTACAGCTACTCATGAGAGCAATGTTTATATATTCCATAATTATGCACGATGTATTAGTCATCCTACCGATATAACTGAATACTCGTCATAACTATACCTTATCCCAAACATCCTTCTGAATATTCTCCAGCCTTCACATGAACTGTCGATAAACAATCTTCAAATCAAACTCACTAAATACAACAACTCTCAATGATTGATTCCTCCAAATATCACTCCCAAGAGTAGATTCTTATCCTCAACATTCATTATGATCCTTTATTTGAAGTGACTCACAACCTCGGCAATTTCGTTCTCCACGAACAACACAACAGGCGCATTCCACGGCGACTCATTCGAACGAAGAAACTTCTCCTCAAATAAATCCTCAAGTTGACTCTTCAACTTTCTCAATCTAGAAGCATACCTCT
This sequence comes from Vicia faba, assembly GCA_948472305.1. Taxonomy (NCBI): domain Eukaryota; kingdom Viridiplantae; phylum Streptophyta; class Magnoliopsida; order Fabales; family Fabaceae; genus Vicia; species Vicia faba. The sequence continues at coordinate 238,221,526 of OX451741.1, read as the reverse complement.
TATAGGCATTCCTTGAATTCGAACTAGCTCTAGTAATAAAACCCACTAAGACTTCATCTTGCACTCTCACACTGTTCCACTTACTTCATCACAAAACACTTCATAAAAAAAATTACATCCAATAGGTCACATGCCTTTATCTTGCTCTCACCAAGATCCAAATCTCTCGTTACGTAAACCATAATGCTTCTCTCCTTGCCGACTCAACTAATTTTACACACTGTCAAGCTGGCACAATAAGTCCATCCCATCCAACACGACCCTGACTACTATCAACAAGAGATTAAGGGTGATCAGTTCCTTAATTTGTCAATAGATAGTCAACAATCATGACAGTGGCATCAACCATCGTTACCAAACCACAATAGTGTCTTCAATCTTACTCTTCAAGCTACTTAAACATAACCATGCTTGAAGCATCAACTGCTCGACAATACTTATATCTTACAATCCGCGGTACACTGAACCAACCTCTTGCACAACACTTAGGAGAAGAAACTTCTCCCTCACTTATTTCACATGTACCTCTGCAGACAACTAAAAGGAAACAAGCAAGTACCGACAGTGTTTCACACACATGTCGTATACTAGAAGGGAGTAAACACATAAACAACCTGGCCGATAGACCAACCTGCTCTGATACCACTATTGTAACACCCCTTCTAATAAACCCCCAATTAACAATGTAAATAAAATCACAGAAAATAAATTTTGCAGGGAAGGAGTGTCACAACATCAATTCACATATTCAAGAAAAACGGACATGGCATATTCGTCACTTTAATCATTTAAACACATAATACCTTCATGACATATACTTTCTTTTTTGTGCAAATGCAATGGAATCATAATAATATTATCTTCTCCAAAGGAGGAATCAAAGTATAAAATTCAAGGCATTAACCCATATGGTTCATACACCAATCATGTTATCAAGTCATAATATACATACATCAACATATAATCAAAACAATGGATTATATACAAGTATAATCTATATACAAAAATATGAGTTCGAATGCAGACACTAAACCCCTAGTGTTACAATCAGAGCATCGACTCGATAACCAAAAAGTAACGGACTACACGCCCAAATGCATCCGCTAAGTCCTAGTGTCGCGCACTACCATCATCGGTACCTGAACAATGTCGTAGCAAGCATTTTCCAACAGAAGGGTAAGAATTCCAATAAATATAAAGTATGTAATTAAAGCAATGCATAAAATATAAATATTAGGAATCCTTCATCTTACATAAACATATATAATATATTAGTAACGTATTTATTTCACCTAATCACACACTTGGTAATTATTTAAGAATCAATCCGAAAACAATTCCGACACATAAATCACACGATTAATCTAATTCACATAAACTTATAATATAACAATTATGCATGTGACTCATGACACGACACAAAGAATGCGAATGCGGTACTGACTTGTGGACCCAAGGTTCCACCGCTTATATTTCCATATAGGATCAAGGTCTCTACGTCTATTTCCCATCTAGGATCAATGTCTATAATTGTGAACCCAAAGTTTCACCGCTTATATTTCCACATAGGATCAAAGCCTCTACGCCTATTTCCAATTAAGGATCAACGTCTATAAAATGTGAATCCACCGTTTCACCGTCTATGTCTCATGACCAACCATGCCATGCAATGTATGTAACACCCCTTCTAAATACCCAAATTAATAGTAAAGATTAAAATCAGAGAAATAAAATTGCACGGAAGGGATGCCACAATACACATCACATTCCAAAGTTTTTAAGGAAAAACAGACAGGGTATGTTTGAAAGTATAAGCATTCCAACACAAAACAAACATACTATAAATATTTACTTCATTCTCTCGTGCAAACGCAACGGAGTTTCATAATTTCACATCATCTCCATTTATGGAGGAATCAAAACATAATTCAAGGCATCAAGCCATCATAATTCACATAAGCATATATTATCAAGTCTCACATATACAAAACATCATATACACGAATAAGGATTATATACATCATAATCCAACTACAAAGTAATCGGGTTCGACACTAATAAATTCCCCCCCCCCCCCCCATGTGTTACTACCAGAGCATCGACTCGACTCTAATCAAATAAAACAGATTGCAATCCAATGCATCCGTTAGCTAGCGCCTCGCGCTACCGTCCTCGGTACCTGCACAATGCCATCAAAAGCATTGGCCAACAAAAGGGTAAGAATTCCAATAATCATATAACATATAATTTTAAGTAAATGAAATGGCAATAATTAAAGCAATACATAATGATCATGTTCATTTTATCACCCGTAGCATCCTTACTCAAGGAATCCATTTCCAACACATTAACCATGTAAACCGATTATCCGAATACTCACACCCTTGACACATAACCATAATTCAAACAACAACAATATTGGCACATAATCAAACACATCAACACACATACATATCATGCACAATTATACATGTGACTCACAACACAACTCAACGTATGCAAATGCGGTACCGACTCGTGGACCCAAAGTTCCACCACCTATATTTCCCTTCCGGATCAAGGTCACTACGTCTTTTCCCACAATAGGGTCACCGTCTAGATATTGTGGACCCAAAGTTCCACCACCTATATTTCCCTTCCGGATCAAGGTCACTACGTCTTTTCCCACAATAGGGTCACCGTCTATATATTGTGGACCCAAAGTTCCACCACCTATATTTCCCTTCCGGATCAAGGTCACTACGTCTTTTCCCACAATAGGGTCACCGTCTATATATTGTGGACCCAAAGTTCCACCGTCTCTGTTTCAAGACCACCATGCCATGCAATGTACAATATAACCAATGCATGCAATTAAGACTCACAATGATCTTAACATACACATGCCATCAAATCCAACCAATGGAACATCAACTATTGTACATGCATGCATACATATAATTTATCAATCTCAACGTCAAGTAAAATGTATACAAATAAGATTACTTACTCAACCAAAACATAAACCATCAACTATCAACAATTCCAAATCGGAAAGTATATTTCAACAATATCAATATGATCATCACATCATCATGTACAAGGACATATATCATCATTATCAACAAAAATCATTTAGTCATGAACAATTCATCACAAGCCTCCCATATCATCATGTAGCATCATCGTTTTCATACAAACATGCATATTAAACATAAGCATACATGTTGTCATACCCAATCATTCAAACCATATCAAAACATAATGCATTTTGCATTTGATGTATAACTCACAAGATCATTCATTTAGTACACCAAACATCACCAAACACGTCACTAAAATACATAACAATCAAATTCACCTATAAACATAAACACTTTCTCCAATAATAACTTATTAAAATAAGCTCTTAAAGCTACCTAATTCCTCATAATCATATAGAAAATTTCACTAGCTTTCCAACGCATCAAACGGCGCCTAAATCGGAGTTACGGTTCAAAAGTTATGGCCGAAACGATTTTTGGGAAATACCAAGTCAGAGCTTCAACACGGGCACCCGTGTGCTGCAACACGGCCCGTGTTGTGAAGCCTGCGCGAAAATCTCATTCTTTTGAGTTTTTATCATTCCACTACCATGGTTTTCTTTCCCATTTCAATACTCTTAATTTCTACAAGCTAGCACCTAATACACCCACAAACCATACTCCTAATCCAACTTCTCTAAACCATTCTAACAATCAACCAACAAAACCCTATAAAATCAACTATCCATTTTACCCCCAAATCCAAAATATATTTACCAAAACCTAACAATATGAGATGGAGAATCAAACCCCTTACCTTGGTGTGGGTTTTCTTGAAACAAGATGATGAAGATGTTGTAACTCCACCCTAGCTTCCTTTCTTCTCTTCTCCTCTTTTCTTTCTTCTTTCTCCTCTCTTCTTTTCTTCTTCCTCTACTCTTACTAACTTTCCTTCTCTCTTTTATAAAACTCCCTTCTACTACTAACTTTCCTCCCTCTATCTTTCTAAAATTGTAATTTGGCCCCAACAATTATTTAATTCAAATTATAATATATAACCCTATTAAACAATATTACATTAAATAGTATTTATTCTATATAAACCTAATCATGCCAATTAATCAAACAAAGCCAAATATTACTACACACCAAATTAATATTACTCAAAATAGTATTTTATCATTATGAATATTTTTACTTTAAATAGCCGGATTAACATTTAATCGAAAACGGGGTGTTACAATGTACAATTGACCACTTGTATGCAATTAAAACCACTCCCGACCTTAACATACACATACCACATATTCTAACACAATGAAATACCAACAATTGTACATGCATTGCAATTATATTTACACATCAAGTAACATACAAGTTTAAACAAGTTACTTCATAAATATATTCAAAACAAACACAATTCTGATCGATCTCCGAAAACATCGCAATCTCGAAAAATAACTCAACCATAATTACCTACACGTTTAACTTAGTTACCCCATCAAATTTCATTAATTTCCGGATAACTAATTTTACTGTCTAAACCGGCTAATTCGAAACAAACACAATTCCGATCAATCTCCAAAAACGTCGCAATCTCGAAAAATAACTCAACCATAATTACCTACGCGTTTAACTTAGTTACCCCGTCAAATTTCATTAATTTCCATATAACTAATTTTACCGTCTAAACCAGCTAATTCGAAACAAACACAATTCTGATCGGTCTCCGAAAACGTCGCAATCTCGAAAAATAACTCAACCATAATTACCTACACGTTTAACTTAGTTACCCCATCAAATTTCATTAATTTCCGGATAACTAATTTTACCTTCTAAACCGACTAATTTGAAACAAACACAATTCTGATCGGTCTCCGAAAACGTCGCAATCTTGAAAAATAACTCAACCATAATTACCCATGCGTTTAACTTAGTTACCCCGTCAAATTTCACTAATTTCCGAATAACTAATTTTATCGTCTAAACCGGCTAATATTATATTGATTTCAAAAATAGTGATAAGTTTATGGAAAGAAACCACTCTACTGCAATGATTTTTCATTAGTTGGAAAACTTTTCCATTACAACAACAACAACACAGAACAATCTCAGAACATTTTCTTCTCTATTCCGACCTAAATCCTAAACCAAAAAACCGAAATCAAATGCAATAAAAACATACAAGATATTTATAGGAAGTCTAACCCTTACCGATTAATCTCCGGAACGAGCTTTTCGGTTGATTCCGGCAACTTTTCCCCTTCTCCCAAACCTTAGGTTTTCTCCTCTTTTTCTTCTCTTCTTCTTCTCTATCCCTATTCCTCTCTTTCTGATTTTTCTATCTTTTTCTCCAACCACTATGTGATCGGTGGATCTGGAACTGACTGTTTAACGCTGGTTCGCGAAATGTCGCGGAAGCAAGAGTCGCCACCGTCTTTTATTTTCTCCAATTGGAAAGGACAAAAGCACAGAAAAATTCCTTTAAAGAGATTGCTCTCGGTTCGGGAGGTAGGTTATAGAAAGGGAAGGTGTTAGCACCCTTTCTATCCATGGTTATCCATGGGCTCTTAGATACTTGCTCAATGTGTTTTCAAAATTGTTTGTTTGCTTTTCAATGTGGGTTTCAAAAATATTCTTTGAAAAGTTTCAGTTCAACTCATACGTCAGAGTGTTTGAAAAGTTTGTTTGAAAGTTTTTTGAAAGTGTGTGGGTGAAAAAGGGTTTTTGTTTTGTTTGAAATTAGAGCAAGTATCCTTGAGAACCTACCTATCCTAAGGAATTCGTCTGTGTAAATGTCCTTTAAAGTAGTGCCATCCCACCATTGAGAGGTAGGTAGCACCACCGTTGGAGGTGTTCGGGTCAATTCGAGTTCGTAGGGACATGGTGATCACCGGAGCAATGGGAAGACACCTTAGAAGCTACCCTCATGCCAGGTTCCCGGATCATGAGGACTTACTAAGACGTCCTCTACTCGACGATCACCTTTCGAAAGGCAACAGTGAGGCGTACCCTAGGGGTGGTGTGTGAATTGTGTGTCATTTTCAGTTTATTGTTTGTCTTGTCATGCATTGGTGATCTAACGATTCGATTTTATTTTTGGGCATTCATTCTTTCATGTTATTGTTTAACAGTTAAATGTGCGGGAATTTAAAGTGCGGAAAAGATAAAAGTCCTACGCTATTACAAAGGCGAGGGTCTACAACGCCAAATTAATCCAGACCCGTTTTAAAATAAATTGCAGAAAAGAAATGTCTAATAGCTATTACACGGCTTTGGTACATATACATAATTATTTACAAAAGAAATAAATGAAACGCGCGAAAAAAAGAAAATAATCAAATGCGAGGGCGTTGAACCCTTTAAAAGAATTAAAATAATTAAGTTATCTAAAATTAAAATTAAATGAAAAATGGTATTTTTGTGTTTTTTAGATTTAAAAGAAAAAAAAAAAAAAAGTTAATTAAAATTAAAATCCTAGTTCTAATGTCTTTTAAGTTTATTATGAAAATATTGACTTTTAACCTAATTTAATTCTAAATTAATTTATGTGCATTAAATAAATAAATAATATTATTATTAAAAAAAAGAAAATAAAAAGTTATTAAACCTAAACTCTATTTTTTTGGATTTTAGTTATTAAAAGAATTAAAATCTAACCTAAAATGCAACCCTAGTTTAATTATGAAAAACACTAATACTATGGCAAAAAACAAGGAAAGTTAAAAGGAAAAAGTCATTAACCTAATTCTAGGTTTTTGTTTTTGATTTTTATTAAAAGGAATTAAAGTTGACAACTTAATTAAAACTAAGTAATTACAAGTATTTATTTAGAAAATAATTAAAATAAAAATTATATTTTTTATTTTGGTCCTTTTTATTTTTATGATGTTTTTGTATTTTGATTAAAAAATTAAATAAAACAAATAATTAAAATAATATAACAATTAAAATAAATGATTAAAAGATATAAGAAAATAAATTAAATGGGCAAACCAGGGGGGGGTAGACCCCAGAATTGGAGGTGCAGATTTGAAAAAGCCTGGCCCATTTGCTTGAAATCCATTGACTTTTTTGATCCAGTGTGATGCATTTGACTGAAGCGTAGCATATTTCCCAATCCTTGCCTTTGATGTGGGTGCTCAGGGACACGTGGATGAGCTGATTTTGAAGTGCATGGTGAGTCTTCAATGTTATGCTGCATGGGAATTCAAGTGAAAAAATAATATGAGAAATGTGTGAGACCTGGGGTTTGAACCCAGGTCATGAGAGTCCCTAGCGCACGTCCCTGCCAGCTGAGCCACGTTGATTTCATTTAATATAATATGGTTAATAAATAACAAAAGAAAAAGGTTAGTGCTTTTTAAAACGCGCGCAAATTCAAACTCCTCCAATCCACTTGTGCCACGCCATCATCTCTTTCATTTTCCTGAAACACAAAGAAAAAAGGCAACGGTTTTGAAACGTAGCATTAGGCAGTCTTCCAAGAAATAGCGAATAGGCCTGTGTATCTCATAAATTTGTCGCGACCATATCTTCTTCTTCGTCTCTAAACACTGAGTTCAACCATGGTGGTCATGGGCCATAATTTTTCCTCTATGCAAAATCCCTAATTTAAGAAAACTGTAACCCTAGGATTCGAAAATGGTGGATTAGCGTATGATTAACAAAAATGAAATTAAACACCATGAATAGTTTGGAAACTTCACATGGAACAAGAATATACTATTGAAATGCAATGAAGATGCTTAAAATGGAGAATACGATTTCAAATATTTTGCTGTACAGTTTGAGTTGTCACCACTGTTTCGTCGCGTTTTGATTGATGTTAGGAAGTGGAATGCCTTCAGAAATGCCTCAGGATGCTAATGGTATATGAATCAAGGCTTGAAAAGTCCTTCCAGCCCTGATTTCAGATTTTTGTGTTTTAAGGAGAAATTTTTATCTTCAAAAGCTTGTTTGGGCGCAGCTTCTTATGTCCTCAGCCTAGGGTTTGACTTAGTGATTATGCTGGAGTGGAATTGGCTTGCTAACTCACCTTAATTCAAGCTTGTGAGAGAATTGGTCTTAGGGTTTCTTCCATTAACCAAGTTTCCTTCTTTTTAGCCAAAACCTAGACTTAGTGTGCAAATGAACCCTAGCCTGATTTCTTGAGTTGGTTCATGATACATAGAAATTGTCCCAGTTCACATGACACTATTCCATTGGTTTTTGAATTTTATTTGAATTTTCAAAGATTAAAAATGAATTAAATCATCAAAAATTAAATAAAATAAAAAAATCAATATTTGGTCTTGAAACTAATCATGGGACACGTGTGTGGCATGACAAGGATGAACCAAGTGGAAAAAATGGGGCCCTTTTGTCAAAAATTGGATTTTCAAAGATAGTTGACTTTTGCCATTTCACAAAAATTTCCCAACTTCTACAAGGCATAACTTGCTCAATTTTTAAGCTTTTCACATGTTCTTGGACATTTTGGAAAGGTCTTTGAGTCCTTTAACCAATGCCTTTGGTCCCATGTCATTTTGATTTACCAATCTCAAGTTATGGTCTTTGACTTAAAGTCCCTTTTTGTTGACTTTTGAAAATGACCTATAATGTTGAAATTGATAACTTTTTGTGAGAGCATTTCTTGGACTTGAAGTATGAAGATGAGTTGTAGGAAATGTCTTTCTCTTCAAAATGAGCTTTGGATGGAATTTTTCTGATAACCCATGTGAAAGTTATGCCCTGGTCAATTTCAGTTGACTTTTTCAGCTGTCCAAATATAGCAATTTTTGCATCTTTGATGATTTCTGAGCCAAACTTTGAAAATCATGATCAAGCATTGATCAAATGATGTTTGTGGCTTCAAAATGATATATTGACCAAAAATTTGAACTTTTGACTGTCAAATGACCATTTTGCCCCTACAGTTGACTGTAGTGCAATTTAGGGTTTTGACTGTGCAATCTTGAGCTGAATGCCTTGAAACTTGATATGAGGATGCTTGACCATGTTTGTAAGCATATGAGACTTGATTGAGCCTTTGAACACTTCCTTTTCTTGATCAACACACAAACCCTAGTTTTGACTGTATGGAGGCCTTTGCATTGTGCAACTCTTGGGGAATTTTGTAGCTTGGCTTGGCAGTTTATTGGAGAATATGGGAGGGCAAATTTTGGGGTACAACAGTTGCCCCTGTTCAATCTTCTTAGACCTGAGGATGGAGATTGGCTGACGTGCCTTTTGTAATCCGAGGGTAGAAGATGATTGGACACTAGAGTGCCCAGAAATTTGCGCTCACATGGTAGCAGTGCGGTGGGGGAATGGGCTTATAGATGCCATTTAGAGATTGATGGGTAGGATGATGGGCTTATAGATGCCATCTGGATGTTGATCGCGTAAGAGATTCCTTAGCGAGAACCTGCATACCTGCAAAAGAAAATGAGTACCTGACACGTCGCAGGAGCTGGTTTTCAGATGCTTGGTATAGATATGTCCTGACTGGTTACAGGAGCTGGGTCTGGATCTTCAAACGGTGATGAAGTTGTCTCTACTGACTGGTTGTTTCCAAGGACGAGTGGTCTTTAACGATGGGTGTCTATAGCGACTAGTGTCTATGACGAATGTCTATAACGACAAGTGTCTACACTGACGAGTGTCTATCACGACGAGCGTCTATCACGACGAGTGTCTATCACGACGAGGGTCTATCACAACGAGTGTCTATCACGACGAGTGTCTATCACGACGAGTGTCTATCACGACGAGTGTCTATCACGACGAGTGTCTATCACGACGAGTGTCTATCACGACGAGTGTCTATCACGACGAGTGTCTATCACGACGAGTGTCTATCACGACGAGTGTCTATCACGACGAGTGTCTATCACGACGAGTGTCTATCACGACGAGTGTCTATCACGACGAGTGTCTATCACGACGAGTGTCTATCACGACGAGTGTCTATCACGACGAGTGTCTATCACGACGAGTGTCTATCACGACGAGTGTCTATCACGAAGAGTGTCTATCACGACGAGTGTCTATCACGACGAGTGTCTATCACGACGAGTGTCTATCACGACGAGTGTCTATCACGACGAGTGTCTATCACGACGAGTGTCTATCACGACGAGTGTCTATCACGACGAGTGTCTATCACGACGAGTGTCTATCACGACGAGTGTCTATCACGACGAGTGTCTATCACGACGAGTGTATATCACGACGAGTGTCTATCACGACGAGTGTCTATCACGACGAGTGTCTATAACGACGAGTTGTATCAGAGGAATCTTTAGGCATTGATTTAAACTGGATTTGTATTCTTTGACCGGATTTGTCTCTTATGACGGGATTTGTCTTTTCTGACGGTGTTTTGTCTATTTTGACATAGCTGATCATTCAACTGTATCCTTCCTGAAAGGTAAAGGTCAGTTATATGCAGTACGTGATATGAATCAAGCAACGGTATAAATGCAATTGTATGACATGATGCGTACATGCATGTGTCATGATGTACGAAAATGTGATGTTTATGAATGTATGCTTTCGTCTAGGAAAATAAATCCTTGACGGGTGCCGGGAAGTCACTCCTGGGCTGATGTTGGAGAATAAGCTTTTGCTTCCGCTGGGGATGATAAGACTTTACTGAGGACGGTCTTTTCCGTGGCTATTGGCTGAGGATAACCCAGTTATATCTTATTAAGGAAATAACTCTTTGAATAAAGCCGGACGACGCGTTCGTGTTCTGCGGGGAGTGAAAATATCTGGGTCGCATTCTTTAGCCGAACCTATGATGGACAGAGCAACCGGATCTTTTAGACAACTCCTTATTGCCCCAGTTTCAGTGGGAGGAGGCACTTGTGGGAGTACTTGACGAGTCTTCTGGTAGGCAGGTGCCGAGATGCTGGGACATACCCGTACGCTTTGATCCCTAACTTTTGCCTGGACCGCCTTTTCGGGTTTTCAGTCCACCGGGATACCCATTTTTGCCCAAGCCGCCTTTTCAGGTTTTCGACTTGCCGGGTGTACAGATTTTTTCATTTCATCCCTTATTTTTGCCCGAACCCTTTTGGTTCGCCGGGAATCCCTTATTTTTGCCTAGGTGTGTCAACCTAGCGGGTCTTTGATTACGCGTAGTATTTTTTCGACTATGTCCACTCTCTCAGAATATGGGGAGTTGCCCCTGTTAGAAGTGTTTTGTCATGCCACTAGAAGGTGTTTGATCAGGCCAGGTTCGTTGTTGAAATGCCCCAAGTGACTCAAGCGGAGGTTTGCCCCAGGCTATTTGGCCTTTGAGAGATTCTCCGAATCTTGACTGAACTGCCCCAGATGATTGGACCATGATCATGTTGTGCCCCTTGATTGGAAGTGCTTCTGTTCACTAGGTATTCATCGTGTGAATTTCTCTGTTGTTCAAACAAAAGGTCATATGCAAACAAAGTTATGTTAAAAATGCAAAGCTTATGTCTGTCTTGAAGATTTTGAAAATGCACTTTTTGTAATACAGTGCGATGTCAACTCAATATTTTACAGCAAACCTTCAGGAGTCAGGATACCTTCGTAACAGTATGCTTTCGAACTAACCCATGCTTCAGCTAGGACTTTTAAGAGTTATATCGTGGCCTGGTTCACGGTTTAAGAAACAAAGGATAAAGGCTCAAATTATTTGTACCCACCCGCTCTTCGTGATGTTCTCCAAACCTAAACTCAGTTGATCGTGCGTTAGACCTTGTTTGAGTCTTTGCTCTGATTTTCCGGTGATGATTCGGATATTGAACGTTTATTTGAATAGGCAATCATCCCCTTTTTTGCTGAGGGTTTGTGAGACCTCTTTTTTTTTTCCTGAACTGTTTCCTTTTTGGGATTACAGTCAGCGGGATGCCCCAGTTTGGTAAGTCTTCTTTATTGGTTTTGACTTCTTGGGCTTTTCGTTTATGATTTTTTTTTGATAATGACTGCCTGTCCTTATGATTGTTCGGAACCATCACTGTCTTTTGTTTTTGAAAAAACTCATTTGGTGCCATTCATTGTGCACTTGGATCAACTGAGAGAACTACCCTGCCCCAGGTTATGATTAAGGGTTTTGATTTTCGAAAATAAAACTCCTACTTCTTTGGCTCTGATGGGTTGGAGAGGGATTATCATCCTTATAACTCCAGTGTTTAGGGGTTGAAACAATGCCTATACCTCATCAGCAGGGTCTGTTCAAAAGCATACTGTAAATCGTGGTATCGTTTTCGTCATCCTCCCTCAAGAGGCTTAGAATTATTAGTCGAACGTTGATCATCAAAAAAAAAAAATATGAAAATAATTTGCACATAGTGAATATGAAATAATTACTTCAAAACAGACACGTATAACGCATTAATGAAATAACCAAGTTTGACATGAAATAAAATGTTTGAACAATTGAAAGAAAATTACAACTTGAATATTTGAATGAACAAAAACTAATCCTAGCCATGTCTTGGCAAGGGAGCAGTGATCATATTGGGAGCCTCTGGAGAGTCGAGCTGGACTTCCTTTGCGTCAATCAGATCTTGAACCCTGTTTCTCAAAGTCCAACAGTCATCTGTAGCATGCCCCGGGCTGTCGGAATGATAGGCGCAGCGAGCATTGGGATTGTACCTCGAGGGTGTCCTGTTAGGATTCTTTGGAGGGTCCATGAGGGTTACCAACTTGGTTTCCAGCAACTGTGGCAATATTTGTGACAAGGTCATGCCGAGGGGAGTAAATTGCCTCTTAGGTCTCTCTTCCCTTTGTTGATGGTGACGCTGAGGAGCACCGGCCGGTTTTGCGATAGCTAATGCGTTGACAGCACTAGATTCCCTCCTGGATGGTTTCTTTTCAGTGTTCGAGGAGTCACCATTCTGTATTTTCCCTGACTTGATGCCCGCTTCGATTCTTTCTCCGGTCAAGATTAGATCTGTAAACCCAGCAGCAGAATTCCCAATCAAGTGGTTGAAGAATGGACCAGACAGGGTCCCCAAGAACGTGTCTACCAACTCCCGATCAGTCAACGGTGGCTGCACTCTGCCAGCTAGGTCTCTCCACCTCTGAGCGTACTCTTTAAAACCTTCACTTGCACCTAACGACATACCCTGAAGTTGGGTACGTGTGGGGGCAAGGTCGGCATTATATTGATACTGCTTGTAAAAAGCAGTGGCCAGATCCTCCCAGTTATGAATGCTGATTCCATCCAGCTGATAGAACCAATCGAGGTGAGTCCCTGAAAGACTCTCCTGGAAGAAATGGATCCAAAGGTTCTTGTCTGCTGTGTAAGGCTGGATCTTCCTTACATAAGAACGGAGGTGCATCTTGGGACAGGAAGCCCCGTCATACTTCACAAAGGCAGGTGCCTTGAACTTGTGTGGAATCACCACCCCAGTAGATAACCCCAAGTCTCCGAAATCCAGTCCAGGCACTTGCTGAACCTCCATAGCCTTTAATCTGTCTTCCAGCTGTTTGTACCGGTCTTCAGCAGGAGGGTACTGTTCGTCGTTGAAGTCTGTTTCAGTGTCAGAGCCCACGGGAGTAGGGACCTCCCTTTCTTGGTGACTACCTTCCGTCACAGATGGAGGAGTCCTTTCAGCTTCAACCAAAGTGTTCCCGAGTCTGCGCCCAGTGTTAAATAGCACAGTCCTCCTCTTCTTCTTAGTCTTCTTCAGCAGCATGGTCTTCAACTCTTGTTGACCCTGAGCCAAGCCCTTGATCAGCTCCTGAAATTGGGCGTTCTGCGCCTGAAATTGGGCGTTCTGCGCCTGAAGAGCCTTGATAGATGCCTCGGTTGATGATTCAGGGTTCATAGTGCTGAAATAAACAGCGAAGAACAGTAAGCAACCTGTCAAGGGGATACCTGTAATGCAACGAGATGTATGACATGCATGCAATGATTTCAAGAATCTCGTGGGGTAAACAAGAAAATAGTTAGCATTGGAAACTGGTGGCTTGATTGATGGTACTTCATATTGTTGAGAGTCCTTCTCCAAGGGTCAAAAGCTCACCATATCAAGTGGGTCATAGCCCCTGACAACCTGGTCTAGAGGAAAATAAATCCTCTTTGCCCCTTGCTGGGACAGTTGATTCGTCCTGACCTGCATCACAAGCCCTTGAGATCCTTGAAATGGGTTAGGATGTATGCAATGGTATGATGTCATGGTATGCATGGGGTGATGTCAGTAACCCTATTATGAGTCCTAATTAAGGACTGAAACAAACCTGCAAGAAACAAGTGTTAGATCACAAGCATGCAGATAGTCAAGTACTAAGGCACACAAGTCACACAAGAGAGAGCCCTTAGGTTTAGGCCAGCATGGGGTCTGGGTAGTACCCTCTTGAAGTTGGTGGGTTCAACCTGTCCTAATCAAAGTAACCGGGTTCTAAGGTTCCCAATATCACGGGATTGCTTTCATTGTTCATCGTTTCGATTTAGCCACTGAACTGGCGACCGAAATATTCCAGGAAAGCAACCCTCAATTGAGTGTAGTATCGAGTATCAACCAACCTCGGACTGCACCAAAGTCAGTTATCTCACTACCCTAAAGAGGCCAAGATAGTTCAATTAAGGTTCCTAAGGTCTGTTGATGCTTCACGACACCACGCGGAGGCCCCGTACTCTCCTTGACTGAACTCAAGGGTTACCGGTACACACCAAAGTGCCACATCAACGTAGCAGACTGTTTCAACCATGTCGGTATACCCCGCACAGTTCCCTCACAGCCTTGTTGCTACTTTCTAAGAGGGTATCCCCCAGATCCGGGTTAGGATCTATAGAACTCCCAAGACAGTCCCACTATTTAAAGCAAACAAAGCAATACAATTGAAAACACAGTTATGAACTAACCCTAAGGTACACCTCACTTTAAGTTTGTAAGTCCCCAGCAGAGTCGCCAGTTCTGTGATCGGTGGATCTGGAACTGACTGTTTAACGCTGGTTCGCGAAATGTCGCGGAAGCAAGAGTCGCCACCGTCTTTTATTTTCTCCAATTGGAAAGGACAAAAGCACAGAAAAATTCCTTTAAAGAGATTGCTCTCGGTTCGGGAGGTAGGTTATAGAAAGGGAAGGTGTTAGCACCCTTTCTATCCATGGTTATCCATGGGCTCTTAGATACTTGCTCAATGTGTTTTCAAAATTGTTTGTTTGCTTTTCAATGTGGGTTTCAAAAATATTCTTTGAAAAGTTTCAGTTCAACTCATACGTCAGAGTGTTTGAAAAGTTTGTTTGAAAGTTTTTTGAAAGTGTGTGGGTGAAAAAGGGTTTTTGTTTTGTTTGAAATTAGAGCAAGTATCCTTGAGAACCTACCTATCCTAAGGAATTCGTCTGTGTAAATGTCCTTTAAAGTAGTGCCATCCCACCATTGAGAGGTAGGTAGCACCACCGTTGGAGGTGTTCGGGTCAATTCGAGTTCGTAGGGACATGGTGATCACCGGAGCAATGGGAAGACACCTTAGAAGCTACCCTCATGCCAGGTTCCCGGATCATGAGGACTTACTAAGACGTCCTCTACTCGACGATCACCTTTCGAAAGGCAACAGTGAGGCGTACCCTAGGGGTGGTGTGTGAATTGTGTGTCATTTTCAGTTTATTGTTTGTCTTGTCATGCATTGGTGATCTAACGATTCGATTTTATTTTTGGGCATTCATTCTTTCATGTTATTGTTTAACAGTTAAATGTGCGGGAATTTAAAGTGCGGAAAAGATAAAAGTCCTACGCTATTACAAAGGCGAGGGTCTACAACGCCAAATTAATCCAGACCCGTTTTAAAATAAATTGCAGAAAAGAAATGTCTAATAGCTATTACACGGCTTTGGTACATATACATAATTATTTACAAAAGAAATAAATGAAACGCGCGAAAAAAAGAAAATAATCAAATGCGAGGGCGTTGAACCCTTTAAAAGAATTAAAATAATTAAGTTATCTAAAATTAAAATTAAATGAAAAATGGTATTTTTGTGTTTTTTAGATTTAAAAGAAAAAAAAAAAAAAAGTTAATTAAAATTAAAATCCTAGTTCTAATGTCTTTTAAGTTTATTATGAAAATATTGACTTTTAACCTAATTTAATTCTAAATTAATTTATGTGCATTAAATAAATAAATAATATTATTATTAAAAAAAAGAAAATAAAAAGTTATTAAACCTAAACTCTATTTTTTTGGATTTTAGTTATTAAAAGAATTAAAATCTAACCTAAAATGCAACCCTAGTTTAATTATGAAAAACACTAATACTATGGCAAAAAACAAGGAAAGTTAAAAGGAAAAAGTCATTAACCTAATTCTAGGTTTTTGTTTTTGATTTTTATTAAAAGGAATTAAAGTTGACAACTTAATTAAAACTAAGTAATTACAAGTATTTATTTAGAAAATAATTAAAATAAAAATTATATTTTTTATTTTGGTCCTTTTTATTTTTATGATGTTTTTGTATTTTGATTAAAAAATTAAATAAAACAAATAATTAAAATAATATAACAATTAAAATAAATGATTAAAAGATATAAGAAAATAAATTAAATGGGCAAACCAGGGGGGGGTAGACCCCAGAATTGGAGGTGCAGATTTGAAAAAGCCTGGCCCATTTGCTTGAAATCCATTGACTTTTTTGATCCAGTGTGATGCATTTGACTGAAGCGTAGCATATTTCCCAATCCTTGCCTTTGATGTGGGTGCTCAGGGACACGTGGATGAGCTGATTTTGAAGTGCATGGTGAGTCTTCAATGTTATGCTGCATGGGAATTCAAGTGAAAAAATAATATGAGAAATGTGTGAGACCTGGGGTTTGAACCCAGGTCATGAGAGTCCCTAGCGCACGTCCCTGCCAGCTGAGCCACGTTGATTTCATTTAATATAATATGGTTAATAAATAACAAAAGAAAAAGGTTAGTGCTTTTTAAAACGCGCGCAAATTCAAACTCCTCCAATCCACTTGTGCCACGCCATCATCTCTTTCATTTTCCTGAAACACAAAGAAAAAAGGCAACGGTTTTGAAACGTAGCATTAGGCAGTCTTCCAAGAAATAGCGAATAGGCCTGTGTATCTCATAAATTTGTCGCGACCATATCTTCTTCTTCGTCTCTAAACACTGAGTTCAACCATGGTGGTCATGGGCCATAATTTTTCCTCTATGCAAAATCCCTAATTTAAGAAAACTGTAACCCTAGGATTCGAAAATGGTGGATTAGCGTATGATTAACAAAAATGAAATTAAACACCATGAATAGTTTGGAAACTTCACATGGAACAAGAATATACTATTGAAATGCAATGAAGATGCTTAAAATGGAGAATACGATTTCAAATATTTTGCTGTACAGTTTGAGTTGTCACCACTGTTTCGTCGCGTTTTGATTGATGTTAGGAAGTGGAATGCCTTCAGAAATGCCTCAGGATGCTAATGGTATATGAATCAAGGCTTGAAAAGTCCTTCCAGCCCTGATTTCAGATTTTTGTGTTTTAAGGAGAAATTTTTATCTTCAAAAGCTTGTTTGGGCGCAGCTTCTTATGTCCTCAGCCTAGGGTTTGACTTAGTGATTATGCTGGAGTGGAATTGGCTTGCTAACTCACCTTAATTCAAGCTTGTGAGAGAATTGGTCTTAGGGTTTCTTCCATTAACCAAGTTTCCTTCTTTTTAGCCAAAACCTAGACTTAGTGTGCAAATGAACCCTAGCCTGATTTCTTGAGTTGGTTCATGATACATAGAAATTGTCCCAGTTCACATGACACTATTCCATTGGTTTTTGAATTTTATTTGAATTTTCAAAGATTAAAAATGAATTAAATCATCAAAAATTAAATAAAATAAAAAAATCAATATTTGGTCTTGAAACTAATCATGGGACACGTGTGTGGCATGACAAGGATGAACCAAGTGGAAAAAATGGGGCCCTTTTGTCAAAAATTGGATTTTCAAAGATAGTTGACTTTTGCCATTTCACAAAAATTTCCCAACTTCTACAAGGCATAACTTGCTCAATTTTTAAGCTTTTCACATGTTCTTGGACATTTTGGAAAGGTCTTTGAGTCCTTTAACCAATGCCTTTGGTCCCATGTCATTTTGATTTACCAATCTCAAGTTATGGTCTTTGACTTAAAGTCCCTTTTTGTTGACTTTTGAAAATGACCTATAATGTTGAAATTGATAACTTTTTGTGAGAGCATTTCTTGGACTTGAAGTATGAAGATGAGTTGTAGGAAATGTCTTTCTCTTCAAAATGAGCTTTGGATGGAATTTTTCTGATAACCCATGTGAAAGTTATGCCCTGGTCAATTTCAGTTGACTTTTTCAGCTGTCCAAATATAGCAATTTTTGCATCTTTGATGATTTCTGAGCCAAACTTTGAAAATCATGATCAAGCATTGATCAAATGATGTTTGTGGCTTCAAAATGATATATTGACCAAAAATTTGAACTTTTGACTGTCAAATGACCATTTTGCCCCTACAGTTGACTGTAGTGCAATTTAGGGTTTTGACTGTGCAATCTTGAGCTGAATGCCTTGAAACTTGATATGAGGATGCTTGACCATGTTTGTAAGCATATGAGACTTGATTGAGCCTTTGAACACTTCCTTTTCTTGATCAACACACAAACCCTAGTTTTGACTGTATGGAGGCCTTTGCATTGTGCAACTCTTGGGGAATTTTGTAGCTTGGCTTGGCAGTTTATTGGAGAATATGGGAGGGCAAATTTTGGGGTACAACACACTACTACTTATTATAATATATAACACTAATATATTACTTTATTATATAATATATAAAATTAACTTTATTATATATATATATCATATTATTTAATTAAACTAAATTCTTATATAATTAAATAAATATTTTAATAATTTCATTATCTCTAATTAATCAACCAACACACATATTAATATATACACACCAAAATACGATATTATCTTATAAAAATAATTATTTTCCGATAAATCGAATAAACCAATGTAATCAACTACTTGACCAAATAACCGATTAAATAATTATCGATTGACCAAAATAAATATCAATCGGTCATTTTTAGAAAATAACAATATAAATAATATTAATTAAAACTATTGGAAATCACATACCGGCCGAGTAGTATACTACCGATTAAGTAAATATAATTTATCAAGATAAATATTATTATATCGAATACTATTTCCTTGTCAAACCGATTAAATCCGACTTTATTTCAAACGGTCAAATTCCAATAGTAATATTATTTCTAATATTATTGCTCTGGTAACTGACTCGCATTAAATCTCCGGTTAACCGAATAAAATTCAACTATATTTGATAATCCGACAACACTTCTCAAACGATACCAACAATCTGATTAATTACCAAACTTCATCTAAATTAAATAATTAATCCTTATTTAATTTAATTAACTAATTAATTAAATTCGGTCTGTTACAACATGTCGTACCAGATATGCATTTCCAGTTTTGTTCAATAAAAAACCAAAAATGCATATCCGGTTTTAGCCTGACTGCATTTTTCATACATTTTTCATTTTTTTTTAACCTGAGTATTATTGTTAACATTTGGTTAGTTCTTTTACAGGATTAATGTCAGATATAACATCTAGATTGAGACAGGGCAGGCTTGCACAACATGCTTCTATGCAGAGGGAAATGAGTCAGGCGTCCCAGGCTCCTTCTGCCTCTAGAAAGGTTATATCAGACGCGTCTTCAGCCTCCAGTGTTCCCGTTTCTACACTTACTTCATCGTCCTCCCGCAACGGGCGTGGTTCT
Organism: Vicia faba; assembly: GCA_948472305.1. Taxonomy (NCBI): domain Eukaryota; kingdom Viridiplantae; phylum Streptophyta; class Magnoliopsida; order Fabales; family Fabaceae; genus Vicia; species Vicia faba. The sequence continues at coordinate 238,201,783 of OX451741.1, read as the reverse complement.
CTAGTTTATCTCTCCCTGCCTCTGTCCTCCCGTAGACATACTTCATCACTGATAGTATTTTAGGCAGGAGAGACATCTGGTTCCTATCCAAGACCAGAGGCCCCACAACCTGAAAGACCTACACCTGAGGCACCTGCACCTGAGGCACCTGTAGCTGAGGCCCAGGCAGTTGAGGCACCTGTGGCGCCTCTGAGTTTTAGAGGAGGGCATGTTGATTTATCATTGTTGCCTCTGTACCCAGACTATGTAGCTAAACATATATGAGACAAAGAGATATGAATTTATAATTGTTCTAGTAATTATATTATTAATTTATTATTAACTTTTGTTTAATAAATTTTGTTAAACCGTGTATTTAGGAAAATGATCCACTGAAAATCATTAATCATGCACGAAAGATCACTAAACTCGTAGCTCCTACAAAGCCATGGTTTGATGAACTCTTGGTGATTTCAGGGTTGAAAGACTTGACCCTCTATAGATATACTATCGTTAATCATGGTATGATTAAAGCTTTTGTTGAGAGATGGCACCATGAGACGTCATCGTTCCATCTACCACATGGTGAGATGACGATCACCCTGGACGATGTTGCATGTCTGTTGCATCTCCCAATAATATGAGGTTTTTAGACCACGAGAGGTGCGACAAAGAGGAAGCAATGAAGTTATTGGTAGATAGATTGAGAGTTACCCCTGAGAGTGCTTTGGCTGAGATGGACGCCACTCGTGGTACTCACGTCAGATTTAGTTATTTGAAGAGGGGGACCACAGATGAGAGACGGTGTGTACAATTGGATAACAGTGGTCCCGAGCAGGTTACCCATCATTGGGAGTGTGCTATGAGAGCATATCTTCTATATTTGATTGACACGACCTTTTTGTGGACACTAGTGTCCCTTAGAATGATATTAGGTATATGGGCTAATTTAATGATTTTGAGCAGATCCATGAGTGGAACTAGGGGATTGCTTGTTTGGTATACTTGTATCATAAGTTGTTTGAAGGCTGCAAGTGGGAGACGAAGTAAATGACCGATAACATCACACTCTTGAAGGTAAAATTTATTAGTCTTATATTGTCATTCAGTTTTGTTAATTATTGATACTAACTAAAAATCATTGTAATTTCAGGCCTGGATCCTACAACACTTCCCCCACATTTTTGGTTGGTCACTGGCCTCAGGTTATACTGAAGAAAGGTCGCAGCATGCCACTGCATTTGACCCGCTTCGAGGGAACCAGACGACATAGCTATTTCGGGTGTATATTAACCGGTTGGTATTTGATGATATACACTTCCATACCTACGTCGACCACTGTGTCATGGTTCCATTTGACGATGTTACATTGTATTCTGGATGGTTGACTTGCAGATCATGCAAGATGGTTGCTCATCTTTTTGAGCATGTCGTGCGGAAATTCAGATACATGTAGTATATTCCTCGGGATCCTGTTGTGTCTGCTTTTCCCTTGATGAAATAGAGGGATATGAATGCCTTGTTTGATGATTATGAAAATCATCTTGTGCTAGATGAGGTCTGGAGTACCTTAGCACCAGACGACTGGAGCTACGTGGACGGTTATATCATATAGTTCTTCAGGGTGTCCCATCCATATCTGGTACAAGATGCTCCAGGAAATCCACCAGGCCAGCTCATTAGGAGATTCTAAGGGAGGAGCAGGCTAGGGCCGATCATGCCACTAATGTGTTGCCTAGGTGTTGTCGTATCATGGATATTACATAGACGAGTATTATTGGTGGTTTGTTTCTCTATGGATCTGATGTTAGAGGTGTTCTAGATGCCATCATGATGGATGCTCAATGGGCTTTGCAGTACAGGAGGCAGCGAAGGAACGCCGGGATGGGAAGGGGTCGACTCATAGTCCGCCATACCGATTAGTCTTCTTCATTGTTAGATTTTGTTTATCGATTTTTGGAGTTGTAATATTTTGGGCTACCGACTTATTGACAGAGGACACCTTTTGTGTGTGTGTGTGCGTGTGTGTTTGTTTCTTAAGTCTTTGTATTCATTTTATAGTTTTCAACAACAAGCGAAACAATGCGAAAAATGCCTACTGCCTGGATATTTTTTTGATTACTGTCTGCATAGGAATCGAAAATATATTTACAGCATCCCGTAATTGTATTTCCGATTTAAAGTTGTGTTCAACAAAAAATTGTACATCCCAAAAATACATTTTCGATTACGCAGGGATATTTACGAAATTTCAAAGTGTGTTTTTCATCCCTATGAGATGGGTTAAGAAACCCCTAAGCCTAAAAGAAGCCCACTAAATTCCCAACGAGAGCCCATAACTTTCAACGAGCCCAATAGCTTTGTATGAAGATTCAAAACAAAGAAGCATCTAACTCTAACATCGACGTAGCCATGGAGAAAGAGAAGAAACCCAGTGATTCAAGTAACACAGAACCTTCCTCCTTCAAGCTTCTTGTTTCATTTCCTTCTGGTCTCTCTCCATCACAGGTTCACTCCACTTCCATCTTCTTAACACACACTTTCCCGTAATAATCTACTTAATCTATCACTCGCTTTTGAAGGTTTCTGTTGAATTTGGTGACGCCTACGATCGAATCCCTCACTCTGACCTAACCTTGGAAAACACCATCTCTGAGGTTCATCACATTTCACTGTGATCCATTTTATATTCTTTAGTTACTTGTATGTGTGATTACTTTCTGTTTATTGCGCAGATTTGGGAGCAGAGGAGTGTTCAAAACAAATCTCTGTTCAATGGAAATAAATTTAGGGTATGAGATTTTCTTGCCTGCAATGATATTTAAAAGGCAAAAATGTATAAGATATATTTAACACATACACCTCTGAAAAAAGTGTGTCTCATCGGTGTCCGAAACTGACACCGACACTTGTGATTACATTTTATTTATTTACTTTTTCAAATTATTATTGGTGTCGTATTTCCGGTGTCTGTGTGGTTCAGTGTACAAGGGATGATTTATTTTGATGCTCTTGAGTAAATACTTTGTCAAGCACTATCTCTAATAGTGTTTCTATCTTTTTTGTTGAAAATATCGCAGTATGGAGGGCATGTTTTGCACACTGGAGGTCAATCTGACAATGAGCCACATGTATGCCTTCACCTAGGTTTGACGGATTATAGGTTGCTTCTCAGTGCTCATCTTGGAGTTGTTTCATTTTTATTTATCATGGTTAGTGATGTTGATATGATTACAATGATTCTCGAATCTTGAATGATAAACTATAGTTTTAATGTTTGTGTGGATGCTTTCGCGATTTTAATCTAGATCTATTTCAACGTTTGTGTTTATGAGTTCTAATGCGCGTTCATTGTTGATAATGATAGATTAATAAGAACTGAAGTGATAAGTTTGTCGTAAACATTTTGTTATCTCTAGTGTTTGCTTGAAACCAGTAGAAGATCTATTGTATGCTGTTTTGAAGTAATAGTTTAGTCTTATTGCTATTATTCCCTTGTATTTTTTGCTTATCTGTTCTACATTTGCTCAATTTTAAAATTAATAATTATTGGTTAAATATGCTCCAGGACTTTTGTGGGGACAAATTTAAGTCCGTTGTGGGAAAAATTTCTTGTTTCATCTGAAGGTAATACATATAACTTTTGCTCCTTTTTTAACCCAAGTGCTACTGTTGTGGTTACCCTGTGATCTCATACTCTTTGCACCTGAGCATAGGGTAGTGTGGCAACTTACTTCTAAACTGGAGTTTTATGATATGATTTCCAATAGTAAATTATCATGAAAGGAACAAGCGGCTGGGGGTTAATTTGATAAAAATCTAGAAGCGGTAGTACAGTATCTCTCTCCCTTCTCTCTGCAGTCTGCCCCTAAAGTAGTGTCAGTCTGCCAACTGGATCTTGAAATCATTAGCCAACTGGATATTGATTGGTGATCGTAGTGTCAGTCAGCTTTAGCATCTTATCGCTGTAAGGCTGTCCAAATCGATAGTCATTACTGTGATAACCGAATATCATCTATGTAACCTCGCCGTTTTTCATCTTGGTCCAAATTCATATGGCTTCCACACATATCTGATTGTTGTAGAATGATGGAGTTAGTGAGACAAATATGAAAAATGATGACGTGGCTAGTAGTCCACACAGTGTTTTCCTAAAATATGGAGAGTGTATGCTAGAAAAATTAGAAAGTAAGAGAAAGATGAGGTGGCAGAAAAGGGAGGGGTGGCTTGAGCAGTTTGTGGCAGTTATGCATAGTCCTGTATGTAAATGGGGCTGGTTAGTGGGTAGGAGTTATGCAGAATCATGTATGTTAAATAGGACAAGTTAGTGGGGAGAAGTTAGGCAGAAAATAGCAGTTAGTACAGGGAAGAGATCTCTCTGTCAGAGTGAGCTTCGCCCTCAGGGAAAAGAAGGAAGAGTTGTTTCCTTCATTCCATTTTCTTTTATCCATTCACTCCATTTGACATTCTTAGGTGGAGGCCATTGTAGGACACTCTCTACCTTAGCCGGATCCATTGCCACTCCTTCCCTGGAAATGATTTGCCCAAGATACTCAACATTAGTTTTAGCAAAAGAGCATTTCTTTCTGTTTGCCACCAGCTCTTGTTGCTGCAAAATACTCAGTACAGTAGCTAAGTGAGTAATGTGATCTTCCCAACATGGGCTATAGACAAGGATATCATTGAAAAATACCAACACATATTTTCTCAGGAGACTTTTAAAGATATCATTCATAAAAGCTTGAAAGGTTGAAGGAGCATTCATCAACCCAAAGCGCATTACAAGGTATTCGTAATGACCCTCGTGAGTACGAAATGCGGTCTTATGAATATCTCCGCTTTTTCCCCTTACTTGATGGTATCCTGACTTTAAGAGGACTAGAAAATGCACTCTGACTAGGACAAATCACTCCGGATTTCAACAGCGGCTTCAATTTCATTTTTATGAAGACGTGGGTATCGATAAGGGCGGACATTGACATGTCTTTCTCCCTCCTTGAGATGAATAGCGTGCTCATGCTTCCTTTTTGGAGGTAACCCATGCGGCTCTGCGAAAACTCTTGGATACTTTTCCAGCAACAACTGAATCTGTTGGTTAGCAATTTCAACTGACTTAATTTTTTCTTGAGCTCTAGCTGCCATGAACAAACCCCCATACTGCAATTTTGGCCTTCCCAGAAAACTTTGCAAGGCCAATTGACTCCTATTATCACTCCTTTCACCATGCAACTCCACCCACCGTGAGTTAATTGGAAAACGCAACACCTTTTGTGCCCAATCAATCCACATACCTCCAATTGATGCTAACCATGACATTCCCAAAACAATATCAATCCCGTCGAGATCAAACAACCACGCCTCAATTTCTGATGTCATATTTCCCAAATCCAACACCATTTTTCTGTAAATACCTTGAGCCATAACTTTGAAACCATCTCCCAGTTTAACTTTGAGAGGAGATGTTTCTTCTATTGGCCATCCCATAGCCTAGCCTTCACCAACTTCACGGATATGAAATTGTGAGTGGCTCCACTATCTTAGCTTTATTGTGCACACATCTCTTGTCTTCACCGGAGTAGGTTGATCAATTTGGGCGAGACTCATCACATTCAACTTAACTTCTTCTTCGCCCTCATCCTCCGCTTCAGCGCTATTGATTAAGGCCTTGTTGTCGCTCGCTTCATTGTCCTCCATCACCATTACACGAAGTTGTCGGTCTGGGCACTGGTGGCGTGGGTGGTAAGCACCGCCACCCATGAAGCAGAGGTTTTTCTGCCGACGTTCAGCAATTTCCTGAGCAGAGAGGTGACGTATTCCACGATCTCGAAAACTGGAAAACGGTGCAAATCTGATTTCCCGCCTCCCTTTGCGTTTAATCGGTTGTGACCCGAACTGAATTGTCCTTGGCTCCTTTGACTACGACCCAATCATTATTGCGGATCCGACTCGGTTGATTTGACCCGGATCCCCCGCCAATATGGGATCTAGTGGAAAAAATCAACCCATTTCCCTTAGGTCCGTAATCACGAGGCCCATCCCAACCTCGTTTCCTCTCTTGCATCTCAGCCTCCATCGCATGCGTGAGATTTATCAACTTAGCGCGTGAAATTGGGCCCAGTGTGTTCATACTTCTCACGCACCCGCATATTCCATCGCTAAGACCATGAATGAAATACCCTACGTATTGCGCTTCTGGTAAACGGTCAACCTGTGCAACCAATCGTTCAAATTCTCTGATGTAATCATCCACACTCCCTTCTTGTCGCAATGACGATAATTGTTCAAATATGCTTCCGTCGCCGAGTCCTCCATATCTTTTCGGCAAGGCATCTTTGAAGGTTTCCCATGTTAGGTCGTGTTCAGCTTCAACCAAGGCCTTGAAGAAATGGATGGTGGAGCCTTCCATACACAATTGAGCCAATCAAACTTCGATCTCTGGACTGGTATCTCGAACATGAAAATAGACTTCTGCGCTGGATATCCATCCTGCTGGGTCTTCACCATTGAACATAGGAAGTTCAATTTTCTTCACTGCTTGGTGAAATTCATCAAGAGTCTCACCTTGTAATTTTTTGATCAGGTTCTTGATCTCTTCATTTTTCAGCATGACTGGACTCATCATCCTCTTTATGCTTCCCTGTTTTGCCTCCTTCTTTGCTTTGAGTTATAAGAGAAACAAGTCTCTCTTGATCTAATGCTGCCCGAGCTCGCATTTCGGCAACGGAAACCTCCAGAAATGACATCTTTGACTCCAGAGCAGCTACTTTGGCCTCCATGTTCTTCTTCTTTGGGAGCATTCAAGAACAAACAATGAACTGTTGACGTATCCGGTTGACGTATCCGGCAGGTCGGACCAAATTGATAGGTATAATTGTTGCAGAGGGAAATAATATGAAAATATAAAATGATAAAGGCAAATTGAGTGTTTGTTATTAATGGATGAAAGAAAATGGAATGAAGGAAACAACTCTTCCTTCTTTTCCCTGAGAGCCAAACTCACTCTGACAGAGGATCTCTTTTTTCTCGTAGTCCATGTATGTCTGGGCTTATTCGAGGAGGGCGTTAAAAGACCTGGGGGGTTCAATGCCAACAGCCTTTCTAAATTAAGTGCCCAGGAGGAGTCCCCTCTCGAGCAGGTATCTCTTCATGTGGTCGGCGCATGAGACCTGAATGGCCTCGCGGTTGAACCGATCAATGTACTCTCTGAGGGTCTCGTCGCTTCTCTGGACGATTGCCTCGAGAGCGGCCTCGGTCTTCGAATGTCGACGAGATGCAGTGAAGCTGCTGATGAATTGGTTTTTGAAGCTCTTCCATGAGGTGATCGACTCAGGGGAGAGGTTCTTATACCAATCCATGGCTGTTTTCCTCAGCGTCGTGGAGAACAACCTGCATTTAATTGGGCCTCCGACGTTGTGGTAGTGGAGCATCGCTTCGAACCCGTCGATGTGGTCGACAGGATCAGCAATGCTGTCGTATTCCTTCAGCAGGGGAGGCTTCTCCATTCCTTTAGGAATGAGAGCCTCCATGATGGTTAGGGATAATGAACCGCGGGGGTCGTCTTCGTCGCTCCTTTCTGGGGAGCGGGTGGGGGACTGGTTGTAGCGGCGGTCTTTGTGTCGGCCTTGGCCACGGGGAGGGCCCCTTGGCCGATAGTGCTTTTCTTCATTCCCCCTATTTCTTTTACGTTCAGGAGACTGTCGCTCCTTCCGCGGGGGGTGTGACCGGGCTTCTTAACAGGTTCGGGATGGTCCCTATCCAATGCAGGACCTCGCCCAGTTCGGCGGGGAGAAGGGCTTCGAGAGTCGTCCCGTCTGTGTCTCTGCGGGGAGACCAGGAGCGGTCCTCGTTCCAGGGAGTTCGAGAATCAGGTCTTATGTGCTTTCTGGGGGCCCGACGAGTCTGCTCCAGCATCATCATTCGCTCACTCTGTGAGAAGATCATGTAATTGGTTTGGTTGATTACCGCGAACAGGACTCTGGTTGTGGTGTCAGCACCTTCAGGAACGGGGATCTCCTGATATGCATATGGCTCATAATTCTGCGGAGGATGGTAGTCGTGGTTGTGAGCGGGTGGATGAAGAGGCGGTCAGTCCGTCCCTGTGGTCTTGCTCGGGGGCGGCCGCGTTGTTGTTGCTCGCGTTGTTGTGCCCAGCATCAACGAAGTGAACGTTTTGGTCATTGTTGAAAGCTTGGTTGGCCATGACAATCAGAAGGTTGATAAAGAGTTGCTTTGGTCTTGAGTGAAAGACGGGGAAGCTGGATTCCCACAATCGGCGCCACTGATCGTACCTGATCACAAGAGATTGTCCAGGCCCACGAGCTTTAAGTCGAGCAGTGGTTAAATGTGAAGTGGGGGGTATATGCAAGACACTCCGATGCCAAAGTAAGGTTCAGAGTGAATGCAAGTCAAACGTGAGATTATGGGTGAATGAATACCTGGCGCTCTCAAATGAGAGGGTATTTATAGCTCCCAGCGCTGTGCCAAGGTCCTCCATGTTGGGCTGACCAAGCAGACCCAAAATAGAGACTGTCAGGTCCTACGTGTGTAGTGGAGGCCAACACGTGGTTTCCAACCTGAATGGATTCCTCCGAATTATCAGGAGGACGTGGATGCGGTCTTTTCGGGATCAAGAGAACTCCGTGATATTCGGAGGCGTTGAATGCCTGCCCTTCGAGGAGGGTGCTCGTGAGGACCTCCTGAGTGTTGTTGGTCCTCCTCGCCGGTCGTGTGGTGAGGTTGTCTCCGGAGGACATATCCTGGTCGACGAGAGAAGTGGAATCACTGCCCGACATGGTCAAGAGCAGACTCTCTCCTGCAGGTCTTCTCATACAGCCTAGTTGGATTGAGCCTTGTATGATGTTTGGGTCAAGTGCAAGCCCAGTTCAGAACAGGTTGAATTAGGTCCAACCATAATTCTAAAATGGTATTAGAGCCTCGTTCAAGAACCATTTGATTACTTGCTATTAGATTTCTGCTATCAGGTCATCCTCCATTTACACACCAAGCCCGATAGTGTTGCGCGAGGGGGTGTTAAGAGTCTCACATCGAATAATATATGACTTGAACATATTTTTATAAGTAAGAGCAGTTTTCATTTTCAAGGAAAATTCGTAAGGTTGAATTAGACCCAACCACACTTTTAAGACATAATGTTTTATAGCTAGACCTTGGAAATAGAGAAGCTAGTGTATGATTAGTAGATGTGGGAAGAGAGTGCCATATGATTCATATATTTGCATTTATCCGCCACTTTGGCTATTGTATTGCCACTTTGACTATTGCATTCTACAAGGACATAGTATGAATGACTTTCATCATATATTGTGCAAACACGTTTTGATTAATTAGATCACTTCAATTAAAAGTAATCATACAGAATTCTAGAAAAGTCTTGTATGTTTCCTCTGCCTCACTCTTCCGTTCTTTTCATTTGAGTTGATATTATTATATTAATTTATCTATCTTAATCTTTTGGCTTTATCTTTATGTTTCTTCAGATGATTTCGTTCTTTGTCAGCATACCTCAAGTCCATTAGGAAATGCTGCAGTGGTGGAGACATCTGACAATAAAATACTTGTATTACAGCGAAGTAATAATGTTGGTGAATTTCCTGGATATTTCGTTTTTCCCGGAGGCCATCCAGAGGTATTCAACAGTGCAATGAATGTTCTGAATCCTTTTATTGCTAGTATCTAGTGAGGCATTGCAGTTGTTGAATTATTCATAATGAAGTGGGCATTTAGTTCTGAAATCAGTGACGTATTTGTTCTTTGTATTTATGTATTTCAGACTTAATATTCCTGTATAGACATGGCTATACATTGAATTGTTTTTTCATATGATTGACAGCCTCAAGAAATTGGGATAACGTCCCATCAATATGTAAAGGAGTTAACAGACTCGATCAACATTAATGTCTCGCGGGAGATGTTTGACAGCATAGTACGCGAAGTCGTTGAAGAAATCGGAGTGCCAGCTTCATCCCTTGTAAGTTTCATCTGTACTTCAATAGGACTTATCGATAACCATATACAAGGTTTTTCCATTAATGAGTGAATTTCAGCGCCACAAGTAGTGTCTGCTCTGTAGCCATGGCAATTATATGTTTTGATTTTTTTCTATATACTTTCTTTGAGTGGATCGATTGCGGATAAGTCTTCTGTTTCCGCCGCTAACCACTTCTCACATTTCGTTTTTAAGTTAGGAGTTGAATGGGTTCAAAGACTGAGCTTCTATTTTTTCATATATTGTCATGCAGAGCATCCCGGCTTTCATTGGTATATCTCGCAGGGATTTGAATGTGAGACCGGCTGCATTTTTCTCTATCAAATGCAATCTTGACTCAAAGGAAGTTCAGCAGTTTTACTCTAGTGCACTAGATGGCTATGAATCAACCCAGCTCTATACTGTCCCAATGGTAAATCTATTACTTATTTTTTCTCTAGGTCATTGTGCGACCTGTTTAGACTTATATGCTTGTTATTTCAAAGCTTAAAAACTAGTTTATTTGTTGATCAAATTTCAAACTAGTTTATTTTTTCTCATTGATTTTGTATGTTTCAGATTGAATTAGAAAATATGGCCTCTATGATGCCTGGCTGTCATCGAGGTGGATTTGCTCTCTATAAATTGATGGTTGACACCAGGAAGATTACTTGATGGAAGTTTGTAGTGCTCTCAGTTGTGTTATATTAAGTGAGTCTCTTTCCAGCTTAATTAAATTTAGTGGCAACATTGCTGAGGTGATTGAACCATTCAATGAAAAGGAATGAGACAGAATTTCAGCAGTCTGAAATCTTTAACCGGAACAGGTTGTCTATTTTATTCAATAGATTATACTGATGCTTGTGATCAATTCACATTATCAAATTATATGAATGAGAAAAATTAAGTTGTGCACTGATTTCTGTTTACATTCACGATCAATTTATATACACAAGCCAAGGCATGAAAACATGGAATTTATGATAACAACTGCATAACTAAACTGAAGAAGTTTCTATAACTGTCATGAGTGTGGCAGTAGGTTATAGTATCTAAGCTCCTATGTTTTGTGATAGTGGGGTTGGTTACAGGGAACTGATCTAAGGTCTCTTTCCCAACCAAGCCAACCATATCTCGAATCTCATTAGTTTGCAACTTATACATTGATTATGTTGTTTTTCAGTTTTGTAGTTTATTAAACCAGATATCAACTAGCTGAGATCAGTATGTGTATTTCAGTAATTTTATTTGAATTTGGTATAGACCGGGCTTGAGCCTAAGCCATGATTATATTGTGATGTTCGGGTGTATACCATCATATAATCCTATGGATTCTTGGATTCTTCTGTATCATTAAGCAAGCATGCATAGATTAATGGAACCAAGCCATACCACCTTTTGCTCTTGCCTTGTTTTAAAAGAGAAAATGCTGTATTTTAATTGATCGGTAATTTGCACAAACCAATAAACATTTTCCTGATGAGAGCCCTTCTAAGTTTGGAGAGGAGGGAAGAGAAGGACATCGAGAGTGGGGAAAGGAATGAAAATTTCTCGTTTGAAAAAATACTCTTTTTTTTCAGAAAAAAGGAATGGGTGATGTTTTTAGAGTATTATAAAGAAAACAAAAATGATTTGGAGAATTTATAATCTTCATTTCTCAAATTGAAAGGTTTTAGCATTATAGAGAAAATAAATCCTCCATACAAGGTGTAGGTGTAAGATATATCTAGGGATGGCAAAAAAAATTGTATCCGTGGATACCCGTGGATAAAATCTGTCACAGACACAGATATTATTATTATTATTATTATTAATATTATTATTAATATTAATCTTATTATTATTAATCTTATTATTATTATTATTATTAATCTTATTATTAATATTAATCTTATTATTATTAATATTAATCTTATTATTATTATTATTATTATTATTATTATTATTAATCTTATTATTATTATTATTGTTATTGTTATTGTTGTTGTTATTATTATTGTTATTGTTAATCTTATTGTTATTATTATTGTTAATATTATTATTATTATTATTATTATTGTTATTGTTGTTGTTATTATTATTGTTATTGTTAATCTTATTGTTATTATTATTATTAATCTTATTATTATTATTATTATTATTATTATTATTATTATTATTATTAATTTTATTGTTATTATTGTTGTTATTGTTATTGTTGTTGTTATTATTATTGTTATTGTTAATCTTATTGTTATTATTGTTAATCTTATTGTTATTATTGTTGTTATTCTTATTGTTATTGTTAATCTTATTGTTATTATTGTTGTTATTGATATCGTTAAATATATTATTATTATTATTATTATTATTATTATATCGTGTATCAAATTATGTAAGTTACCTTCTTGAATCATAAAAACATCACAAAAAATATAGAAAGTTTCATGTGTTAGAGGTATATATCATGTATGTGTTGTAGACTTTAGTATAAATTGTACTATGTTATGGCTTGAGTTGATAACGTGAAAAACACAAAAACAATTATGCAGAACTTCAATAGATTTTTCTCTTCATTTTTCATTTTCAATATGGTGGTACCAGAAGTGGTTCAGATTTAAATTACGTTTCACTTCATCTTTCGCGAAAATTTCCAAATTAACTTCAGATTCTTTTACCCTACATCAACAATGGCAAACTTTGCAAATCAAAGTTTGTTCATGGAGAATCAAGATCCATCACGTAACAATTCATTGAGCTTCTTCACATTGAATTGCAACAACACATATGGTCCAAAACTCTCTATTCAACTCAAGTGGGAATCGATCCCTATGGTGGGGATCTTTGGAGAAAGATGACTTGGTCATCAGTGAAGTTTCAGTACACATGCTTGAGTCAATTATGTTGTATTGTATTATATGTGACATTGCATAATGATTGATTAAGTGATGTTTTGATGATGTGTGAAATGATTCCTTGATGATGATTGTTGATTTGATGGTATGATGATGATGTGTTATGATGATATAAAAGCGTGAGTATGATAGGTGAAGCATGATGATATGCAATATATAGATTGTATGATGATATTTTTTGAAATACTATGTCTATTTCATATATCTTTTGTAATGAATATGATTACTCGCCCTTTTTGTTAGAATGTTGCCTCCATGTGGATAACACGCAGGTGACCAGGAGTGGTTCGTAGAAGCTTAGAGGATAGGTTCAGAGTGCGTTGTTTATTTTCCATTGAGTTAGCAGGTCTTACTCTGATATGTAACATCGGGGTTGTGAATGTTTGAAGTGAAACTTTGTTTCTTTGATTGAATGATTTATAAGTTGTTTATGTTGTTTGAGATGTTTTAAAACCATAACTCATGAAAGATAAGATTTAATGATGTTTTGAAGGATATTATTTCATGAAGTTGTGTGAGGCTATGAATTCCGCTGCATAATTAAATGAGTTATATGTTGATACTCCAAAAAGAAATGTTTATAATTGTTGAGAGCCCGTGTTACAGAGCAAGATATGTATGTATGGTGTTTTTATGAATCGTGTGACACCCTTTTAGTGCATTACTCTGATTTATTAATTATAATATTTGTGGGGTTTTAGAATGATGTTACACTCACCTCACAATCTTACACCCTTTCAAACTTGTTTGCATAATAGAAAACCTTATAAAGGAAAGTGTCAAGTACATGTAGGAAATGGTCAGAGTTTACTTATTAAAACCATTGGTACTTCCTATATAAAAAATAAGCTTATTCTTGATGATATCTTACATGTCCCTGCTATTACCAAGTACCTATTGTCAGTCTCCAAGTTCTCTAATGATAATCATGTCTTGTTTGAATACCATCCTAGAAAATGCTATGTTAAATGTCAGGGTTCTAAGGAAGTCCGTCTTGAAGGGTTTCTTGAATCCAATGGACTTTACTGCTTCCCTAATCTCACATTGAATAAATCCAGGTCTACTGAACCCTTTATCAGTCATAGCTTTTCTTCTATTGTCTCAAATTCAAATAGTGTAGTTGAATATGATGTACTATGGCATAGTAGACTTGGTCATGCCAACTTTACTATTGTCAAAAGTATTCTCAAATTTTGCAATATACCAATTCAAAATAAAACTTCTCATGAATTTTGTAATCCATGTTGTTTAGGGAAGTCTCATGGATTGCATGCTCCTGTGTCATTGAATACATATAGAAAATTTTTAGAGACTGTTGTACCCTAAAATTTGCCCTCATTTTTCAAGGCCTTTCTCACAAGGATTCTCAAGGTTCAAGCTTGCACAAGTATATTGGGATGTTCCAGTACCAAGATTAAAAGGAAACTATCAAAAAGGGAGAAAATAGATAAAAAAAAATATTTTGACAAATTTGGAGAAAAACAAGTGTTCTTCGATTCAGCTCCTTCGATTGGCCTTTTGGCCACTTTCGATGCAAGCTTGGTTTGCATCCTTCGACTGGGCGTGGGCCTCTGGCACGTTGGTTTGGATTCACAAGGCACAAAGCCTCCTGTATTTTCCTTCGATTCCAAGGCAAAAGGCTCCCTTTTAGCATCCTTCGATTTGCACTTTTTGCCTCTTATATGCCTCTTTCGAATTTGGATATTTTATCCTCCTACATGCACCTTTCGTTTGGGCATGTGGTTCCTTCAGTACAAGCTACTGGTCACACCCTTCATTTGGGCAGATGAATCTTTCAGCACAAAATTTTGGTCAAACCTTTCGTTTGGGCATTTGACTCCCTTCATGCTTGCTTCGTTTGGGCACATGAATCTTTCAGTACAAGCTACTGGTCACACCTTTCGTTTGGACATGTTGGTTCCCTTCATGCAAGCTTCGTTTGAACATAGATCGTTTCCATGTTGGCATGAAGTCACAAGGCAGGGACCCCCTATGTACACTCTTTCGTTTGGCCACATGTGACCCTTGGCAGACAAGCCTTTGACTGGACAAGAGCCACCTTCACACAAAGCTTCGATTGGAGTTTTGGTTTCCTTCGAATCACATCTTTCGAACCCAACTCTGGATCCTTCGAAGCAAGTTTGAACAAATCTCATAGCCTTACCCTACTTGTCAGACTATTTTGCTTCTAAATCTTTACATAATCAGAAGCTTGTACAAATGATAGAAGCTTTATCTATTGGAAAAATACTATTATTGGTTAAAATAGCAAGGGCTACGTACTTTTTTCATAGAGAGTACTTTTAAAGCAGCTTCCAACCTGATTTTTGTCTGAACACAAGCAATGTCAAAAGCATAAGTCCAATCTTCTGCCAGCAGGGCCCCACTTGTACTGGAAACGTGGGAACAACGAAAAGGGACTGACTTGTTTCACCCTTAGCCAAACCATGGTTTGTCATCATACAAACCTGGTTACTTCAAACATGTTGATTCTTCTCTCTATAAATAGAGAAGCATTTACAAGCTCATAGGAGGACTTTTTGGCCAGAGAAACGAATCTCCAAAATTTTCTCAAACATAACAAAGCTCTCAAACACTTGTGAAAGCAAAAACCCAGAATCTAACATTTACCTCTTTCGATTCTGAAAAGTCCCACACATTTTATTCCCTTTCGAATCTAGTAGAAAAGACATCTCATTTGTTTTCCTCCTTCGAATCAAACAGTAGAAACGCTGCCTCTGGTCCCTTCCTTCGAATCCAACAACATTCAAGGAAACCACTTCAAGGTCCAACACACCCTCCAGCCTCCAGCAAGGTAAGTTGTTCCAAACCTTGAGCTTTTCGTTTCTTGTATAACATGTAAATAGGCTTTTCTTTCATTTCAAGCATGTAGATACCATTGTTCTTTTCGTTTCCACCCTTTTAATATGTTTTCAGAGCTAACCCTTTCGTTTTGCTTCTTGTTTACCTAAACATGCATTAAGTATTAAATTAGTTGTAAGGCAATGCTAGCATGGCCTTAGGCCATGTTGTTATTTAAAAACTCAAACGAAAGAAACAGGAAACAGGAGTATGAAAATGAAGCCTCTGGCTTCTATACTAACCTCCAGGTCAAACGAAAGAGACAACCAGAAGGCACTCCCTTACTGTTTTCAACCCCCAGTCGAAGGAGGCAAAAAGGAAGATTGCATCTTGCACTGGTTCCAGGACCAGTCGAAAGGCACAACATGCTGACTTCCAGGCCCAATCGAAAGGCACAACATGCTGGCCTCCAGGCCTCAGTCGAAAGCCACGCCTTCACCCCTTCCAGCCCCCAATCGAAAGAAGCCAGGAAGAGCAGAATCGAAGGATGCTGCTTCCTGGGTCGAAAAGGCTTATTTTCCCTTCTTTATTTTATTTTTGTCCTTACATTTTCTTGCTATTCGATATGGTTGTAATAGTGTAGGATATTTATTTTCTGCATTTTTATTGCTTTATATAAATGTTAGTAATTAGGATATATGGCAAGATAAAACCAACAAGTAGACAACCCCTAACCAAAGACTAAATGCATGCAAATCAAACACATTATTCTTACATGCACCCCCTAGGGTTAATTCCACTTACTGCCTTATAAAAAATGGTCATGTTATGCATGTGAGACGTCTTAGCAAAAACAATCAAAATACAAGATCATAGTCCCTCGATTACGCTTCGAATGTTTCCTTACAAATGATCTCAGTCCCTCAAGAGAAATGCTAAGATATCTTACAACATTGCTATCATGACTATACGATGATCCACACCCATCCCTTCACATCCAATGATGTATCTTCTTACCAAATCAATGGTAAGATAACAACATCTAAAGGAGGAGGAAAATAACATAAAATACCTTTGAGTAGGTAGGTTGCTCCTAGTTGCTCGCTTGCTCACAATAAAAACATTCTATACACCAACACTTTCATTTTGAAACATTTTCAAAAGACAACACTTTGTATGCGTTCTTATAGAGACGAGAATCATTACAAAGACACATTTTCAAAATCACTTTCAAAAACAAACACTTATTTGAACTATTTTCCAAACAACAATTTGTATGCGTTCTTATAGAGACGAGAATCATTACAAAGGCACATTTTCAAAATACTTTTAAAACCACACCATAAAGCACACTTTCAAACAAAAGCAAGTGATCTAGCAAGCTACTAAGATCCCATAGATAACTATGGAAGAAAAGGATGCTAATACCTTCCCTTTTCATAATCTACCCCCCGAACTCAAGAATATAATCTCAAAGGTCTTTCCTGTTCTTTTCATCCTTTCCTTCATTGGATAAAAGAAAATTCAGCGGAGACTCTTGCTATCCGCAACAATTGCGATCAAACGCAAAGTATCCCAAGTCAGTTCTCCCAGCGCGTTACAAAACTGACGACTCTGCTGGGGAATATACTTAAAAGTGGGGTTACCTTAGGGCTAGATCACATTTACTTGCTTTCCTTGTTTGATTTGCTTGCTTTATATTATGGTTCCTTATTTGGGATTGTTTTTTATCCTCTATCCGGATCTGGGGCACCTTTTAGGTAAGTATCAATAGATTGTGGAAACTGTATGACGTAGACCGATATGGTTGAAGCAATGACTACATTAGTGTGACGCATTTGTTGGTACCAGTATCCCTTGTGTTGAATCGAGGAGAATACGGGGCCGCTGAGCGGTGTCATGAATTACTAACTGACCTTAGAACCTTAATTGAACAACTTGGTCATTAGGAAGTAGTGAGATAGCCGGTTTCAGTGGAAAGCTGAAAATTGCTTGATACTCGATACTACACTCATTGAGATTGGACTTTTGGGATATCTCGGACGGAAGAAAAGATTGATTATGCTGAGACAATGCCTAAAAGAAAGGTCAGTGATATTGAGATCCCTTAGAACCCGGTTACTTTCTAGGACAGGTTGAGCCAACTAAACTTCAAGAGGGTACTTACCTACAAACCCCATGCAAGCATAAACCTAAGGACTTGTCTGCTTTGTGTGTATATGACTATTTGTACATAAAAACTTACTTGCTTTGCATACTTGTACATAACATCATAACATCATACCATAGCATTTTCAATAACCATTTTAAGGATCTCAAGGGTTTATGATGCAGGGTCACGTTGAACCAGACATCTATCAAGGGGTAAGAGGATTTATTCTCCTCTAACCAAATGCCGTCAAGAACCAAAACACAGTAACAAGAATCAAGGGCTACGACCCACTTGACATGGTGAGCTTGATTCTTGTAGAAGGACATCCACCGATACAAAGTTCCCCAGTCAAAGTTTTTGATCAAAATTCAACTTCTAACATTTTCTTGTGTTTACCCCGCGAGATCCTTGAAAACATTGCATCCACATATCATGCATGTCATCATAACAGGTTTTCCTGCACACAGGCTTTCTCATATGCTTACTATTTATTTCAGTAAGAAATGGCTCTAGAACAAACAGTTAAAGATCTCCAAGCTCAAAACATTCAGTTCCAACAAGCACTCATGAACTTGGCCTAGGGGCAGGAAGATCTAAAAACACTCTTCACCAAAGAGAGCAAGAAGAAGAAAAAGTCTGTCATACTCAACGTGAGGAGAAGGTCTAAGGGGCATGCCCAACTAGCTCAAAAAGAAGATGTTTCTTCTAAAGAAGAAGACAGTCAAGAAGAGGAAGCTAGAAGCATTAGAGCTAACATAGCTACTGATGATGATGATTCTTCTGAGGAGAAGTATCCACCGTTAGATAAAAAATACAAACAACTTGAAGACAGACTAAAAGCTGTGGAGGTCCAAGATGTGCCTGGCTTGAACTTAGGAGACATGGGTTTAGTTTCTGGAGTGGTCATCCCACCAAAATTCAAAATTCCTACCTTTGCGCCGTACGATGGAGTCTCTTGCCCTAAGATGCACCTAAAGTATTATGTCCGCAAGATTCAACCATACACAATTGATCAGAAGCTTTGGATCCACTTCTTCCAAGAGAGTTTAGCTGGGACGTAACTTGAGTGGTTCTATAAATTGGAGAGTTCCCACATTCATACTTGGGAAGATCTAGCTGCTGATTTTTATAAGAAGTACCAATACAACGCTGATCTTGCACCAACTCGTGTGCAATTGCAGAATATGGCCATGCGTTCCAACGAGGGCTTCAAAGAATACACCCAAAAGTGGAGAGACTTCGCTGGCAGGGTGCATCCACCCTTAACTGACAGAGAGATGATTGAAATTTTTATGGGAACTTTGACGGGACCTTTCTCCAATCACCTAATCGGAAGCTCCTCAGTCGGGTTCACCGAAATAATACTAACGGGCGAAAGGGTCGAAGCTGGCATCAAAAGCGGTAAAATCCAATGGGGTGCATCTTCGAGTATAGGGAAACAACCTTTCATTGGGAAGAAAGAGTCTGATGCTGTGTACGGTCTAAAAGGTCGTAACCAGGGTAACCACGACCAGTACGCGGGGGCAGTTCTGATCTCCAATCCTGTATTGGTGCAACAACGACATCAATGTAAGGAGGTCGTTCCTAAAAGACAATTCACTAAGATCAACATGCCACTGGCTCAAGCGCTACAACACATGTTGAAAGCAGAGTTGATTACGTTAAAGGCTCCTCTCCAGAACCCCCAACACTTCTGCTCCTACCTATCATCCCAATGAAAGGTGCGCATACCACTCTGATAGTCCTGGACACGACACGAATAACTGTTGGACTCTGAAGAACAAGATCCAAGACATGATTGATGCCAAGGAGATTGAATTTGACCTTCCAGGGGCTCCTAACGTGATCACTGCTCCTATGCCAAATCATTGAGAGCGTCCTATTCATTTTGAATTTTCAATTGTAATTTCTTTTACTTGTTCAAACACTTATCCATTAATGTCAAACTGTGTTTCATTAATGCATTGCATATGTTTGTCTTGAAATAATCTATTCTTTTTCATTATATTTAAACTATGCTTTTTACTTCCTTTACGACATTCAACCCTTGTTTTAAAAGTTGCAAGCTTTTAGAGGGAGGATGACGAAAATAATGCTTTAATCCCATACAATATGCTTTTGGACAGACCTTGCTGACGATATACAGGAGTTCTTTCAAGTCCTAAACACTGGAGTTATAAGGAAGATAATCCCTAGTCAACCCCTTCGAGCCAAAGAAGTAGGAGTTTCCATTTTTACACAAATTGAAACCTTTAATCAAAACCTGGGGCAGGATAGTCTCTCAGTTAATTCAAATGCGCATTCAGTCGCAAACTTTCACTTCGTAATACAACGAATGACATCAAAAATATTCCTCTGGAATCAAAAGACGGTGATGGTTCCCTATCACATAGGTAGTCATTATCTCTTAAAAAGAAAATCCCACTAAGTCAAAACCTACGAAGAAGACTTAAGAAAAAATAGAGGGTATCCCGCTGATTGCAGTCTCAAAACGAGAACAGTCAGGCAAAAATCAGGGATAATAAATAAATAAAAGTGGTCACTACAAATCCTCAACAACATGGAAAATATTGCAAAAATGGCTGCCTTCCGACAAATTTAATCTGTCTGAACCACCACCAAAACGTCATTCCAGACTCAATTGGAGTTCAAAAGCACAATTAACTAAGTTTAGGAATGAAGAACATCACGAAGAAAGGGCGGGTACAAATACACTTTGAGCCTTATCCTTTATTTCTTAAACCATGAACCAAGCCATGTTACAACCATTCAAAAGTCCTAATTGAAGCATGGGTTAATTCGAAAGCATACTGTTACAAAAGGTATCCTGACTCCTGTAAGGCTTTACTCTAAATCCTGAGTTGAATTTTCTTACAAAAATTCTTTTATCTACTAAAACGCATTTTCTAAACTTCAAAGACAAGCATAAACTTTGCATTATTTGAATATCGTTGTTTGCATTTGGCTATTTATTTAACAGCGGAGAAATTCGCACGACGAATATCCAGTGAACAAAAACCCTCTCAATGAACAAAATAACTTCAAGTGAGAAGACGTTTCCAATAACAGATCTCCTATAAGCAAGTGGGCATGACGTGTCACTATCCAACACACCTGGGCAGTCCAATCAAAATTCCAAGAAATATCCCAAGAAATACTGAATATACCAGGGGCAGGGGCAAATCTCCCCCAAAATCCTGTTCATAGGATGGCCCCCATCCAAGATTTCAATCTCTGAAAACTTCTCCCCAACTGAGTCGACCTCAAGAATCCTCAAGGATTTCTGCCAAAATAAGACACCTCTCCAACAGACTGGCGATAAGGTTTATTTCCCCAACAAACTACATATTCCCCATCTTGAGTTTGCCTCTCCAATTGCTACAAATCAAGGGACCACAACTCCTCTTCCCCAATAGACTACTCTACAATCCCCAGCAAGTTACTGTGAAGTCTGGAAACCGACCAGATAATAGTTAACTTCAGTAAGTTGTTGTGAAGCCTGGACCCGACCAGATATCAGTTCAACTTCATCCTTTCAAGAATTTGTTATGAAGCTTGGAATCCGACCAGATAACAATCAAATTCAGTAAGTTACTGTGAAGCCTGGAAACCGAACAGATAACAGTTAACTTCAGTAAGTTGTTGTGAAGCCTGGACCCTACCAGATATCAGTTCAACTTCATCCTTTCAAGAATATACTATGAAGCCTGGAATCCGACCAGATAACAATCAAATTCAGTAAGTTACTGTGAAGCCTGAAAACCGACCAGATAACAGTTAACTTCAGTAAGGTGTTGTAAAGCCTGGACCCGACCAGATATCGATTCAACTTCATCCTTTCAAGTAAGTTACTACGAAGCCTGGAAACCGACCAGATAATAGTTTGACTTCACTCTCCCAAGAAATTTTCTGCGGAGCCTGAAATACAACCAGATAATAGTTAATTTAATCTTCCCCAAGATAACTCCCCAGTAGAGCAACAGATAATTGAGACTCCTGAACTCTTTTCCCCAAACAGAGATCAACATTCTCCACAGAGCCTTCTTAAACAAGCCAGTATTCCCCAACGGAGTTTCTCCTTAAAACAACAAAACAGGAATCCCCAGTAGAAACATCCTAAAACAAGGTCCGAAGAGGAGCTTACTCTTCATCCACAGTAGCAGTCTGGGATTTAATGACTCCCCAGTACTTGTCAAGGATTTATTTTTCCAAGACAAAATTACATTCCAACAAAATTTCATGCATCATATTTACATACATGATAAATGCATACAAAATAATCTCATTTATTTTGAGAAACATCATTACGCCTTGCATTTCATCCATCATGACATTGCATATAACTATTTCTTTACCTTTTCAGAAAAAAATCAACAGATAAATCTCATCAATCTGTAAACTTCTCTGAGACAAAATCAAGCTTGGATTTCTTCATCCTTTTGGATTAGAAATCGTACAATATTCCTTCATTATCTGCTGAGATTCCTTCTAGAAACAGTTCAGATGCGATCTAGATATGGATGACATTCTGATACTTACTCCAGATTCCTTCTAGAAACAGTTCAGATGCGGTCCAGATATGGATGACATTCTGATACTTATTTCAGATCTTCTTCTAGAAACAATTCATATGTGATCCAGATATGGCTGACATTCTGATGCTTATTCCAGATATTCTTCTAGAAACAGTTCAGATGTGATCCAGATATGGCTGACATTTTGATACTTATTCCAGATCTTCTTCTAGAAACAGTTCAGATGCGATCCAGATATGACTGACATTTTGATACTTATTCCAGATCTTCTTCTAGAAACAATTTAGATGCGATTCAGATATGGCTGACATTCTGATACTTACTCCAGATTCTCTTCTAGAAACAATTCAGATGCGATCCAGATATTGCTGAAACTCTGATACTTACTCCAGATTCTCTTATAGAAACGGTTCAGATGCAATCCAGATATGGCTGACATTCTGATACTTACTCCAAATTCTCTTCTAAAAATGGTTCAGATGCGATCTAGATATGGATGACATTCTGGTACTTAATCCAGATTCTCTTCTAGAAACAGTTCAAATGCAATCCAGATATGGATGACATTCTGATACTTACTCCATATTCTCTTCTAGAAATAGTTCAGATGCGGTCCAGATATGGCTGACATTCTGATACTTACTTCAGATTCTCTTCTAGAAACAGTTCAGATGCGATCCAGATATGGCTAACATTCTGATACTTACTCCAGATTCTCTTCTAGAAACAGTTCATATGCGATCCAGATATGTCTGACATTTTGATACTTACTCCAGATTACTCCCGAAATAGTTCAGATACGATCCAAAGACGGATATTATTCTGATACTTATTCCAGATTTTTCTCCTAAATAGAGTCCAGATACTATCCTGATACGGATATCATTCTGCCACTCATTCAACATACCTTTCAAATACAGTCCAGATATGATCCAGATATGGATGTCATTCTGACGCTCATTCAGTACATCTTTCAGATACGAGTCAGATACAATCCATTTATGGATAATATTCTGATATTCATCCTACTACATCTGTTGTTTCAGTTTAAATCTCTTAATGGTTTATCTTGATTCCTTTCCCGTAGACATTTTCTCCGGTTCAGATAAATCACTCCAAAGATTTATTCTGATTCTTCTCCAGTTGAAGTCAAAATTTAGACTTAGTCTAATTTCTGTCAACAATCACCTTTGGATGGCATCTATAAGCCCATCTTCGACAACTCTCCATCATCCCTCCAAATGGAATCTTTAAGCCCATTCCCTATACAGTCAGTTAACATATCATCAAGTGTAAATTTTAAGGCACTTTAGTGTTCAATCATCTTCCACCTTCAAGTCACAAATGTCAGGCTTGCCAATCTAACTCTCCAGGTTTAAGAAGATTGAACAGGGGAAACTATTGTACCCCAAAAATTTCCCTCTCATTTTTCAAGGCTTTTCTCACAAGGATTCTCAAGGTTCAAGCTTGCACAAGTATATTGGGATGTTCTAGTACCAAGATTAAAAGGAAACTGTCTAAAAGGGAGAAAATAAATAAAAATAATATTTTGTCAAATTTGGAGAAAAACAAGTGTTCTTCAATTCAGCTTCTTCAATTGGCCTTTTGGCCTCTTTCGATGCAAGCTTGGCTTGCATCCTTCGAATGGGCGTGGGCCTCTGGCACGTTAGTTTGGATTCACAAGACACAATGCCTCTTTCGAATCTGGACATTTTGGCCTCCTACATGCACCTTTCGTTTGGGCATGTGGTTCCTTCAGTACAAGCTACTGGTCACACCCTTCATTTGGGCACATGAATCCTCCAGCACAAGGTTTTGGTCAAACCTTTCATTTGGGAATTTGACTCCCTTCATGCTTGCTTCGTTTGGGCACATGAATCTTTTAGTACAAGCTACTGGTCACACCTTTTGTTTGGGCATGTTGGTTCCCTTCATGTAAGCTTCGTTTAAACATAGATCTTTTGCATGTTGCATGAAGTCACAAGGCAGGGACCCCCTATGTACACTATTTTGTTTGGCCACACGTGACCCCTGGCAGGAAAGTTTTTGATTGGACAAGAGCCACCTTCACACAAAGCTTCGAGTGGAGTTTTGGTTTCCTTCGAATCAGCATCTTTCGAACCCAACTCTAGATCCTTCGAAGTAAGTTTGAGCAAATATCATATCCTTTCCCTACTTATCAGGCTATTTTCCTTCCAAATCTTTACATAATAAGAAGCTTGTACAAAGGATAGAAGCTTTGTCTATTGGAAAATACTATTCTTGGTTAAAATAGCAAGGGCTACGTACTTTTTTTTCATAGAGAGTACTTTTAAAGCAGCTTCTAACCTGATTTTTGCATGAACACAAGCAATGTCAAAAGCATAAGTCCAATCTTCTGCCAGCAGGCCCCCACTTATACTGGAAACGTGGGAACAACGTAAAGAGACTGACTTGTTTCACCCTTAACCAAACCATGGTTTGTCATCATACAAACCTGGTTACTTCAAACATGTTGATTCTTCTCTCTATAAATAGAGAAGCATTTGCAAGTTCACATGAGGACTTTTTGACCAGAGGAACGAATCTCCAAAGTTTTCCCAAACACAACAAAGCTCTCAAACACTCAAACACTTATGAAAGCAAAAACCCAGAATCTAACATTTACATCTTTCGATTCTGAAAAGTCCCACACATTTTATTCCCTTTCGAATCCAGTAGAAAATACATCTCATTTGTTTTTCTCCTTCGAATCAAACAGTAGAAAAGCTGCATCTGGTCCCTTCCTTCGAATCCAACAGCATTCAAGGAAACCACTTCAAGGTCCAGCACACCCTCCAGCCTCCGGCAAGATATGTTGTTCCAAGCTTTGAGCTTTTTGTTTCTTGTATAACATGTAAATAGGCTTTTCTTTCATTTCAAGCATGTACATACCATTGTTATTTTTCGTTTCCACCCTTTTAATATGTTTTCAGAGCTAACCCTTTCATTTTGCTTATTGTTTACCTAAACTTGTATTAAGTATTAAACTGGTTGTAAGGCAATGCTAGCATGGCCTTAGGCCATGTTGTTATTTAAAAACTCAAACGGAAGAAACAGGAAACAAGAGTATGAAAACGAAGCCTCTGGCTTCCATACTAACCTCCAAGTCAAATGAAAGAGGAAACCAGAAGGCACTCCCTCACTGCTTTCAACCCCTCAGTCGAAGGAGGCAAAAAGGCAGATTGCATCTTGCACTGGTTCCATGCCCATTCGAAAGGCACAACATGCTGAATTCCAGGCCCAATCGAAAGGCACAATATGCTGGCCTCCAGGCCTCAGTCGAAATCCACGCCTTCACCCCTGCCAGCCCCCAATCGAAAGAAGCCAGGAAGAGAAAAATCGAAGGATGCTATTTCCTGGATCGAAAAGGCTTATTTTCCCTTCTTTATTTTGTTTTTGTCTTTACATTTTCTTGCTATTCGATATGGTTGTAATAGTGTCAGATATTTATTTTCTGCATTTTTATTGCTTTATGTAAATGTTAGTAATTAGGATGTATGGCAAGATAAAACCAACAAGTAGACAACCCTAACCAAAGACTAAATGCATGCAAATCAAACACATTATTCACACATGCACCCCTAGGGTTAATTCCACTTATTGCCTTATAAAAAATGGTCATGTTATGCATGTGAGACGTCTTAGAAAAAACAATCAAAATACAAGATCATAGTCCCTCGATGACGCTTCGAATGTTACCTTACAAATGATCTTAGTCCCTCAAGAGAAATGCTAAGATATCTCACAATATTGCTATCATGACTATACGATGACCCACATCCATCCCTTCACATCCAATGATGAAGATTCTTACCAAATCAATGGTAAGATATCAGCATCTAAAGGAGGAGGAAAAGAACATAAAAGACCTTTGAGTAGGTAGGTTGCTCCTAGTTGCTCGCTTGCTCACAACAAAATCATTTTATACACCAACACTTTCATTTTGAAACATTTTCAAAAGACAACACTTTGTATGCGTTCTTATAGAGACGAGAATCATTACAAAGACACCTTTTCAAAATCACTTTAAAAAACAAACACTTCTTTGAACTATTTTCCAAACAACACTTTGCATGCGTTCTTATAGGGACGAGAATCATTACAAAGACACGTTTTCAAAATACTTTCAAAACCACACCATAAAGCACACTTTTAAACAAAAGCAAGTGATCTAGCAAACAACTATGAGCCCATAGATAACTATGGATGAAAAGGGTGCTAATACCTTCCCTTTTCATAATCTATCCCCCGAACTCAAGAAAATAATCTCAAAGGTCTTTCCTGTTATTTTCACCCTTTCCGTCATTGAATAAAAGAAAAGTCGGTGGCGACTCTTGCTATCTGCAACAATTGCGATCAAACGCAAAACATCCCAAGTCAGTTCTCCCACCATGTTACAGCGACCTTCCCCCTTTTCATCAATCTCTGGTTTTAATTATTATATAGCATTTATTGATGCCAAGACTAGGTATACTTGGTTCTATTTACTCAAACAAAAGTCTGAAGCCGTGAATGCCTTTGAACTGTTTTTTAAGTATGTTCAAACACAATTTTAAACCACTATAAAATCAATTCAGTCTGATTATGAAGTTGAGTTTAGATTCTTCACAAAATACCTGAATGGCCTAGGGATTACTCATATACTCACCTATCCCCATGCATCCCACCAAAATGGTTCTGTTGTGAGAAAACACAGGTCCATAGTTGAAATGGGTCTCACCTTGTTGTCTCATGCTAGCCTACCTCTTCAATATTGGGATCATAGTTTCATGACAACTATATACCTAATAAATAGTGTAACACCCCAAAATAATCAGATTATTATTTAATTGATTATATGATGTTTTGTTGAATTATGGCGCGAGATGTGTTTATGTGTGAATTATTGATGATTTGATATGTGATGTATTATTGATTATATTGTGTTGTAGGGTAGAGTGTATCAAGGTGAATAAGATCATTATTTATATTTTTAAATAATTAGTTTTAATTATTTAAAATTATTATTAATAAAATAAATAGAATATAAGGTGTAGAAGTATTAATGGCAAGATGGTAATACTATGAAAATTAATGAGGATAAGATGAGAAGATCATCGAAAGGGTCCAAGGGTTAAACAAGGAAAAGTGAGTGTCAGTGTTTCATTTTGTCCAATTATGAAAGAGAGAAGAGCGCATTGAATAGCTAGGCCATGAAGGGAAGAGAAGAGAATCAATCGTAGAGATTGGAAAGAGAATCAAAGCTATAATCTAAGGTAAGGAGGGTTATCCTTATTATTATGATTGATATAGGGTTTAGAGGTATGTAGGTTATTTGAGATTTTATGATGAATTTAATAACATGATGATTGTGATGAAATAGATGATGAAATTGGTGATAGATTGATGTTGTAATACTATAAAATGATGTATATGATGTCTACTATGATGTGTTATTATGATGTGTGAAACCATGATGGATTGTATGAATTTTGGACTGAATGAGTGATGAAATCTTAAAGAATTTGGACTGATTCTGTGCAGAAAATGCAATAGTGGTTGTTGTTTTCGCGTCCTTTCCAGGCGAGCTTCCCAAGTCGTCGGGCGAAGCATCTTTTCCCAAACTTTGTCGGGCAAGAGTGAGGCGAGAGAGAGAGAGAGGGATGATTTTTGGCAGGTTTTGAAAAATATACGAAGGAGGTGTCTCACTCCATCTTCTCCAGGCGAAGCAGAGGCGAGCATGAGCTCGCCAGGAGAACGAAGAGGTCGCCGAGCGAAAGAGATGATAGAAAATAGTGCTCCTGGAATTTTATATGGGGGAAGTCATTTTTCCCCAGTCTTTCCAGATGAGCCTCAGGCGAGCAAGCTTCTTCATCGGGCGATCCATAGGCGATGGGCAACAGGCAAGATTTTTAAAGTGTCGTAACTTGAGTTTTAGGACTCTATTTGACGCGTCATTTGAAGCATTAGGAAGCTAACACTATGACTATAATTGTGTGTGGCATAATGAATCATATGATGTATTTTCTAGTACCCGTGCTTTGATGAATTGGACGATTCAGTGATTGATTTATTATGATGTATGTGTATATGATGAATTGATGTTGCTATGGGGATGCTATGTTGCACTATGAAGTGATTGATGTTATTATGATGAATGGAGATGATGATTGCATGTTTGATATGTATACATGTCATATGAAGATAATTATATGATGATTATATGAATGATGATGCGTTTTGGCTATCAGTGGTCATGTTTTAATATGTTGTTATGCATCATTTATTCATGGCATATGTTAGGGTGTTGGCCCTATGATGTTAGGACGTTGGTGGAGTGATAATTATTAGGACGTTAGTCTAGTGACGACCTTAATCCCATAGTGTGAATTGAGTGCATTTTTGTGAAGTGATCCAGTTCTAAGCAGGAATCAATCCTATGGTGGAGATCTTTGGAGGAAGATGACTTGGTCATCAGTGAAGTTTTGGTACCGCATGCATGAGTCAATGATGTTGCATTGCATTATATGTGACATTGCGTAATGATTGATTAAGTGATGTTGATGATATTGTAATCTAAGTGGTGTTTAATGATAGATGTTAATGTGATGATATAATGATATAATAATATAATTGACGTGTATTGATGATGCAAAAGTGTGAGTTTAATATATGAAGTATGATGATATGTAGAATCCATGATTATTTGTTGTTGTATTACTATATCTATTCCATATATCTTTTACAATAATTTGTGATTACTCACCCTTTCTACTTAGAAATGTTGTCTTTATACGTGGGTAACTTACGGGTAATTAGGATTAGTTCGTTGAAGCTTAGAGGATAGCTTCAGAGTGCGTTATTTATTTCCTGTTGAATAGAGTGGGTCTTGCTCTGATATGTAACATAGGGGTTGCGATCGTTTGATTAGAATAATTATGTTCTTTTAGTTATCTTGAGATTTGAACTACCTTTCATGGTATTTGAGTTATTTGAATTATGAATTATGAACGATGAATTATGATGAAGCTTCTATGAAGTATTTTAATAAAAGTGTTTTGAAATTATGAATTCTGTTGCGATTGATTGAAGTGTCATTGTTGTTATTGATAAAGTATGAATTATGATTGATGTTTATATGAAGATGGGACACCTTTATTGGTGGTTTTATTTGAATTATTTTCGTAAATTATATTAGAATTATATGGGTTTTTAAAGGGTGTTACATTAGTGATATCAGAGCAAGTCGGTCCGTCCGACCAGGTTTTCTTATGATGTGCATGTCCAGTCGGTCGATTAGTGTGAGTACACTATTGATACGTTGTTTTCAAGGAGATTGAATGGGTATTTCAAGTCATGGATTTCTCAGAGGCACATAAGGTACGCTTTGGTACACATATGCTGGAAGAGGAAGTCGATGACAGGTTGGTTGCCACCCGTCAGAGACTGGAAGCGGGGGGTGAAGTCGTCACCTGGGCTGTGTTCAACAGAGAGTTTATGAGGATGTAATTTCCCGAGGATATGCGCGGGAAGAAAGAGATCAAGTTCCTAGAATTGAAACAAGGGAATCTGATTGTGATTGAGTATGCTCTGAGGTTTATGGAACTGGCCAAGTATTATACGCATTACAGTGAAACAACTGCTGAATTCTCGAAATGCATCAAGTTTGAAAATGATTTGTATCCGGAAATCAAGCGGGCAATTGGATATCGACAGATCCGTAGGTTTCTAGAGTTGGTGAACAGCTGTAGGATCTATGAAGAAGATAACAAGTTTATTCAGCTCACTATAAGAGTCTGAACGAGAAGAGAGGAAAACAACATCAGGACCATAGCCAACCTTATGATGCTTTAGCTGATAAAGGGAAACAAAAGGCTTATGATGGGAAAAAGACAAGTGGGGGAGGAGCTCCTGCCCCTGCTCCTATCAAGTGTTATAGGTGTGGTGAACAAGGTCACCATTCTAATGAATGTGAGAATAAGGTTTTGAGATGTTACAAATGTGATAAGACGGGTCATCATGCTCCTGAAAGCAAGAACGATGGTCCAACTTGTTTTAATTGTGGAGATAACAGGGTCATATCAGTACCCAGTGTCAGAAGCCAAAGAATAATGTTGTTTCTGCCCAAACCAACGATAGAGTGTTTGCTCTGAATGGAGCAGAGGATTCCAAGAAGGATAACTTGATTCGAGGTACTTGTTTTATTGAAAGTGTTGAATTGGTTACTATTATTTATGATGGTGCTACTCATACATTTATTTCGCGTGAATGTGATAATATGTTGGGATTGAAGTTTTCTGATATGAATGGTTGCATGGTAATAGATACTCCTGCTAGTGGTTATGTTACTACTACTTTTTTTGTTCAATATGTCTTTTGACTATTTATGGTAAGAGTTTTGTGATGGATTTGGTGTGTCTACCCTTACACCAAATTGATGTTATACTTGGTATGAACTAGTTGGAGTTCAACAATGTCCACATCAATTGTTATAATAAAACTTTGAGGTTTATGAAGTTTGGTGATAACGGAGAACTGATGTTGTTGTATGCTAAGAAAGTTAATGAACTCTTGGAAGATGAAGCTTTGATGTTTGCAATGTTTGCATCGTTGCAAGTTGATCGTGAAGCTACAAGCGTTGAATTTCCCATTGTCTATGAATTTCGAGATGTGTATCCAGACGATATAAGTTATTTACGTTTAGAACATGAAGTGGAATTTTCTATAGAATTGGTGCCATGTACAAGTCTGGTGTCAATGGCTCCTTAGAATGTCAGTTGCCGAGCTGAGTGAGTTGAAGAAACAAGTGGAAGAGATGCTTGAGAAGAATTTATTTCGATCGAGTGTTTCTCTGTGGGGGTGCACCTATGTTGTTAGTTAAGAAGAAAGATGGAAGTATGAGATTATGTGTGAACTACAGACAGTTGAATAAAGTGACTATTAAAAATAAGTATCCACTTCAGAGGATTGATGATTTGATGGATCAGTTGGTGGGTGCTTGTGTTTTAAGCAAGATTTATTTGAGGTCGGGTTATCATCAGATTCATGTTAAGCTAGATGATATTTTGAAGACGGGTTTTCAAACGAGGTATGGTCATTATGAGTACACTGTGATGTCGTTTGGTGTATCTAACACGCCAAGCGTTTTCATGGAGTATATGAATCGAACATTTCATTTGTATCTGGATAAGTTTGTTGTGGTTTTCGTTGATGATATTCTGATCTATTCTAAATCTGAAGAAGAACATGTGGAGAATTTGAAAATTTTGTTGCAAGTGTTGAAAGAAAAGAAGTTGTATGCAAAGCTGTCGTAGTGTGTGTTTTGGTTAAAGGAAGTGAGTTTCCTTGTCCATGTGATTTCTATTGATGGGATTGTCGTGGATCCTTCTAAAGTTGATGCAATGTTGCAATGGGAAACTCGAGTCTGCGACTCTGATTCTAAGTTTTCTTGGTTTGGCGGCTTATTATTGAAGGTTCATTGAAGGATTTTCTAGGTTCGTGTTATTGTTAACTCAGCTGACTCGAAAGGGTCAAGCTTATGTGTGGGATGTTGCATGTGAAAAAGTTTCGTAGAATTGAAGAATAAATTGACGATTGCTCCGGTATTAGTTTTGCCTAATTTGAGTGAGTCTTTTGTGGTGTATTGTGATGCGTCTAAGATGGGTCTTAATGGTGTGCTGATGCAAAATGGACAGGTTTTTGCTTACGCTTCTAGGCAACTAAAAGTTCATGAGAGCAATTATCCTATGCATGACTTAGAGTTAGCAAATGTGGTATTTGTGTTGAAGATTTGGAGACATTATCTTTCTGGCTCTAAATTGGAAGTGTTCAGTGATAAAAAAAGTTTAAAGTACTTATTCGTTCAGAAGGAATTGAATACGAGGCAGAGAATATGGCTTGAGTTATTAAAATATTTTGACTTTGATTTGAATTACCATCCTGGTAAAGCAAATGTGGTAGCCGATGTGTCGAGTAGGAAGTCGTTGGATATGTAGATGCTTATGGTTCGAGAGTTAGAAATGATCGAAAAATTCAGATATATGAGCTTGGTGTGTGAAGAGACTCCTGATAGTGTGAAGTTGGGAATGTTGAAACTGACTAGTGGTATTTTAGAAGAAATTTGAGAAGGTCAAAAGTTTTATTTGAAATTGGTTGACCAGTTGACCTTGATTATCCAAGGTAATGAAGGTGAGTTCTGAGTTGATGAAGATGGTGTAATGAGATTCAGAGATAAAGTGTGTGTTCCAGAACTTAAGAAGATTATTCTCGAGGAAGGACATAGAAGTGGGTTAAGTAGTCATCCCAATTCTACAAAGATGTACCAAGATTTGAAAAAAAAATTTTGGTGGCCTGGTATGAAAAAGGAAGTTTCAAATTTGTATATGCTTGTTTAACTTGTCAGAAGTCAAAGGTTGAGCATCATAAGCCTTTGGGTCTAATGCAGCCATTGAATATTTCGCAATGGAAATAGGATAATATTTCTATGGATTTTGTGTCACGTTTGCTGAAGACTGCTAAGGGCAAAGATTCGATTTGTGTAATTGTGGATATATTGACTAAGCCAGTTCATTTCTTGCCGATGAAGACCATCCTTCCTATGGAGAAGCTAGCTGAGATGTATACTAAGGAGATTGTGAGATTTCATAGGATACCTTCGAGGATTGTATCAGATAGAGATATGAGGTTTATATCGAAGTTATGGTAAGGTTTGCATAATGCTTTCAGTACTAAGTTGAGGTTCAGTTCCACATATCATCCGCAAACAAACGATCAGACAGAGATGACTATTCAGTCTTTAGAATATTTGATAAGGTCTTGTGTGTTGGAACAAGGAGGTGATTAGGAGATCCACTTTCCATTGATTGAGTTTATATACAACAATAGTTTTCATGCGAGTATTGGTATGGCACTGTATGAAGCGTTGTATGGTAGAAAGTGTAGAACTTCATTGTGTTGGTATGAGTCAGGCGAGAGAGTTGTGCTCGGACATGAGATTGTGAAGAAAATGACTGAGAAGATAAAGATGATCTAAGAGAGGATGAAAGCTTCTCATAGTCATCAGAAGAGTTATCACGATAAGAGGAGGAAGGCACTTGAATTCCAAAAGGATGATCACATGTTTTTGAGAGTTACTCTGATAACCGGTGTTGGTAGAGCTTTAAAGTCGAGAAAGCTTACTGAAATTCTGGCAACAGACACTTAATGTCACAGTGAATGTTATGACACCGTATCTGACAAATTGTACACAAACCAAACAGTAATTTAAAAGACAGTAAATAACACAATCAATTGTTAACCCAGTTCAGTGTATAACAACACCTACATATGGGGGCTACCAAGCCAGGGAGGA
The DNA here is from genome assembly GCA_948472305.1 of Vicia faba. Classification (NCBI taxonomy): domain Eukaryota; kingdom Viridiplantae; phylum Streptophyta; class Magnoliopsida; order Fabales; family Fabaceae; genus Vicia; species Vicia faba. The sequence continues at coordinate 238,168,086 of OX451741.1, read as the reverse complement.
AATTCACTATAAGAGGTATTAATTTAGGAATAAACCAACCAGTTTATCTCCTTCACTTAAGACCTACCCAATGCAACTTCAATCTAAGTCCTACTTAAACCTGAGTTCCTACTCACTCCCCCTCAATCACAACAGTGATACTAATCTACTGATTAATAAGATTATGAAGACATTCTTCAATACACACGCTTGATTTTGCTTCAAAGCTTTAATCAAGAGACACAACACTCGTGCTTCAAAGCTTTGAGTGATAAACAACCCTTACAACCAAATCCTACTCCAAGTCACTTATCAAGTGATAATTTCTTGGCTCACATTAATTACTAAAACTATACAAAATGCCTTATTGATCTTCTGTCAAAAGCGCCGCCCACCATTAGGATTCGTGAGAAATATATATGCAGTCTATTCTTCATTTTGGGCTTCCATAAAAATAGCTAGGGTTAACCAAAGTTAACCTAAAGACTTGGTCTTGGGCTTTCATCACAACAAATTAGGGTTAAGCAAGGTTAACCTAATATCCACGTGAGCATCTAATCTAGTCAATATACTTCAACTCAGAATAGCACACCAGATTCTTGAAAATTCTCAGGAACAATAAATCTGCACAACAACTTGATCAGTACAAGATGTCTTAACATTGATTATGACATCATGTATCCTGCTCACTGATTTTGGTAGAATTTAGTACATATGATCATAGCTTAGTCATCATGATATTCACTCATACTGAGTTGTTCCTGTAGAACATTCCTTCTGCAAAATTTGTCTTTATCCCAGAATGTTATGACATCAGTCATGACATTCGCAAATCTGGTTTTACCAAAAATTAATGCCAACAAGCAAACACTTACAAACTCCCCTTTGGCAAATTTTTGGCTAAAAACCCCTAAACAATCAGAGATTAGAATGCAGAAGCCAAATGCAGATGAAACAATCAGAGATCAAAATGCAGCAGAATTTTTAATAACAGCTAATCTAACTACCAATATCCAATTCTACCAAAATTACCACAATTACTTCTCCCCCTTTTTAGCCATAAAGAGGCCAAAGGATCTAGTACTTCAAGTGATACAGTCATCAAAAGGAAATCCAAAATACACAGAAACAGAGAGAAGGTATCAAATAGCAACAGCAAGTTCCACCATCAATCTTTACAACTCAACAAACACAGACCTTCAGGTACTGTCATCCCCTGAGGAAGCACTATTTTCAGCAGCATCTTCTGGGGAGCTTCTTGCAGAACCATCATGCTGTTCTTCATCAGCATCCTCTTCCCTCATTTGTTCTTCATTCTCCTCCTGTTCCAGACTAGTAATCAGCTCTTTAAGAGTCCTTTTTCTTGCATCAAGCTCTCTGTAGGTTTCTTTAGAACAGCTATAACATCAGCTTTCTTGGAATGAGCTTTGACATTTGATGTCTCAGCAGATGTCATAACAATGTCAGGGACATGTGTTCCCTGAAACAGCTTATAGTGAAAACCAAGTGCAGAGGCTCTTTTGCACACAGAGTCCTTTTCAACCAGAATATCAAGATACTGATCAATGATTATACCACACATGAGAGAGGGAAAAGCAATAGGGCCTTTAATAGCACAACTCTCAGCGTGTTTCATTGTTTGATCAAAGATGTAGTTGCCATAATCAAAGTTTGTTATGGTTCCAACAGCATAGATAAATCTTCCCAAACCAGTGGAGATGGTGGATTTGTGGTTGGTGGGAACCCAGTTAGCTACACCAATTTTGTGCAGTATGGCAAACTTCACACTCAGCTTGCTTGCAGTTAGCTTCCCTTTCAAGGGCCAGTGCTTGACTTGCTTGGCAGTGATGGTTTGACAAACCTGGTTGTCAGTAACTTCAAGCTCAGGCTGAGCATCATCAGGCCTCCCTAGGTATTTGTTTATCACAGTAGGAGAGAAATTTACCTTCCTTCCTCTCACATAAACACTCTTAAAATTAGCTGACTTTACATCAGCACATCCACCAGACAAATTTACTATGAATTCTTTGACAAGAATATCATAGCAGTTGGAAAACTTGATCACTGTTTTCATCAGGCCAGTAGCCTTGATGAGATCCATGAATTCCTTACACTCAATAGCACTTCTGTTAAGCTCCCTCTCTAAGGCAATCCTTTTCAGAAACACATACTTCCACCTGCTTGCATTTTCTGGATGGTAAAAGGAGATATTGCCAATGGCAACCTTAGGAACCTTAGGCAGTTTGCTAGAAGAGGGTTTCTTCCTGAGAGGAATGTCTGAATCAAAGTATGATTCTTCATCAGATTCAGAGGGTTCAGGAGCCTTTCTTTTCTTGGCTATAGGTTGTCTCAAGGGTTTTGAGAGACTACCAACAGATACCCTAGCTTTTACCTTACCCTTCCCTTTGGAAGTTCCAGCCTTTTGATCCTTCTCAGCTTCTTCTCTAGCCTTGTTCTCAGGCCTAGCTTTCTTATGAACAACTTCAGTAGCCTTCTCTTTGGAGGGGCTTTGGGCAGCGCTCTGCTTTTCTTTTCTACTCATCATCCTTCTTGCTATGCTAGGGTTGACATTTGCAATTAAATCATTGTCAGAAAATTCTTCATCAACATCAATGACAAGAGGTTCGACAACCTTGTCAGTAGGGGTCTGGTGATCATCAGGTTTCTCTGGAGATTTCTTAATGTTGTCATCAGGTGTCTTAACATTCTGAGTGACATTGGGATCACTTTCTAAATTAAGGCTAGCAGTTTCTTGGTTCAATGGTACAGATATACCTGAAACAGAGTGATTCTCATTAAGAATCCTAGTGACTAGTCTGGCAATAGCTTGATGCACATAAGCAGAACCTTCCCTATTAGCTATCTCTGGGGGAACAGAGGATGATGGTTGAGAAGATTTACCAGAGGGAGAAGCTTGTGATCTTCTTGCATGTCTGGTTTGCAGCTTCTTGACCTTAGTAGGATCAGCTGCCATTTCACGAAGTGGAGTTACCTCAAGAACATCAGCATCCATGGGGTTTACGTTTGCCCTAGGTTCGGTGTCAGTGGGTGAGGAAGATGCAGTTGCCTTTGATGAAGATGATGACACAGATTGTTGAGACATATTGAGAGATTGAGAATACAAGTGACGGCGAGTGTGAAATTTTCTTTTGAGAGAATGGAGAGTGATGCAGCAAACTGAGAAGAGGGAGATATAAATATGTCTATTCCTCTTCTTAAACTTTTGGAAAGAAAGAGGGAAACAAATGATTATCCCAATCAGAATAAACTTGATTAAAATATCTCTTTCAAACCTTGTATTAAGCAAAATTAATTGCTACATCTCTTCATATTGGCAAATACCCAGCTTGCCCCTTAAATTCTCAAACTGACTAGCATCAAGTGCCTTGGTAAAAATATCAGCCAGTTGTAGTTCAGTGGCAACATGTTCCAGCTTAATCATCTTCTCCTCCACAAGATCTATGATGAAGTGATGTCTAATGTCAATATGCTTAGTCCTGCCGTGCTGTATAGGATTCTTGGATATGTTAATAGTACTCAAATTGTCACAGTACAATGTCATGACATCTTGTGTGACATTATACTCAGTCAGCATTTGTTTCATCCAGATCATTTGAGAACAGCTGCTACCAGCTGCTATGTATTCAGCTTCTGCAGTAGATAGAGACACACAATTTTGTTTCTTGCTGAACCAAGAAACAAGATTATTTCCCAAAAAGAAGCATCCTCCAGAGGTGCTCTTTCTATCATCAGCACTACCAGCCCAATCAGCATCACAATAACCAGACAGAATTGGTTCACATCCATGAGAGTATAGCATGCCATAATTGTAAGTTCCACTCACATAATTCAGAATTCTTTTCACCTGGTTGATGTGACTTACTTTGGGTTCATCCTGGTATCTTGCACATACTCCAACTGCAAAGGCAATGTCAGGTCTGCTGGCTGTTAAGTATAGCAGACTTCCTATCATGCTTCTGTACAAGCTTTGATCCACATTTGCCCCACTTGTGTCTTTGGACAACTTTAAATGAGTAGGTGCAGGTTTCCTTTTATGACTGGCATTCTCCATCCCAAACTTCTTGACAATATTCTTTGCATACTTGCTTTGAGACAGAAAAATTGAGTCTTCCATCTGTGTGACTTGTAGTCCAAGAAAGTAGGTCAATTCTCCCATGAGGCTCATTTCAAATTCAGCTTGCATCTGGTTAGCAAAATGTTTAACCATTTTATATGACATTCCTCCAAACACTATGTCATCAACATAAATTTGAGCTACCATTATCTTTCCTCCTTCATCCTTGACAAAAAGAGTTTTATCCAAACCTCCTTTCCTGTATCCTTTGTCAGTGAGGAACTTTGTCAACCTTTCATACCAAGCTCTAGGAGCTTGTTTCAGACCATATAATGCTTTCCTCAATTTGTAGACATGATCAGGACAATTTGGATCCACAAATCCTTTAGGTTGTTCCACATACACTTCCTCATTTAAGTACCCATTTAGGAAGGCACTCTTCATATCCATCTGAAATAGCTTGAACTTAAGGAGGCAAGCAACTCCCAAGAGAAGTCTGATTGATTCCAGTCTGGCTACAGGAGCAAAAGTCTCATCAAAATCAACCCCTTCAACTTGAGTGTATCCTTGAGCAACAAGTCTTGCCTTATTCCTGGTGATAACTCCTTCAGCATATGACTTGTTCTTGTAGATCCACTTTGTGCCAATGATGTTTGTTCCTTCTGGTCTAGGAACTAACTCCCATACTTCATGTTGCTTGAACTGGTTCAATTCATCTTGCATTGCTCCAATCCAGTATTCATCAATCAAAGCCTCTTTAACATTTTTTGGTTCAATCTTAGACACAAAACAAGAGTTTGTGATGATTTCTCTAGATCTTGTAGTGACTCCACTGTTAGGATCTCCTATGATGAGTTCCTTAGGATTATCTTTCTGAATTCTGATGGAAGGATCTTTGTTAGATTCCTTTGATTCAGACTCTGATGGAGTAGGATTAGGCACATCATCCTTTTTAGACACTTGCGTTGAAGTCTCAAAGAATGTCTCAACATTATATGGGACATTTGTTTCCTCATGGTGATCATCAACTATGACATTTATAGACTCCATCATAACTTTGGTCCTGGAATTGAACACCCTATATGCTCTGCTGTTGGTATAGTATCCTAGGAATATTCCTTCATCACTTTTAGGGTCCATCTTTCTCCTTTGTTCACGATCTGTCAGAATATAGCATTTGCTCCCAAAGACATGGAAGTACTTCACTGTAGGCTTTCTTCCTTTCCATAGTTCATAAAGGATGTATGATGTTCCCTTTCTCAAGGTGACCCTGTTGTGGACATAACAGGCTGTATTCATAGCTTCAGCCCAAAAATGAATAGGAAGCTTCTTGGCATGTATCATTGCTCTGGAAGATTCCTGTATAGTCCTGTTTTTCCTTTCCACAACTCCATTTTGTTGAGGAGTTATAGGTGAAGAGAACTCATGATTGATTCCTTCTGAGGAACAGAACTCATCAAACTTACTATTTTCAAATTCCTTACCATGATCACTTCTGATTCTGACAATGCATCCTTCTTTTTCTCTTTGAATTCTTTTGCACAATTCCTTAAATACATCAAATACATCAGAATTTTCCCTAATGAAGCTTATCCAGGTGAATCTAGAAAAGTCATCCACAACAACATAGGCATATCTCTATCCACCAAGACTTTCCACCTGCATGGGACCCATCAGATCCATATGTAGAAGTTCTAGCACCTTAGAGGTGGTCAGATGTCTTGTCTTTGGATGTGACATTCTAGTTTGCTTTCCAACCTGACATTCACCACAGACTCTCCCTTCATCAATCTGAAGCCTTGGAATCCCTCTAACAGCCTCCATGGATATGATCTTTTTCATCCCTCTAAGATGTAAATGACCAAGTTTTTGGTGCCACAGTTTCACTTCCTTTTCTTCTTTGGCTATAGAGCACACAGAAGAGTAGTTAGTGTTCTCAGACTCCCATAAGTAACAGTTGTATTTTGATCTGACTCCTCTCATTACAACTTCTTGTTTTTCATTAGTTACAAGACATTCAGACTTGGTGAAGTTGACCTTGAATCCTAGATCACATAATTGACTGATACTTATGAGATTAGCAGTCAAACCATTTACCAGCAACACTTCATTTAGGTTTGGAACTCCAGGGCAGTCCAAGTTTCCAACTCCTTTGATTTCTCCTCTAGCACCATCTCCAAAAGTGACATAACTAGTAGTATGAGGTTTGCCATCATTCAGCAGATTCTTGATTCCAGTCATGTGTTTAGAGCATCCACTGTCAAAGTACCAATCTTCCTTGGCAGAAACTCTAAGAGAGGTGTGAGCTATCAGGGCTGCAGTCTTTTTCTTCCACTGTTGAGTATATGGTGCCTTGTTAGTCTTAGGTTTGACATATGGGGTCTGATTAGGATATCCATATAATCTGAAGCAAAATGGCTTTATGTGACCAAACCTCCCACAATAATGACATCTCCATCTTTGATACTTTTTCTTCATATTTCTCTGTTCTTGATGTTGAGTCCTATGTTGTGACATCTGCTTTGACATTTGTTTATCAGGCCTGGTCTTCTTCTTGTCAACAACAGATTTCTTTGCAGCCACAAATCCTAGGCCAGACATGTTTCCTGCATTTTGTCCAGCCTGAAGGATTTCTTCCAACTTGTCAGTTCTAGTTGTTAAAATCTTGACAGACTTAGTCATCTGATCAAGTTTGGAGTTCAACATTAGAACTTCACCTTTGAGATGGTTTATAGTAGCAGTGTCTGCCTTCTTCTCAGCCTCCAACTTCACTATGAGTTTTTTCTGTTTCTCATTTTGCTGACAGACTTCAGCACTTCTGATACATAACTTCTTGTAGGAGTCAGCAAGTTCTTCAAATGTCACTTCCTCATCACTAGAATCATTATCAGAGTTACAAACACCAGATAGTGCGGTAACTAGTTTAGCAGATTCTTTTTCAGAGTCACTTTCTGAGTCACCATCAGACCAAGTAACAGACATTCCTTTCTTTTGTTTCTTTAGAAAGGTAGGACATTCAGCTCGAATGTGACCATATCCTTCACATCCATGGCATTGGATTCCTCTGCTTTGATTTCCCTTTTCTTCATACTTAGTTCTTCTGCTGGAGTCACAGGATCTGCTAATGTCAGAGGAAATGTTCTTGACATTTGACCTTGACTTTGGGTCCATTCTCTTGATGAGTTTGTTGAACTGTCTTCTAAGCATAGCTATAGCTTCTGATATATTCTCTTCATCACTCTCCTTGCTTTCATCTTCAGTATTGGATACAAGGGCTATCTTCTTGTTTTTCTTGTCAGCATTGTCACTGATCCCCATCTCAAATGTCTGAAGTGACCCAATGAGTTCATCAACCTTGAAGTTGCAGATATCTTGAGCTTCCTCTATAGCAGTCACTTTCATTGCAAACCTTTTAGGCAAGGATCTGAGAATCTTTCTCACCAGCTTTTCTTCTGACATCTTTTCTCCTAATGCTCCTGAGGTGTTGGCAATTTCCAAGATGTTCATGTGAAACTCATGAATGGTCTCATCTTCCTTCATCCTTATATTCTCAAATTTGGTAGTGAGCATCTGAAGTCTTGACATTTTTACTTTGGATGTACCCTCATGGGTGGTTTTGAGAGTGTCCCAAACATCCTTGTCCAGTTCACATTGATGTATTAGTCTGAATATGTTTCTATAAATTCCATTGAACAAGGCATTCAATGCTTTAGAGTTACCCAGGGCTAACTCTTCTTCTTCTTTGCTCCATTCTTCCTCAAGTTTCAGACTAGTCGTCCCATCTTTCCCAGTTATGGTGGGATGGTTCCATCCTTTGTCAGCAGCTCTCCAAGCTTTATTGTCAAGTGACTCCAAGAAGGCAATCATACGAGGTTTCCAGTAGTCATAGTTTGATCCATCCAGAATAGGTAGTCTGTTCCCAAATCCTTCTTCCTTGTCCATAGCGCCAGAAAATAATAACCCTAGATCTCACCCAGAAAGACAGGCAGGGTGCCTGCTCTGATGCCAATTGAAATTCTGGCAATAGATACTTAATGTCACAGTGAATGTTATGACACCGTATCTGACAAATTGTACACAAACCAAAAAGTAATTTAAAAGACAGTAAAGAACACAATCAATTGTTAACCCAGTTCAGTGTATAACAACACCTACATCTGGGGGCTACCAAGCCAGGGAGGAAATTCACTATAAGAGGTATTAATTTAGGAATAAACCAACCATTTTATCTCCTTCACTTAAGACCTACCCAATGCAACTTCAATCTAAGTTCTACTTAAACCTGAGTTCCTACTCACTCCCCCTCAATCACAGTAGTGATACTAATCTACTGATTAATAAGATTATGAAGACATTCTTCAATATACACGCTTGATTTTGCTTCAAAGCTTTAATCAAGAGACACAACACTCGTGCTTCAAAGCTTTGAGTGATAAACAACCCTTACAACCAAATCCTACTCCAAGTCACTTATCAAGTGATAATTGCTTGGCTCACAGTAATTACTAAAACTATACAAAATGCCTTATTGATCTTCTATCAAAAGCGCTGCCCACCATTAGGATTCGTGAGAAATATATATGCAGTTTATTCTTCATTTTTGGCTTCCATAAAAATAGCTAGGGTTAACCAAAGTTAACCTAAAGACTTGGTCTTGGGCTTTCATCATAACAAATTAGGGTTAAGCAAGGTTAACCTAATATCCACGTGAGCATCTGATCTAGTCAATATACTTCAACTCAGAATAGCACACCAGATTCTTGAAAATTCTCAGGAACAATAAATCTACACAACAACTTGATCAGTACAGGATGTCTTAACATTGATTATGACATCATATATCCTGCTCGCTGATTTTGGTAGAATTTAGTACATATGATCATAGCTTAATCATCATGATATTCACTCATACTGAGTTGTTCCTGTAGAACATTCCTTCTGCAGAATTTGTCTTTATCCCAAAATGTTATGACATCAGTCATGACATTCGCAAATCTGGTTTTACCAAAAATTAATGCCAACAAGCAAACACTTACACTTACGCTGCATTTTTTTCTCCATATCAGATATCAGAGAAGATAGGTGAGGTGGCTTATTGGATTACTTTACCACTGTCGCTTGCGAATCTTCATGATGTGTTTTATGTGTCTCAGTTGAGGAGATACATTCCACATTCTTCACATGTGATCCAAAGGGATGATGTACATGTGAGAAATAACATAACTATTGAAGCATCACACATACGGATAGAAGGTCAGGACGTGAATAAATTGCGGGGTAAATACATTGCCTTGGTGAAGGTATTGTGGAGTGGACCAGCTGGTGAAAGTTGAACTTGAGAATGTGAGGATCTGATGAGAGAGTCTTTTCCGATTTTATTTCCGCCAGGTAATTTTGGAGGGAGAAAATCATTTTATGTGAGGGAGAGTTGTAAAAATCCAAAATAATTAGGTTATTATTTAATTGATTATATGATGTTTTGTTGAATTATGATGCGATATGTGTTTATATGTGAATTATTGATGATTTGATGTGTGATGTATTGTTGATTATATTGTGTTATGGGATAAAGTGTATCAAGATGAATAAGAGGATTATTTATATTTTTAAATAATTAGTTTTAATTATTTATAATTATTATTATTAATAAAATAAATAGAATATAAGGTGTAGAAGTATTAAGGGCAAGATGATAATACTATGAGAATTAGTGAGGGTAAGATGGAAAAACCATAGAATGGGTCTAAGGGTTAAACAAGGAAAAGTGAGTATCAGTGTTTTATTTTATGCAACCGTGAAAGAGAGAAGAGCATAGTGAAGAGCTAGGTTACGAAGGGAAGAGAAGATAATCAACCGTACATCTTGGAAATATAACCACAGCTAGAATCTAAGATAAGGGTTATCCTTATTATTATGAATGATATAGGGTTTAGAGGTATGTAGGTTGTTTGGGGTTTTATTATGAATTTGATAACATGATGATTATGATGAAATAAATGATGAAATTGGTATTAGATTGATGTTGTAATGCTATGAAATTGTGTATATGATGTCTAATATGATGTGTTATTGTGATGTTGTGAAACCATGATTAATTATATGAATTTTGGACCGAATGGGTGATGAAATCGTAAGGAATTTGGAATGATTCTGTGCAGAAAAGGAAACAACAGAGTTATTGTTTTCGTGCCCTCGCCAGGAAAGCTTCCCAAGTCGTCAAGCAAAGCATCTTCGCCCAGACTTCGTTGGGCGAGAGTGAGGTGATAATTGCTAAAACGTAGTTATCTGATGTATTTGTTTTGTGGCACTTATCAGTTCTTTTGTTAATATTCTTCGAATAATTCCCAGCTTTGTTTGTAAATATGTTTAGTTTGTGTATATTTATGTTTTTGATTCATTTTTGTAACATTTGATATTTTTTACTTCTTTTGTAGGTATTTGTTGCACATTTGGAGCATCGAGGAATAAGATGTCGAAGACATGGCTCTAGATGCGCGTTTTCGAAATAAAAGACCAATTTTGGGAAGTTTTGCACAAGCAAGCATGCTTAGTACAAGTTCTAGCACGCTACGAGCTATTTTGTGCGTCTGGCAGAGAGATAGTTTTCTGAGCCCGTTAAGCGCGCGAAGCCCGCTTAACGCGGTTTTAGGAGATTTGATCTGTTAAATTAGGAAGTCGCACTTAGCGCGCCAGTCCCGCTTAGCCTGGTATGCTGAACTTTTTTTTATAACTTTCATTTCTAGGTTATGGTTTTGGGAGTTGTGATCGGTGGATCTGGAACTGACTGTTTAACGCTGGTTCGCGAAATGTCGCGGAAGCAAGAGTCGCCACCGTCTTTTATTTTCTCCAAATGGAAAGGACAAAAGCACAGAAAAATTCCTTAAAGAGATTGCTCTCGGTTCGGGAGGTAGATTATAGAAAGGGAAGGTATTAGCACCCTTTCTATCCATGGTTATCCATGGGCTCTTAGATACTTGCTCAATGTGTTTTCAAAATGGTTTGTTTGCTTTTCAATGTGGGTTTTAAAAAAGTTTCTTTGAAAAATTTCAGTTCGACTCGTGCGTCAGAGTGTTTGAAAAATTTGCTTTGAAAGCTTTTGAAAATGTGTTGGTGTGAAAAGTATTTTTGTTTGAAATTAGAGCAAGTATCCTTGAGAACCTACCTACCCTAAGGAATTCGTCTGTGTAAAAGTCCTTTAAAGTAGTGCCATCCCACCATTGAGAGGTAGGTAGCACCACCGTTGGAGGTGTTCGGGTCAATTCGAGGTTCGGGACATGGTGATCACCAGAGCAATGGGAAGACACCTTAGAAGCTACCCTCATGCCAGGTTCCCGGATCATGAGGACTTACTAAGACATCCTCTACTCGACGATCACCTTTCGAGGCAAGGCAACAGTGAGGCGTACCCTAGGGGTGGTGTGTGCGATTTGTGTGTCATGTTTCAGTTATTTGTCTTGTCATGTTTATTGGTGTTCTACGCTTGATTTTATTTAAGTCATTCATTCTTGCATGCTTATTTAACAGTTAAAATATTTGCGGGAAAATAAATCTAAACTATTACAAATGGCGCGGGTCCACATCGCCAAAATTAAACCGGACCCGATTTGACGGAAAATAAATAAAGAGAATAAAAGTGCGAAAAGTAAATGTTACAACGCTTTGGGAGAGATACATAATTATTTAAACGAAATAAAATAAATGCGCGAATTAAATAAATTACGAACGAGACGAGGGCATTGGACCCTTTTGCAAGAATTAAATTAATAAGGGAATTAAAATTAAGAATTAAAAAGAAAATGTATTTTGGTATTTTTAGATTTAATAGAAAAAGAGAATTGATTAAAATTAAAATAAAATGTCAAACCCTAATTCTAATTATTATTATTTTTTAGTTATTAAGAAAATGTTGAAATTTTTAACTAAATGAAACCCTAATTTTTATGTACAATTTTAATTATGAAAAATAAATAAAATAAATATTATCATGGTCAAAGGGAAATTTTAAATAAAAACAATAATTAAACCTATTTCTACATATTTTTGTATTTTTGTTAAAACGGATTAAAATTGCAACCTAATTAAAACTAAATATTTACATACAATTACTTATAAAAAATATTGAAATAAATAAATATTTTATTTTGCTCTTTTTCTGATTTTTTGTGCATTTTTGTATTTTGTAAAATAATTGATCAAATTAAAAATAATAAAGAAAATAAGATAACCATTAAAAAAATAAGAAAGACAAAAAATAGGAAATTGCAAACCAGTGGGGGGGTTCAGTCCCAATTGTGAGGTGTTGATCCAATAAATTGAGCCCAATATTGCAAGGCCTGATTGACTTTTGGACAAGCGTGTGGTGCATTGACTGGGAGTGTAGCGTGTTCATCCATCCTGGGCCTTTGATTTGGTCATGATAGACGCGTGGACGCTTGGATGAGGGAGGCATATGGTACGTCTTATCATAAGCGCTGCACATGAATGGTTAATGAAAAATAATATGAGAAATATACAGACCTGGGACTCGAACCCAGGTCTTAGACGTTATTGCAATCACCAACTGCCAGCTGAGCCACTACACGTATTTGTTAATTAAACATACAATCAATATAATAAAAGAAACAACGCGTTAATGCTGGAAAATGCGCGAATTTCAAACAGGCCTATAGCGTTTGGACAACACATCATCTCCTTCGTTCTATTTTATTTTTTTTCTGAAACAAGACTGTAAGGCAACGGTTTTGGATGCGTTTCAGAAGAGGCCCTTTGAAAAAATAACGATTGGCCCCTCAACGCTCATAAATTGAGCGCGAGGGTTCCATCATCTTCGTCTTCATGCGCTGAGTTGAATGGCATTGGTCTGGAGTTCTAATTTTGCTTCGTTACCAAAGCCCTAAATTGACAAACCTGTAAACCCTAGAAATCGCGCATGGTAAAATCTCATACACAGCACGATAATCAAATTAAATAGAATGGTTAGCTTTAAAACATCACAAAGAACAAGAATCCATAATTAGAATGTCATGAGAATGCCTAGATATGAAAATACGATTGTCACTTTTTTGCTGTACAGGGAGGGTTCTATATACCAATTCCTGGAGTTTGAGTTGATGTTTTGGATTGCAATGTGATCAGGAGGACTTGAGGAAGCTATTGGAAAAGCTTTTGTGCCTTGAATCGCCCTCTATCAATGAATTCAGTTTTGAGTTTTATGGAAAATTTCTCAAGTTTGCAACTTGTTCTTTTGCGCAGCTTTCAGTGTGTTAGCATTAGGGTTTGATTCCTGTTTATGTATTGAAGGCATTAGGTCAACAAAACACAATAAAATCCAATGCAATAATGGTTTTGCATATTTGATTTTCTTAAGGTCTTTTTGAATCTTTTTCACATGTATTTTTGTGTCAATTAGCCTAAATCAGACCAAATCTTGCCATATTGGGATGTGCACGAGATATTGAGGGTAAAACATGCATGAAAAGATTTTCTAGGTCATGTTAGATATTTTTCACATATTTATATAATTTAAATGAATTAATATGAATAATAATTCAAATAAATAAATAAAAAATGAGAAAATACTTCCCTTTGGGCCAAGTGGTCGTGCACATGCTTGGAATGATGAATCATGGAAGAAAAATGGGCCCATTAGCAATTTTAGGTCATTTGAACCATTGTTGACTTTTCAAAATATCCAAAAATTTCCCAACTTCCACAAGGCATAACTTGCTTAATTTTTAAGCTTTTCTCATGTTCTTGGACATTTTGGAAAGATCTTTGAGTCCTCTAACCAATGTCTTTGGTCCCATGTCATTTTGGTTTACCAATCTCAAGTTATGGCCTTTGACTTAAAGTCCCTTTTTGTTGACTTTTGAAAATGACCTATAATGTTGAAATTGATAACTTTTTGTGAGAGCATTTCTTGGATTTGAAGTATGAAGATGAATTGTAGGAAATGTCTTTCTCTTCAAAATGAGCTTTGGATGGAATTTTTATGATAATCCATGTGAAAGTTATGCCCTGGTCAATTTCAGTTGACTTTTTCAACTGTCCAAATATAGTAACTTTTGCATCTTGATGATTTCTGAGCCAAATTTTGAGAATCATGATCAAGCATTGATCAAATGATGTTTGTGGCTTCAAAATGATATGTTGACCAAAAATTTGAACTTTTGACTGTTAAATGACCATTTTGCCCCTACAATTGACTGTAGTGCAATTTAGGGTTTTGACTGTGCAATTTTGAGCTGAATGCCTTGAAACTTGATATGAGGATACTTGACCATATTTGTAAGCATGTGAGACTTGATTGGGCCTTTGAAAACTTCCTTGTCTTGATCCGAACACAAACCCTAGTTTTGACTGTATGGGAGATCTTTGACTGTGCAACCCTTGGGGAGTTTTGTGACTTGGCTTGGCAATTTCTTGGAGAATATGGGAGGGCAAATTTTGGGGTACAACAGTTGCCCCTGTTCAATCTTCTTAGACCTGAGGATGCAGATTGGCTGACGTGCCTTTCGTAATCCGAGGGTAGAAGATGATTGGACACTAGAGTGCCCAGAAATTTGCGCTCACATGTTAGCAATGATGGGGGAATGGGCTTATAGATGCCATTTGGGGGTTGATGAATAGGATGATGGGCTTATAGATGCCATCTGGATGTTGATCGCGTAGGAGATTCCTTAGCGAGAACCTGTATACCTGCAAAAGAAAAATGAGTACCTGACACGTTGCAGGAGCTGATTTTGGATGCTTGGCATAGATATGTCCTGAATGGTTACAGGAGCTGAGTCTGGAGCTTCAAAAGATGATGAATGAACCAGGTATGGTTACTGCCTTAGCTTGAATGGTAAGAGAACCTTGGGTGATTTTAACTTCAACAACGCTCGTTGAGAAAAATCTTGGCGGGAATTACCATCTTTGCAATATCGGGAAGAGAACTATAGAAAATTATAATCTGAAAGGAATGATTACCTCACTCAACGTCGGAGAGGGAAACATCTGAAAAGGACTTACCAACTCACACACCGTCGGAGAGGGGACCATAAGAGATTATCACCTCACACTCATCGTCGGAGAGGGAAACATCTGAAGAAGGATTTACCACCTCACGCACTTGTCGGAGAGGGGACTATAGGAGACTATCACCTCACACTCATCGTCGGAGAGGGAAACATCTGAAGAAGGAATTACCACCTCACGCACTTGTCGGAGAGGGGACCATAGGAGACTATCACCTCACACTCATCGTCGGAGAGGGAAACATCTGAAGAAGGAATTACTACCTCACGCACTTGTCGGAGAGGGGACCATAGGAGACTATCACCTCACACTCATCGTCGGAGAGGGAAACATCTAAAAAAGGAATTACCACCTCACGCACTTGTTGGAGAGGGGACCATAACTTCTGCTGAGTCTTTATCATAAAAATCTGTTGGGAGTCGATTTAGCTGGACCGGACAAGGTCTTGTAATGTCTTTAACTGGAATAAGTGTCAGAACGTCGCCATATCTGGTTCATATCTGGACTATATCTGGAAGGAAATCTGGAAGCAGCATCAGAACGTCACCATATCTGGGTCATATCTGAAACTATATCTGGAAGGAAATCTGGAAGCAGCATCAGAACATCACCATATCTGGGTCATATCTGGAACTATATCTGGAAGGAAATCTGGAAGCAGCATCAGAACGTCACCATATCTGGGTCATATCTGAAACTATATCTAGAAGGAAGTCTGGAAGCAGTATCAGAACGTCACCATCTCTGGGTCATATCCGAAACTATATCTAGAAGGATATCTGGAAGCAGCATCAGAACGTCACCATATCTGGGTCATATCCGAAACTATATCTAGAAGGAAATCTGGAAGCAACATCAGAACGTCACCATATCTGGATCATATCTGAAACTATATCTAGAAGGAAATCTGGAAGCAGCATCAGAACGTCACCATATCTGGATCATATCTGAAACTATATCTAGAAGGAATTGCGATAGTTGATAGTAGTCATTTTTGTATTGATCTTTTTCCTGAAAAGGCAAAACATAATTATATGCAAAATCGTGATGCATGAACTGTATGTCTTCAATATCAATGAGATGCGTGTAGTATGATGCATATGCATGCTATAACGTATGAAGATGTGATTGTTTATGAATGTATTTTTGTCTAAGAAAATAAATCCTTGACGGGTGCCGGGAAGTCACTCCTGGGCTGATGTTGAAGAATAGGTCTTGCCTCCGTTGGGGATGATAGTTGCAAGTATACCGGTAGGAGAAGATAACTCCGTTGGGGAATGAACTTGGCAAATGACGGATTCTGCGGGGAGAAAAGATACTCTAACGACCATGCTGGGAAGCAATACTCTGTGGGAAGAGGGATGCTTTGTTGAGTTGTTGATAATAACCTGCTGAGGATATCCTTGTTGTTGGAAGTGTTGATGGACTTCGCTGGGGTAAGAAGATTGTATCGACGACGATCTTTCCGTGGCTTTTGGCTGAGGATAACCCAGTTATATCCTGTTAAGGAAATAACTCTTTAAATAAAGCCGGACGATGCGTTCGTGCTCTGCGAGGGATAAGCTTTCGTAACTTACTGGGGATAAGCTTACTGCTTGGGGAGATGATTCCAACTTTCCTGGGGAACTAGATTAGACTCTCCTGGGGAAGTATTGAACTGTATTGGTTATGTTCTTCAACGGAACCTACCTTGATACCTTGGAGGACAGAACAATCAGATTGCTTAGACCACTCTTTATTGCCCCTGTTTCTATGGGGGAGGCACTTGTGGGGTGCTGATAGTTGTTGATAGACAAACCTTCTTTTGGTAGGCAGGTGGCAAGATGACAGGACATAGTCGTATGCTTTGATCCCTAACTTTTGCCTGGACCGCCCTTTCGGGTTTTCAGTCCACCGGGATACCCATTTTTGCCCAAGCCCCCTTTTCAGGTTTTCGACTTGCCGGGTGTACAGATTTTTTTCATTTCATCCCTTCATTTTGCCCGAACCCTTTTGGTTCGCCGGGAAGCCCTTATTTTTGCCTAGGTGTGTCAACCTAGCGGGTCTTTGATTTTGCGTAGTATTTTTCGACTATGACCACGCTCTTAGAATGCAGGTAGGTGCCCCTGGCTGCTTGTGTTGTCATATTACCAGGAGGTGTCTGATCGTGCAAGATTCGTTGCTGGAGTGCCCCAAGTGACTCAGGCAGAGGTTTGCCCCAAGCTATTTGGCCCTTGAGAGATTCTCTGGATCTTGACTTAGCTGCCCCAGATGGTAGACCATGATCATGCCGTGCCCCTTGATTGGAGATACTCTTGTTCATTAGACTTTCGTCGTGCAAATTTCTATGCTGTTCAAACAAAAAGTCATATGCAAACAAAGTCATGTTAAAATGCAAAGCTTATGTCTGTCTTGAAGATTTTGAAAATGCATTCTTTTTCATAAAACAAGTGAATGTTTGTAAAACGTGATGTCAACTCCGTATTTACCGTAAGCCTTAAGGAGTCAGGATACCTTTCGTGACAGTATGCTTTCGAGCTAACCCATGCTTCAGCTAGGACTTTTGAGGGTTATAACGTGGCCTGGTTCACGGTTTAAGAAACAAAGGATAAAGGCTCAAATTATTTGTACCCACCCGCTCTTCGTGATGTTCTCCAAACCTAAACTCAGTTGATCATACGTTAGACCTTGTTTGAGTCTTTGCTCTGATTATTCGGTGATGATTCGGATGTTGATAACTTATTTTGAATAGGCAATCATTCCTTTTTTGTTGAGGGTTTGTAGGACCTCTTTCTTGTCTGATTTTTGTTATCCCTTTCTTTTTTTGCCTGAACTGTTTCCTTTTTTGGAATTACAGTCAGCGGGATGCCCCAGTTTTGTAAGTCCCTTTTTATAGGTTTTGACTTCTTGGGCTTTTCATTTATGATTTTTTTTTGATCATGACTGCCTGTCCTTATGATTGTTCGGAACCATCCTTGTCTTTCTTCGTTTCGTAAATACTTTTTGGTGCCATTCGTTATGCACTTGGATCAACTGAGAGACTACCCTGCCCCAGGTTATGATTAAGGGTTTTGATTTTCGAAAATAAAACTCCTACTTCTTTGGCTCGAAGGGGTTGACGAGGGATTATCTTCCTTATAACTCCAGTGTTTAGGATTTGAAACAATGCCTGTACCTCATCAGCGGGGTCTGTTCAAAAGCATATTGTAGCGATCATGGTATCGTTTTCGTCATCCTCCCTCAAGAGGCTTAGAATTAACGAGAGTTGACATCAGAAAAAATATGAAAACAATTTGCATTTAGTGAATGCGAATATATTGATTCAAAATAGACATAAGCGATGCATTAATGGAATAACAATGTTTTAACATGAATAAATGTTTGAACGGTCAAAAGAAAAACACAACTTGAACATTCGAATGAACAAAAGTTTCCTAGTCTCGGAGCTTGTCACTTCAACTGGTGAGCCTTGGAGGAATGGTAGAAAAATTCAGCCTGTCCATCTTGTGTGAACTCCAATGCCCCTTCATCGATCAGGTCCTGGATTTTGTTCCTCAGATCCCAACATTCATTGGTATCATGTCCTGGGCTAGCAGAGTGGTAGGCACACCTCTTATTGGGATCATAGGCAGGAGATGCTGTGTTGGGGTTCCGGGGATGAGCCCTTAATGTGATCAGATTCAACCTCAATAGGCGTTGCAAAGCTTGATACAGCGACATGTTGAGCTGGGTGAATTGCCTTATGGGCTTGTCTGGCTGAAACTGGCGAGGTTGATGCTGAATTTGTGGCACTGGAGCCATTTGAGGAGCTTTCCCCTTATCCTCTTGTCTCGAGGATGATTGGATGATGAATGGCTTTTTACCCTTAGATGTTTGCCCCAGTTGGTTACCCTGAAGCAGTTGGTTGACGAGAAACCGGAGCTCATCTTGTCTTTGAGCTAAGCCTTGAATGGCATTCCTCTGCCCCAGCATCTGGACTTTCATAGCATCCATCTCAGCTTGTAGGTGTTCCAGCTTTTCATCCTCAGCACTGCCCCTGACGAAGGTCTCCGTGAGAAGTATCCTTAGCTCCTCCTTCCCCTTGGATAGATTCAGGAGGATTTCCCCGAACCGAGTCTCTTGAGCAAGAAAGTCCTGGTTATCTTGTTGGGAAGCCATGGCTGAAATAAACAGCGAGAAGGGTAAGTGACCTGCAAAGAATGGGTACCTGTAATGCAATGATATGTATGATATGCATGCAATGTTTTCAAGGACCTCGCGGGGTAAACAAGAAAATTGTTAGCATTTGAGTTTGGTAGCCTGATTGAAGGAACTTCATATTATTGAGATCCCTTCATCAAGGGTCAAAGGCTCACCATATCCAGTGGGTCATAGCCCCTGATAACCTTGGCTAGGGGAACCTTCTTCAAGTGTCAAAGCTCACCATATCAAGTGGGTCATAGCCTCTGACAACTCTGTCTAGAGGAAAATAAATCCTCTTTGCCCCTTGCTGGGATGTTTGATTCATCATGACCTGCATCACAAGCCCTTGAGATCCTTGAAATGGGTTAGGATGTATGCAATGGTATGCAATGGTATGATGTCATGCTATGCATGGGGTGATGTAGGTAAACCCTGTTATGAGTCCCAATTAAGGACTATAAACAAACCCTGCAAGAAATTCAGTATACTTTTTTATGAGTCCCAATTAAGGACTATAAACAAAACCTGCAAGATATCTAGTAAACCCTGTTATGAGTCCCAGTTAAGGACTATAAACACAACCTGCAAGAAATTCGGTAAACCCTGTTATGAGTCCTAGTTAAGGACTATAAACAAAACCTGTAAGGAATTTGGTAAACCCTGTTATGAGTCCCAGTTAAGGGCTATAAACAAAACCTGCAAGTAGTTCATGTGTCAGCTAACAAGCATGCGAGTAGGCAAGTACAAAGGCACACAAGTCACACAAGAGAAACCCTTAGGGTTTAGGCCAGCATGGGGTCTGGGTAGTACCCTCTTGAAGTTGGTGGGCTCAACCTGTCCTATCAGAAGTAACCGGGTTCTAAGGGTCCCAATATCACGGGATTGCTTTCATTGTTCATCGTTTCGATTTAGCCACTGAACTGGCGACCGAAATATTCCAGGAAAGCAACCCTCAATCGAGTGTAGTATCGAGTATCAACCAACCTCGGACTGCACCAAAGTCAGTTATCTCACTACCCTAAAGAGGCCAAGATAGTTCAATTAAGGTTCCTAAGGTCTGTTGATACTTCACGACACCACGCGGAGGCCCCGTACTCTCCTTGACTGAACTCAAGGGTTACCGGTACACACCAAAGTGCCACATCAACGTAGCAGACTGCTTCAACCATGTCGGTATACCCCGCACAGTTCCCTCACAGCCTTGTTGCTACTTTCTAAGAAGGTATCCCCCAGATCCGGGTTTAGGATCTATAGAACTCCCAAGCAACCCACAATAATAAAGCAAGCAAAGAAGACAATTGAAAACATAGTTATGACCTAGCCCTAAGGTACACCCCACTTTATAAAGATATCCCCAGCAGAGTCGCCAGTTCTGTGATCGGTGGATCTGGAACTGACTGTTTAACGCTGGTTCGCGAAATGTCGCGGAAGCAAGAGTCGCCACCGTCTTTTATTTTCTCCAAATGGAAAGGACAAAAGCACAGAAAAATTCCTTAAAGAGA
The DNA here is from genome assembly GCA_948472305.1 of Vicia faba. Taxonomy (NCBI): domain Eukaryota; kingdom Viridiplantae; phylum Streptophyta; class Magnoliopsida; order Fabales; family Fabaceae; genus Vicia; species Vicia faba. The sequence continues at coordinate 238,147,350 of OX451741.1, read as the reverse complement.
TTGCTCTCGGTTCGGGAGGTAGATTATAGAAAGGGAAGGTATTAGCACCCTTTCTATCCATGGTTATCCATGGGCTCTTAGATACTTGCTCAATGTGTTTTCAAAATGGTTTGTTTGCTTTTCAATGTGGGTTTTAAAAAAGTTTCTTTGAAAAATTTCAGTTCGACTCGTGCGTCAGAGTGTTTGAAAAATTTGCTTTGAAAGCTTTTGAAAATGTGTTGGTGTGAAAAGTATTTTTGTTTGAAATTAGAGCAAGTATCCTTGAGAACCTACCTACCCTAAAGAATTCGTCTGTGTAAAAGTCCTTTAAAGTAGTGCCATCCCACCATTGAGAGGTAGGTAGCACCACCGTTGGAGGTGTTCGGGTCAATTCGAGGTTCGGGACATGGTGATCACCAGAGCAATGGGAAGACACCTTAGAAGCTACCCTCATGCCAGGTTCCCGGATCATGAGGACTTACTAAGACATCCTCTACTCGACGATCACCTTTCGAGGCAAGGCAACAGTGAGGCGTACCCTAGGGGTGGTGTGTGCGATTTGTGTGTCATGTTTCAGTTATTTGTCTTGTCATGTTTATTGGTGTTCTACGCTTGATTTTATTTAAGTCATTCATTCTTGCATGCTTATTTAACAGTTAAAATATTTGCGGGAAAATAAATCTAAACTATTACAAATGGCGCGGGTCCACATCGCCAAAATTAAACCGGACCCGATTTGACGGAAAATAAATAAAGCGAATAAAAGTGCGAAAAGTAAATGTTACAACGCTTTGGGAGAGATACATAATTATTTAAACGAAATAAAATAAATGCGCGAATTAAATAAATTACGAACGAGACGAGGGCATTGGACCCTTTTGCAAGAATTAAATTAATAAGGGAATTAAAATTAAGAATTAAAAAGAAAATGTATTTTGGTATTTTTAGATTTAATAGAAAAAGAGAATTGATTAAAATTAAAATAAAATGTCAAACCCTAATTCTAATTATTATTATTTTTTAGTTATTAAGAAAATGTTGAAATTTTTAACTAAATGAAACCCTAATTTTTATGCACAATTTTAATTATGAAAAATAAATAAAATAAATATTATCATGGTCAAAGGGAAATTTTAAATAAAAACAATAATTAAACCTATTTCTACATATTTTTGTATTTTTGTTAAAACGGATTAAAATTGCAACCTAATTAAAACTAAATATTTACATACAATTACTTATAAAAAATATTGAAATAAATAAATATTTTATTTTGCTCTTTTTCTGATTTTTTGTGCATTTTTGTATTTTGTAAAATAATTGATCAAATTAAAAATAATAAAGAAAATAAGATAACCATTAAAAAAATAAGAAAGACAAAAAATAGGAAATTGCAAACCAGTGGGGGGGTTCAGTCCCAATTGTGAGGTGTTGATCCAATAAATTGAGCCCAATATTGCAAGGCCTGATTGACTTTTGGACAAGCGTGTGGTGTGTTGACTGGGAGTGTAGCGTGTTCATCCATCCTGGGCCTTTGATTTGGTCATGATAGACGCGTGGACGCTTGGATGAGGGAGGCATATGGTACGTCTTATCATAAGCGCTGCACATGAATGGTTAATGAAAAATAATATGAGAAATATACAGACCTGGGACTCGAACCCAGGTCTTAGACGTTATTGCAATCACCAACTGCCATCTGAGCCACTACACGTATTTGTTAATTAAACATACAATCAATATAATAAAAGAAACAACGCGTTAATGCTGGAAAACGCGCGAATTTCAAACAGGCCTATAGCGTTTGGACAACACATCATCTCCTTCGTTCTATTTTATTTTTTTTCTGAAACAAGACTGTAAGGCAACGATTTTGGATGCGTTTCAGAAGAGGCCCTTTGAAAAAATAACGATTGGCCCCTCAACGCTCATAAATTGAGCGCGAGGGTTCCATCATCTTCGTCTTCATGCGCTGAGTTGAATGGCATTGGTCTGGAGTTCTAATTTTGCTTCGTTACCAAAGCCCTAAATTGACAAACCTGTAAACCCTAGAAATCGCGCATGGTAAAATCTCATACACAGCACGATAATCAAATTAAATAGAATGGTTAGCTTTAAAACATCACAAAGAACAAGAATCCATAATTAGAATGTCATTAGAATTCCTAGAATTGAAAATACGATTGTCACTTTTTTGCTGTACAGGGAGGGTTCTATATACCAATTCCTGGAGTTTGAGTTGATGTTTTGGATTGCAATGTGATCAGGAGGACTTGAGGAAGCTATTGGAAAAGCTTTTGTGCCTTGAATCGCCCTCTATCAATGAATTCAGTTTTGAGTTTTATGGAAAATTTCTCAAGTTTGCAACCTGTTCTTTTGTGCAGCTTTCAGTGTGTTAGCATTAGGGTTTGATTCCTGTTTATGTATTGAAGGCATTAGGTCAACAAAACACAATAAAATCCAATGCAATAATGGTTTTGCATATTTGATTTTCTTAAGGTCTTTTTGAATCTTTTTCACATGTACTTTTGTGTCAATTAGCCTAAATCAGACCAAATCTTGCCATATTGGGATGTGCACGAGATATTGAGGGTAAAACATGCATGAAAAGATTTTCTAGGTCATGTTAGATATTTTTCACATATTTATATAATTTAAATGAATTAATATGAATAATAATTCAAATAAATAAATAAAAAATGAGAAAATACTTCCCTTTGGGCCAAGTGGTCGTGAACATGCTTGGAATGATGAATCATGGAAGAAAAATGGGCCCATTAGCAATTTTAGGTCATTTGAACCATTGTTGACTTTTCAAAATATCCTAAAATTTCCCAACTTCCACAAGGCATAACTTGCTTAATTTTTAAGCTTTTCTCATGTTCTTGGACATTTTGGAAAGATCTTTGAGTCCTCTAACCAATGTCTTTGGTCCCATGTCATTTTGGTTTACCAATCTCAAGTTATGGCCTTTGACTTAAAGTCCCTTTTTGTTGACTTTTGAAAATGACCTATAATGTTGAAATTGATAACTTTTTGTGAGAGCATTTCTTGGATTTGAAGTATGAAGATGAATTGTAGGAAATGTCTTTCTCTTCAAAATGAGCTTTGGATGGAATTTTTCTGATAATCCATGTGAAAGTTATGCCCTGGTCAATTTCAGTTGACTTTTTCAACTATCCAAATATAGTAACTTTTGCATCTTGATGATTTCTGAGCCAAATTTTGAGAATCATGATCAAGCATTGATCAAATGATGTTTGTGGCTTCAAAATGATATGTTGACCAAAAATTTGAACTTTTGACTGTTAAATGACCATTTTGCCCCTACAGTTGACTGTAGTGCAATTTAGGGTTTTGACTGTGCAATTTTGAGCTGAATGCCTTGAAACTTGATATGAGGATACTTGACCATATTTGTAAGCATGTGAGACTTGATTGGGCCTTTGAAAACTTCCTTGTCTTGATCAGAACACAAACCCTAGTTTTGACTGTATGGGAGATCTTTGACTGTGCAACCCTTGGGGAGTTTTGTGACTTGGCTTGGCAATTTCTTGGAGAATATGGGAGGGCAAATTTTGGGGTACAACAGTTGCCCCTGTTCAATCTTCTTAGACCTGAGGATGCAGATTGGCTGACGTGCCTTTCGTAATCCGAGGGTAGAAGATGATTGGACACTAGAGTGCCCAGAAATTTGCGCTCACATGTTAGCAATGATGGGGGAATGGGCTTATAGATGCCATTTGGGGGTTGATGAATAGGATGATGGGCTTATATATGCCATCTGGATGTTGATCGCGTAGGAGATTCCTTAGCGAGAACCTGTATACCTGCAAAAGAAAAATGAGTACCTGACACGTTGCAGGAGCTGATTTTGGATGCTTGGCATAGATATGTCCTGAATGGTTACAGGAGCTGAGTCTGGAGCTTCAAAAGATGATGAATGAACCAGGTATGGTTACTGCCTTAGCTTGAATGGTAAGAGAACCTTGGGTGATTTTAACTTCAACAACGCTCGTTGAGAAAAATCTTGGCGGGAATTACCATCTTTGCAATATCGGGAAGAGAACTATAGAAAATTATAATCTGAAAGGAATGATTACCTCACTCAACGTCGGAGAGGGAAACTTCTGAAAAGGACTTACCAACTCACACACCGTCGGAGAGGGGACCATAAGAGATTATCACCTCACACTCATCGTCGGAGAGGGAAACATCTGAAGAAGGAATTACCACCTCACGCACTTGTCGGAGAGGGGACCATAGGAGACTATCACCTCACACTCATCGTCGGAGAGGGAAACATCTGAAGAAGGAATTACCACCTCACGCACTTGTCGGAGAGGGGACCATAGGAGACTATCACCTCACACTCATCGTAGGAGAGGGAAACATCTGAAGAAGGAATTACTACCTCACGCACTTGTCGGAGAGGGGACCATAGGAGACTATCACCTCACACTCATCGTCGGAGAGGGAAACATCTAAAAAAGGAATTACCACCTCACGCACTTGTTGGAGAGGGGACCATAACTTCTGCTGAGTCTTTATCATAAAAATCTGTTGGGAGTCGATTTAGCTGGACCGGACAAGGTCTTGTAATGTCTTTAACTGGAATAAGTGTCAGAACGTCGCCATATCTGGTTCATATCTGGACTATATCTGGAAGGAAATCTGGAAGCAGCATCAGAACGTCACCATATCTGGGTCATATCTGAAACTATATCTGGAAGGAAATCTGGAAGCAGCATCAGAACATCACCATATCTGGGTCATATCTGGAACTATATCTGGAAGGAAATCTGGAAGCAGCATCAGAACGTCACCATATCTGGGTCATATCTGAAACTATATCTAGAAGGAAGTCTGGAAGCAGTATCAGAACGTCACCATCTCTGGGTCATATCCGAAACTATATCTAGAAGGATATCTGGAAGCAGCATCAGAACGTCACCATATCTGGGTCATATCCGAAACTATATCTAGAAGGAAATCTGGAAGCAACATCAGAACGTCACCATATCTGGATCATATCTGAAACTATATCTAGAAGGAAATCTGGAAGCAGCATCAGAACGTCACCATATCTGGATCATATCTGAAACTATATCTAGAAGGAATTGCGATAGTTGATAGTAGTCATTTTTGTATTGATCTTTTTCCTGAAAAGGCAAAACATAATTATATGCAAAATCGTGATGCATGAACTGTATGTCTTCAATATCAATGAGATGTGTGTAGTATGATGCATATGCATGCTATAACGTATGAAGATGTGATTGTTTATGAATGTATTTTTGTCTAAGAAAATAAATCCTTGACGGGTGCCGGGAAGTCACTCTTGGGCTGATGTTGAAGAATAGGTCTTGCCTCCGTTGGGGATGATAGTTGCAAGTATACCGGTAGGAGAAGATAACTCCGTTGGGGAATGAACTTGGCAAATGACGGATTCTGCGGGGAGAAAAGATACTCTAACGACCATGCTGGGAAGCAATACTCTGTGGGAAGAGGGATGCTTTGTTGAGTTGTTGATAATAACCTGCTGAGGATATCCTTGTTGTTGGAAGTGTTGATGGACTTCGCTGGGGTAAGAAGACTGTATCGACGACGATCTTTCCGTGGCTTTTGGCTGAGGATAACCCAGTTATATCCTGTTAAGGAAATAACTCTTTAAATAAAGCCGGACGATGCGTTCGTGCTCTGCGAGGGATAAGCTTTCGTAACTTACTGGGGATAAGCTTACTGCTTGGGGAGATGATTCCAACTTTCCTGGGGAACTAGATTAGACTCTCCTGGGGAAGTATTGAACTGTATTGGTTATGTTCTTCAACGGAACCTACCTTGATACCTTGGAGGACAGAACAATCAGATTGCTTAGACCACTCTTTATTGCCCCTGTTTCTATGGGGGAGGCACTTGTGGGGTGCTGATAGTTGTTGATAGACAAACCTTCTTTTGGTAGGCAGGTGGCAAGATGACAGGACATAGTCGTATGCTTTGATCCCTAACTTTTGCCTGGACCGCCCTTTCGGGTTTTCAGTCCACCGGGATACCCATTTTTGCCCAAGCCCCCTTTTCAGGTTTTCGACTTGCCGGGTGTACAGATTTTTTTCATTTCATCCCTTCATTTTGCCCGAACCCTTTTGGTTCGCCGGGAAGCCCTTATTTTTGCCTAGGTGTGTCAACCTAGCGGGTCTTTGATTTTGCGTAGTATTTTTCGACTATGACCACGCTCTTAGAATGCAGGTAGGTGCCCCTGGCTGCTTGTGTTGTCATATTACCAGGAGGTGTCTGATCGTGCAAGATTCGTTGCTGGAGTGCCCCAAGTGACTCAGGCAGAGGTTTGCCCCAAGCTATTTGGCCCTTGAGAGATTCTCTGGATCTTGACTTAGCTGCCCCAGATGGTAGACCATGATCATGCCGTGCCCCTTGATTGGAGATACTCTTGTTCATTAGACTTTCGTCGTGCAAATTTCTATGCTGTTCAAACAAAAAGTCATATGCAAACAAAGTCATGTTAAAATGCAAAGCTTATGTCTGTCTTGAAGATTTTGAAAATGCATTCTTTTTCATAAAACAAGTGAATGTTTGTAAAACGTGATGTCAACTCCGTATTTACCGTAAGCCTTAAGGAGTCAGGATACCTTTCGTGACAGTATGCTTTCGAGCTAACCCATGCTTCAGCTAGGACTTTTGAGGGTTATAACGTGGCCTGGTTCACGGTTTAAGAAACAAAGGATAAAGGCTCAAATTATTTGTACCCACCCGCTCTTCGTGATGTTCTCCAAACCTAAACTCAGTTGATCATACGTTAGACCTTGTTTGAGTCTTTGCTCTGATTATTCGGTGATGATTCGGATGTTGATAACTTATTTTGAATAGGCAATCATTCCTTTTTTGTTGAGGGTTTGTAGGACCTCTTTCTTGTCTGATTTTTGTTATCCCTTTCTTTTTTTGCCTGAACTGTTTCCTTTTTTGGAATTACAGTCAGCGGGATGCCCCAGTTTTGTAAGTCCCTTTTTATAGGTTTTGACTTCTTGGGCTTTTCATTTATGATTTTTTTTTGATCATGACTGCCTGTCCTTATGATTGTTCGGAACCATCCTTGTCTTTCTTCGTTTCGTAAAGACTTTTTGGTGCCATTCGTTATGCACTTGGATCAACTGAGAGACTACCCTGCCCCAGGTTATGATTAAGGGTTTTGATTTTCAAAAATAAAACTCCTACTTCTTTGGCTCGAAGGGGTTGACGAGGGATTATCTTCCTTATAACTCCAGTGTTTAGGATTTGAAACAATGCCTGTACCTCATCAGCGGGGTCTGTTCAAAAGCATATTGTAGCGATCATGGTATCGTTTTCGTCATCCTCCCTCAAGAGGCTTAGAATTAACGAGAGTTGACATCAGAAAAAATATGAAAACAATTTGCATATAGTGAATGCGAATATATTGATTCAAAATAGACATAAGCGATGCATTAATGGAATAACAATGTTTTAACATGAATAAATGTTTGAACGGTCAAAAGAAAAACACAACTTGAACATTCGAATGAACAAAAGTTTCCTAGTCTCGGAGCTTGTCACTTCAACTGGTGAGCCTTGGAGGAATGGTAGAAAAATTCAGCCTGTCCATCTTGTGTGAACTCCAATGCCCCTTCATCGATCAAGTCCTGGATTTTGTTCCTCAGATCCCAACATTCATTGGTATCATGTCCTGGGCTAGCAGAGTGGTAGGCACACCTCTTATTGGGATCATAGGCAGGAGATGCTGTGTTGGGGTTCCGGGGATGAGCCCTTAATGTGATCAGATTCAACCTCAATAGGCGTTGCAAAGCTTGATACAGCGACATGTTGAGCTGGGTGAATTGCCTTCTGGGCTTGTCTGGCTGAAACTGGCGAGGTTGATGCTGAATTTGTGGCACTGGAGCCATTTGAGGAGCTTTCCCCTTATCCTCTTGTCTCGAGGATGATTGGATGATGAATGGCTTTTTACCCTTAGATGTTTGCCCCAGTTGGTTACCCTGAAGCAGTTGGTTGACGAGAAACCGGAGCTCATCTTGTCTTTGAGCTAAGCCTTGAATGGCATTCCTCTGCCCCAGCATCTGGACTTTCATAGCATCCATCTCAGCTTGTAGGTGTTCCAGCTTTTCATCCTCAGCACTGCCCCTGACGAAGGTCTCCGTGAGAAGTATCCTTAGCTCCTCCTTCCCCTTGGATAGATTCAGGAGGATTTCCCCGAACCGAGTCTCTTGAGCAAGAAAGTCCTGGTTATCTTGTTGGGAAGCCATGGCTGAAATAAACAGCGAGAAGGGTAAGTGACCTGCAAAGAACGGGTACCTGTAATGCAATGATATGTATGATATGCATGCAATGTTTTCAAGGACCTCGCGGGGTAAACAAGAAAATTGTTAGCATTTGAGTTTGGTAGCCTGATTGAAGGAACTTCATATTGTTGAGATCCCTTCATCAAGGGTCAAAGGCTCACCATATCCAGTGGGTCATAGCCCCTGATAACCTTGGCTAGGGGAACCTTCTTCAAGTGTCAAAGCTCACCATATCAAGTGGGTCATAGCCTCTGACAACTCTGTCTAGAGGAAAATAAATCCTCTTTGCCCCTTGCTGGGATGTTTGATTCATCATGACCTGCATCACAAGCCCTTGAGATCCTTGAAATGGGTTAGGATGTATGCAATGGTATGCAATGGTATGATGTCATGCTATGCATGGGGTGATGTAGGTAAACCCTGTTATGAGTCCCAATTAAGGACTATAAACAAACCCTGCAAGAAATTCAGTATACTTTGTTATGAGTCCCAATTAAGGACTATAAACAAAACCTGCAAGATATCTAGTAAACCCTGTTATGAGTCCCAGTTAAGGACTATAAACACAACCTGCAAGAAATTCGGTAAACCCTGTTATGAGTCCTAGTTAAGGACTATAAACAAAACCTGTAAGAAATTTGGTAAACCCTGTTATGAGTCCCAGTTAAGGGCTATAAACAAAACCTGCAAGTAGTTCATGTGTCAGCTAACAAGCATGCGAGTAGGCAAGTACAAAGGCACACAAGTAACACAAGAGAAACCCTTAGGGTTTAGGCCAGCATGGGGTCTGGGTAGTACCCTCTTGAAGTTGGTGGGCTCAACCTGTCCTATCAGAAGTAACCGGGTTCTAAGGGTCCCAATATCACGGGATTGCTTTCATTGTTCATCGTTTCGATTTAGCCACTGAACTGGCGACCGAAATATTCCAGGAAAGCAACCCTCAATCGAGTGTAGTATCGAGTATCAACCAACCTCGGACTGCACCAAAGTCAGTTATCTCACTACCCTAAAGAGGCCAAGATAGTTCAATTAAGGTTCCTAAGGTCTGTTGATACTTCACGACACCACGCGGAGGCCCCGTACTCTCCTTGACTGAACTCAAGGGTTACCGGTACACACCAAAGTGCCACATCAACGTAGCAGACTGCTTCAACCATGTCGGTATACCCCGCACAGTTCCCTCACAGCCTTGTTGCTACTTTCTAAGAAGGTATCCCCCAGATCCGGGTTTAGGATCTATAGAACTCCCAAGCAACCCACAATAATAAAGCAAGCAAAGAAGACAATTGAAAACATAGTTATGACCTAGCCCTAAGGTACACCCCACTTTATAAAGATATCCCCAGCAGAGTCGCCAGTTCTGTGATCGGTGGATCTGGAACTGACTGTTTAACGCTGGTTCGCGAAATGTCGCGGAAGCAAGAGTCGCCACCGTCTTTTATTTTCTCCAAATGGAAAGGACAAAAGCACAGAAAAATTCCTTAAAGAGATTGCTCTCGGTTCGGGAGGTAGATTATAGAAAGGGAAGGTATTAGCACCCTTTCTATCCATGGTTATCCATGGGCTCTTAGATACTTGCTCAATGTGTTTTCAAAATGGTTTGTTTGCTTTTCAATGTGGGTTTTAAAAAAGTTTCTTTGAAAAATTTCAGTTCGACTCGTGCGTCAGAGTGTTTGAAAAATTTGCTTTGAAAGCTTTTGAAAATGTGTTGGTGTGAAAAGTATTTTTGTTTGAAATTAGAGCAAGTATCCTTGAGAACCTACCTACCCTAAGGAATTCGTCTGTGTAAAAGTCCTTTAAAGTAGTGCCATCCCACCATTGAGAGGTAGGTAGCACCACCGTTGGAGGTGTTCGGGTCAATTCGAGGTTCGGGACATGGTGATCACCAGAGCAATGGGAAGACACCTTAGAAGCTACCCTCATGCCAGGTTCCCGGATCATGAGGACTTACTAAGACATCCTCTACTCGATGATCACCTTTCGAGGCAAGGCAACAGTGAGGCGTACCCTAGGGGTGGTGTGTGCGATTTGTGTGTCATGTTTCAGTTATTTGTCTTGTCATGTTTATTGGTGTTCTACGCTTGATTTTATTTAAGTCATTCATTCTTGCATGCTTATTTAACAGTTAAAATATTTGCGGGAAAATAAATCTAAACTATTACAAATGGCGCGGGTCCACATCGCCAAAATTAAACCGGACCCGATTTGACGGAAAATAAATAAAGCGAATAAAAGTGCGAAAAGTAAATGTTACAACGCTTTGGGAGAGATACATAATTATTTAAACGAAATAAAATAAATGCGCGAATTAAATAAATTACGAACGAGACGAGGGCATTGGACCCTTTTGCAAGAATTAAATTAATAAGGGAATTAAAATTAAGAATTAAAAAGAAAATGTATTTTGGTATTTTTAGATTTAATAGAAAAAGAGAATTGATTAAAATTAAAATAAAATGTCAAACCCTAATTCTAATTATTATTATTTTTTAGTTATTAAGAAAATGTTGAAATTTTTAACTAAATGAAACCCTAATTTTTATGTACAATTTTAATTATGAAAAATAAATAAAATAAATATTATCATGGTCAAAGGGAAATTTTAAATAAAAACAATAATTAAACCTATTTCTACATATTTTTGTATTTTTGTTAAAACGGATTAAAATTGCAACCTAATTAAAACTAAATATTTACATACAATTACTTATAAAAAATATTGAAATAAATAAATATTTTATTTTGCTCTTTTTCTGATTTTTTGTGCATTTTTGTATTTTGTAAAATAATTGATCAAATTAAAAATAATAAAGAAAATAAGATAACCATTAAAAAAATAAGAAAGACAAAAAATAGGAAATTGCAAACCAGTGGGGGGGTTCAGTCCCAATTGTGAGGTGTTGATCCAATAAATTGAGCCCAATATTGCAAGGCCTGATTGACTTTTGGACAAGCGTGTGGTGCGTTGACTGGGAGTGTAGCGTGTTCATCCATCCTGGGCCTTTGATTTGGTCATGATAGACGCGTGGACGCTTGGATGAGGGAGGCATATGGTACGTCTTATCATAAGCGCTGCACATGAATGGTTAATGAAAAATAATATGAGAAATATACAGACCTGGGACTCGAACCCAGGTCTTAGACGTTATTGCAATCACCAACTGCCAGCTGAGCCACTACACGTATTTGTTAATTAAACATACAATCAATATAATAAAAGAAACAACGCGCTAATGCTGGAAAACGCGTGAATTTCAAACAGGCCTATAGCGTTTGGACAACACATCATCTCCTTCGTTCTATTTTATTTTTTTCTGAAACAAGACTGTAAGGCAACGGTTTTGGATGCGTTTCAGAAGAGGCCCTTTGAAAAAATAACGATTGGCCCCTCAACGCTCATAAATTGAGCGCGAGGGTTCCATCATCTTCGTCTTCATGCGCTGAGTTGAATGGCATTGGTCTGGAGTTCTAATTTTGCTTCGTTACCAAAGCCCTAAATTGACAAACCTGTAAACCCTAGAAATCGCGCATGGTAAAATCTCATACACAGCACGATAATCAAATTAAATAGAATGGTTAGCTTTAAAACATCACAAAGAACAAGAATCCATAATTAGAATGTCATGAGAATGCCTAGAATTGAAAATACGATTGTCACTTTTTTGCTGTACAGGGAGGGTTCTATATACCAATTCCTGGAGTTTGAGTTGATGTTTTGGATTGCAATGTGATCAGGAGGACTTGAGGAAGCTATTGGAAAAGCTTTTGTGCCTTGAATCGCCCTCTATCAATGAATTCAGTTTTGAGTTTTATGGAAAATTTCTCAAGTTTGCAACCTGTTCTTTTGCGCAGCTTTCAGTGTGTTAGCATTAGGGTTTGATTCCTGTTTATGTATTGAAGGCATTAGGTCAACAAAACACAATAAAATCCAATGCAATAATGGTTTTGCATATTTGATTTTCTTAAGGTCTTTTTGAATCTTTTTCACATGTATTTTTGTGTCAATTAGCCTAAATCAGACCAAATCTTGCCATATTGGGATGTGCACGAGATATTGAGGGTAAAACATGCATGAAAAGATTTTCTAGGTCATGTTAGATATTTTTCACATATTTATATAATTTAAATGAATTAATATGAATAATAATTCAAATAAATAAATAAAAAATGAGAAAATACTTCCCTTTGGGCCAAGTGGTCGTGCACATGCTTGGAATGATGAATCATGGAAGAAAAATGGGCCCATTAGCAATTTTAGGTCATTTGAACCATTGTTGACTTTTCAAAATATCCAAAAATTTCCCAACTTCCACAAGGCATAACTTGCTTAATTTTTAAGCTTTTCTCATGTTCTTGGACATTTTGGAAAGATATTTGAGTCCTCTAACCAATTTCTTTGGTCCCATGTCATTTTGGTTTACCAATCTCAAGTTATGGCCTTTGACTTAAAGTCCCTTTTTGTTGACTTTTGAAAATGACCTATAATGTTGAAATTGATAACTTTTTGTGAGAGCATTTCTTGGATTTGAAGTATGAAGATTAATTGTAGGAAATGTCTTTCTCTTCAAAATGAGCTTTGGATGGAATTTTTCTGATAATCCATGTGAAAGTTATGCCCTGGTCAATTTCAGTTGACTTTTTCAACTGTCCAAATATAGTAACTTTTGCATCTTGATGATTTCTGAGCCAAATTTTGAGAATCATGATCAAGCATTGATCAAATGATGTTTGTGGCTTCAAAATGATATGTTGACCAAAAATTTGAACTTTTGACTGTTAAATGACCATTTTGCCCCTACAGTTGACTGTAGTGCAATTTAGGGTTTTGACTGTGCAATTTTGAGCTGAATGCCTTGAAACTTGATATGAGGATACTTGACCATATTTGTAAGCATGTGAGACTTGATTGGGCCTTTGAAACTTCCTTGTCTTGATCAGAACACAAACCCTAGTTTTGACTGTATGGGAGATCTTTGACTGTGCAACCCTTGGGGAGTTTTGTGACTTGGCTTGGCAATTTCTTGGAGAATATGGGAGGGCAAATTTTGGGGTACAACAGGAGTGTTTTTGTTCTTCCAACTCTATCACCTCATTTTTCAGTAGATTAGCTTAGAAAACAACTATGAAGCTTGCATAGAGATGATCCGGGGTAGATTTCACATCGATCGACACTGACAAACTGGGAGATTTGTGCTTCATTTATCTTCTTCTTTGTGTATTATTAATTTGTTGGGTTTTGTATTTGTATTTACTTTGAACTAATGTATATTTGTCGCCAACGACATTATATAAAACTTGCTTTACAAATTTTTGTCGATTATTGTCCTAGATTTTTGCTCTGTGTTTGGGGTTTGGGTTGCTATAGGTATATAGTGCTCGAATTCTTATCTAGGATGATTATCTAATAGTGTCTAGATTCTAGAGATAGATTTAGAGCTATTATTGACTTTGGTGTATGTGCTTAATACCCCCGTGTTGGTTGTGTTGTGCTGAGAGATCGTCAACGCGAGTAACACAATTATCTTCTGTGTTGTTGAGGTTGGTTGAGAGATTGCCTCCGAGATGATACAGTGAGTGTTGTGGTTGATACATGATGACATCAATGAGTATTGTATGTTGAGTATAACTGGTCGATAGGTTTAAGTTTGTGAGGATTGGATTATATGCATGCCTGATAAGTTTCTTCTCTCTGAAGAATGAATTTTTTCCTGTTAATAACTTTAATTTCTGCATTTACGTTATACCCATATTAACCCAAACTCATTAACGAGAGATTTGTCGAACGACAATTCAATAGCATTAATCCATGTGGAGACGATACAATATAACCTATATCAAAATAAATACTTACTTTTACTTGCCGCTTTACCGCTTCAGACAAATGGCATTGTTGTCGGGGATTGTTGTTTTTATTGGATCGCATTGCGATAGTTTCTTTGTTTTTGAGTTTTGCACATAATGTCCATATTGTCTATATTGTACAATTATACTTATACATGTATACTTGTGCATTTATGTGTTCATGTTTTGCATACTTGTAAATTTAGTATATATGTTGTTTCTCTTCACATTTACTAAGTGTTTGGTTAGGTTTCACCGTTGCTGAGCGCTAACCGTGTAAAGAGACAACGTGGAGAAGTGTGCATAAATAACAGGCGACGAGCTTACGACATAAAACAATCATGTTTTATTGTTTTTCATTGTCTTAGTATAGGTATTGTGGTGAATTGGCTAAACAATTTAAAATTGTACCTGTTTTAAAATTTCAAATCTTCACTTTTCAACTTGTTTATTAACTTTCATCCAATTGTTTTGTTGTGTTTATTGTGTTTTTCCAAGAGATTACTTTTATTAGCTTAAGGAAACATGTATGTGTGTAAATTCTATTTAACTTTGTAATTGAGAGTGTGTAGATGATAAGTAAAGGCTTGCATTAGAACTATTGTTGCTGCCTTGTTTTTATGGTTCTGGTGTAACGTGCTTAGCACAGTAGAGCTCACTTAGCATGCTCAGTTGTGATGCAGCAGTGAACTCTTTTTATTTCACTTGGCCATCCTTTTTTTCACTTTCACCAAGGATTTAGAATAGTAAATAACATTAGTATTATTTTTTTTTATTCTTTTGTTGTTGTTTGGACTCAATTTTGGTCCGGTAACTTGAAGAATTTTGAGGTGATTTTCCGATTTTGATTGACTCAACTTGCGGATGTATGGTAATGATAGTTTTTGAAGTTAGTACTTGTTAAATATTCATTTATCTCTTTCTATAGCATAACATGTTTAAGAAACTTTTCATTTGTATAATTACCATGTCATTCATTCTTTTTGCATTACTTGCTTTTTATTGAATCACTTAGTTCCCTTTTTACCCCCAAATGTGAGGAAGCTTTCCGTTGTTCATATATGCTGGAGGCCACAATATGCTGGAGGCCATAATTCTTATTTTAACTGGATTTCATTATGTTTAATCTTTTGTTTGTATTGATTGTATGAAAGCATGAAAGTGAACAAGGCATTTTGTTTGATTTTGAGCACAACTACCTAGCCAAATAGTCAATTCACCTTGTGAGTGTGTGAATTTTTGTTAACTCCCTTTGAGCCTTTTTGCCAATGTCCATGTTATTTTTAAACTTAATTCTTGTCTATGAGTGTTTGGTTTTCCTTTTTGAATGGATGTTGATTCTTTGTTTTCTTGAACCCTAAATCATTGTTTATGGTTGGATTTTTTCTTGCCTTAGAAAGTAGGGAATATTCACTTTAATGATGGTTGAATTCAAGTTTGGGAGAGAATGATTTGCTCACTTATGTTGTTGGTTTCTATGTGGTTGTGAAAAAAGAAAGAAAGAAAAAAGTTAAAAAGAAATAAAAAAAGAGAAAAGCTTTGAAAAGAAAAACAAAAAGAGTATAGAATAATATTGTGTTAATAAGTATTGTGATTGGTTTTTGAAACTTAGGATGAAAAAAGAAGTTTGATTGAAGTTTTGTGTTTGAAATTTTGTGAGCTGATCACTTCCTTAGGTTTAGGCAAGTTTTTGTTTCAATTAGCTTTAGGAATTATACTTTCTTTGTTAACCAAGCCACATTAAAACCTTGAAAAGACCTTGTGATTCTTGCATTTGTATTTTTAATATGAGTTTTTGGATGAACGCATAATTTAGTCTTTTGTTTGCAAGATTGTGGATGGGTATCATTGTTCCTCACCTTTGTGTGTTTTTCATCCCTCGATGAATTGTTGTTAGGTGTGATTCATGATGTGAGATTGTTTTGTTTTAGAATGTTTAGTATGATTTTTGTACTTAAGATTCATTTCGTTTACATGTTTTTGTTGTAGGATTGTTTTAAGTATTTACTTTGCTTGTGCATTTTTGTTTGAACCATACATTTGTTTTTCGTTTTTAAAACCTGTTGATTCATGATTCTTTGGTTAGTAATATTTGTTCTTTGAGTTGTTTGACCTTGTTTGAGGACAAACAAGTTCAAGTTGGGGAGAGTTTGATAAGTTCCAAAATGTAGTTATTTTTTGTATTTGTTTTGTGGCACTTATTAATTCTTTTGTTAATATTCTTCGAATAATTCCCAGCTTTGTTTGTAAATACGTTTAGTCTGTGTATATTTGTGTTTTTGATTCATTTGTGTAACATTTGGTAGATTTTACTTCTTTTGTAGGTATTTGTTGCACATTTGGAGCATCGAGGAATAAGGTGTCGAAGACACGGCTCCAGATGTGCGTTTTCAGAATAAAAGACCAGTTTTAGGAAGTTTTTCCCAGACAAGCACGCTTAGTGCAAGTTCAATCACACTACGAGCTATTTTGCGCGTCTTGCAAAGAGATGGTTTTCGAAGCCCGCTAAGTGCGCGAATCCCGCTTAGCACGGTTTTAGGTGGTTTAATGTGTAAAATTAGAAAGTCGTGCTTAGTGCGCCAGGCCCGCTTAGCGCGGTCTGCTAAATTTTGTTTTATAACTTTCATTTCATTCATTTCTAGGTTATGGTTTTGGTGGTGTTTTTGTTCTCCCGACTCCATCACCTCCTTTTTCAGTATATTATCTTAGAAAACAACTATGAATCTTGCATATGGATGATCCGAGGTGGATTTCTCATTGATCGGTGCTGACAAATCGGGAGATTTATGGTTCATTTCTCTTATTCTTTGTGTATTCTTCATTTATTGGGTTTTGTTTATGTATTTACTTTGAACTCATGTATATTTGTTTCCCATGGCATTTTATAAAGCTTTCTTTACAAATATTTGTCGATTATTATCCTGGATTTTTTCTCTGTGTTTGGGGTTTGAGTTTTTATAGACATATACTGCTTGAATTATTATCTAGGATTATTATCTAATAGTGTCTAGATTCTAGAGATAGATTTAGAGCCATTATTCACTTTGGTATCTGTTCTTAATGCCTCTGTGTTGGTTGTGTTATGCTGAGAGAACGTCAATGCGAGTAACACAGTTGCCTTCTGTGTTGTTGAGGTTGGTTGAGAGATCGCCTCCAAGATAATACAATGGGTGTTGTGGTTGATACGTGATGACATTAATGAGTATTTTGTAGTTGAGTATAATTGGTCGATATGTTTAAGTTTTTGAAGAGTGTATTATATACATTCCTGATAAGTTTCTTCTATCCGAAGAATGAATTCTTTTCCTGTTCATAACTTTAATTTATGCATTTATGTTAAACCCATTTTAACCTAAACTCATCAACGAGATATTTTTCGAACGGAAATTCAGTAGCACTAATCCATATGGAGACGATACAATATAACCTATATCAAACCAAATACTTACTTTTGCTTTCCTCTTTACTGCTTCAGCAAAATGGCGTTGTTGTCGGGGATTGGTGTTTTTATTTGATCTTATTGCGATAGTTTTTTTTTGTTTTTGAGTTTTGCACATAATGTTCATATTGTCTATATTGTGTAATTAGACTTATACATGTATACTTGTGCATTTATGTGTTCATTTTTTGCATACTTGTAAATTTAGTATATATGTTGTTTCTCTTCACGTTTGCTACGTTTTTGGTTAGGTTTCGCTGTCGGTGAGCGCTAAGTCGCTAACCGTGTAAAGAGACAACTTTGAGAAGTGTGTATAAGTGGCATAATGAAGTTTGTAAAGAGACAACTTGGAGAAGTGTATATAAGTGGCATAATTTAGTATAAGTTACTAAGTGGCATAATGAATCATATGGTGTATTTTCCAGTACCTATACTTTGATGAATTAGACGATTTAGTGATTAATTTATTATGATGTGTGTGTAAATGATGAATTGATATTCCTATGATGATGTTATGTTGCACTATGAAGTAATTGATGTTGTTATGATGAATAAAGATGATCATTGCATGTTTGATGTGTATGCATGTCGTGTGAAGATAATTATATGATGATTATATGAATGATGATGCATTTTTACTAGCAGTGGTCATGTTTTATTATGTTGTTGTGCATCATGCATTCATGGCATATGTTAGGCCGTTGACCCAGTAATGTTAAGATGTTGGTCCAGTGATGATTGTTCGGACGTTAGTCTAGTGACGACCTCAATTCTATGGTGTGAATTGAGTGCATTTTTATGAAGTGCTCCGGTTCCAAGCGAAAATCGATCTTATGGTGGGGATCTTTAGAGGAAGATGACTTGGTCATCAGTGAAGTTTTGGTACCACATGCGTGATTCAATGATGTTTCATTGCATTATATGTAACATTGCATAACAATTGATTAAGGGATGTTGATGATATTGTGATCTAAGTGGTGTTTGATGATATATGTTAATGTGATGATATAATGATATATTTGATGTGTATTGATGATGTGAAAGTGTGAGTATAATATATGAAGTATGATGATATGTAGAATCCATGATGATTTGTTGTTGTACTACAATATCTATTCCATATATCTTTTATAATAATTTGTGATTACTCTTCGTTTCTGCTTGGAAATGTTGCCTCTATACGTGGGTAACTTGCAGGTAATTAGGAATAGTTCATTGAAGCTTAGAGGATAGCTTCAGAGTACATTATTTATTTCCTGTTGAATAGAGTGGGTCCTGCTTTGATATATAACATCGGGGTTGGGATCGTTTGATTGGAATAATTATGTTCTTTTAGTTATCTTGAGATTTGAACTACCTTTCATGGTATTTGAGTTATTTGAATTATGAATTATGAATGATGAATCATGATAAAGCTTCTACGAAGTATTTTAATAACAATGTTTTGAAACTATAAACTCCGCTGCGAGTAATTAAAATGTCGTTGTTGTTATTAATGAAGCATTAATTATAATTTATTTTGAAAACCCGTGTTATAGAGCAGGATGTTTTATATGATGTTTATATGAAGATGTGACACCCTTGGTTATGGTTTTATTTGAATTATTTTCGTAAATTATATGCGAATTATATGAGGATTTATAAGGGTGTTACAAATAGGCTTCCTACAACTGCTTTGGCTAGTTTAAACTCACCCTTCCAAGCCTTATATAACAGAGGTTAAATATACAACACCCCCTGTAATATAAGTGAGTTTTACATTAGGCCCATGTAAAAGATTTTTTTTAAAACACCCATCGTAATTTCCAGATTCCCTCATATACACCCTGACTTCCACATTACAACAAAGATTCTCTTTAACTGCTTACGTGGCAGTCCACATGATATTTTTTTATTATTTATTAATTATTTTTTTAATCTACATGGATTTTTTAATTTATTTTAAATTTTAAATTTTTTAAAATTATTTTTATCAATAATGTAATTAATTTATTAATATTTGTTATGAATTCTTTTTTAAATGATCAAAATATGAGATTTGGGCCTAAGCCCATTTTTGTTTGTGTCAAGAGCAGTCCATTAACTCAGTTTGCTTTCAATTCATAACCATATATGTGTTTTTGTTTTATAAACACTAGTATTGTGTTTCTAAAAAAATGATGTAGGACATTACCTTCCACGGCTACAACACTGTGCATCACCTTCCACCGCTTTGTCTGTATAGAACTCATTAATCCCAAGCTTGAGTGATCTGAAGCATCTTCTACTAAATCAGTTGGTTCCCCAATTATCTTTACTTTGGATTGGACTTCCATTAAATATGTTAAAAGAAACCACTTCTATAGAGCAAGGAAATTCGTTATTCTCAGGACCACTTGAAAATTCAATTCCATCATCATCTCCACCATGGATAGAAAATGGTTTTTGTTATGACTTTGATATGGAGCCTTTGACTGATAAAGATTTGAAGAAAATTCGTATGAGTTTCTTTCTGTACAAAAAAACTCTCAATTTTAACCCGGGACAAGGTAGTCTTCAGTTAATTTGATTGTGCGTTTAAATTTCAAAAGAAAAAGGGGTGTCCCATCTAAGGATCAACTATATCTTATCCCTCACACATCAAGAGATCGAAAATGAAAAACCAAAATGGTTATCCCTCATCAACGGAGGAATGAGGTAGTCATAACCCTTGTAAAAGACAAAATCAACTAATGACATACGATTTGTTCAAAAAAAAATCAAAATGAAAAAAGATAGAAAGCTCACTAAGTCGAAAACTTGAAAAAAAGTGACTTAGGCAAAAATTAGGGCATCCCGCTGGACTTCAAAATAAAAAAGAATCAGTCCAGGAAAAAGTTAGGGAAAGTTTAAGCAAAAATAACAAAAGAACGAGAAACGAAAGGATTACAAAACAAAAATCATCAAAGAACAAAATCATGTCTGCAAAGGAAAACACGAAAAATGTGATTGTCATTCCAAAAAGCCTCCTTGGTTCCTCAACCATCACTTTTACACTTCTAAACCCTTTTGAAAGGTGAACACTCGTGTCGAAATAACTGAATGTATGACCGGAGAACATCATGGAGAATGGGTGGGTTAGGTTAGACTTTGAGCCTTAAATCCTTTTTTCTCGAGAGTGTAAACCAGACCACGTTACAACCCTTAAAAGACCAAATTGAAGCAGGGTTATTTCGAGAGAATACTACAAAAAAATTGTGTAAAACTGACTCATAGAAATTTTCTTATCATGTGTGTTGATATCGATATGACAAAATTTCAAACACTGAATGTTACAACATCATTTCAATAACGTTGATTTCGAAGCTAACATAAGCATTACATTAGGATTATCATCCTTAAAACAAGCATCTCTTACTTCTGAGTAAACACTTGACATCAAGGAAGATCAAACGATGAACAACTAGTGAAGAAACTTGATTTGTTTTAAGAGCCAGTCATTCCAGAGAATGGGTGCCCTGAAAAGATAAAATGTACGAAGACTCCGTCAAACGAGGGGCGTCCATTCAAATTTTCCATCAATCATAGGCCATCATGTCGATAAATCTCTTCAAGTTATGATCAATTAGGAGCAATCACGTCGATAAATCTCTTTGAGCTTTAAATTAGGGGTGATCACGTCGAGAAATATTTCAGAATTCATTCAACCTGGGGAAATCACGCAGAGATTTGACAAATCTCTCTAAGAAATCTATAATCAGAGACAATTTATTTCGTGACTCAAGACATTGGGACATGCGACCTCATATCGTATTGTGGCACGAATATTCCAGTCTTCTGTTCGGCACAGATTCTTTCAGATATCCTACAGACATGGGCATTCCTCATCCATACTCGCAAAGCTACTCAAGCATGTTCTGTCCTGCAAGGTAACTGCCAAAGAAATCGAGCTAAAAGCATCATGATGGTCACCTTGACCCATCCAACATTACAAAATTCGTCCTTATCCCATGCAGATATTCAAAGTATACTCCCCGATAGTAGAGTAAACCGGGGCACCCGAGGTTTTTATGTGGCTCAGCGCACATATTCAACATGATTCCCAGCAGCAGTGTAAACTTGGGGGCACTCAGAGTCTTCGTGTGATTCGGCACATGGATGTCTCATAATCCCCAGTAGAGTAAACTTGGGGCACTCAATGGGTTCTATGTGGTTCAACATGTAATCCCAACAGATGATCGTCACCTAATCTCCAATAGAGAAGCGATATCGGGGAAGTCAAAGAGATCCATGTCCATCTCCTAATCCCTAAGCGGTTCAAAGATTTATTTCCCCAACATGAAGAAGCAGACTCGGGGCATTCAAAGAGATCCAAGTGATTTTTAACATGCAATTCTCCAACATGTCAGTATCCATTCTACCATCCCCAAGCAGTTCAGGATGTAGGGAAGTCAGACCAAGTCACTTCCTCCCCAGAAAGTTACAATTCATCCTCAGTGAAGCTACCAGTAGTCTTTGGTGTTGCAAGCTTTTCAGCACCAATCCATATCAATATCTCAAGACAACAAGCAATGGTTCCTGATAAGCCTGTTATTATCCCCACAAAGTTTATTTCTCTCCACTTTGCATATAGTTGTCACTGCATAACATTGTATCCTCAAAACGCGTAGCATATCCATTGAAATGGATCATTACGCCATACAAAATTCAAACATGCATACGAAGCATAAGCCAGATTTAGTACCTTGCACGAAATCCCGAATCATTCTTCCCCCAAAATGATGGTAAGTCCCCAATTGAAGCCCTTTACCACATCACAATCCCCAGCTAACGGTGCCAGTACCTTGTACTTCTGAACCCCCAAAAAAGTCAACACACTTTTCCGAATACATACGTGTTCAATCACGGTGTTATAGTCAACCTTCTCCGGAAGATCTCACATGATAGATTATCCCGCTGTCATCGATCTCGTATGTAATCAGTCAATTCCTTCTCTTGGGTCTTAGATCATACACCGATCTTATCCTCTTTCATTTTCTTTCTTAGGTCACAAATCCTACACGATAGATTCTCCGCTGTCGCCGATTTTACCCCTTCCTTTGTCATTCCATTTGGGTCATAAATCCTACATGATAGATTCTCTATTGTCATTGATTTTACCCTTTGCTTTGTCATTCTGTTTGGGTCATAAATCCTACATGATAGATACTTCGTTGTCGTCTATTTTACCCCTTTCTTTGTCGTTCCACTTGGATCGTAAATCTTACACGATAGATTCTCTGTTGTCATCGATTTTACCCTTTTCTTTGTCGTTCTATTTTGTTTGTAAATCCTACGCGATAGATTCTCCGGCGTCGTCTATTTTACCCCTTTCTTTGTCATTCCGTTTGGGTCATAAATCCTACACAATAGATTCTCCATTGTCATCGATTTTACCCCTTTCATTTTGTCATTCTGCTTGGGTCGTAAATCCTACATGAGAGATTCTCATTGTCGTCAATTTTACCCTTTGCTTTGTTGTTCCGTTTGGGTCGTAAAATCATACACAATAGATTCTCTATTGTCGTTAATTTTACCCCTTTCTTTGTCATTCCGTTTGGGTCGTAAATTTTACACGATAGATTCTCCACTGTCATTGATTTTACCCTTTGCTTTGTTGTTTCATTTGGATCGTAAATCCTACACGATAGATTCTCCATTGTCGTTGATTTTACCCTTTGCTTTGTCATTCCGTTCAGGTTATAAATCCTACACGATAGATTCTCCATTGTCGTCGATTTTACCCTTTGCTTTGTCGTTCCGTTTGATTCGTAGATCATACATGATAGATACTCCACTGTCATCGATCTTACCCTCCTTATTTCTTTTTGGGCTTTTAGATCCTACATGATAAATTACCCTGCTGTCATCAATCTTATCCTTTGTCTTTCCTTTAAGGCTTTTAGATCCTACATGATAGATTCTCCCTTGTTATCGATCTTACCCTTTGGATTTTCCTCTAGGGTTTTCAGATCCTACATGATAGATACTTCACTGTCATCGATCTTCCCTCTTAGTCAAGTCATCGTGCTGTCATCGATCTCATCTTTCATAAATCTTACCCATACTTTCAATCACTGTTTCATATAATAACCATCTCCTTCAAAACAACGTATTGGCACCGTTACCACATTACCTATCGCCATTCAATCACACTCGCTCACCAACCATAAACCTTTTCACTAAGAAAACAAAATTTTCTTTCCCCAGAAGATATCACAAAAAATAAACAATAATACTCACTTTTGTACCCCAAAATTTTCCCTCCCATATTTCTCAAAACATTTCAAGAAGGATACTCAAGTTGCTCAAGGAAGTCCAAGGGTTGACCAGACAAACTCTCTCCTAAGGCAGTCTACCTCAAATTAGGGTTTCATGTTGCATCAAGATACTTGAGTCCAAGGTATCCCAAATGCTCACCATTTTCCTAATATGTTCTCAAGATCATCCATGTCAAGTTTCAAGCCTTGCAGAGGAAATTTGCTCAGTCAATTTCTCAAAGACCTGAAAATCGACTGTGCTAGGGCAAAAGTCAATTGTGGTCCCCATACAGTCAAACTTCAAGATTTTTGGTCAACATCCTATTTTTGAAGTATAATTCATCATTTGATCAAGGTTTGATCATGATTCATCAAGGATTGCTCACAATTCATCAAAACCCAAAAGTTGCTAAATTAGGGTTTTGTAGGAAAAGTCAACTCAACTTTGACCAAGCATAAATTTCTCATACTTTATGAGAAATGACCCATACAAAGCTAATTTTTAATAGGATGAAATTATCTACAGTTCATCTTCATCTCCCAAGTTCAAAATATGCACTAACAAGAAGTTATGAATTTGGACATTATAGGTCATTTTGGACAGTTAACAAAAACACCTTTTTTGTCAAAGCTTCATACATGAACATGGAAGACTCAATTGATATGATACCGAAAGGTTTGCTTAGAGGACATCTTGATCTTTCTAAAAAGTCCAAGAACACCTTCAAAGAGTCAAAATTGAGGAAGTTATGCATTGGTAAAGTTGACCTTTTTTGCAAAATTAGCAAAAGTCAAAAGTGCCTCAAATTGCAATTTTTGATAAATGGGCCTAACTTCTTGCACTTGTTCTGAGTTGGTAGCATGGTCCACGAGCCGTAGCTCTCTCCATTTGTCTTTATCTTATTTTTGCTATTTATTTTGATTTTTATTACAATTAAATCAATTTAAATCAAAACAAATCATGAAAAAATCTAAATCATTCAAACTTCAAGATCTTGTGTACATTTCAGGTCCCATATACAGCTAGCAAGGGAATCAATTCGTGCAAGGCATATGTGGGCACAAAAAGATTGATTTTGGCCTATTTTGGAAAGAATTTTATGGAAATCAAATCAAGATCACAAATCCTAATTGGCAAAGATTGAGATCATATTTGTAAACCTAATTCATCCCTTGGTATATAGTGAACAATTGCAGCCAGAAACAATAGGTTTTGGAGGCGTGAGAAGTCAGAACTGAATTCAAAAAAATCACTCAAAAGTGTTGGTTCGAATTACTAGTTAGAGGAAGATTCAAGGCAATTTGAAGCAGCTAATCCACTCCTTGACCTTCTCTGAAGCAGATTCAATCGTTTGCCAACCCTTCCAAGCCCAGAAACGGGACGTATAGTCATCACGGTTTGGTATATTTTCCATATTCGATTATCCAAATTCTGGCATCCTTATCATGTTTCAATAACATATTTGTAATCCTGATCATGTTTGCAAGCTGATAGTACCATTTAATTGCATTATTGTTAGCTGTATAGGAATCCACCATTGTTAGGGTTCCTTGTTGTGTTTTGGGTTTTTCTTACACAGATAAAATTGGTCCACAAGAAGGGCACCATAATGCTCAGCAGGCCAAGACGATTTGATTCATGGCTTTAGATTCCATTTATCGTGCCTATGGAGGATTTTGGAAAATTGTTGGCTTATAGCTACAGACATTCATCTGTAGGTAAAGGTCACTGAATCTTTTAGCAACGGAGGGAGGAAAGGGACGATGGCGTGGCAAGCTCCCATTAATCCATTTAAAAATTCGCGCACAGGAATTTAACAAAGTTGTTTTTTTCATATATTATTTATTTGTTCCTTTGTATACAACAAACGTGCGTAGCTCAACTGGCATTGATGCAGATGAAAAGGGCCATAGGACCTGGGTTTGAATCCCAGGTCCCCCATATATTTCATGTTCTTTTCATTTGCATAATCAGGTATGTGCGCATCATGAAGTCCACTATACATCCTCAAGGCTCCACCATTGGATCTCCAGATGGCCAGATCTAAAGGTCATCATATGAAGGACCATCATACATCTTAGTCAACGCACAACATGGGAACATGGGAGTCAACGTGGATCACTTTCTTTTGGGCCCAGAATTGTAATTTGCACACCTCCAATTTGCTGATTACAGGCCCATATTCTTTTCCTTTTCATTTATATTTTCTTTTATTTAATTTTTTTTTACTCACACAAAAATAATTCTTTTTTATCAAAAATCATAAAAATAATTTTTCATCCAATTAGATTTAGGTTATTTTTTATCAAAAAAATTAATTTAATTAGTTTATTTAATTTTAGGTAACTTTAATTTCTTTTGTAAATAAATTAAAAAATAATTAGAAAATTAGGGTTGTAGTTTAATTTAATTCCTATTTTTTTCTTCTTAAAAATAACCAAAAAACACAAAAAAGAGGTCAAATTCAATATTTTCTTAATTTAATTTAAATTAGCAATTAGGTTCATATTTAATTTAAAGCCTTATTTTCTTAAAATAATAAAAAACAATCAAAAATAATTTTTCTTTCAATTAGGTTAGACGGGGTCAAAACCCTAATTTCCTTTCGTTCTCTATTCGCGCGCGCTTTATTTATTTTTACCATATTGATGTAATTGCTCATGGGATGTAATAGATTAATTAGGACTTTTTTCGTTCATTTATCGTTTCTTTTACGGGTTGTTTTTGGCTATCTAATTAATACCCAAAGCCTTGTAATAGCGTAGCTTTACTTTCCGCACTTTAATTCTTGCAAAATATTAAATTGTTAGATGTATGATATTAGGGTTGCATGACAAGAATGAATGTTAAATTTAAAATGGTTAGCAAGCCCTAAATGTGCAAAGATAATAACTTGAAATTGAATCACTTGCACATGTGCACTCCTAGGGTATACTCTCACTTCGGTTTCCTTCAGTAAACGGTCATTAAGTATAGGATACTTTAGTGGTCACTCTCTTGTCTAAACAAAAGATCAAAGTCCCGTTCGGAAAAGTTTCCTCGGAAAGGTTGCCTCGGATATGTTGCCTCAAATATTGATCTTAAGACATTAGGGTTATTACTAAGACGTCCTAACATTGCTTTGGTGATCGTACGTCCCTTTCAAATTGACCCTTAAAACTCCAACGACGGTGCTACCTACTTACTAATAGTGGGATAGCACTTTCTAAAGGAAACGAGAACAGAAACAATCTTTTTTCGAGTAGGTAGATGCTAGTAGGTACTTGCTCAAAACAAACTTTTTCCACACTTACACTCTTTTCAAACAAAGTTTTCAAAACAAACTTCGTAACACTCTTGAAGACAGAAGCAAGGGTTAAATCGAAGTAAAACAAAAACCTTTTCAAATAAAACACACACAAGCAATTTTGAAAATGATGAGCAAGTACCTAAGAGCCCGTAGAAAACTACGGATAGAAAGGGTGCTAATACCTTCCCTTTCTATAATCTACCCCCCGTACTCAAAATCTCGAAAAAAGGAATTTTTCTGTGCTTTTTTGCTTTCCAGTTGGATAAAATAAAAATCGGTGGCAACTCTTGCTTACCGCGACATTTTGCGAACAAAAAATGCAAAACGCAAACCAGCATTTGAAATAGTCTGGTTCTGGCCATCGTATCACAGAACTGGTGACTCTGCTGGGGAGTTATAAGTGGGGTATACCTTAGGATTAGTTCATCATATTTGCTTCTATTGTTTGATTTGTCTGCTTTATCTTTAAGGGCTTTGTATTGGGAGTTACTATAGATCCTAACCCGGATATGGGGGACACCTTTTAGGTAAGTAGCAATAAACTGTGAGGGAACTGTACGGCATAAACCGATATGGTTGAAGCAGTAGCTACATTGATGTGGCACATTGGTTGGTACCGGTATAGCTTGTGGAGAAACGAGGAGAATACGGGGCTGCTATATGGGTCGTTAAGCATCAACTGACCTTAGAACCTATAATTGACCAACTTGGCCATAGGAAGTAGTGAGATAGCCGGTATCGGTGTAAAGCTGGGAACTGGTTGATACTCGATGCTACACTCATTGAGACCATACTCTCGAGATAGTTCCGGCTGCAAGAAAAGATTGCGTGAGCTGAAACCATGACCGATGGAGGATGGTCAGTGATATTGAGAACCTCTAGAACCCGGTTACTATTATTAGGACAGGTTGAAACCAACTAAACTTCAAGAGGGTAATACCTAGGCTCCATGTAAGCCTGAAACTTAAGGGCTATTGTGTGACTTGTTTGCCTTTACCATGTCTGCTATCTGCTATACCTGTTGTATGTTTTATCATGACATCATGCATCATAACATATCATGCATACTTCATTAGACTAACCATTTCAAAGACCGAGGGGATTTATCTTTGCTTTGTTTTGCAGATTATGGCTTCCATGCGCAGAAACACCATCCGAGTTAACTTCGTGCAAATACCTGCTCAACTCAAAGATTTAGCCTCGAGAGTTTCTGATACTTCCTCATTCATTAGAAGACATGGTCAACTTCTTAGTTTGTCTACCTCTAAGTTTGATGAGCAAATGATGAGTGTGCTTTTCCAGTTCTTCGATCCAGTGCATCATTGCTTCACCTTCCCGGATTATCAGCTAGTTCCCACTATGGAAGAGTTTTATCATTTATTGGGTATATCCATCCTCGAGCAGATGCCCTTCACAGGTTTGGAAGAGACTCCTAGGCCAGAAGACATTGCTTCAGCTTTACACTTGAAAAAGGCTGATGTGGTATCTAATTAGGAGACACGAAGCGGGGTTAAAGGTTTCTTAGCCAAATTTCTGATGGATCAAGCTCAATGATTCTGGGACAGTTTGGACTTTCAGGCTTTTGAAGACATCTTGGCTCTCCTTATCTACGGTTTTGTTCTTTTCCCGAATCCAGATTCCTTCATAGATGTGAATGCGGTTAAGATCTTTCTGTCTCGCAATCCTGTACCTACCCTCTTGGGTGATATCTTGCATGCCCTTTATACTCGTACAACGCGTAGAAGAGGGACCCTCATGTGTTGCATGCCGCTGTTGGCGAGGTGGTTTATTTCGCACCTCCCCAAGTCCGTATTGAAGAATGAGAAAGGGTTAGGATGGTCTTACAGGATAATGTCCCTTGCCCATACGGACATTCTTTGGAGTTCTAAGGATATGGAAGGTGTTGCTATCATTGATCGATGTGGGGAATACCCTAATGTCCCGTTGCTTGGAATTAGAGGGGGTATAACCTACAGTCCTTGTTTGGCTTTACGGCAGTTTGGTCTCACTCGGAGAGATGGTCCTCATGAGTTACTTCTTGCAGACATTGTTTTTGACTATAAGGAGGACGTTGAAGAGCATCGCCGAAGGGTTATACGAGCATGGGGCATGGTGAACAGGTCAGACCCTCACGAGCTAGGACCAAAGACTTCTCTCCCTATGCAACCTTACCTCTAGTGGGTCCGAGCTCGGGCTCAGAAGCTTGGGATGCCTTATGAAGCTGTATTGCCAGTGATTGTGGAGCATACTAATGAAGAAGGGGTTCCTTATACAGTGCTTTATCCCTACATGCCTACTGATCTTGGGGCATTAAAGAGATCCTGGATTCAGCTGAAGGAAGAAAGGGATGCCTACCGGGAGAAGTATCATGAGCAGGAAAGGAAGATCTTGAAGCTCACGAGGCAACTTGAGAATGAAAGGACGATCAACGACTACGTCAGCACGAAGGGAAAGTGGCCATGGGATTTCTGATTTTGCTTGTTTCTAGTTTAGATTTGTTTTCAGTCTATTTCTTTTGTAACGCCTTAAAGGCATTGTTAAACATTCTTACAAGTTTGAATCTAATAAAGTTTATTTATTTCTTGGTTTGCAAATTTAAATCTCCCAAAGTCTTTGAAATCATTTCATACGCATTCCATTATCATGCACCTCATCAAATGTATCATTACAGGTTTCTCATCTTCTTCGCTGTTTTTTTCAGCACAAAATGTATTCTGAAATACCTACCGATCAAGCCATCAAGGCACTTCAAGCACAGAATGCTCAATTCAAAGAGATGTTCCTGAACTTGGCTAAAGGGCAAGAAGATTTGAAGACTCTCATCATGAAGGAGAAGAAAAAGAAGAAGAAGAAGGTGGTTCTTCTGAATATGGGTCACAAATTTGGGAATAGGTTGCGACAGGAAGCTGATTTGTCTCATTCATCTAAAGGAGGAGAGAATCAAGAGGAAGAAAAGGGTCCTAGTCCCGTAGTCTCTGACAATGACACTAATTTTGATGAAGAACAGTACCCTCCCGCTGAGGATAGGTACAAACAACTTGAAGACCGTCTGAGTGCAATGGAGATTCAGAAGATACCTGGTTTGGATTTCGGGGATATGGGACTGGCATCTGGGGTGGTGATCCCTCACAAGTTTAAAGCTCCTGTTTTTTCTAAATACGATGGGGTATCCTGCCCAAAGCTCCATCTCTGCTCATACGTCAGAAAAATCCAACCCTATACTGCTGATAGAAATTTGTGGGTTCATTTCTTTCAAGATAGTTTGTCATGGACTCAACTTGAATGGTTCTATCAATTGGAAGGAGCTAATGTCCGCAACTGGGAGGACCTTGTTGCTGCTTTTTACAAGCAATACCAGTATAACACCGACCTTGCTCCCACGCGTACTCAACTTCAGGGTATGTCTATGGGTACATGTGAAGGCTTTAAAGACTACGCTCAGAAATGGAGAGATCTGGCTGGGAGAGACCAACCCCCTCTGTCTGATAGGGAGTTGGTGGATATGTTTCTTGGGACTTTGTTGGGTCCATTTTTCAATCATTTGATCGGGAGTTCGTCATCAGGGTTTACTGAATTGATTTTGACTGGGGAGAGGGTAGAAGCTGGTATCAGAAGTGGAAAGATATAGAAAGGTGATTCATCAAGTACAAAAAAGAAGCCTTTCAGGAAAGAAGCTAGTGCAGTTTACAGCTCGAGGAGCCAAAACCGACCTGGACACTGCCAAGCGGTTAATGCGGTAGTAATATCAAGACCCACCGTTGCCCCACAATGCAACAATCAGCAAAGAGTAGAGAGACCGCAAAGACAGTATACTCGGCTCATTATGACCTTATCTCAAATTCTGCCGCAATTGTTGAAGACTAACCTGGTAACTCTGAGGGAGGCCCCAAAGAATCCCAGCACCACATCCCCGCTGTATAATCCGAACGCCGCTGTGCCTATCACTCTGATATCCCAGGGCATGATACTAACAACTGATGGGCCTTGAGGAATAAGGTGCAAGATTTGATTGAAGATAAAGAAATTGAGTTTGACGCACCGGAAAATCCTAATGTCATGACTGCTCCTATGCCCAAGCATGGAGTAAATGATGTGGACGATGATTCATTTGTGACCTCTGTGGAAGACATTTCTACTCTGTTGATGACAGTAAAGAAGAACCTATTATCGGCCGGTTTATTTCCGGGTTGTGGCGAAGATTGCCACCTATGTTCAATCCTGCCTGCTGGTTGCCATTTATTGAAATCAGGTGTTCAACGCCTGATGGATAACAAAGAGATCTTGTTCGAGAAAATTTTGATTCTGTTGATTCCTGTTGAAGATGTTTCCATCATAACCATTTCTGCCAATCCTTCCAAGGCTTCCTCGAGAAAGCCTGTTAGGATTACATCCGTTCCAAGAGTTGCTCCATTAATCATTACTATTCCTGGTCCTATCCCGTACACTTCGGATAAGGCTGTCCCGTGGCACTATGGGGCCGATGTGTATTATCATGGGATCAAACAAGACTTGAAGGTTGAAGAAGTTGATGCTGATGTCAACAATATTGTCGGGGCTAGCAAGGTCACCTGAAGCGGAAGACTCTTCTCTCCTGAGATTTCCCCTCCATCTGTTCAAAAGCCTGTTACCATTCCATCTGCCAGTACATCAGCTACTGCCCCGATTCATATTCCAATTATCACCCCTGTCGCCGAGCCATCTGACACTCGGGGCAAAGAAGTCATATGTGAGCCTGCCCGGACGGAGGCACCTAAGAAGATTGTTGTAGAAACCTCTAGGCAGGAGATAGAGGAAATTCTGAAGATTATCAATAAGAGCGACTACAACGTAGTCGAGCAGCTGGGGTAGACCCCGTCGAAGATCTCCATGTTATCCTTATTGTTATGCTCGGAAGCCCATGCAAAGGCTTTAATTGCTTTCCTTAAAACTGCACATGTGCCGCAGGAAACATTTGCTGATCAATTCAAAGACTGTGTGGCTAGTTTGACTGTTGACAACGGGTTGGGTTTCTCCGACGCAGATCTGACTGCCAAGGGAAGAAATCATAATGATGCTCTGCACGTCTCGATCGAGTGCAGGGGCACTACTCTGGCCCACGTACTGGTGGATATTGGGTCCTCATTGAATGTTTTACCCAAGAAAGCATTAGATCAGCTGGACTGTGAAGGGTTGGTTCTGAAGCCGAGTAATATTGTGGTTAGGGCCTTTGACGGGTTCAAAAGGATGGTGCACGGGGAGGTGGATATCCATGTTAAAGTTGGCTCTCAGACTTTTGCATCTACGTTCTATGTGATGGATATCCGACCATATTATTGTTGTTTGTTGGGTCTCCCGTGGATTTATAAAGCTGGGGCAGTGACTTCCACGCTCCATCAGATGTTGAAATATCCAGTAAAGGGGAAGATTGTTACAGTATGAGAAGAAGAGGAGTACATGGTGAGCCATCTTAACTCCTTTCGGTATGTGGAGATGGATGGAGAGTTCATTGAAACCCCATGTCAGAACTTTGAAGAGGTCCCCCATACTCTGGCGTCGACTGAAGTTGTTGTTGAAGAACCTCCAATGAAGATGGCTTCCCTCAAGGATGCCAAGGCTGTTATTGAAAAAGGTGGGTGTGTAAATTGGGGTTAACTCCCTGATTTCGCACATAAAATTGACAAGTTTGGTCTGGGCTTCAGTGCAGAGGCTCAAAGGGCTGCTCGGCACGCGCGGATTGGAAGACCTCCAATGCGCATCAGTAATCCGGGAGTGAATGCAATTGAAGATGACGAAGAAGAGTCAGAGTTCAAAAGCTGGATTTACCCGACTACCAACGGTGGATTGAACAATTGGACGACAAAGGACTTTGTGCCCGTTTCTTTTATTACACAGTAATAGACTTTTGTTTTTGTAACATACAGTTTAAAAACTTTACGGCTTGGTGCCTTGCCCGAGACACCGTGGCTTTGTTTGTGAGGGTTTATTATTTGTCATTTCCATATATCATCAATAAAGCATTGGACGTTTTCTTGCATTACAAATTTTGCGCTCCTTGTTTTTCTTTTCTATCTTGCACTTTATTAAAACACTATTGTCTTACACACACTCACATATCATAATGCAGATCCACATCCACTCTGGATCCCATTGATAACGACTCTGCTACTGCCAGTTATGACTTCGAAAATCCGATCAACCAAGCCAAGGACGAAGGTGAGGATGATTGCGAAGTGCCTGGGGAACTTGCTAGACTGTTACTACAGGAAGAGAGGGCCATACAACCCCATGAAGAGACAGTGGAATCAGTGAATTTGGGTACAGAGGAAGACAAGAAAGAGGTCAAGATCGATGCAAATCTGGAGCCTAGTGTCAAGCAACGGTTGATACAGATGTTACGCGACTATGTGGAGATCTTTGCTTGGTCTTATGAAGATATGCCTGGGTTGGATACTGACATTGTGGTTCACCGTTTTCCAACTAAAGAAGACTGTCCTCCAGTAAAGCAGAAAGTTCGCCGTATGCGCCCAGAGATGTCTGAGAAAATCAAAGCTGAGGTCATGAAGCAGTTTGATGTCGGTTTTCTAGCAGTCACTTCTTACCCGCAGTGGGTTGCCAACGTGGTCCCGGTGCCAAAGAAAGATGGTAAGGTACGAATGTGTGTGGACTATAGGGATTTGAATAGAGCAAGCCCCAAGGATGATTTCCCACTCCCTCACATTGATTTTCTGGTCGACAACACCGCGCAGCATAAGATCTTCTCCTTTATGGATGGTTTTTCTAGTTACAATCAGATTAAGAGGTCTCCCAAAGACATGGAGAAGACAACTTTCGTTACGCAGTGGGGTACCTTATGTTACAAGGTCATGCCGTTCGGATTGAAGAATGTTGGGGCAACGTATCAGCGTGCCATGGTCGCTTTGTTCCACGACATAATTCACCATGAGATTGAGGTATACGTTGACGATATGATTGCAAGATCCCAAACTGAAGAAGAACATCTTGACCATCTCCAGAAACTGTTCGACAGGTTGGAGATGTATAAGCTAAGGTTGAACCCGAACAAATGCACCTTCAGTAAGATCTGGTAAGCTGTTGGGTTTCGTCGTTAGTGATAAAGGTATTCAGGTGGATCCTGCCAAGGTAAAGGATATACAGGAAATGCCAACTCCCCGAATGGAAAAAGAAGTCAGATGCTTTTTGGGACGTCTGAACTACATTTCCCGATTCATTTCGCACCTGACTACTACTTGTGAACCAATCTTCAAGCTGTTAAAGAAAGATCAAGTGGTAAGATGGAATGATGAATGCCAGACTGCTTTCGAAAGGATCAAGGAATATCTCCAAGAGCCACCTATTCTGATGCCTCCAGTTGAAGGGAGACCTTTGATCTTATACTTGACCGTACTCGACAATTCAATGGGGTGTGTGCTGGGGCAGCATGACGAGTCTGGCCGAAAAGAGCATTCTATTTACTACCTTAGCAAAAAGTTTACCGAATGTGAGACCCGATACCCACTGATTGAGAAAACTTGTTGCGCTTTGGCATGGGCTGCTCGCCGGCTGAGACAGTATATGCTAACTCACACTACCCTATTGATATCAAAGATGGATCCAATCAAGTATATCTTCGAAAAGCCTGCCTTGTCCGGAAGAATAACGAGATGGCAGATGATCTTAACTGAGTATGACATCCAATACACAACCCAAAAAGCAATCAAGGGGAGTGTGTTGGCAGATCATTTGGTGCATCAAGTCGTAGATGATTACCAGTCTATGAATTTCGAGTTTTCGGATGAGAACATCATGTTGGTGACCGACTGTGAAAAACCTGGACCAGATGAAGGACCTGAGGAGGGATCCCGATGGTCTATGCATTTTGACGGAGCTTCAAATGCGTTTGGAAATGGAATTAGCACCGTGATCATATCTCCTGAGGGCTGTCATACTCCGTTCACCGCCCGATTATGTTTTAACTGCACCAACAACATGGCGGAGTATGAAGCGTGCATCATGGGCCTTCGAGCAGCTATTGACCTAAGGATTAAGTTCTTGAGTGTATTCAGAGATTCCACTCTAGTGATCAGTCAGATCAAAGACGAGTGGGATACGAAGCACCCAAATCTTATTCCTTACAAAGAGTATGTATTGACGTTGCTTCCACACTTTGAGGAGATAACCTTTGAACACTTCCCGAGAGAGGAGAATCAGTTAGCGGACACGCTAGCTACTATGTCTTCTATGTTCAAGGTCAGGTGGGACAATAAGGCTCCCCAGATTACCATCGAGAGGTTGGACGAACCCGCACATTGCTGTGAGATTGAGACTGAAGAGGTAACAGATAAACCTTGGTTTCACGAGGTAAAGAGGTATCTTGAGGCTCAAGAGTACCCCGAGGGTGCATCTGTTAATGATAAGAAGTTTCTGAGAAGGTTTGTGACGAAGTTCTTCATCAGTAATGGTATCCTTTACAAGCGTAACCATGACTCAACCTTATTGCGAAGTGTGGACAAGAATGAGGCAGAAAGGATTATGGTAGAGTTACATGAAGGTACTTTTGGAACTCATTCCAGTGGACACACCATGGCAAAGAAAATCCTACGGGAAGGATATTATTGGTCCACCATGGAAGCCGACTGTTATCAACATTCTCGAACCTGTCACAAGTGCCAAGTCTATGCTGATAAGGTGCATGTACCTCCAGTTCCTCTGAACGTCTTGAAAGCTCCTTGGCCTTTTGCAATGTGGGGCATCGATATGATTGGTGAGATCAGACCTACTGCGTCCAACAAGCATCGTTTCATTTTGGTGGCTATTGACTACTTTACAAAGTGGGTTGAAGAAGCTTCCTTTGCTACAGTAACCAAGAACGTTGTGGCACGATTTATCTGGCACAATTTGATCTGTCGATACGGTGTACCAGAGAGGATCATTACGAACAACGGTATCAATCTCAACAATACGATGATCACCGAGCTCTGCAAGCAGTTCAAGATACAACATCACAACTTTTCTCCTTACCGGCCAAAGATGAATGGGGCTGTTGAAGCGGCTAATAAGAACATCAAGAAGATTGTGTAGAAGATGACGGTGACATACAAAGATTGGCACGAGATGTTACCATTTACTCTTCACGGGTACCCAACCTCAGCACGGACTTCAACAGGGGAAACACCCTACTCTTTGGTGTATGGCATGGAAGCAGTCTTACCCATTGAGGTCCAGATACCCTCTCTCTGGATTATGAAGGATGCAGGTTTGAGCGAGGACGATTGGATCCAGACCCGGCTTGATCAGCTGAACTTAATCGACAAAAAGAGACTTACTGCTATTTGTCATGGTCAGACGTATCAAAAACGAATGATCAAGGCATTTAACAAGAAAGTCAGACGACAAGAGTATCAAGTTGGGGATCTGGTGATAAAATGCATCATACTGCCGCAAGGTGATCCCAGGGGCAAATAGACCCCTACGTACGAAGGGCCATTTATGGTTAAGAACGTTTTCTCAGGAGGAGCTATGACTCTAACCACCATGGATGGTGACGACCTTCCTCACCCCGTCAATGCGGACATAGTGAAAAAATACTACGCATAATCAAAGACCCGCTAGGTTGACTGGCCTAGGCAAAAATAAGGGCTTCCCGGCGAACCAAAAGGGTTCGGGAAAAAGTAAGGGATAAAAATGAAAAAAATTTGTACATCCGGCAAGTCAAAAACCTGAAAAGGCGACTTGGGCAAAAAAAGGGTATCCCGGTGGACTGAAAACCCGAAAGGGAGGTCCAGACAAAAATTAGGGATCAAAGCGTAACACTATGTCTCATTGGATCATCTTGTAACCAGACTTCAGTATCGACTATCAAGCTCAGACGGCGCTGATCAATCTGATTTACCTTCAACCAAGTAGCAAAGTGATGAGATGCTCGAAGATATAAAGGCAATAACAGAGTTGGAACCCACACATAGCTGTTTTTCTTTGTTTTTCACAAATTGTATAAATTCTATCTTTTGGCGGCGTTCTCTTACTAGGACGTCAGCCTCTTGTACAAAAACGCATATTTACAGGCCAACTTCAAAATCAATACAATTAATTTTCACAAAGAAATTTCAAATTGTTTTTCTTTTTTCTGTTTTGTTTTGCAAGAACGTCTAATGGTTCATTTTTTATATATGCATTTGACAATAATTGCTACTCATAAATATTTACATGCGAAACAAAGGATGATTACTCGTAATATCAGGAACAGGAGCAAACAAGAAATGTCTAAGCCTTATGGTTGCTCCGTCCACCAGGTATAGGGATAGACCTAGCTGGAGAATACGGTTAAAGGTACATTCACTCCTCGCAAAGCAAAACGTATCTAAAAGCATTGATTCTCCCCCAAGTAAAGTTTATCTATCACCAACACTAGAAAATTATATCCAGTGGAGTTTATTTCTTCCACAAGCAGAAACTCAATCCCCAACAGGTTTCATCATCGCCAGCAGTGATAATTCATCCCCAGTCGAGGTTGTTCCTTAAAATCAACAGATCCTCTAACAGAGCATCTCTTCCCCACAGAGTCATTTCCTTGTCAGTTTATTCTACAACAGGATTATTCTCACAACCATCTTCGGTCATTATCCCCAGCGAGAACGAAGAATTCAACTCTTTTCTCCAGCAGCAATCCGAGATTTATTTTCCCCAGCTAGAGATTATCATACAAACATCGCATATCCATACATCATGACATATGCATAAGCATCATACAACACAATCTCATTTATTTTGAGAACATCATTGCTTGATACATGTCATGCATTACATACGACTAACATTTACCTTTCAGGAAGGATACAATCAAACTCTTACAAAGTTTAAGCTATGAAGCCCGAATCCGACCAGATAGTATCTTGATTTCTACATCATATTGTGAAGCCCAGAGAATGACCGGGTAACAATATCAAATACCGCGAAGCCTGGAATCGACCAGATAATGGTTTATCTCTAAGCTATGAAGCCCAGATTCGACCGTATAATAGTTTAATCCCCAGCAAGCCGTGAAGCCCGGATTACGACCGGATAACAGCTCAGCAAGTTACTGTGAAGCCTGGATTACGACCAGATAGTGGTATATCTTTAATACAAGTTATGAAGCCCGGATTCGACCGGATAGTATCTTGATTTCTCCGAACACCATGAAGCCTAGATTAGACCAGATAATGGTATGAGACATCGCGAAGCTTGGATTACGACCAGATAGCGGTAAGAGACACTGAAGCCTGGATTACGACCAGATAACAGTGAGGGACACTGTGAAGCTTGGATTACGACCAAATAGCAGTTTACCCGGCCAATTACTATGAAGCCCGGATTCGACCGAATATTAGTAGGCCCAAAAGTCAAATGGAAAGCCCGGAGGCAACCGGATAACCACTTGACTTCTTCTGAAGCCTGGATTATGACCAGATAAGAATTAAGGTATTGTGAAGCCTGGATTACGACTAGATAGCAGTACAAGACACCATGAAGCCTGGATTTGACCAGATAGTGGTATAAAACATCATGAAGCCTGGATTACAACCAGATAATGATAAAAGACACTGAAGCCTGGATTATGACCAGATAACAGTATAAGACACTGCGAAGCTTAGATTTCGACCAAATAGTAGTTTACCTGGACAATTACTAAGAAGCCCAGAGTCGACCGAATATTAGTGTGCCCTAAATTCAAGTTGAAGCCCGGATGCGACCAGATAACAACTTAATTCCTTCTGAAGCCTGGATTACGACCAGATAAGAATCGAGAAATTGTGAAGCCTGGATCATGACCGGATAGCAAGTTTAATCTCATCTCCCCAGTAAGTCATTGTAAAGCCTGGATTACGACCAGATAGCAGTCGGTCTTATCACTATGAAGCCTGGATTACAACCAGATAGTAGTCCATTTTCACCTCTTCAACTAAGAGACGAGTTCCCAGTAGAATAACGGACGACTGAAGCTCCTAAAATTCTATTTCTCATAAGCAAAGATCAGCATTCCCCAGCGCAGTCTTCCTCAACAACAGGTATACAAACTCTCGCTAAGGAATATCTTATGCGATAAACACTTCTTATGATGGCATCTTTAAGCCCATCTTCCATCATAAATTCCCAAATGGAATCTGTAAGCCCATTCCCGACATCACAAGAAAAGTACCACTTCATGCGAGTGCAAATTTCTGGGCACTCTAGTGTTCAGTCATCTTCCACCTTCGGGTCATGAAAGGCAGAAAAGCCAATCTACATCCTCAGGTTTAAGAAGATTGAACATGGGCAGCTGTTGTACCCCAAAATTTTCCCTCCCATATTTCTCAAAACATTTCAAGAAGGATACTCAAGTTGCTCAAGGAAGTCCAAGGGTTAACCAGACAAACTCTCTCCTAAGACAGTCTACCTCAAATTAGGGTTTCATGTTGCATCAAGATACTTGAGTCCAAGGGATCCCAAATTCTCACCATTGTCCTAATATGTTCTCAATATCATCCATGTCAAGTTTCAAGCCTTGCAGAGGAAATTTGCTCAGTCAATTGCTCAAAGACCTGAAAATCGACTGTGCTAGGGCAAAAGTCAACTGTGGTCCCCATACAGTTAAACTTCAAGATTTTTGGTCAACATCCTATTTTTGAAGTATCATTCATCATTTGATCAAGGGTTGATCATGATTCATCAAGGATTGCTCACAATTCATCAAAACCCAAAAGTTGCTAAATTAGGGTTTTGTAGGAAAAGTCAACTCAACTTTGACCAAGCATAACTTTCTCATACTTTATGAGAAATGACCCAACCAAAGCTCATTTTTAAGAGGATGAAATTATCTACAATTCATCTTCATCTCCCAAGTTCAAAATATGCACTCACAAGAAGTTATAAATTTGGACATTATAGGTCATTTTGGACAGTCAACAAAAACACCTTTTTTTGTCAAAGCTTCATACATGAACATGGAAGACTCAATTGAGATGATACCAAAACGGTTGCTTAGAGGACATCTTGAGATTTCTAAAAAGTCCAAGAACACCTTCAAAGAGTCAAAATTGAGGAAGTTATGCATTGGTGAAGTTGAGCTTTTTTGTAAAATTGGCAAAAGTCAAAAGTGCCTCAAATTGCAATTTTTGCTAAATGGGCCTAATTTCTTGCACTTGTTCTGAGTTGGTAGCATGGTCCAAGAGCCGTAGCTCTCTCCATTTGTCTTTATCTTATTTTTTCTATTTATTTTTGCAATTAAATCAATTTAAATCAAAACAAATCATGAAAAAATCCAAATCATTCAAACTTCAAGATCTTGTGCACATTTCAGGTCCCATATACAGCTAGCAAGGGAATCAATTCGTGCAAGGCATAGGTGGGCACAAAAAGATTGATTTTGGCCTATTTTGGAAAGAATTTTATGGAAATCAAATCAAGATCACAAATCTTAATTGGCAAAGATTGAGATCATATTTGTA
Source organism: Vicia faba (assembly GCA_948472305.1). NCBI lineage: Eukaryota > Viridiplantae > Streptophyta > Magnoliopsida > Fabales > Fabaceae > Vicia > Vicia faba. Next base: position 238,106,778 of record OX451741.1, on the reverse strand, counting down.
AACCTAATTCATCCCTTGGTATATAGTGAACAATTGCAGCCAGAAACAACAGGTTTTAGAGGCGTGAGAAGTCAGAACTGAATTCAAAAAAATCACTCAAAAGTGTTGGTTCGAATTACTAGTTAGAGGAAGATTCAAGGCAATTTGAAGCAGCTAATCCACTCCTTGACCTTCTCTGGAGCAGATTGAATCGTTTGCCAACCCTTCTAAGCCTAGAAACGGGACGTATAGTCATCACGGTTTGGTATATTTTCCATATTCGATTATCCAAATTCTGGCATCCTTATCATGTTTCAATAGCATATTTGTAATCCTGATCATGTTTGCAAGCTGATAGTACCATTTAATTGCATTATTGTTAGTTGTATAGGAATCCACCATTGTTAGGGTTCCTTGTTGTGTTTTGGGTTTTTCTTACATAGGAAAAATTGGTCCACAAGAAGGGCACCATAATGCTCAGCAGGCCAAGACGGTTTGATTCATGGCTTTAGATTCCATTTATCGTGCATATGGAGGATTTTGGAAAATTGTTGGCTTATAGCTACAGACATTCGTCCGTAGGTAAAGGTCACTGAACCTTTTAGCAACGGAGGGAGGAAAGAGACGATGGCGTGGCAAGCTCCCATTAGTCCATTTAAAAATTCGTGCGCAGGAATTTAATAAAGTTGTTTTTTTTAATATATTATTTATTTGTTCCTTTGCATACAACAAACGTGCGTAGCTCAACTGGCATTGATGCAGGTGAAAAGGGCCATAGGACCTGGGTTCGAATCCCAGGTCCCCCATATATTTCATGTTCTTTTCATTTGCATAATCAGGTATGTGCGCATCATGAAGTCCACTATACATCCTCAAGGCTCCACCATTGGATCTCCAAATGGCCAGATCTAAAGGTCATCATATGAAGGACCATCATACATCTTAGTCAACGCACAACATGGGAACATGGGAGTCAACGTGGATCACTTTCTTTTGGGCCCAGAATTGTAATTTGCACACCTCCAATTTGCTGATTACAGGCCCATATTCTTTTCCTTTTCATTTATATTTTCTTTTATTTAATTTTTTTTTACTCACACAAAAATAATTCTTTTTTATCAAAAATCATAAAAATAATTTTTCATCCAATTAGATTTAGGTTATTTTTTATCAAAAAAATTAATTTAATTAGTTTATTTAATTTTAGGTAACTTTAATTTCTTTTGTAAATAAATTAAAAAACAATTAGAAAATTAGGGTTGTAGTTTAATTTAATTCCTATTTTCTTTTTTCTTAAAAATAACCAAAAAACACAAAAAATAGGTCAAATTCAATATTTTTCTTAATTTAATTTAAATTAGCAATTAGGTTCATATTTAATTTAAAGCCTTATTTTATTAAAATAATCAAAAACAATCAAAAATAATTTTTCTTTCAATTAGGTTAGACGGGGTCAAAACCCTAATTTCCTTTTGTTCTCTATTCGCGCGCGCTTTATTTATTTTTACCATATTGATGTAATTGCTCATGGGATGTAATAGATTAATTAGGACTTTTTTCGTTCATTTATCGTTTCTTTTACGGGTTGTTTTTGGCTATGTAATTAATACCCGGAGCCTTGTAATAGCGTAGCTTTACTTTCCGCACTTTAATTCTTGCAAAATATTAAACTGTTAGATGTATGATATTAGGGTTGCATGACAAGAATGAATGTTAAATTTAAAATGGTTAGCAAGCCCTAAATGTGCAAAGATAATAACTTGAAATTGAATCACTCGTACATGTGCACTCCTAGGGTATACTCTCACTTCGGTTGCCTTCGGTAAACGGTCATTAAGTATAAGATACTTTAGTGGTCACTCTCTTGTCTAAACAAAAGATCAAAGTCCCGTTCAGAAAAGTTGCCTCAGAAAGTTTGCCTCAGAAAGTTTGCCTCGGATATGTTGCCTCGAATATTGATCTTAAGACATTAGGGTTATTACTAAGACGTCCTAACATTGCTTTAGTGATCGTACGTCCCTTTCAAATTGACCCTTAAAACTCCAACGACGGTGCTACCTACTCACTAATAGTGGGACAACACTGTCTAAAGGTAACAAGAACAGAAACAATCTTTTTTCGAGTAGGTAGATGCTAGTAGGTACTTGCTCAAAACAAACTTTTTCCACACTTACACTCTTTTCAAACAAAGTTTTCAAAACAAACTTCGTAACACTCTTGAAGACAAAAGCAAGGGCTAAATCGAAGTAAAACAAAAACTTTTTCAAATCAAACACACACAAGCAATTTTGAAAATGATGAGCAAGTACCTAAGAGCCCCTAGAAAACTACGGATAGAAAGGGTGCTAATACCTTCCCTTTCTATAATCTACCCCCCGTACTCAAAATCTCAAAAAAAGGAATTTTTCTGTGCTTTTTTCCTTTCCAGTTGGATAAAATAAAAGTCGGTGGCGACTCTTGCTTACCGCGACATTTTGCAAACAAAAAACGCAAAACGCAAACCAGTATTAAACAGTCGGTTCTGCCACCATATCACACTCACACTTTCTTTTCAGGACAAATTCCAAGTCTTCGTATTTAATCGTCTTCTACCTTGAATGTTCGAAAGGCTAGCGCAAATCTCACTTTCAGGTTTAAGACGACTAAATAGGAACAGTTGTCATACCCCAAATTTGTCCCACCCTTTACTTTTATCTGGCTTAGGCTTCGTATTCATGTACATATCTTTCTATTAGGTCATTTAACACGTCATGCACCATTAATCAATAACTTAGAGTGTGATCAAGGTCAAAGAATTAGGGTTTTGGTTTCCTGACTATCTAGAGCATCTTTCCTTCAACATTTCAAGGTTGGTTTTCATCAGAGGCTTCCTTTCAAGTCATGAGCATATGAGGTTTTTCTCAAAGACTCAAGGGTGTCTTATACATTCAATTGTTGTTTAAAATTTCAAGACTTATGGCCTTAATTTTCATACAAGAATGTTCACAAGATTTATCTTTACAAGATAAGGTTATGGACACTTGGTGCAATACAATTCATTTGAATACTCTGCTTGTGATGCAAGCTACATTCTCCTATGGAGTCCATTCAACTTAAGGATTTGCTCGGACTAGGTTTAAGCATAGTGATGCATTCAAATTGGTGGTGTAAGGTCTATTCAGAGGTGTAGTATTAAGGAAACTTGGAATGTCATGAATGCTAATCAAAAGAGCTTGAAACTTCAATTCCAAATATCAAGAGGGTCTCGTTCTTTAAAGTTCAATATCTCAAAGCCTTTTTGATTATTTTTGCAATACTCCCATTGAATTCATATCATAGCCGTGGAATTTTAGGCAACAAAAAATCAAAGGAGCTTAAAGATACATAGGGTAATTTGAAAGATGAGTTTATATTTAAAGTTTGTCACTTGAACTCAAGAGTTTACAAGGCCATATTTCCATCACAAAGTTCAAGTCTCTCATTACATCAAAAGTCGCCATATTCAAGACTATTACACCTTTGCCATCATACCAAAAGTTAGACAGAAATTTTCCAAGGAAAAATTACATGGGATTTTGTCCTAAAATCTAAACCTACCAAAACTTGGTCCTAAGCCTAATCAATCTTCAAGCATTCTTCATACATGCCCAAGCTTCCATAAGTGAAACTTTTCTTTAACCTTTGTCCAATATTCATGCCATGATTCTTTCATGCTCCAACCCTTTGTCAAAATTTGCAACCGGAGCTTCATTGGCCACGCCTTCATTCATTACCTTCATCATTAACAATAGCTAACCATGCTTGTGTAAAAGCCGACATCGTCTTTAAAAGTGCATACTTTAACTTGCACCATTCATAAAACCAGTCCATAAAAATCAATGTCATCACCATGTCCTAACAAAAAAAATAGTCCATTATACAAACAATTCATGCTAGCAATCAACCATGTCCTGCATCAATTAAAACAGAAACAGTTCGCGATTAATTCAACAACTCTTAATTTTGCAAAACCAGTTCAACATCGGATTGAATTAACCAACATCCAAAACAAGTTTTAGATACCTTCATAATAATCCACCCTGCAAAAATCAACACAAAATCCATACTTGTTCCAACCTTTAACCAAACCTGTCCAAGGAAAACCAATGCAAAAAAGGTCATTCAAAAATCAGTTACACAAAAGAAAATTGATGTTGCGATTTACACAAACTTTTTACCTATTGCGATTTACATAAACAGCCCCTGCAAAATCTTGAAGCAAAACTGGTTCAGAAAGCCAATTTCACAAATAGTTTAACACTAAACCAAGTTAACCAGTTCAGAGCTAACTCATTCATCACAACCGTGCCACATTCATGAGATAAGAAAATCAGAAATACATTTTAAACGTGAATTACTAATTTGTAAATCTAACTGAACCTAACATTAACTTGACAGAAAATAGAATAAATCTCTAAACTATTAACAGTTACAACAAATAACTAACTCTCAAATTTCTAACAAACTTGTAAACTTTCATAACAAACTCTAACCTTTCTGACTGTCAAAACCTACTCAACTAACATAATAATTATCTTCGATTTTGCTTTACGGAGTTCATAATGCAAATCGACCAAAAAAAAACAACAACAAAAAATTCATTCGAGCGGCCATCGAAACAGAATAAAATCAGAGAGGAAGGAACGAAAAATCCCAATAAACTGAATATTAATGGATATATAATATTATCTCACCTCTGGTCTTTCGCTATTTCTTTCGAAACCACGAATACAGGTTCCGTCTTTCTATATTTCACCGTGTGTAGATTTTCGAACATTTTCAAAAGTGAACCCTAATCCTTTCTACCATCGTTTCATTTTTAATTGATCATAATTTTATTATGATGATAAAAAATTTCTAATTGAATAATGTTGTGAGTAAAAAGGGTGATGAAGTGTAGAGTAGTTGGGCCGAGACTACTCTTAAGCCCGCAGTATCACTATTTTTGGGAGCCTTATATTTGGACCAACAAAAAAGGCTTCTCCTAGACTCAAGTAATGGGCCCAAGCGCCCATATTCACTTTATAGCATCCTGTTTGCAGATTGCACCTCTTGGTTTCCTTCATTTTTATTAATTGTTGTGATTGATTCTTATAAATAAAAAAGAGGCTCGGTTGAAGAGTTTAAAGAGGATTTCAAAGAAAATTACTCTGCATCAAGTTTGAGGAGGTTATGTAGAGTTTTCTTATCACTTATGTGATTTTGAAGGGGCAATGGACCTTCTCCATTAGGTATCATCATGAATTTATTTTATTCTTCATTTTCACATTATCTTTTAGATTTCTTTTCCATGAGAAGTTGGACTAGAGATGCATGACTAGGAGTCCCTACTTTAGGTGGGCAATGCTGTTTTAAAAGGCTTTTAGAAGGCAATTACTACTTGTGCTTGCTTGTTTAAAGTCCTCGATGAAGGAAATTCAAATTGTTTACATTTGTGTCAAATACCTCAATGAAGGCACCCCATTCCCATTCCCCACTGGTAAGTCCTCAAAGAAGGAAAGTGGAAAAGGGTCCGTAATTGACCCCCACAATTTCTAGTCCACCGGTCATTCGTAGCTCGCGTCGTACATTGATGATACGAACCATGCTATTCTTGTTGTCGAGTCAGTCAAGTGGAATCCAGCGATATGTAACCAATCCCCCACGCTTTGTCATTAGCTCGCATTCCGTGCACGTTGACGCTATGATATGATCTCATTATTTCCTTCTATCTGTTACCTCGATGATGCAATATCTTGGTTAGGTGTTAGTTTCTTGTGACGATTCACTCTCATTCTTCTCTTGCCTAGATAACGTGATATATTGGTTAAGAGTTGACACCCCTTTATTCTTCTTTCCACGATGGTGTGCTATCATGGTTAAGAACCACTTATTCCCCCATTTTCGCTTGCCTCAATAATTCGATATCGTGGTTAAGCCTTCCTTTATCCTACCTTGATGGCTCGATATCATGGCTAGGTGCCCCTTCTCCCTTGTCCTATCTCGATGACACTATATTGTGGTTAGGCATGATCCCTTTCCCTTTACTTCCTTGGTAACATGGTATCTCGGTTAGACGTGTGCTACTTGAGTGAGTGGATACTCCTCAAGCTTTGTGTGTTTACTTTTATTACACGCTTACATGCTCCCGTAGGATTTCTCGATTCAATCTTAGGAAGCGAATTGAGATAGACCTTAGATTGCAAACCATGCATGACAACTCTAGGCTTACTTTGCTAGTTCCTCTTATGCATTTTTTTCCTCTTTTTCATTTGCATTAAAACTAAAACCTTTTTTTTTAATAAAAAAAACTCATAAAACACTCTAATATTACAAAAACCCTTTTCAAGATAAAAAATACCAACCAATTCAAACTTCATTTTTCTGTTTGGCTTTTATTTTAAAAGCCTTTTTCAAGGTAAAAAATATACAACAAACCGAAACATGTGAGCCGAACTACGATGCTCTGATTCCTCAAAAGGGTTACGTAGACATTAGGTCCCAGGGCCTAGGCGAGCAAAAATTTGTAAATATTCCTTCTTTTCCCCGTGTTTTCTTTCACATGCATTCCCTCATAGAATTAAACTTTAGACATAGATTTTTACACACGCTTAGATTAGAGAAAACTTAAGTGGATCCTGTGGAGTACCACAGACGCGTGGGGTGTTAATACCTTCCCCTTGCGTAACTGACTTATGTACCCTTTCTCTTGGTCGCAAGACCATCTTATCTATTTTTTTGGGGTTCTCTCAATATCTTTCCTTCCTTCAGGATAAATAGAGTTCGGTGGCGACTCTGTGTTTTTTTGCGGCGCGACAATCAATAGTAGGTTCCCTTTAATATGTAACTTTAACCAGACCTGATATTGCATATAGTGTTAACTAGGCCTGCCAGTTTATGTCAGCTCCTCTTGATACTCATTTAGCAGCTGTCAGAAGAAATCTAAGATATCTCAATGGTTCTATATCTCATGGTCTGGTTTTCTCTCCATCTATCTCAACTAAGAAATTCTCCTTAAGAGATTATAGTGACTCAGATTTGGCGAGTGACCCGGATGATTGCAGGTCTACACCAGAGTCATGTATATTTTTTAGTCCTAACATTGTGGCATGGAGAACCAAGAAACAATCTCGTGTAGCTAGATCGAGTACTGAAGCTGAATACATGACCCTGACTCACACTACATCAGAAATATTATGGTTAGAATCTCTTTTAACTGAGCTAAGAATTTTCTTTTTTTATCCTCCTACGTTATTGTGTGCTAACTTGAGTGCCATCATGCTATCTCATAATTCGATTCTCTATGCATGCACTAAGCATATTTAACTACACATACACTTTGTAAAAGAATGTGTGGCATCTAAGAAACTTGTGATTCAACATGTTCCCACATTTTCCCAACTAGCTGACACATTTACAAAGCCACTTAGTACTGCAGCTTTTCAAGACTTAAAGAGAAAGCTCAAGGTGATTTCGTGCCAACCCCCTTGACCTTGAGGGGTGTGTTAGAGATATACTTAGTATACATAGTGGAAATAAGAGTGTAATGCAGATTGGATATAGATAGAGTATATGACTGTTATTTTTTTGTTAGAGTTTGTTAGCAGGTGGTTAGAAGTTAGCTAACAAAATGTGATGTATGTGTTGTAGACTTAAGTAACATATATTGTACTATGTTATGACTTGAGTTGATAATGTCAAAAACACAAACAGTTATGCAAAACTTCTATATATTTCTCTTTGCATTTTTCACTTCTAATATCATGAACTTATAAAATTTCATAATTTATTGTGTGGAATAACTAATTTAGACTTGACAACATGGTGCAGATGGGTTTAACTATTATCAACTTTGTGCCTGCTTTTCTGTATTATCTCCGCTTGCTCATTTAAAATCACTCAGAAGTAACAATTGATCATCCACCTGACCCCAACAGAAAACGGATTTCTCCATCCCGCATTGTCATTATCCACATAAATCATAATTTTTTTGAAAATATATATTTTTTCGAAGCAACAAAATTTAATAATGAAACTAAATATTTGATTATTTTAAAAATAACATAATACTTTATCATTTTTATTTTGATATGTATTTATAAAAAATCTAATAAATTTAATATATTAAAATTAAGAATAATAAATAAATAATAGAATTATTAAAAATAACAATAATAAATTAAATTTAATATGACAGAACCAATGAGGGACATATATTAACATATTTCACTTTTCTAATTAAAAATTAGAGTTTTCTATCTCACATCCGTCTCTATTAAATTAAATTTTTCCATTAAACTTGGGTTGGAGAGACAATTGGTTCTGAATTGTTTTTTTCATGTTTTTTTTTTTGACACATAACACAAATTAAAAATTTAATTTCCGCAGCCAGGAGTTAATTAAATAATCATTTTTCATGTCTAAACTAATTAATAATCATTTTTCAAGGTTCTAAATATACAGTAGAACTTTCTTCAAATGAAAAAATATACACCGTAGACCCTTATAACGTTTGTCCAAATGAACCAACACCATGTTTACTTGGTCTATAATTTGACCAAAAAAGGTTTGGTTTTTGTTTTCTAGTATCAAGTGAAAATGATCTTTAAAATGCATCCAAATTGCAAAAGATAATTTTCTGTCATCATCATTTAGTTCAATAAAGATAATATTTTTTTACATTTTTTATACACTTGTAAGTCACAACCTTTGTCAAAGATGATATGTTTTTCTTCTCCTTTGTCAATATAATTATGGTTTTTTTAGGACTATTATGGTTCTATAGTTATGAAAAAGTCTTCATATATTTATAAAGTCTTGATGAAGAAGTTTAATGAATGCTTCTTTAATAAAATAATGATTTAGAGATATTTTTATTCGATTTTCAATATGAAGTCTTAGATGTGGGTAAGTTTTAGGAAAAGTTTGTCACTATCTATGGATAAAAATTAAATATTTATTGAAAAATTCATATGTAATTATATCTTGAGGCAGAAAATTCATATGTAATTATACCTTTTTGAAAGTTTTTATTTTAAAATGTCAATGCTAACTTTTATTTCAAAATGTAACCATCGATTAGCTTATGACTTTTATGGCTGATCAATCAAAATTATAGTGGTGTTAGACTGATTTTCAGTTTAGTGTGTTTTTGTTTATGCGACTTAATTGGTTTCATAAATTTTGTTTAAGAAAATCAAATTAAATTTAAAATGATTTATGTTTAAATATGTTCAATAGAAATGAGTTGAATATTAATATATTCTAGACTAAAAATCAATTGTAAAAACGAAAATTTTCAATATCATTTTGAATTTGGAATTTTTTTTTTTGGTAAGTAAAGATTTGATTAACAAAACAAGTACTAGAAGTACTTAATCTGAAATACAAAACCAAGAAACGAAACTTGTAGGAAGAAAAATTACAAACTTAAGTATCTTTGCGACACTTATAAAAATTATATTTGGCATAAGCGATTTCGTTATAAAAGATCACTTTTAAATTAAAACCTTAATGCTCTAAATCAGATAAAAAATATTTAACCGGTTGTTTCTAAAAATAATTGCGCTCCTCTTAGACCAAATACTCCAATAAATTGTTATACTTTCACGTCCGTTCTTCACTTTTTAAGATTTAAAACATGTAAGAGCTTGAAGAAAATTCTCCAAAGTGTAACCTCATTATTCAACTCCAGGCCTAACCAATTCGAGATCGAACCCCAAATAACTTTTGCAATACTGTAGGAAAATAGAATATGATCTAAAGATTTCTCTTCTTCCTTCCAGAACACGCATAATTGATAACGCGTAAATGTATCGTACTTTTAGACCTGATTCACATGATATTTAATATCTTTTTATTATATTTTTGTAGTATTTTGTCATGCTTTGTTCATGTTTCAGGTACTTGTCGATTATGGAGTGTTTATAAGAAGAAATCGAAAAAGAGTAAAAAAAGGAAGAAAAGTGATGAATTTGCCACTTTCTGGTGCATGGCATTCGCCATGGATCTAATGGTGTTTGCTATGCATCCAACCACGTGGCCCACCAACTCAAGCTTATGGCGGTCGCCATTTGTGCACAGTTCATAAAAGTAATGACCCACCAACAATACTACTTTGGAGGTTTCTCCCACTTTCTCCACTACTCACACATGATCTATGGAAGTTAGAAAACAAAATCACTCTTATAAATAGATCTTGGAGTCACACTTTCCAGGCATCCAAGTTATCGCGCGAAAGCGCTGTTCGTAGTTTTTAGGCAGAAATTACAAATGTAAAAGGAGTAGTTTGTCACGTCGATGAATTACTCCACCATTAGTATTTAGGTCTATAATCTTTGTAATTGCTTGGATCAAATCTTAGTGTCATTAATCAAAGTTATTTCAGTTATGCATTTATTTCAAGTCTTTACAGGTTCTCTATTGTATTGCTTATTATTATTATTATTATTATTATTATTATTATTATTATTATTATTATTATTATTATTATTATTATTATTATTATTATTATTATTATTATTATTATTATTATTATTATTATTATTATTATTATTATTATTATTATTATTATTGTTGTTTATCGCTTTGTTTAATTTAATTACCATGTTGTTTTTATTTGCAATCATCATGTTTAGTTTGTTTACGCTTAATTCTATGTCTAGCTAAATTATCTTAAGTCCATGTTTAGTTTGATGCATGCCACACACTCCGAAAGTATATATGTTCTCACACTTTAGGCTGTGTTAGAGAAACTTGGGAAAGTCTCAATAACATCGATACCGTTATGACACCCTAAACCCCCTCATTATGTAATATCAATTTGGGTACCTATTATGTCGAGATCTTAGACTCAAGTTTGCAAAGTAGCTCTTAAGTAGTTTATATTAGCAGTCATCACCATCTTAAGCACAAACTATGTAAGGAAGCTGATGAAAATAAGTGAATGATCACTAATTAATTTGATAAATGTCTGTATTAATTGAAAAATAGGGAATTCACCTTCTAAGTTAGGTGATCCTCACCCGGTCAATTAGCCCAATAGTTTTTAAACCAATAAAAACACAATCATAACACTCATTGTTAGCCGGTCCATTGGTCTCTGGTGTTGGACTTGGTAGCACATGTTACAATCCCCCTGTTCACAGTGATTTCTGGTAAACAACCGCTAGTCTTCCAAACTATCGAATAAACTTAATTACTGTTATTCAATTTCTCTGATAACTTGCAGGATCGACTAGATTGATCCTATGGGACATAGTTGTTTGGCTAAATCTAATTGTAAAACTGGTATTCATATTTAGGACTTCTAATTAAAGTGTTTCAAAGACATCCAATCCACTTCGATTACTACACTAAATGATTCGAAGGATAATTTTTATATGATATAAGGAATGTTCATTAGAAAAGTAAAAAGACTTAAGGTTGGGTAAATGACAGGATTAAGTGAGTGAATGTAAAAGTTGCTGAATGTTTAAAGGATTCGAACATAAGAAAAGCGTTTAAATGCAGAAAGAAATAAATGACTCTGAATGTAAAAGCTTTAATGTAAAGGCATGAACGTAAAAATGTTTGAAGCACAAATGAAATGGAAATGAAAGACAAAACTGGAAAATATAAAGAGTTTTCATTGAATTGTAAATGTTGGTGTTATCATACGTACATCTTTCGAGCATTCGTTTCCCTATCCATGCGGTATTTTGAATGTTTACTGAATTTGTACAACATATATGACACCCCGAAATCCTAACACTAAGACCTCTATTTATACTATTTCGACCATAACGGTCTTGCTATTAGAATCTGCCACGTTCGAAGCATGCAGAGCATTACTTCCCTATAGCCTCCACGCGTCCTCGAACGCTCCAACGCTTATGTATTTGAATTTCCAATATCCCGCTCACGTTTGAATTTCAAACGCCTTGGAACCTTCGTTTCGAATTCGTTTCAAAGGTTATTTTCGAAAATAACCTTCACAAATATAATCTCATCATTATTTCGAAAATTCTTTAAACTTACACTCCACAACTATCATTCGAAACCTTGAACTTTAATATTTCCATTCCAAAAAACAGTCTCTTCCATTCCAAACCATAAAACTTGCTTTATTCAAACAAAGCCCAATCATTTCATTTCGAATCACAATATCAAAATCTTCAGCCAACAAAATGCCCCTTTAAAATATGTATTTCGAACCCTTTGAGAAATACTTATTTTAAATAGATTCACAAGATTTTGATAGGTCTTTTGAAGAATCATGACATTTACTATGCATGACTTTACTCACGTCAATCAAGACGCCTCTTTGAGTACCTAACCGTCTTGGACCAGTTACCACAGCATGGTGTGGTTTTAAAAATAATGATTACTATTAATCACACTCATTACCAACACTAGATCTTACGCCACCTCTCTTTGAATCCAACCAACGACTTCCACGTACCCCTAGTCTTATTTAGTGGGTGTTTACACTCACTCTTCACACTCTCTATAAAACTCATCAGTTTAGTCTTTTCTTCTTTTTCTCCAAAATTCTGAAACCCCCCTCTTTTTTTTCACTAAACCCTAAAACTTCCAGCAATCTTAACAATGTCTTCATCAACATCATCACAATTGAAGAAATCATCAAAGAGGAAGAACAAGAACAACAACACGGAAACTTTCATGGAGAGCAAGGTGGGTACTTATCAGAATCAATCTGTGCTCAATCCTCAAGCGATCTCCAAAGAGAAAGAAATGTTGTATGCTTCTCAGGTATTAATCCCTACCATTGTTGCTGGAAAAGGGTTTGCCCTAATGGGTCCTTTAACCGTTTTTTAAATTCTGAAAGATACTAGGAATTTTTTTCCCGTTTGCTATAAATTCAAACCCCTATTCAACAAGATGGATGCCCCTAAGGCAGGAACTGAAGACATAAGCGAATCATCTGATTCGAAAACAACTGAAACTCCAGTCTCACCTCCAAAAGATCCTTTTATTTTAGATTACATCAAAAGCAATTTCAAACCATTCCGATCCTGCCCCACTTCAGATGTAGCATATCAAAACCGGCTCACTAAAGTAGAATCCAAAAAATCCCAGCAATGGGAAGAATTAGGAATTTATAATTTAATCAAACTGTCGAAACCAGGCTTTACTTACAGTCACCCATTGCTATTTGCTTCATTGTACTTCTGGGACAGCACTTATAACACTTTCCACCTTCCGGGCGGAATGATAACACCCATCTTCTTTGATATAGCTGCCATCACTGGTCTTTCACCAGTGGGGGAAACTTATATTCCTGATAACGAAGAACATTCTAGCATCATTTACTTTGATGTCAAACTAGCTAGCTTTTCAAAATTCATCAGCCATTATCATACTGAAGGGGATGATGTCTCAGACGTAGAACATATCGCTTTCCTTACCTTGTGGCTATCACGATATGTGTTCTGCAGCAGATCCTTGCAAGTGGCGAGTAGGTTCATTCCCCTAGCCAGGGATTTCCATGAAAATAGGAAAGTCTGTCTGAGTGAACTGCTACTTGTCGATCTTTATGAGAGCTTAAGGTCAGCAGTTTCTGGTTTAAAATCCCATGCTCCAAAGAACATTCTTCTGGCTGGACCCTTTTGGTTGCTTCAACTATGGCTTAATGCCATGTTCGAATCTTCTTTATCAACTGCTGATACTATCATCGAACAAGATCCAGAAATAGCTGACAGGATCATCGAAGGCACAAGGCTTCGAAAGCTTACTCCAAATGATGACAAGGATGATTTCAAAGTCCATTTTTCTAAATACATCATGATCTTCTCAAAAAGACACAAGTTCGAAGAGTCCATGGCACCTTTTGCTCAAAGGACTTGTGGACCATCATGGTTCACAACGTCTCTCTCAGAAGCTGTCAAGAGCAGAGAGATGCAGGACATTTGGAAAGCGTTTCTTCTTCCTAGGCTAATTTCCTCAAGAATTACTCCAACAAACAATCAGATTTTCCTCCCGGCTTATCAACCCAATTTCGTTTCTCGACAATTTGGCCTGTGCCAATTAATTCTTGAACCTTTGTTCCAAACACAAAGTGCCATAACCTCAGGCAAAACGTTCAAAGCAAGAGAGGCCAAATTACAACAGGAGCAATATCAAGATTTTGCTCAGTTCGAGCTTTTACCTTTCGAGCCAACATACTTCACAGCAAAAGGATTTCTTGAATGGTGGACTAAGTTCTACCAGACATATATGTTTGACACACTCACCATTCAACAAAAGCTAACTGGCGCGTTCAATGTGCAGGTACACTCCAAGAAAGGTATGTTCACTCATGTCAAAGAAATTAGGGCTTTTCAAAATTATTTCGAAACCACTTATGATCCCACACACTTGGGAACCACTATACATCTAGCGGCCGAGACCTTGAAGGAAAAATTTAAAGAAAAAATTTCTGAGTTCAAACTTCCTTCAGGGTTGTCACCTGAGGATAGGTATAGGTTGGCACTTGAAATGCATCCACCTAAATTTCCTAGGTTGCTTACCTCAGAACTGGCTCTGGCTTGGTTTCCTTCATACCCTTGGTGGTTTACTTGCAAAGAAATGTTAAAATACCAATATCGAAAGAAACTAAAGCCATCTGAGACTGTGACATGGGCTCGTTACTGGCTTCATAATTTCCCAGGACATCTTCGCTATGACCTTCCTGCCATTTCGATTACATCTAATCAAGGCACAGGTGCGAATCCTTGGGAAAATTCCAATTGTATCCTAATTCCCTTATCCTTAACATTTTACCTTAATTGTTTCACTTTTCAGCCATTAGGATAAAAAACGTTACTTCGAAGCCCAAGGAAGGGAACACTTCTCAACAAGCTATTGAAGTTAGCGATGATGTAACTCCAACAATACCAACAACAACAACTACTACTACAACAACAACAACACCGGCAGCAGCAGACATTTCAATTCCAAAGGTAATCAACTAACCCTGTTGTTTCGAATAAACTGAAGTTTATGATTTAGATCTAACTTATGTTTAAACCTTTTCAGACTAGCAAACTTCCACCAACTACTCCTAAGAAAAGGAAACAAGGCCCCACTGAAAAGAACCTCAAGACTGGTGAAAATTCTCCAACAGCTTCTAAGAAGAAGCAAAAGAAAGAAAGCTCCAAAGGCCCTGAGCCTACTAACGTTCCTGGACTTGATTCCAAAGACGTTTCTCCCTCAACAACATCCAAAATTTCACCTTCGACCTCCAATGTAATATTGGAACATATTGACAGTAACATTTCTTCTGATAATCCACAGGTAATTCAAATTCGAATTCCTAAGAAAAATAGTTATTCATACCGTGCTACATATTCTTAACTTTTCTTTGTTCATGCAGGATACTTCGAACACGAATCCTACTGCTTCAACTCCTCCAACCGGGACCATTGCTCCAATCACTTCCTCTCTCCATGGGGACTCCAGCAACTTCGTGCAAAACAAAGGGTCTTCCAACATGGTGGCCCTGACTGGGACTTCGGAGGCACACGATGATCAAGGAACCTCACCTCCTTTGAAGGAAGCAAACGAAGAATCACCCAACAAGTCTAAAGAAAATCCACCAGAAACTTCCCTTCTGAAATCTCCTCTTGGAACTCTTCAAGAGAGTCCAAAAATCACTCATGCTGAAAAGGACAAGACTGATTCTCCTCAAGAGAGTGAAGAAACTGCAGAAGAAAGATCTGGTGAAGACGAAACCCAAAGTGGTTCGGCTGATGAAACGAAGTCTGATGCTAATAGCAGCGAGACCAATATTGTCGATGTGGTGGATTTGTGCGACGAAGGAGAAAGTAATGAGCAAGGCAAGGATGAAGATAATGGTGGTAAGACTAAAGAACCTATGGAGGTCGAAATGGACATGACTCCTTTGAACATGGAACTTCCCCTAACTTCCCAGCCTCGACTGACTGAAGAGGAACTAGCTCTCCTAAAACACAATGACCCAATTGGGTACATGAAAACTAAATTGGCCCAAAAGGACATCCCTTTCACTAGGGTTGGCACTGGTTCAACTAACAACACATTGTCCCCAGATGCTAGAGCTATACTTCTTAACAAAGTCAGGAAAACAATCCTTGATGTAGACCTATTCAAAGTTCTTAAAAAGGATAGCACTGCTTGCTATACCATGAAGGAACTTCTCACTCAAGTTAACTTCGCAGCTTGCTCCTTGCCAGTCAGCACTATACTGTTCGACCTCCAAGTATTATTGGATGATGTGACTGGATGTCTCCTACAAGATGAATTAGCTGCTGCTAAAGTTCAGGAGAAATGAAACGCCATGGATGCTGCTTATGAGTGCGCTTCGAAACTTTCTAAAGAGGCTGAAGACCAAGCAACGCGTTTTAAACAAGCGAAGGCTGACTATGAAGTTCGAGCGCGGTCTATTCTCTTTTGGGAAGGACAAATTCAAGAGCTCCAGCAAAAGGTCAAAGAAGCTCAACAACAACAACTAGCTTACGAAACTGACACCGTTAGTAACCAATTCGAAGAACTTTTTAGCAGGGGCCTTTCTGAAACAGAAGCAGCAGAGCGTATCAAAGGAGAAGTAACTACTCTGGAAGGAGCGAGACGTTATACCCAGCAAAGACTTGAGTCCTTTAGAAGCACCTTCGCAAGATTGAGAAACAACGTTTATTTTTAAATCTTTGCTTATTTGAATTAATTTGAGTCTCGGTTTTGTAATATTTGAACAACGCCATTTTGGCAACGTATGGCACCATTTTGGCATCTCCTTATAATATTTCGACTATGTTGCTATTATTCGAATCTCCTGCAGGCGAGGTCTATATTTTTTCAAATATTTTCTGTTAACCTTTAAGATTCGTTTGTCATCAGTTAACTCTTCGATTTCATACGCATTGTTTGAGAATCTCTTTAGTATTCGAAAGGGTCCTTCCCAATGAGGTGACCATTTACCTAATGTTTTATTCTTCTTGTCCATGGGCAATATGACTTTCCAGACCAAGTCATTAACAGTGAATGTTTTACCTTTCACCCTTTTGTTGTATGCCTTGGCTACCCTTTCCTTTTGCCTCATTAGGATTTCCAATGCATGCAATCTAACTTCGTCTAACTCAACTAACTCATTCATCATCATCTCCCAATATAATGCAGATGGGATCTCATTTTGCCTTTGAACTCGAACTGATTGCAGATGAATTTCCACTGGTAAAACTGCATCATGGCCAAATGTTAGTTGGAAAGGCGTGGTGTTAATAGCTTCTTTAGGAGATGTTCTACAAGCCCAGAGTATTTGGTCCAAAGTCTTATGCCAATTCTTTGGCTTCTTACCAACATGTTTTTTAATTAACCCTATTATCACTTTGTTTGCTGCTTCAACCTGACCATTTGCTTGAGCATAATATGGCGTTGATGTTAATAATTTAAAACCCATCTCCTGAGCAAATTCCTGCATCTTTCTACCAGTAAACACAGAACCTTGGTCTGTGGTTATACTCTCTGGTAACCCGAACCTATAAATTATCTGTTTCTGTATGAACCCAATAATAGCCTCTTGATCAACAACTATTAATGGTATTGCTCCGATCCACTTGGTAAAATAATCAATTCCTACTAAGATATATTTCCGTCCTTTAGACGAAGCAGGATTGATCTCTCCTATTAAATCTAATGCCCATCCTCTAAAGGGCCATGGTTTAATGATCGAATGTAACTCACTTGCAGGAGCATGTTGAATTCCTGCATGTTTCTGGCATTCTTCACACCCTTTAGCAAAATCTATACAATCTTTAAGCATGCTGGGCCAATACATGCCATATCGGAATAACAACCATTTCATTTTATGGCCTGCTTGATGTGCCCCACATACCTCATTGTGGACCTCTGATAATGCTAAGTATGCCTCACCTTCTCCTAGGCACTTCAGTAATACGCCTTCCTGGGTCTTCTTGAACAATTCATTTCCCATGAGGACGTATGATAACACTCTATATTTTATCTTCCTATCAACATTCAATGTTGGGTTTTTTAAATAATTCACAATTGGACTTCGCCAATCTGCATCTGACAAGGTGTCTATGGCTAATACTTCGAATTCCTGCTTGTCAGCACAAACTAACTTTATATTTTCTAAGTCTGATGGTATGAGTCTAGTAGCCATAACCCTTCCTCTTAATTCAACCAAATCTTCAAATTCTTTGGTGGAAACTTTATACCCTGAAGCCAACTGTGCTAGGTCATTTTCCTCTTGATTTTCTATTCTTGGTATATGTTTAATATCCATGTATTCGAATTTTTTGAGTAGCCTATTAACTATGACGAAATACGTAATCAAATTGTCCTTTATGCATTTGTATTCCTTTGTTATTTGCTTGACCACTAGCTCTGAATCTCCTCTAATTTCGACTCTAGTTGCCCCCAATTCCAACAAAGCTTCAAGTCCAACGATAAGCGCTTCATACTCAGCTTCGTTGTTCGAGCAACAAGGACCATCTAACTTATACTTGAATTTTGTTGGAATTCCTTCGGGAGAAATTATAAGAACTCCAACACCACTACCATCTTTATGGGTCGAACCATCAAAGTATAATTTCCAAGGTTGCATTTCAACGTAACCCATGACAGTCTCGATCAGTGAATGATCAACAATGAAATCAGAAATTACTTGACCTTTCACAACTCTTAAAGGCATGAAAGTCAAAGAATACTCTGTCAAGGCCAAAGCCCATTTACCAATTCTGCTATGCATTATTGGTTTCGAAAGCAAGTGTTTGATAACATCGAAATGAGATGAAACATGAACATCAACAGACTTTATATAATATTTAAGTTTCATACAAGAGAAATACAAACAGAGACATAGCTTTTCTATGTTGCTATATCTGGTTTCCGCATCATTCAACATCCTACTTAAATAGTATACGGCTCTTTCGATGCCATTGCTATCTTCTTGTGCTAACATACTACCTATGGTAACTTCAGAGGCGGATATGTACAATCTCATGGGTTTTCCCCATGAAGGTGGAGACAAGATAGGAGGCTGAGTGAGATATCTTTTTATATTGTCAAACGCCTCCTGATGTGCTTTGTTCCATTCGAAAGCTTGTCCTTGCTTCAAACGAAGTAACAGAGAGAAAGCCTGGGTTCTTCCACTTAAATTCAAAATGAACCTTCTTAAAAAGTTAATTTTACCTAGCAAAGATTGCAACTCCTTTTTTGATGTAGGTGCTTTCGTTTCTACAATGGCTTTGGTCTTGTTTTGGTTGATTTCGATGCCTTTCTTATGAACCACAAAACCAAGGAAATCTCCAGCCTGCACGAAAAATGCACACTTAAGGGGGTTCATTTTTAAGCCATGTTTTCTCATTCTTTCGAATGATTGGCTCAAATGATGCAAATGAGTTTCTGCAGATACTGATTTGATGACTATATCATCAATGTACACCTGCATAAAAGTCTCAATGAAATCATGAAAAATCGAATTCATTGCCCTTTGATAAGTTGCTCCAGCGTTTTTTAAACCAAAAGGCATTACTACCCATTCGTAGGTGCCTAAGGCTCCTGGACAACGAAATGCTGTCTTAGCAACATCTTCTTCAGCAATAAAGATCTGGTTATACCCAGAGTATCCATCTAACATACTTAAATATTCAAATCCTGCAGCAGAATCTATTAACATTTCTGCCATAGGCATGGAATACTCATATTTGGGGGTAGTAGTATTTAAATCTCTAAAATCTATGCAAATTCTCAGAGAGCCATTCTTCTTAATAACAGGTACTATATTTGCTAACCATTCGACATACCTTGTGGTCCTGATGAATTTGTAGCGCAATAACCTTTCAATTTCAGCTTTAATCTTCGTGAGAACTGCTGGTGCGAACCTTCTAGGGGTCTGCTTGATGGGCTTCTTGCCATCCTTGATTGGAAGTCTGTGTTCCACGAGCTCCCTCTTTAAACCAGGTATTTCATCAAAGTCCCACGCGAAATAATCTTTGTTTTTTCTAAGAACTTCGATCACTTTCTTCTTGAGGCTTGAATTGAGTTTTGTGCTCACGTAAGTTATTCTTTTTGTGTTTTCATCTCCCAAGTTCACCTCTTCGAGTGGATCCTGCGCTAACATTTTAGCACCTGAGTCTGTGGGGTCCTTCTCGAAGCCTAAAGGTTCTTTATCATAAATGGCATCTAGCCTTTGATCTATTTCAACTATTTCTTGTTCTTCAAAGGGTGATCCTTTTGAGCCATCCCCACCTGTTTTGTTTACTTCTGCAACCATACTATCTACTTCAGCTTCTAAGGCCGCCTTCCATTCGTTCTCAGCCATGTAGGCCGAAATATTTTCAAAGAAGGAGGACTCAATCATGAGCAGGACTATCGAATTCCCAGCCTGCTGGCCGTCTTTGTGCAGCGCCTTCGACTTCTCCATCTCCCTTGATTATCCTTCAATCCCAATACATTCCATCATGGTGAAGGGTCATGTAATAATGCGCGTTCCTGGTCTCATTGATCTCTTTGTTAGGGGTACAAGGAGAAATTTTGGCTAAGTGTTTGTCATAGTTTCTCTTATCAACTAGGTTGACTGCTGTCATGAAATAGCTTTGGTCAGCTTCGATGTTTTCAACAATGCCATCCTCTCTCCATAATACTAACCTCTGATGCATCGACGAGGGGACTGCTCCAACGCCATGGATCCATTCTCTGCCCAACAGCAAATTGTAGTTGGCTTTAGCTTCGATTACCATGAACATAGTGGGTCTGCAGCTTGATCCCACTGTCAAATCCACTTGGATCACCCCCAATGTTTGGCCTACTTTACCTTCATAGTTTGATAGTACCATATTGTGTGGTTTTATGTCAACATCCTGTATCCCTAACTTCTTCAACATGAAATGAGGCATCAAGTTTACTGCAGCACCTCCATCCACCAGGACTTTGTTTACGCCATGTGTACCAACTTTTGCTCGAATGAACAATGGCTTTAGGTGATTTTGCATGGCTGGTTCTGGGTACTCGAAGAAGGCATTCGGCTCTTCGACAACCCCATTATCCATCACATAATAGCATACTGGCCTATGTTTCGTCAGGTCTATTGCATCATCCTCCTCGTGCTCTCCGACTTCAGTCTCTTGCCCAAATTTGCAAGGCAACACAGATACTACATTGCAGTTGATGTTGAGTGAAGATTCCCCTTCTGATTCGAAATTGTCAGTCAGCATATCCTCATCCTCCTCTGGACCTGGCGTATATTCCTTCGATTCGTTTTGCTTTGTTTTAGAGAAAAGTTTCCTGCTAACTGGAGGTTTTCCCCCAGGTTGATTGTTTGGTGCAGGTTTGTTAGTACTCAATTCCTCTTTGTCCTTGCTCGAAGCCACTCCTTTGTCTAACATAGCTTCTCTCTCAACTTTTCGAACTCTTTGTTGCCTGCGCCATTGTGACCTTGACACAGGGTTCTTTCCCTTGTAGTTTTCCAACCTTACTTCTTCCCTTTTCGCCATATTGAACTGCCTTCTGTACGCCATGGCATGGCGTGTATTTCGTTCATTATTCATCCACTTGTCTTTCCCCTTGTCAGCCCTAACTTGTAGCCACTTGTCCGTTGGTACCTCAGCAGGAACTTTGAATGTTACCCTTCGAGCGCCTCTAGGATAAGGGTTGTCAGGCCTCCGTTGGGTGTAGTTATTCTCGAAACATTGGCCCATCTGACCAGTTTCTCTGTGGTTCCAACATGGGGCGAAAGGGACTGTTTCGAAGGTTTCAGCCACTTTCTGATCATATATTGCAGAACATCTTGGACACACTAGGCATTTGGTTGCCCCCTTGTGACAACAAACTAAGAACCCCAAAAGACTTTCTCCAGCCTTAGGGTAGCATCTGAACAACTGGTTATCCTGGCGCCAGTTGACGCCTGTTCGTGCCCTTTGTCTTTTTTCAAAGTCTGCAGCAATTCTCTGATTACAAATGATGTTGCATCTGGGACATAACATCATTACAGCATTCTCTTTGTGGCATAACATAAGGTAGTCTTTGAGACTGGCATCCCTAGCATAACTGTCTTCCATCTTGTATTTTTCTTTCTCTAAGTACCTTTCCATTTCCTTCATTTCGGAACAAGGTTGCTCCATATTTACCATGTTAACATCCACATCTTCTCCTTTGATATCAGTATCTCCCCATCCTGTAGGTTTGATGTCTTCAATTGGGGTCTTTGAGCTTTCTGGGGCGGAATACTTCACCATGTAATCGAACTTTCCGCTAGGCTCCCCCAAGGTATCCCATATTCCTTTCTGAGGAAGAACTGGCAGTGTGATCTGTACTTTCTCCAACTTTCGCCTCAGGCTTTCAGTAGCCTTTGTCAAATTTTGTTTTTGGTTCTCCTGGCCTTCAGTAGCCTGGATCTCTTTCGAAGCAACCAAAGGAACTGCTTCGATCAAAGCTTCTTGTTCCTTATGGAAGTCCTTAGTAACTTCCTTTTCGAATTCAACTAACACGTAGTTTTCATCTTCAGTGTTTTCCTCTTCTGATGGAGTGTCACCTTCATTTGCTCCAACCATATTTATCTCTCCAATGTATGCAGGTTCAGAGTAATTGGTGTCAGCAACATCTAAAGGGTCATCATCCACTTTCATCTTTGGCTTGTCAGCGAACCTTAATCTAGCATCCTTGATTGCATTTTGAATCAGATCCCTGAAAAGAAAACATTGTGAGGTTTTGTGGCCTAAGAAACGGTGATACTTACAAAACCCTCTTTTCTTTCTTTGATCTAAAGGTGGTAATTTGACATTCGATGGCACTATTAGTTGGCCATCTTTGACAAGCAAATCAGAAATTTCATCACATTTCGTTACGTCGAAGGTATACACCTTCTTTGGGAACTTGTCACTTTTCTCATTTTCAATAATTTCTTTCCCTTTTGTGGGAACTAGTAATTTACAAGAGTAAGGTGGATCCTGTTTCAATTCAGCGAGATCAATTTCGACCTCTTCGAATTCAGGGTAATCTTCTGCTTCCCCAGTTTCGACATAGGAAACCCTTTCTTTCTTGTTATTTTTAAAAACCCTGGCTTTCTCGGCCTTTAGTCTTTCAACTTGTCGGACCCTGTCCGCTAATTGGGCCATATCCCTCAAGTATTGTGTATCTAATTTCTTTCAAATGGAGTAGTCTAGGCCACCAGAAGCCATTTCGACTAACTCATGTTCAGGAACTACTGTGAAACATCTAGACTTCAAGAGTTTGAACCTATTCAGATAATCATCTATGGGTTCAGTAAACTTCCTCTTGACACTGGCTAGCTCTTTCAGATTTATTTTAGATTGTCCCATGTAGAATTGTTCATGAAATAATCTCTCCAAAAGAGTCCAAGTATCTATGGATCCAGGAGGCAATGTGGTGAACCATGTGAAATCGTTCTTAGTTAGGGAACTTGGGAAATATTTAATCCTAAGGTTCTCATTATTTGCTATGTCTCCTGCTTCGGTCAGATACCTGGCTATGTGTTCGACTGTTGACTCATTGGTGTCTCCAGCGAACTTTGTAAATTTAGGGACCTTATATCCCCTTGGTAAATCAGTGTGCATCACATAATCTACTATGGGAGAGGAATAGTTTGGCCTTCTAATTCCTATATTGAGACCGTTTTGAGCCATAATCCTTTCTATCATGGTGGTTAAATTATTTTCTGCCAAGATGTTGTCATTTCGAATTCTATGAACGACTTCATCAGCATCTTGGTGTCGACCCACCATGACAACTCCTCTAGGTTGTTCTTCTCGAAACTCTGGGACTTCTAACCTTTCGACCCTTGCCCCTGGTTCTATAACTCCCCTTTGTGGTTCCTCTCGAATCACTGGGGCTTCTTGTCTTTGTGCCCTTGCCCCCAAGTTAACCCTCTCTCTGGATGGTCTATAGGGTGGATCATCAGCAATTTGTTCTATGATGGGTATGTTTGCTCGAACCAACGCCTGATTCTGCCTACGCCTTTCTGGCGGAGCAAAAAAATCTGCTATTCGACTCATGTTTTCCGCGTTTTCTCTGTTGGTTACAGTTACATTTTGTACTATTGGGGCAAAGATTTCTTGCATAGTCTGCGCTAACACTCCTATCATATTATGGTTACTATCATCCATTAATTGTCTAAAGGCCATCTGATTTTCTGTGGTTAAGATAGGCAGTGTATTATGACCTACTGAACCTTGGGTATTTGTCATAAATTGGTTGGCCCCAGATCCGGACCCAAATTGTGGTGACGAATTTGATGTGGAATTGTGCAAACCCGCCATAAAAGATGTTGGCATCCCATAAGAGGGATTTCTGGGTCTATTTCCATCGAAACCGGGTGGTCTAGTTGGTGGTGGGGGTGGTGAAATGGGTTTGTGTCCCTGATGGTGGGACAAATCCCGCAGGATAACCAGTGGTCCCTGTATTTCCTAGGGTCGAACTGTTGGTTGTCGTGCCACTTGCTCCATTTGTGGCCACACTACTGGTAGAAGATGCAACAGACTGTGCGTTCGTAGGGATCGCGTTAGACGTCCCCGTCGAAACAGACGTATTTGTGCCTGTTCCATGTGGGGCATTTTGTTCCCCTTGTTGATTGCTTGGATTAGACATCCTACTACTACGTTTTCTTCTGGGTAAGGGTTGGTTACTATTAGTTGTTTTACCACTTCTAAGGTTCATATAACAGCGAAATTGATACTCAGAAAAGAACTTACACAGCGAGATTATATCCTAAAAATCTTTACTTTCGACTTTCTTAACAATGGGTCCCACCGGGCGTGCCAATTTGTTCACAGTGATTTCTGGTAAACAACCGCTAGTCTTCCAAACTATCGAATAAACTTAATTACTGTTATTCAATTTCTCTGGTAACTTGCAGGATTGACTAGATTGATCCTATGGGACATAGTTGTTTGGCTAAATCTAATTGTAAAACTGGTATTCATATTTAGGACTTCTAATTAAAGTGTTTCAAAGACATCCAATCCACTTCGATTACTACACTAAATGATTCGAAGGATAATTTCTATATGATATAAGGAATGTTCATTAGAAAAGTAAAAAGACTTAAGGTTGGGTAAATGGCAGGATTAAGTGAGTGAATGTAAAAGTTGCTGAAGGTTTAAAGGATTCGAACATAAGAAAAGCGTTTAAATGCAGAAAGAAATAAATGACTCTGAATGTAAAAGTTTTAATGTAAAGGTATGAACGTAAAAATGTTTTAAGCACAAATGAAATGGAAATGAAAGACAAAACTGGAAAATATAAAGAGTTTTCATTGAATTGTAAATGTTGGTGTTATCATACGTACATCTTTCGAGCATTCGTTTCCCTATCCATGCGGTATTTTGAATGTTTACTAAATTTGTACAACAAATATGACACCCCGAAATCCTAACACTAAGACCTCTATTTATACTATTTCAACCATAACGGTCTTGCTATCAGAATCTGCCACGTTTGAAGCATGCAGAGCATTACTTCCCTCTAGCCTCCACGCGTCCTCGAACGCTCCAACGCTTATGTATTTGAATTTCCAATATCCCGCTCACGTTTGAATTTCAAACGCCTTGGAACCTTCGTTTCGAATTCGTTTCAAAGGTTATTTTTGAAAACAACCTTCACAAATATAATCTCATCATTATTTCGAAAATTATTTAGACTTACACTCCACAACTATCATTCGAAACCTTGAACTTTAATATTTCCATTCGAAAAAACAGTCTCTTCCATTCCAAACCATAAAACTTGCTTTATTCAAACAAAGCCCAATCATTTCATTTCGAATCACAATATCAAAATCTTCAGCCAACACCCCCACAACTACAGTTGGATGAAAAGAGGTGCATCGCTTTAGCTACCAGAACCCAATGCTAATAAATATCATAATCACTGACATGTTTCCTTACTACGTGCATGTATAGACAACAAACTTAATGTGATTGTGCTTGAATGAAAAAGAGTGAAAGAAAGAGAGAGATAGAGGTTGAGTTATAATGGCATGATTCAAATTGTATTACATAAAGAAGGAGTTTTTGAACATTGTGTCATTATGATATCATTGGTATTAAATATTTAGTACCTATCGAACTAACATTAGCCTAGCATCTACGTATGATTAGGAGTCATGTCGTTCCCTTGTTTTGAATCGCGCTTAATTCTTTCTTTTTTTTCGTGTTGGTTGATTGCTTGAGAACAAGCAATGGTTTAAGTGTGGGGGTGTTGATAACACGTAAATATATCGTATTTTTAGAATCTATTCACATGATATTTAGTATCTTTTTATTATATTTTCATAGTATTATTCCATGTTTTGTTTGTGTTTTAGGTACTTCTCGATTATGGAGCGTTTATGCGAAAAATCAGAAAAAGAGCAAAAAAAGGATGAAAAAGTGTTGAATTTGCCACTCTCTGGTGCATGGCGTTTGCCATGGACCTAATGGAGTTTTCTATGCACCTATCCACATGGCCCACCAACTCAAGATCATGGCAGTCACCATGAGCATAATGGCGTTCGCTATGCACCTAGCCACGTGGTGCACCAACTCAAGCTCATGGCGGTCACCATGAGCATAATGGCGGTCGCCATTTGTGCATAGCTCAGAAAAGTAACCTCCCACCAACAACACTACTTTGGAGGTTTCTCCCACTTTCTCCACTACTCACACATGATCTATGGAAGTTAGAAAACGAAACCCCCTATAAATAGACCTTGGAATCACACTTTCAAGGCATCCAAGTTATTGCGCGGAAGCGCTGTTCGTAGTTTTTAGGCAGAAATTACAAATGTAAAACGAGTAGTTTATCACATCGAGGAACTACTAAACCATTAGTATTTAGGGCCATAATCTTTGTAATTTCTTGGATTAAATCTTGCTGTCATTAATCAAAGTTATTTCAGTTCCGCATTTATTTCAAGTCTTTACAAGTTCTTTATTGTATTGCTTATTATTATTGTTTATCACTTTGTCTTATTTAATTACCATGCTATTTTTATTTGCAATCATCATGTTTAGTTTGTTTAATCTTAATTTCATGTCTAGCTAAATTGTCTTGAGTTCGGTATGTGAGGACTGTCGTTTCTGACGGGACTCGGTAACAAAGTTGGCGTAAGTTTTGCATAAATTTTGTTGTGGGTTTTATTTCCAAGTTTAATTTAAATAGCTTTGTTAGGAGAGTGAGATGTTACTTAACATGATTTGTCACGAGAGTGGGAATTAATAAAGGTTTGAACCGGCACTGTGAGAGCGTGGGGTCGAACCGAATAGTGGAAACGGGACATCGATCCTAAAGAGGGCGAGAGCGCTTTAGGTATCGATTAGGAATTGTTCAGTTTTCAAAATACATTCCTTAATTAGAATGGGCGAGCGAGAGAAAAATCTCATGGTTAGGGAACATGGCTCTATCCAAAAGTGCGAGAGTGTGAGGTTTAATCTTTAAACTGACATTTTCTACTAAATACTATTTAATCATAAATTAAAGCTAATGAGTTACAGAGTCCCTGAGGTACACATAATCCATATTTCTACCTCTTTTTTAAAATATTTATCTTAATCTTTATTTTATATCAGTTTTAGTTCTTAGTTTCCCTTTAATCTAATATTCATAGCCTTAACTTTACAAAGTGACGATAAATTACAGTAGGTTGATATTTGTCTTTGTAGGTTCGACAATCTTCTATATTACTTTGATATTTCCATGCACTTGCAGACACATCAATAAAAATCAACCTGAGAAGCAATCATACCTCTAACAAACAGAAGATTTTTCAAAGGTAACCTGTTAATGATACATCTTCATGCAAAAACTTTAAATTTGAAAGGGACATCAGATTTTTTAAACGAGAGTCGTCACCTTTTCTCCACCCACCTCAAAAATCGACCAGAGCTGATTAGCGAAAATTAAACTGTAACACGATTTTATAGAAAAACCTTCTTGTAAATTTGGTTTCCACAAAACTAAGTCTTCTTCCTCTCTACTCAGAACCAACTGATGTAGCAAGGTTTTTAAGACCTGTAATCTATCTCAAGTATCTCGAATTTTCCTGGATCGAAACTCCAAAATCGCCCTAGGACCATCAATTATTATTCTAAACCCCCATACGCTTCACCACCTTATCCTTCAACTAAGATTGGCAGTATAAATCTTGGAATCTGGATTTAATACTCTCGTCCCTACACCAGTGCACTTGCCAGAATGGAATTGCATTCCCCTTCCCTAAAAAGAGTTTATAGTTTGTCTCGAAATCTCCCTCTGAATGCCTTTTCTCTAGCCTAATTATATCCTTCCACCAAGCAGACACAAATCTCTTTGGGTTCCTCCTGTCTCTGTTAGTAACTGCATGTTCATCTCGCCTTATCTAACCCTAAACATCTTCATCCATAAATACTCCTTACCTTGAAGAATTCTATATCTCCATTTTAACATTATAGCAACATTAAACTCTTCCACCTTTTTCAACCTTAAACCTCCCTTTTCAATAGACAGACTCACAATTTGCCACTGCACCCAATGAATCTTCTTCCTATCTTCAACTCATCCCCATAAGAAATTACTCTTAATTCTAGTGATATCTTTACATATTTTTACTGGAGCCTTGTAACAAGACATATAAAAAATATGCAAACTGCTAAGAACAGACTTCAACAGAGTAATTCTCCCACCTAGACTAAAAAATCTTCCTTTCCAACTTGTGAGTCTAGACTTCAACCTACTGATCAAAGGCTGCAAAAAGGAAATTCTCCCCGGGTTAGAGCCAATTGGAATCCAGAGAAAAGAGAAACCTTTGTCCTCAATCTTGCATGAAAGAAAATTAGCTGCAACCCTAAAAAAATTATCATTGATATTGATTCCGATTAATTTACTCTTATGATAATTCACCCCAAGGCCCAAAACTAATTTGAATCCTCTACGCACCATTTTGAGTGACCAAACATACTTCCAACTCCCATCCCCTACTAGTGACATATCATCAGCATACTGCAAAATATCCACCTTAAAATCTCCCTTGACTTTGATACCGGTAAAATCTCCAACTTTAAAAGCTCTCCTAACCAAACCCGATAAACCTTCTGCCACCAAAACGAATAAAAAAGGTGAAAAAGGGTCATCATGTCTGAGACCCCTTCCCACCTTAAACTCTTTTGACGGACTTCCGTTCACAAGAATCGACATATTACTATTAAACACCGACACCTCCATCCATTTCATCCATATTTCACTAAAACCCATCCTCCGCATTATGTACTTCAGAAATCCCCAACTAACCTTGTCATACGCTTTTCTAAAGTCGAATTTGAAAAGAAAATAACACTTATTTTCCTTTGTAGCATAATCCACCACCTCACTGGCTACTAAAACACTGTCAAGAAATTATCTCTCCAACACAAAAGCTTTTTCTAGTGCTTTGGTGAGCACTACTACTGATGTGCATTTGAACTCTCATGCATCTTTGTTTTTTATATTTTTCTTAAAAAATCGTTTTTTTTTACAATTGCATATATTAATTTTTGGAATTAAAGAGGATTACAATAGACGGTAAAATTTTTTTAAAAAAAAATTAACACTGCTATGTGTTCTGAGTCGAGTTCAAACTCATGACATATAATAAAATTGAAAAATACTTCTTATTAGGGGTGTACATTGGTTGGATCAACCCAAAAAAGCTGCTCAAATCCATCAAAAAAATTTAAAAAAATGGGTTGGGTCGGGTAATTGGATGAATATGAGTTTAAAAATTAAAACCCCACTAAAAAAATTGGATTTTGGGTAATATCGAACTCGAACCCAAACCCAAAAAATTCACTGGCTCAGTAATCAAACATTTATCATTATAATTTTAATGATTTTGATAAATATAAAGTTAGTTGTTACAATTTTAATCTTTTGAACATTTACTATTTTAGTGAACTATGACTATAACTAATTTTAAATACTTTACTCTTTGATTATTTTGATTTTAATACGATTTTATATCATACAACTTTTGTTTGTTGCTAGTATTTTATGATATTTTTTATTAGTTGATGTTATCATTTATTATTTTATGATACTAAACAATAGTAAATAATTATAATCATTTATTATTTTATTATGTTATCATTAAATAATAATTTCATCATTTAGTCATTTAATATTAATAAAATGGAAAAATTATTATGGCAACTCACTATCCAATCCAACTCAATATAAAAATTAGTGGATTTGTTCAAACCAACCTATTAGTACAGAGGGTGGTTATTTTACCTCACCCGAACTAGAATGTCCTATATGGATTGAGTATTGAGTTTGACCAAACCCAATCTAAATTGGCACATGTACACTCACACTTCTTATCGTTTCATCCAGGTACTCCAAAGTCTAGGTGTATGTGTTGGTTATAAAGTTAATACAACAACATCCAAACTTTATCTCACTAAATGGCATCAACTACATAGATCAACTCTCGCCATAATATTTTATCAAGAATCATGTTTCTGCCCAAATTGTTAATCTCAAGATATTTTTTTAATAATTTCTCTTATAGTTTTTCTATGTCTTCTTCTACCTTTAGATATTTGACCTCTCTCTATCTGATTTATTTTCCTTACCACAAAATCTATAAGTCTTCTTTTTACATGTTCAAACCACCTAAATCTATTTGTTTTACCATTTTTCTACTATAGTGTTACCTCAATGCTACCATAATACTCTACAACCTTCTCATTTTTAATATTATAATATTTATTTTTATCACACATCCAATCAACATCATCTTATTTCCTACAATAATTTTATTCTCGTCTTAACTATAAGGTTAATAATTTAAAAAATTAGACAAATTCTTACATATTCATTACAATTAATTGGGTATGAATAGCTTCGTCAGTGTTCCAATAAAACTTAAGTATGTGTTTGTCTAGCTAACATTTCATAAAATATATGATATTTTCTTGTTTTAAATAGAAATTTTGTGTATTTGCAATTCAAATTTTTTGTTCATGTTTAGCAAACAAAATCTATTAAACTCAGAACAATACGTAGAAAATTTTATAAACAAATTTCCAAAATTTTCTTCAATCTTTATAATAAATCTCTTATTCTTTTTCTCGTTCAATTTGACATTTGGATATTTATGTGTTTGTCATTGTACTTCGATCTTATACAACTCCTACTGTGATATATTGGATCAAACTCTAAACTTGACAGGGATAACTTCATGGTTTAATAAGGTAAATGCATGTTGTAGTCAAAGTCTGGTCAAGCATGTAGGTCCTGAAGGTGTGCATTTTATAGTCGAAGCAGGTTCTAGCATGCAGTTTTCTAATTAGCTTGTTAGTTAAGTTAGCTTAGTGGTTAGGTTAGCTTAGGGTTTAAGTCAACTTATAGTCTATAAATAGGCTGCTCTCTCAGGTTGGTGAGAGAAGGTTAAGGTTGGTTGATATTCTTTTGTAATCAATTTTCCATAATTGAGAAAGTAAATAGCTGTACATCAAGGAAATAACAGGCCCTACTAGGTAGTGTAATCGGCAAGGGAAAAGAGTAAAACCAGTAAACGGATTAGGGTGTGGGTACCCAGGGTGAAACTCGGCTAAGGGAGTATCAGACAACCCATAGACCCGGGTAGCAACTCGCCCTCACCCTCGACCCAAATAAGGTGGATAATCGGGTATCACCCGCCCGTAATCAATCATCATCTCGGCTCATTAAATCTAGTAATCGTTGACGGTGTATTCATTGCTATGTTACACAATATTAATCATCTTCATTCATGGAGACAACGGTGGTTACGCAGTTATGGAACTCAAGAGTCACTCATTGGATGAGACTCTTAAAGAAGCGAAGATACTCACTATATAAAGGGGCTCCCACATGAGGTATAAGAAAGACATTCTGTTGTACCCCAAAATTTGCCCTCTCATTTGTCAAGTATTTGCTCACAAGATATTCTAAGACGTCAAGTTTGCAGCACTGATACATCAATTTAGGCTTGAAATTGGCACAAGGGCAAAATGGTCAATTACATACTGGAAAGTCAAACTTTGACTTTTTGGTCAACATTACAACCCAAAGATCAAATTTCATCAAGACATTCAAAAATATCATGCTTGATCATTAAGAAGTTAAGAAAGTCAAAAGTCAACTTGAAAAGACAATATTTCCAAGACTTAGAAGTTTTCTAAGTGTTTTTATACATGATAATTTCATCACTTCATGCCATTCTTTCACCAAGATGCAAGACGGTTCAAGGGAAACTTTCAACATGAAAGTTGTAGATCTCCATGATATCTATAACATTGCTTTACACAAATTCTCCTAAATATGCTTGGATCTCAAGTTATAAATTCATGAAGTCATAACATTTTCATTTAACACTTAGAGAAATTTTCAGCAGTTTTGGTCAGGTTTTTATCCCAACTTCTTAGCCAATTTTCATCAAGTTCCAATTTGATTTAACAAAAGTAGTCAACATGAAAGTTATAGAGGGTGCTTCAAGCTTTCCAAAACATCCAAGAGCATGAACTTATCATACTTGATCTAGAAGATTCAAGGGCATGAAGTTGGGCATCCACCCTTGATTTGCAAGTCATTCTATTGAAGAACGCACAACAAAACCCTTATGCTATGCTGCATAATCTTATGTTGCAGGCCTTCTTGCTTGCAAATTTCTACATAATTTAATGTTTACACAAGAGCTTGAGCTATTACCCAAGTGTTTGAGTCATTGTCCAAAAGATCTTTCCATTTATAGCATAAAGGCACCATTGCTATTCTTGAAAAGCAAGCTTTTTGTACAAAGTTTGTCTTGAGCCCATACTTTGTTTATTTCTGATTTTACTCTACCAAAAAACATGGAAATCAACCCCTCTAAACCATCAACTTTGGTACTTCATCTTGGAACCATGGAGTACTTGACATAGTTTGATACTTACATCCCAACCAAACCATAACGTGTTGTGTTGTAAACATATTCAGCCTTTGTTCACAAGTCCTTTGCCTATAAATAGAAGAAGCATTTGCAAGACAAAGAGGTTAGAGAAAGGATAGAGAAAAAAGCCAGAAGTTATATTGTTAAACCCTCAAAATCTCATATTCACAAAAGCCATAACAGTCCATAAAACTTCCACTCTTGAGTTTTAAAGTCCAAACCTTTGAACCTCTCATACCTTGAAAATTATGTCCAGCCATCTAAACACTCCACATACATCATATAGAAGTTGTTCAAACACAAGAAAAACTTCTGTAACATCATTATCATCACTTCCCAAGCTCAACAACAGCCCATACAACAACTCAAACTCAAAGCACAAATTTCAGTTTCAAGGTAAGTTTTCTTAACTTTGAACTCTTCATACAAGCATCATTAATGGTTCATTTGTGAAGATAAAATTTAGATATAATTGCCTTGAAGCTAGCCATATGCTTTCTTTTCATTCTTACTAACCATGTGTTGAGAACTAACTTTTACATGTAGCAAAACAGTGATAAAAGCAAAAAAACAACAGTTATGTGTCGATACGAAATGCTATGCATCGACACATATTGTGTTCAAAACAAGTTATGAGTCGATGCAAACTGTTACGCGTCGATACGAAATGTTGCATGCGTCGACACGAAATGCGAATGCGTCGACTCATACTGAGTTAATTTTCATTTTTCAGCAGCAAGGAAGTTTTCGTATCAATACGTAATGGCACACGTCAATACATAAATTGTTTTCGTATCAATACGTAATGGCATGCGTCAATACATAAATTGTTTTCGTATCAATACATAATGGCATGCGTCAATACATAAACTATTTTCGTATCAATACATAAGTGTATGTGTCAATACATAAAAAAATTCAAAACAATTTTCTTTTATTTTTATTATTTATTTATTTTTGTACATTATTTATTCATTCAATATGGTTGTAATAGTAAATTAGGATTTATTTGCTTTCATCCCCCCATTTGTAAATTTGTATCCCCATCCCCCAAATGACGTAATAGTGTAGGATTTTAATTTCCGTAACTTATCGCTTTAATATAATTGTTAGTAATTAGGGTGTGTATGGCAAGATAAAAGCAACAAAATAGGCAATCCTAATCAAAGACAAAACACATGTAAATCAAACACACTATTCACACATGCACCCTTAGGGTAATCTCACTTGTTGCCTATCATAAAAATAGTCATGTCCCTCGAATATGGGCGTTTCAGCAAAGACCCTCGATAAAAGATCGTAGTCCCTCGATGATCCTTGATGTTGCCTTCGGTAAACGATCTAGTCCCTAAACGACATTGCTAAAACGTCCCATGGGTTGCCTTCTATGACTATTCAAATGTCCCAACGCCCGTCCCTTCACATCCAATGATGGATCTTCTTACCAAATCAACGGTAAGATAGAAACATCTAAAGTAGGAGGAAAAGCACATCTAAGACCTTTTGAGTAGGTAGGTTCGCTCTCAGTTACTTGCTTGCTCACAACAAAAAATATTTCATACACCAACATCTCATTTGAAACATTTTCAAAAGACAACACTTTGTATACATTCTTATAGAGACGAGAACCATTACGAAGTTCCATTTTCAAAAATACTTTCAAAAACACATCTCACAAACACCTCTTTGAACTATTTTCGAAACAAACACTTTGTATGCGTTCTTATAGAGACGAGAACCATTACGAAGTTCCATTTTTAAAAATACTTTCAAAAACCACACACAAATCACAATTTCAAACAAAAGCAAGTGATCTAGCAAGTAACTAAGAGACCGTGGAAAACCATGGATGAAAAGGGTGTTAATACCTTCCCTTTTCATAATCTACCCCCCGAACTCAAGAAACAATCTCAAAGGTCTTTCCTGTGCTTTTTCGCCTTTCCTTTTGGATAAAAGAGAAGTCGGTGGCGACTCTTGCTAAACCGCAACATTTGTGATAAAACACAAAACCCTCAAGTCAGTTCTCCCACCGTATCACAGAATTGGCGACTCTGCTAGGGAATTTTCTAAAAGTAGGGTTACCTTAGGGTTTAGATCACATTTAATTGGTTACATTGTTTGACTTGTATGATTTACATTATGGTTCTTTATTTGGGTTTGAATCCTCTACCCGGATTTGGGATACATTATAGGTAAGTAGCAATACGTTGTGGAAACTGTGCGAGGTATACCGACATGGTCTAAGCAATAGCTATGTTAGTGCGACATATTTGTGGGTACTGGTATCCTTTGAGTTAATCAAATAGAATACGGGGCCGTTGAGTGATGTCATGAAGCACTAATGAACTTCTAGAACCCTTTACTTGACCAACTTGGCCTTTAGGATGTAGTGAGATGACCGGCTTTGGTGCAGTCTGAAGTTGGTAGATACTCGATACTACACTCATTGAGGTTTGGTTTCTTGGGATATTTTGGTCGCCATTAAAGAGGATTGAGCTGAAAAAATGACCAAGGAAACAATCCGGTGATATTGAGCTCATTAGAACCCGGTTACTATTGCTATGACAGGTTTAAGCCAACTAAACTTCAAGAGGGTATTTACCTATAAAACCCCATGAAATCATAAACCTAAGGACTTGTCTGCTTTGCGTGTACATGATTATTTGTATAAGCTTGTTTACTTCGCATACTTGTGCATAACATCATAACATCATACCATAGCATTTTCAATAACCATTTCAAGGATCTCGAGGGTCTTTGATGCAGGTTCACAATGAACCAGACGTCTATCAAGGGGCATGAGGATTTATTTTCCTCTGACCAAACACCCTCAAAGATCAAGTACAACAATTTGAGTCAAGGGCTATGAACCACTTGACATGGTGAACTTGATTCTCGTGGAAGGACATCCGTCGATACAAAGTTCTCCAATCAAAGATGTTGATCAAAGTTAAACTTCTAATTTCTTCTCGTGTTTACCCCGCGAGATCCTTGAAAACATTGCATCCACATATCATGCATCATATCATGACAGGTTTCTCCCATACAAATCTCCTTATCTTCCTACTATTTATTTCAGTAGAGATGGCTCTAGAGCAGACTATCAAGGACATCCAGGCCCAAAACGCTCAACTCCGAGAAATGTTCATGAATCTTTCCAAGGGACAGTGTTGTACCCCAAAATTTTCCCTCCCATATTTCTCAAAACATTGCAAGAAAAATCTCCAAGTTGCTCAAAGTAGTCCAAGAGTTGGTCAGACAAGCTCTCTCCTAAGGCAGTCTACCTCAAATTAGGGTTTCATGTTGCATCAAGATCCTTGAGTCCAAGTGGTCCCAAATTCTCAACATTGTCATAATATGTTCTCAAGATTATCCATTTCAAGTTTCAAGCCTTGCAGAGGAAGTTTGCTCAGTTAATTGCTCAAAGGTCCAAAAATCGACTGTGTTAGGGCAAAAGTCAACTGTGACCTACATACAGTCAAACTTCAAGATTTTTTGTCAATATTCTCATTTTGAAGTATATTTCATCATTTGATCAAGGGTTGATCATGATTCATCAAGGATTGCTCATAATTCATCAAGATTCAAAAGTTGCTAAATTAGGGTTTTGTAGGAAAAGTCAACTCAACTTTGACCAAGCATAACTTTCTTATACTTTATGAGAAAGGACCCATCCAAATCTCATTTTGAAGAGAATGCAATTCTCTACAATCCATCTTCATATCCCAAGTCCAAAATATGCACTCACAAGAAGTTATGAATTCAGACATTCCAAAGAGTCAAAATTGAGGAAGTTATACATTGTTGAAGTTGGACCTTTTTTGCAAAATTACCAAAAGTCAACTATCCCTAAAACTTCAAATTTTGCCAAATGGGCTCATTCTTTTTCACTTGTTTTGAGTTGGAATTATTGCCCACGTGCTCTAGCCTTGCCCATGTGTCCATATCATATTTTTATTATTTAATTTGGTTTTTATTTGAATTAATTCATTTTAAATCAAATTAAATCAAATAAAATCAAAAATATTAAAAACCAAAGATCTTTTGATGATTTCAGGCTTCATTGGACAGATAGAACCATTCCCAATTCGTATCAAAGCTTGTGTGCACAAAAAGATTCAAATCAAGCCAATTTTGGAAAGCTTTAAAGAAGCAAATCAAATCCAATTCAAAGTCATTGAAAGAGGAAGATTTGGGCAAGGCAATCAACCCTAATGTATTGTAAAATACATAAGGAGGCGAGGCAGACAAAAATCAGGGTTGAAGATCAGTCATAGAGCAAGAACAAAAACTGAAAAATCAAGCAAAAAGTGTGAGATCGAAACATGGCTTATAGGCATCCTCAAGGCCTGTTACTTGTCCCAATCGTCTCCTGGGAATCTCCACAAGCGAAAGCAACCAAAAGCACACGTTTTCAGACCCTCCCACGCGCTGTAAGTCAGTCACGAACTCACCCTTTTCTTGATTTCGTATTTTGAAATTTAGGCATTGTTAACATGTATTTATGGCATATTCTTAATCTACACATCATTTGCAAGCTTTTGGTATTACTCGATTTCATTTATTTGACCTATATCGTGATTCACCATAGTTAGGGTTTCAAGTTTTGGTTTAGGGATTTTTGTTTCAGGAAAAATTAGCCTTAGTATTGGCTATGGTTGTGATCAGAAGAGGGAGACGAGTCTAACCATGGTGTTAAAATTCATTTCCATGGCCTGTACGTGATTTTGAGGGTGGACAGGCTTGTAGCGACGGACCTTTGTCCGTGGGTATAGGTGCTCCAGATTTTTAGCTACGGAGGGAGGACAGGGACTATGCGTTGGTACTCCCCCATTTGTCCATTCAAACAGCGCGCGCGTTTTATTTTATTTTATTTTTCTGACCATTAATTTTGTTTTTATATATTATTATTGATTTGTATTGTAATAACAAAAAGAGCAACATGGCCTAGTGGTAACCACATCAGCGCTCAAGGATTCATAGGCTGGAGGTCAGGGGTTCGATCCCTGCCTCCAACAATTTGCCATTTTCTTGTTTATTTTCAGGGAATCTAGTGCATACTCAAGCCTACCATTCACCATGGACTCTCACTCTTCAGCACGCCAGATGGCCAGATGGCCAGATCTGGTGGCCAATATTGAAGGAGCATCAAAAGGCCAGTCAACGCATATGCACTGGATTACAAAAAGTTTAATGGATCAGCATCATTGGGCCAGCCAATTGCTTTCTACACCTCCAAATATCAGGCCCATTCTCTACTTCTTCTTATATTTTATTTATTTAATTTAATTATTTTATTTTGTTTAATTTAATAACTAACCAATAACATAATTTCTTTTTATTAAAAAATATTTTTACCCAATTAAATTTCAGAACTTTATTTTTCTTTATTAAATATTAATTAATTTAATTAGGTTGATTAATTAGGTAACTTTCATTTATTTTGCAAATATTTAAAATCAATTAGAAATTAAATAGGTTTTAACTTTAATTTAATTATTTTATTTTCTTTCCTAAAATAACAAAAAACTCCAAAAATATGTCATTAATTATTTTTTCATTAATCAATTTATTTAATAATTAATTTAGCATTTAATTTTAGGATTTAATTTCTTTTCTTAAAAATAAAAACAACAAAAAATATTTTCTTTTAATTAGGAGGGTCAAAACCCTAGTTTCGTATTGGATTCAATTGACTCGCGCATTTTATTTTTCCTTTATTCAATTATTATATCTGCTCCCGGTTTGTAATAATTAATTAGGACATTTATTTATTTTTCCGCTTTTACTTTTAAAGGGTTGTTTTTGGCGATGTAAATACCCAACGCCTTGTAATAATTTAGTTTAATTTCCGCACCTTTAAATTCTACAAATATACAACTGCTAGATGTTTGATAATAGGGTTTGCATGACAAGAATGAATATCTAATTTTTAAAACAGTTAGATCACCCTAAACATGTGCAAAGATAAAAATAACTGAAATCAACACAATCGCACATGTGCACTCCTAGGGTACACCCCACTTGGTTGCCTTCGTAAACGGTCATTGAGTATAGGTTGTTTTAGAGATTGCCCTCTTGTCTAAAAGATCATAGTTTCCTCGAAACGGTTGCCTCGGATATCATTGCCTCGAATAAATGATCTAAGACATTAGGGTTACCGCTAAGACGTCCTTACATTGCTTTAGTGACCGTATGTCCCTCTTTCGAATTGACCCTCAAACTCCAACGACGATGCTACCTACTCACTAATAGTAGGATAGCATTGTCTAAAGGAAATTAGCATAGAACGATTCCTTTTTCGAGTAGGTAGATTAGTTCTTAGATACTTGCTCATCCAAAACAAAACTTTTTCACACTTACACTTTTACAAACAAAGTTTTCAAAAACACTTCATTACACTCTTGAGGACAGAAGCAAGAGTTAAATCGAAGTTAAAACAAAAAAATTTCAAAACCCACAAACACAAAGGAAACAATTTTGAAAACAATGAGCAAGTACCTAAGAGCCCATAGATAACTACGGATAGAAAGGGTGCTAATACCTTCCCTTTCTATAATCTACCCCCCGTACTCAGAAATATCTCGAAAAAGGAATTTTTCTGTGCTTTTTTCCTTTCCTTGTTGGATAAAATAAAAGTCGGTGGCGACTCTTGCTTACCGCGACATTTTGCGAAAATAAACGCCAAATGCAAACCAACATTCCAAAAACAGTCAGTTCTTCCCACCGTATCACAGACAGGAAGAGGCTAAAGCTCTCCTCACCTGGGGCATGATCATGGGAAATCCTGAGGGCAACAGAGATGACCAGTTGGAGCGGCTACAAAATGAGATAGCCATAATGAAAATCCAGATGATGGGACAACTGGTGGGCCAGATGGCTCTCATCCAAAACTTGGCACAAGGACAAGAAGAGTTGAGAGTCCTCATCAATAAGCTTCATCAAGATGGATGTAACCAAATGGGGCAAACAACTAGAATTGAGGATCAAGTCATCATTCAGCCTCCCATGAGACAAGAAGCCGGTTTAAGGGAGAGAAAACCTTCCTAGTTTGCTTCCACGTCATGAGCCCAATAACAACTTCGTCAACATTAACCGGAAAATCAGCAAAGGCAAAGCGAGCCCAAAAGACAGTTTACCAACATCAACATACCAATGTCTCAAGCTTTGCAACACATGCTGAGGATGAATCTGATTACACCAATAAAACCTCATGCAAATCCCAAAACTTTATCTCCCAGCTACAATCTCGATGCCAGGTGTGCCTATCATTTCGATAGTCCTGGGCATGATACAAACAATTGTTGGGCGCTGAAGTACAAGGTTCAAAACCTGATCGACGAAGGAATGCTGGAGTTCACACAAGATGGCCAGGATGAATTCTTTTGCCGTCCCTCAAAGGCTCACCACCTAAAGTGACAAGTTCAGATAAAGAGGCTTCTGTTCATTTTGAATTTTCAATTGTAATTTCTTTTGTTATTCAAACAATTATCTATTAATGTCAAACTCTGCTTCATTAATGCATTGCATATGTTTGTCTTGAATTCATAATTTCATTTTCACTATATTTAAAATATGATTTTTATTTTTCTTATGACATTTAACTCTTGCTAAAAGTTACAAGCCTTTAGAGGGAGGATAACTAAAACAATGCCATAATCTCATACAATATGCTTTTGGACAGACCTTGCTGACGATGTACAAGCGTTTCTTTCAAATCCTAAACACTAGAGTTATAAGGAAGATAATCCCTAGTCAACCCCTTCGAGCCAAAGAAGTAGTAGTTTTCTGTTTTAACACAAATTGAAACCTTTAATCAAAACCTGGGGCAGGGTAGTCTCTCAGTTAATTTAAATGCGCGTTTAGCCGCAAAATCTCATCTCGTAATACAACGAATGACATCAAAACATTCCTCTGGAATCAAAAGACGATGATGGTTCCCAATCACACAGGCAGTCTTTATCTCTTAAAAGAAAAGCCCACTGATTCAAAACCTACGAAGGAGACTTAAAGAAAACTGGGGTATCCCGCTGACTGTAATCTCAAAAACAAGAACAGTCAGAAAAAAATCAGGAATGATAAATCAAAAGAAAGAGGTAACTACTGAAATTCTGGCAGCAGATACTCAATGTCACAGTGAATATTATGACACCGTATTTGACTTTCTATAAGACAGTAAATCAAAAAGCAGTAAAGAACACAGTCAATTGTTTACCCAGTTCAGTGTGAAACAACACCTACTCTGGGGGCTACCAAGCCAGGGAGGAAATTCACTATAAGAGATATTAATTCAGGAATAAACCAACCAGTTTATCTCCTTCACTTAAGACCTACCCAATGCAACTTCGATCTAAGTTCAACTTAAACCTGAGTTCCTACTCACTCCCCCTCAATCACAACAGTGATACTAAACAATTGACTAATGAAATAATGAAGACACTCTTCAGAACATACACTTGATTATGCTTCACAGCTTTTAATCAAGTAACACAAACACTCGTGCTTCAAAGCTTTGAGTGATACATAAACCTAACTTGACCTTGCTTCAAAGCTTTAATCAAGTGACACAAACTCTCGTGCTTTAAAGCTTTGAGTGATACACAACCCTTACAATCAAAACCTACTCCAAGTCACTTATCACAATGATACTTGCTTGGATTACAGTAGTTAAAACTATACAGCCCCTAGTTGATCTTCTATCCAAAAGTTGATTTTCCCAACAGCCTTCCTGTTGAATATATATGCAAATGTTTCTTCAGTTAGGGCTTCTATGAAAAGCTAGGGTTAATTAGGGTTAACCTCAAGACTTGGTCACAAGACTTTATCAACCAGATTAGGGTTGAGCTAAGTTAACCTAAAGTCCACGTGAGATTCTGTTCTGGAATGTATGAACCAAATTCCTGAAAAATCTCAGAATTAACCAAACTGCATAACTGTTAGATTAGTACAGGATGTCTTAACATTGGTTATGACAATAGGAATCCTGTTTACTGATTTTGGTAGAATGTAATAAATGTGATCATTGCAAAATGCTCAGATACACACTCATAAAGAGCAGCTACTGTATGCCA
Source organism: Vicia faba (assembly GCA_948472305.1). Taxonomy (NCBI): domain Eukaryota; kingdom Viridiplantae; phylum Streptophyta; class Magnoliopsida; order Fabales; family Fabaceae; genus Vicia; species Vicia faba. Next base: position 238,064,853 of record OX451741.1, on the reverse strand, counting down.
TTCTTTTTCTGCATAAAGTACCTAATAACCCAGAATGTTATGACATCAGTCATGACATTCACACACCTGGTTTTACCAAAAATACATGCCAATAACTAAACACTTACAAACTCCCCCTTTGGCAAATTTTTGGCTAAAACCCCTAAACAATCAGAGAATAGAGAGCAGCAGAAATAATATGTCTGCAGAAAAATTAATGTCTACCAAGAATAATTAACACATAATATTCTCCCCCTCTTTATCCATAAATAGGCCAAAGATACATGTACTTTTAGGTTATACAGTCATCCAAAATGAATAATAAAAACAACAAAAAGTCTGAAATCACTTGCAGCAACAGGTACCAGCAGCAAGCTTGACACTCCACTGATCTTCAAGCACTGTCATCTTCAGAGGAGGCACTATCTTCAGCATTAAGCTGATCTTCAGCAGCATCCTCTTCCCTTCTTTGTCCTTCAGTCTCCTCCTGTTCTAGTCTAGCAATTAGGTTCTCAAGAGTCCTTTTCCTTGTCTCCAGCTCTTTGCAGGTTTCCTTCAGCACAGCTATAACATCAGATTTCTTGGACTGAGTTTTGACAGTTGATGTCTCAGCTGATGTCATGACAATGTCAGGAACATGAGTTCCCTGAAATAGCTTATAGTGCAACCCAAGAGCAGGGGCTCTTTTGCATACAATATCTCTTTCCACTAGAATGTCAGGATACTGAGCAAGGATAATACCACATAGGAGGGAGGGAAAGGCAATAGGGCCTTTACCAGCATAGCTTCCAGCATGTTTTAAAGTTTGATCAAAGATATACCTGCCATAGTCAAATTCTGTCCTGGTTCCAACAGCATAAATGAATCTTCCCAATCCTGTGGAGATGGTTGATTTATGGTTGGTGGGAACCCAGTTGGCTGCACCAATCTTGTGCAGGATGGAAAATTTCATGCTTAGCTTGCTTGCATTCAGCTTGCCTTTTAAGGGCCAACTCTTGACTTGATTTGCAGTGATGGTTTGGCATACTTGGTTGTCAGTAACCTCTAGTTCAGGGCAAGCCTCATCTGGTCTTCCTAGGAATTTGTTTATTTCAGAGGGAGAGAAATTAACCTTTCTTCCTCTCACATAGACACATTTAAAGTCAGCTGACCTTCCATCAGCACATCCATCAGATAAATTCACTATGAATTCTTTGACAAGATTTTCATAGCAGTTGGTAAACTTTACCACAATATTCATTAGTCCAGCAGTTTTGATTAGGTCCATGATCTCCTTACATTCCATGGCACCATTGTTCAGTTCTCTTTCCAAGGCTATTATTTTTAAACAAACATACTTCCATCTGTTGGTATTTTCAGGGTGGTGAAAAGAAATGTTGTCAGTGGGGACTTCAGGAACTTTAGCCATTTTGCTTGAAGGGAGTTTCCTTCTGAGAGAAATGTCTTCAGCATCAACTTCAAATTCTGATTCCTCATCAGAATCAGAAGGTTCAGGCTCTTTCCTTTTCTTTGCTATTGGTTGTCTCACAGGCTTTGAGAGACTACCAACATGTACTCGGGTTTTCACCTTCCCTTTGGACAATCCAGTCTTCACAGTTTCTACACCAGTCTTGCCTTCAGACCTGGTTTTCTTATGAGCAACATCAGCAGTCTTCTCTTTGGTCAGACATTTTGCAGCATCCTGCTTACCTTTTCTGTTCATCATCCTCCTAGCTATGCTAGGGTTGATATTTGCAATTAGGTCATTGTCAGAGTATTCTTCATCCACATCAATAACCGGGGGTTCAACATCCTTCTCTGAAGGGTTCTGGATATCATCAAGATTTTCAGATGATTTCTGAATGTTGTCATCCGGTGTCTCAACATTCTTAGAGACATCTGGATTTATTTCAACATTTGGACTAGCAGATTCTTGATTTAAAGGAATAGAAATTCCAGGTACAGAGTGGTTCTCATTCAGAATTCTTGTAACAAGTCTAGCTATTGCTTGATGAACATAAGCTGTGCCTTCCCTATTTGCTATTCTTGAGGGAACAGAAGATGATGGTTTAGAGGGATTACCAGATGAAGTAGCTTGAGACCTTCCTGCATGCCTTGTTCTCAGCTTTTTAACCTTAGAGGGGTTAGCTTCCAGTTCTCTAAGAGGAGTAATCTCCAGGACTTCAGAATCCATGCATGTTGTGATTTCCCTAGGATCTCAATCAGAGGATGCGGATGAAACAGTCGTCTTGGAAGAGGATGATGTCATGGATAGTTGAGACATTTTGAGAGTCTTATAAAACCAGTAACAACGAGAGAGAAATCTTTGATTGAGAGAATGGGGATTGTTGCAGAGCCGAGAGAGGAAGGAGGTAAATGAGTGTCTATTCAACTTCTTAACAATTTTGAAAGAAATAGGAAAACATATGATTAACCCAATCAAAATAGACTTAACACAAAAAACTCCTTCATCCCTTGTTTTAAGCAAAATTAATTGCTACATTTCCTCATGTTGGCAAATACCCAACTTGCCCCTCAAATTTTCAAATTGATTTGCATCAAGTGCTTTGGTAAAAATGTCAGCCAGCTGTAGTTCAGTGGCAACATGTTCCAGTTTAATCGTCTTCTCCTCTATAAGATCTCTGATAAAATGATGTCTAATGTCAATATGCTTGGTCCTGCTATGCTGAATAGGATTCTTGGAAATGTTGATTGTACTCAGATTGTCACAGTACAATGTCATAACATCTTGTGTGACATTATACTCAGTAAGCATCTGTTTCATCCAGATCATTTGAGAACAGCTACTACCAGCTGCAATGTATTCAGCTTCAGCAGTAGAGAGAGACACACAGTTCTTTTTCTTGCTGAACAAGGAGACCAGATTATTTCCTAAGAAGAAACATCCTCTAGAGGTGCTCTTTCTATCATCAGCACTTCCAGCCCAATCAGCATCACAATAACCAGTCAGAGTTGGTTCACAACCATGAGAGTACAGCAAGCCATAGTTGTAAGTTCCACTTACATACTTCAAAATTCTTTTCACTTGGTTGATATGACTGACTTTGGGATCAACTTGGTATCTTGCACATACTCCAATTGCAAAAGCAATGGTAGGTCTGCTGGCTGTTAAGTATAGCAGACTTCCTATCATGCTTCTGTACAGGCTTTGGTCCACCTTAACCCCACTCGAATCTTTGGATAGCTTTAAATGAGTAGGTGCAGGAGTCCTTTTGTGACTGGCATTCTCCATTCCAAACTTCTTGACAATGTTCTTTGCATACTTGCTTTGAGACAGAAAAATTGAGTCTTCCATCTGTGTGACTTGCAGTCCAAGAAAGTAGGTCAATTCTCCCATGAGGCTCATTTCGAATTCAGCCTGCATCTGGTCAGCAAAATGTTTAACCATTTGATCTGACATTCCCCCAAACACTATGTCATCAACATAGATTTGAGCTACCATTATCTTTCCTCCTTCATTTTTGACAAAACGGGTTTTATCCAAGCCTTCTTTTCTGTATCCTTTGTCAGAGAGAAATTTTGTCAACCTTTCGTACCATGCTCTAGGAGCTTGTTTCAGGCTATATAAAGCTTTCCTCAATTTGTAGACATGATCAGGATAGTTTGGATCCACAAATCCTTTAGGCTGTTCCACATAGACTTCCTCATTTAAGTACCCATTTAAGAAGGCACTTTTTACATCCATCTGAAATAACTTGAACTTCAGGAGACAAGCAATTCCCAATAGGAGTCTGATTGATTCCAGTCTGGCTACAGGTGCAAAGGTCTCATCAAAATCAACCCCTTCAACTTGAGTGTATCCTTGAGCAACAAGTCTTGCCTTATTCCTGGTGACAACTCCTTCAGCATCTGATTTGTTCTTGTAGATCCATTTTGTGCCAATGATGTTTGTTCCTTCTGGTCTAGGAACTAACTCCCATACTTCATGTTGCTTGAATTGGTTCAATTCATCTTGCATTGCTCCAATCCAGTATTCATCAGTTAAAGCCTCCTTAACATTTCTTGGTTCAATTTTAGACACAAAGCAAGAGTTTGAGATGATTTCTCTAGATCTTGTAATGACTCCACTGTTAGGATCTCCTATGATGAGTTCTTTAGGATGATCTTTCTGAATTCTGATGGAAGGGTTTTTGCTATCTTCCTTTGATTCAGAGTCTGCTGCAGTGGTGTTAGGTAGATCATTCTGTTGAGTTGAAGTCTCAAAGAATGTCTCAACATTACAAGGGACATCTGTTTCCTCATGATAATCATCAACTATGACATTTATTGATTCCATCATGACTTTGGTCCTGGAATTGAATACCCTATAAGCTCTGCTGTTGGTGGAGTATCCTAGAAATATTCCTTCATCACTTTTAGGGTCCAGCTTTCTCCTTTGTTCACGATCTGCCAGAATATAGCATTTGCTACCAAATACATGGAAGTACTTCACTGTTGTCTTTCTTCCTTTCCAAAGTTCATAGATGGTGGATGAGGTTCCCTTTCTCAAGGTGACCCTGTTATGGACATAACAGGCTGTATTCATAGCTTCAGCCCAAAAATGAATAGGAAGTCTTTTGGCATGTATCATTGCTCTGGCAGATTCCTGTATGGTCCTGTTTTTCCTTTCTACAACTCCATTTTGTTGAGGAGTTATAGGAGAAGAGAATTCATGATTAATTCCTTCTAAGGAACAAAACTCATTAAACTTAGTGTTTTCAAATTCCTTGCCATGATCACTTCTGATTCTGATAATGCACCCTTCTTTTTCTCTTTGAATTCTTTTGCACAGTTCTTTAAAAACTTCAAATACATCAGATTTTTCCCTAATGAAGTTAATCCAGGTGAATCTGGAAAAATCATCCACAACAATATAGGCATATCTTTTTCCACCAAGACTTTCCACCTGCATTGGTCCCATCAGATCCATATGTAGAAGTTCTAGAACCTTAGATGTGGTCAGATGTCTTGACTTTGGATGTGACATCCTAGTCTGCTTACCAACCTGACATTCACCACATACTCTCCCTTCATCAATTTGCAGTCTTGGAATCCCTCTGACCGCCTCCATGGATATAATCCTTTTCATTCCTCTTAGATGTAGATGGCCAAGTTTTTGGTGCCACAGTTTCACTTCTTTTTCTTCTTTGGCAATAGAACACACAGTAGAGTAATTAGTGTTCTCAGGCTCCCACAAATAAAAGTTGTCTTTAGATCTGTCTCCTTTCATCACAACTTCTTGTTTCTCATTAGTTACAAGACATTCAGATTTGGAGAAGTTGACCTTGAATCCTAGGTCACATAATTGGCTGATACTTATGAGATTAGCAGTCAAGCCTTTTATCAGCAATACTTCATTTATATTTGGAACTCCAGGGCAGTCCAAGTTTCCAACTCCTTTGATTTCTCATCTAGCACCATCTCCAAAGGTTACATAACTAGTGGTGTGAGGTTTAACATTATTGAGAAGATTCTTGATTCCAGTCATGTGCTTAGAACATCCACTGTCAAAGTACCAATCTTCCTTTGCAGAGACTCTAAGGGAAGTGTGAGCTATCAGGGCAGTAACCTTTTTCTTCCATTGTGGAGTATATGGTACCTTGTTAGACTTAGGTTTGACACCTGGGTTCTGATTAGGATATCCATATAATTTGAAGCAGAATGGCTTTATGTGACCAAACCTCCCACAATGATGACATCTCCATCTTTGATACTTTTTCTTCATATTTCTCTGTTCTCGATGTTGAGTGCTATGTTGTGACATCTGCTTTGACATTTGTTTATCAGGCCTGATCTTCTTGTCTGTACCAGATTTCTTTGCTGCCACAAATCCTAGACCAGACTTGTTTCCCACATTTTGTCCAAGCTGAAGGATTTCTTCCAATTTGTCAGTTCCATTTGTCAGCATCTTGACAGATTTGGTCATCTGGTTCAGTTTTGAGTTTAGCATTTGAACTTCCCCTTCTAGATGACTTATAGTAACAATGTCTGCCTTTTTCTCAGCCTCCAACTTTATTATGAGTTTTGATTGTCTCTTATTTTGCTGACAGACTTCAGCACTTCTGATACATAATTTCTTGTAGGAATCAGTCAGTTCTTCAAATGTCACTTCCTCATCACTAGAGTCACTACCAGAGTTACAAATACCAGTTAATGCAGTAACTAGTTTGGCAGATTCTTCTTCAGAATTACTTTCTGAATCACAGTCAGACCAAGTAACAGACATTCCTTTCTTTTGTTTCTTAAGAAAGGTAGGACATTCAGCTCGAATGTGCGTATATCCTTCACATCCATGGCATTGAATTCCTCTGCTTTGATTTCCCTTCTCTTCAGACTTTGGTCTTCTGGTGGAGTCATAAGATCTGTTGATGTCAGAAGGAATGTTCTTAACATTTGACCTTGACTTTGGATCCATTCTCTTGATGAGTTTGTTGAATTGTCTTCCAAGCATGGTTATAGCTTCTGAAATATTTTCTTCTTCATCCTCCTTGTTTTCATCTTCAGTGTTAGATACAAGTGCTATGCTCTTGTTTTTCTTGTCAACATTGTCACTGATCCCCATCTCAAAGGTCTGAAGAGACCCAATGAGGTCATCCACCTTCAACTTGCTGATATCCTGGGCTTCCTCTATAGCAGTTACCTTCATTGCAAATCTTTTAGGCAAGGATCTGAGAATCTTTCTCACCAGTTTTTCTTCTGACATCTTTTCTCCCAATGCTCCTGAGGTGTTGGCAATCTCCAAGATGTTCATGTGAAACTCATGAATGGTTTCGTCTTCCATCATCCTCAGGTTCTCAAATTTGGTAGTCAGCATCTGAAGCCTTGACATTTTTACTTTGGATGTGCCCTCATGGGTAGTTTTGAGAGTGTCCCAAGCTTCCTTGGCCAATTCACATTGATGTACTAGTCTGAATATGTTTCTATCAATTCCATTGAACAAGGCATTTAATGATTTGGAATTACCCTGGGCTAACTCATCTTCTTCTTTGCTCCATTCTTCCTCAGGTTTCAGACTGATTGTCCCATCTTTCTCAGTTATGGTGGGATGGTTCCATCCTTTGTCAGCAGCTCTCCAAGCCTTTTTGTCCAGTGATTTTAAGAAGGAAATCATACGAGGTTTCCAGTAGTCATAATTTGATCCATCCAGAATGGGTGGTCTGTTTCCAAAAACTCCTTCTTTGTCCATAGCGCCAGAAAGTGATATCCCTAGATCTCACCCAGTAAGACAGGCAGGGTGCCTGCTCTGATGCCAATTGAAATTCTGGCAGCAGATACTCAATGTCACAGTGAATGTTATGACACCGTATCAGACTTTCTATAAGACAGTAAATCAAAAAGCAGTAAAGAACACAGTCAATTGTTTACCCAGTTCAGTGTGAAACAACACCTACTCTGGGGGCTACCAAGCCAGGGAGGAAATTCACTATAAGAGATATTAATTCAGGAATAAACCAACCAGTTTATCTCCTTCACTTAAGACCTACCCAATGCAACTTCGATCTAAGTTCAACTTAAACCTGAGTTCCTACTCACTCCCCCTCAATCACAACAGTGATACTAAACAATTGACTAATGAAATAATGAAGACACTCTTCAGAACATACACTTGATTATGCTTCACAGCTTTTAATCAAGTAACACAAACACTCGTGCTTCAAAGCTTTGAATGATACATAAACCTAACTTGACCTTGCTTCAAAGCTTTAATCAAGTGACACAAACTCTCGTGCTTCAAAGATTTGAGTGATACACAACCCTTACAATCAAAACCTACTCCAAGTCACTTATCACAATGATACTTGCTTGGATTACAGTAGTTAAAACTATACATCCCCTAGTTGATCTTCTGTCCAAAAGTTGATTTTCCCAACAGCCTTCCTGTTGAATATATATGCAGCTGTTTCTTCAGTTAGGGCTTCCACGAAAAGCTAGGGTTAATTAGGATTAACCTCAAGACTTGGTCACAAGACTTTATCAACCAGATTAGGGTTGAGCTAAGTTAACCTAAAGTCCACGTGAGATTCTGTTCTGGAATGTATGAACCAAATTCCTAAAAAATCTCAGAATTAACCAAACTGCATAACTGTTAGATCAGTACAGGATGTCTTAACATTGGTTATGACAACAGGAATCCTGTTTACTGATTTTGGTATAATGTAATAAATGTGATCATTGCAAAATGCTCAGATACACACTCATAAAGAGCAGCTACTATATGCCATTCTTTTTCTGCATAAAGTACCTAATAACCCAGAATGTTATGACATCAGTCATGACATTCACACACCTGGTTTTACCAAAAATACATGCCAATAACTAAACACTTACAACTACAAATCCTCAACAACATGAAAAAGGTTGCAAAAAAATGAATGCCTTCCGATAAACTTAACTTGTCTGAACCATCACCAAAACGTCATTACAAATTCAATAGGAGTTCAAACGTACAATTAACCGAGTTTAGGACTGAAGAACGTCACGAAGAGCGGGTAGGTACAAATATATTTTGAGCCTTTATCCTTTGTTTCTTAAACTGTGAACCAAGCCACGTTATAACCTTTCAAAAGTCCTAATTGAGGCATGGGATAGTTCGAAATCATACTGTTATAAAAGGTATCCTGACTCCTGTAAGGCTTTACTCTGAATCCTGAGTTGAATTTTTCTTACAAAATTTCTTTACTTGCTAAAACGCATTTTCAAAATTTCAAGACCAGCATAAACTTTGCATTATTTGAATATCGTTGTTTGCATATGGCTATTTGTTTGACAGCAGAGAAATTCACACAACGAATATCCGATAAACGAAAGCTCTCCCAGTGAACAAAATCACTTCGAGTGGGATGACACTTACAATGACAAATCTCCTATCAACAAGGGGGCATGACATGTCACTATCCAAGCGCACCTGGGGCAGTCCAGTCAAGATTCCAAGAAATCTCTCAAGAAGTACATAATAACCAGGGGCAGGTCTCCATCTCCATTACTTGGGGCATTGAACGCAAATCCCAACAAAGGGTTACATACAGTCAATTAGTTCCTGGCAGTGCCACAAAACACTTTCTACTAGGGGCAGTGACAAATCTCTCCAAAATCCTTCTCATAGGATGATTCCCCAGCCATATTTTCAATTTCTGAAAACCTCTTCCCAACTGAGTCGACTTCAAGAATCCTCGAGGATTTCTGCCAGTGAAGTCACCGCCTCTCCAACAGATTGAGCAACACGGTTTATTTCCACAACAAACGGCAGGATTCCCCGGCTTGAGGTGGCCTCTCCGACTACTACAAATCAAAGGACCACAATCCCTCTTCCCCAGTAGACTACTCTACAACCCCTAGCAAGTTACTGTGAAACTGGACCCGATCAGATATCAATTCAACTTCGACTCCCCAGTAGAGCAACGGACAGCTAAGACTCCTAAACTCTTTTCCCCAAGCAGGAATCAACACTCTATCAGAGCTTTCAACATTCCCCAGCGGAGTTCTCCTCAAACAATAAAACATGAATCCCCGGTGGAAACATTCTAAAGCAAAGTTTGAAGACACACCTACTCTTCAACAACAATCTGGGATTTAATAACTCCTCAACACTTGTCAAGGATTTATTCTCCAAGACAAAATTACATTTCAACAACATTCATATCACATGCATAAAAAATATATATATAACATAAATCTCATTTATTTTGAGAACATCATTACACAATGCATACATCATGACATTACATACAACTAACTCTTTACCTTTTCAGGAAAGATCAATCAACAAATAAAGGTCATCATCTTTTGGAGTAGTAATCGTCCAAGATTCCTTCATCATCTTTTGGAGTAGTAATCGTCCAAGATTCCTTCATCATCCTGCTAACTTTCAGATACAGTTCAGATACGCTCTCGATACGGATGCCATCCTGATACTCATTCAGATTCAAATTTCAGATACAGTTCAGATACACTCCCGATATGGATGCCATCCTGATACTCATTCAGATTCAGCTTCTAGATATAGTTCAGATATGCTCCAGATACGGATGCCATCCTGATACTCATTCAGATTCAGCTTCTAGATACAGTTCAGATACGCTCCAGATACAGATGCCATCCTGATACTCATTCAGATTCAGCTTCTAGATATAGTTCAGATACGCTTCAGATACGGATGCCATCCTGATACTCATTCAGATTCAGCTTCTAGATACAGTTCAGATACGCTCCAAATACGGATGCCATCCTGATACTCATTCAGATTTAACTTTCAGATACAATTCAGATACACTCCCGATACAGATGCCATCCTGATACTCATTCAGATTCAGCTTCTAGATACAGTTCAGATACGCTCTAGATATGGATGCCATCCTGATACTCATTTAGATTCAGTTTCTAGATACAGTTCAGATACGCTCTAGGTACGGATGCCATCCTGATACTCATCCAGATTTAACTTCTAGATACAGTTCAGATACGCTCCAGATACGAATGTCATCCTGATACTCATTCAGATACAGCTCAGATACACTCCAAACATGGACGCAATTCTGATACTCATTCCTCCAACTTACAAATTACAATTCAACAAGAATTCTTGGATGGCATCTACAAGCCCATCTCTAACAAGATTCTATCACCTCTCCAAATGGCATCTTTAAGCCCATTCCTCCTATCATCGCATCGCCGAGTGCAAATTTCTGGGCACTCTAGTGTCCAATCATCTTCCACCTTCGAGTCACGAATGGCAAAACTCGCCAATCTAACTTTTCAGGTTTAAGAAGATGGAACAGGGGCAGCTGTTGTACCTCAAAATTTACCCTCTCATTTGTCATGTATTTGCTCACAAGATATTCTAAGACGTCAAGTTTGCAGCACTGATACATCAATTTAGGCTTGAAATTGGCACAAGGGAAAAATGGTCAATTACATACTGGAAAGTCAAACTTTGACTTTTTGGTCAACATTACAACCCAAAGATCAAATTTCATCAAGACATTCAAAAATATCAAGCTTGATCATTAAGAAGTTAAGAAAGTCAAAAGACAACTTGAAAAGACAAGATTTCCAAGACTTAGAAGTTTTCTAAGTGTTTTTATACATGATAGTTTCATCACTTCATGCCATTCTTTCACCAAGATGCAAGACGATTCAAGGGAAACTTTCAACATGAAAGTTGTAGATCTCCATGATATTTAAAACATTGCTTTACACAACTTCTCCTAAATATGCTTGGATCTCAAGTTATAAATTCATGAAGTCATGACATTTTCATTTAACACTTAGAGAAATTTTCAGCAGTTTTGGTCAGGTTTTTATCCTAACTTAGCTAATTTTCATCAAGTTCCAATTTGATTTAGCAAAATTAGTCAACATGAAAGTTATAGAGGGTGCTTCAAGCTTTCCAAAACATCCAAGAGCATGAACTTATAATACTTGAGCTAGAAGATTCAAGGGCATGAAGTTGGGCATCCACCCTTGATTTGCAAGTCATTCTATTGAAGAACACACAACAAAACCCTTATGCTATGCTGCATAATCTTATGTTGCAGGCCTCCTTGATTGCAAATCTCTACATAATTGAATGTTTACACAAGAGCTTGAGCTATTACCCAAGTGTTTGAGTCATTGTCCAAAAGATCTTTCCATTTATGGCATAAAGGCGCCATTGCTATTCTTGAAAAGCAAGCTTTTTGTACAAAGTTTATCTTGAGCCCATACTTTGTTTATTTCTGATTTTACTCTACCATAAAACATGGAAATAAACCCCTCTAAACCATCAACTTTGGTACTTCATCTTGGAACCATGGAGTACTTGACATAGTTTGATACTTACATCCCAACCAAACCATAACATGTTGTGTTGTAAACATATTCAACCTTTGTTCACAAGTCCTTTGCCTATAAATAGAAGAAGCATTTGCAAGACAAAGAGGTTAGAGAAAGGATAGAGAAAAAATCCAGAAGTTATATTGCTAAACCCTCAAAATCTCATATTCACAAAAGTCATAACAGTCCACAAAACTTCCACTCTTGAGTTTTAAAGTCCAAACCTTCGAACCTCTCATACCTTGAAAATTTTGTCCAACCATCTAAACACTCCACATACATCATATAGAAGTTGTTCAAACACAAGAAAAACTTCTGTAACATCATTATCATCACTTCCCAAGCTCAACAACAACCCATACAACAACTCAAACTCAAAGCACAAATTTCAGTTTCAAGGTAAGTTTTCTTAACTTTGAACTCTTTATACAAGCATCATTAATGGTTCATTTGTGAAGATAAAATGTAGATATAATTTCCTTGAAGCTAGCCATATGCTTTCTTTTCATTCTTACTAACCATGTGTTGAGAACTAACTTTTACATGTAGCAAAACAGTGATAAAAGCAAAAAATAACAGTTATGCGTCGATACGAAATGCTATGCGTCGACACATATTGTGTTCAAAATAGGTTATGAGCCGATGCAAACGGTTACGCATCGATACGAAATGTTTCATGCGTCGACACGAAATGCGTATGCGTCGACTCATACTGAGTTAATTTTCATTTTTCAGCAACAAGGAAGTTTTCGTATCAATACGTAATGGCATGCGTCAATACATAAATTGTTTTCGTATCAATACATAATGGCATGCGTCAATACATAAACTGTTTTCGTATCAATACATAATGGCATGCATCAATACATAAACTATGTTCGTATCAATACATAAGTGTATGTGTCAATACATAAAATAATTCAAAAACAATTTTCTTTTATTTTTATTATTTATTTATTTTTGTACATTATTTATTCATTCAATATGGTTGTAATAGTAAATTAGGATTTATTTGCTTTCATCCCCCCATTTGTAAATTTGTATCCCCATCCCCCAAATGATGTAATAGCGTAGGATTTTAATTTCCGCAACTTATCGCTTTAATATAATTGTTAGTAATTAGGGTGTGTATGGCAAGATAAAAACAACAAAATAGACAACTCTAATCAAAGACAAAACGCATGCAAATCAAACACACTATTCACACATGCACCCTTAGGGTAATCTCACTTGTTGCCTATCAGAAAAATAGTCATGTCCCTCGAATATGGGCGTTTCAGCAAAGACCCTCGATAAAAGATCGTAGTCCCTCGATGATCCTCGATGTTGCCTTCGGCAAATGATCTAGTACCTAAACGACATTGCTAAAACGTCCCATGGGTTGCCTTCTATGACTATTCAAATGTCCCAACGCCCGTCCCTTCACATCCAATGATGGATCTTCTTACCAAATCAATGGTAAGATAGAAACATCTAAAGGAGGATGAAAAGAACATCTAAGACCTTTTGAGTAGGTAGGTTCACTCTCAGTTACTTGCTTGCTCACAACAAAAAATATTTCATACACCAACACTCTCATTTGAAACATTTTCAAAAGACAACACTTTGTATACATTCTTATAGAGACGAGAACCATTACGAAGTTCCATTTTCAAAAATACTTTTAAAAACACATCTCACAAACACCTCTTTGAACTATTTTCAAAACAAACACTTTGTATGCATTCTTATAGAGACGAGAACCATTATGAAGGTCCATTTTCAAAAATACTTTCAAAAACCACACACAAAGCACAATTTTAAACAAAAGCAAGTGATCTAGCAAGTAACTAAGAGCCCGTGGAAAACCATGGATGAAAAGGGTGCTAATATCTTCCCTTTTCATGATCTACCCCCAGAACTCAAGAAACAATCTCAAAGGTCTTTCCTGTGCTTTTTCACCTTTCCTTTTGGATAAAATAAAAGTAGATGGCGACTCTTGCTAAACCGCAACATTTGTGATAAAACGCAAAACCCTCAAGTCAGTTTTCCCACCGTATCATACATTCATATTGGGACGTACACATCATTGCTCAATCTCCCAAATCCCCAATCATATCATAAAACTTACTCCAGTAGGATCTCCCTAGAAACTTCCTGGGAAGTCGACTAGATATTTGTTCTAGACATGAACATTAGCGCCCACCACGAGGACTTGGTGAAATTATTCCTAGGACACACCTAAATTCACCTCCTGTGGAATGTCGTCGCCTAGAGACCCCCCCCCCCCCCCCCCCCCCACCGACTTGGCGCAACTACTAGCCATGGTGGAAGACCTCAGAAAGCAGAACGAAACTCTATAACATAGTGTCACAGACCTACAACAAAGAAGCGTACAGGATGATGGCCCATAAGAGGAGCTTCTGGAACCTCAACCCTTATCTCAAGCTATCTGGGATGACCATGTCCTAGAGAATTTCAAATCACCACCGTTGACGGTGTATGACGGTAAAATTGATCCTCAGGAATATGTTATCACCATCAACAACTAAATGGAAATAATTGGCTCCACCGACTCATTAAAATGTAAACTGACAGCCGACACCTTTAAGAACGTGGCTCTGCAGTGGTACATGAGCCTACCACGACTATCCATGGAAAGCTACGCGGACCTGACAAAGAAGTTAATCCAGCACTTCTCTGTTGTTGCACCCCAAAATTTTCCCTCTCATATTTCTCAAGACATTGCAAGAATAATCTCCAAAGTGGCTCAAGATTGCTCAAGAGTTGGACAGTCAAGCTATCTCCTAAGGCAGTCAACCTCAAATTAGGGTTTTGAGTTGCATCAAGGTCCTTACATCCAAATGACCTCAAGTTATCCCCCAATGTACTAATATGTTCTCAAGATCATCCATGTCAAATTTCAAGCCTTGCAGAGGAAGTTTGCTCAGTCAATTGCTCAAAGGGTCCAAAAATCGACTTTGCTAGGGCAAAAGTCAACTGTGACCTAAAAACAGTCAAACTTCAAGATTTTTTGTCAACATTCTCATTTTGAAGGATATTTCATCATTTGATCAAGGTTTGATCATGATAAAATCAAATAAAATCACATAAAATCACAAAACTTTATTACATGGGATCTTTTTCTATTTTCAGGACCTAATCATCATCAATGACATGATCAAATCCGTATCAAGCTTTTCATGTGCAAAAATATTGGATTTTGGACCAAATTGGAAGGTTTTCAATGGAGGATCAAATCAAATCTCCAAGCCATAATGCACAATAATTCAGTCCAAAATTGTTGACCTAATGCAATGCTTATTACATATACAATGCAAAGGCACGAGTTTTAGAGGTTGGAGGCTGCAAGAACACAAAAACCAAACTTGAGAAAACTTGAAAAAAGTGTGAATCTGAAATCGTGCTTAGAGGCAATTTCAACACCAAAGATCCATGCTAATCCGTTGCTGGGTGTCCATTGAATCTCCTGCAATCCCTAGCAAGCTCTCTCACCCTCTCAATCACGCTGTAAGTCTCTCAAAACACCGCCCTGTATTTGAAATCGCAACTCCATGTTCTTGCATTTTTTTTGACAAAATATTTGCATATTCATGATCCTTGTTCAATTTGCAAGCTTTCTGCATTAGCCAATTGTATTTATATGGTCTATAACCCCCTAGCTGAATCTAGGGTTCTTGGTTTGTATTTTTGGGCATTTCTTGTACAGGTGAAATCAAGGTCCAAGAATGGTATAGATTTGTTCAAGAAGCCAAGACGAACATGACCATGATCTTGGATTGTGTTTTCGTGATCTAGAACCAATTTTAGGATGGGCATACGGATTTAGCTGCGGATATAAATCCGCAGGTAAATAACCAGGGCTGAGTGAGGAAGATGAAGACGTGGCCCTCCCTGGTTAGACGATTCAAACAATTCGTGTTTTTTCTTATTTCAGGCATATTAGTTTTGTTTCTCATATTATTATTATTATTGAATACTATAACAAATGAAACGCGTTGGTTGAGTGGCAACGCATGCATCCAATGACTCACAGGACCTGGGTTCGAATCCCATGTCCCCCATGCATTTGTTACATTTTTTCTTCAGGAATTCCAGTACAAACCCAAGCACGTGGTGTACCATGGTCCTCAAATCTCAAAGCGCCAGATGGCCCCCATGCCAAATCTGATGACTCAGGTTGAATATCCACCATGGGGATGAGTCAATAGACGCACACTGGATCAAGAAAGTCAGCCAGGCCTGCATGCTATTGGGCCTTGAACTTGCTAATCTCACCCCCTATACAGGCCCAAACCCCAACTCTCTCTTATTCTTTTTATTATTTCTTTTAATTAATTTATTGTTATTATTCTTACTATCACTAACCAATCAAAACTTTTTCCTCATAAAATTAAAAACCAAAAACATTTTCATTATTAAAATTAATTTCCCGCATTTTATTTTTGTTAATAAATATTAATTTTAATTAATTTAGTTTAATTAGGAAATAACTTTAATATCTTTTGCAAATAATTAAAATTAACTTAGACAATTAGGGTTTTTATTAACTTTGATTAATTTATTTTTATTTCTTTAAATATCAAAAAATCCAAAAATATTATTTTCATTAATTAATTAATTAGTTTATTAATTTAATAATTGACTTAGTTTAATTTCCTTTTAATTCAAAATAAACCAAAAAATCTTTTCTTTAATAATCAAAGGGTCAAAACCCTAAAAAATTCGCCCGATTTAATTTCTCGCACGCGATTCTTTTATTCAATATTGTATCTGCTTCCGAAATGTAATAACTTTAATTAGGACATTTTTTATCGCTTTATTTATTTTCCGCATTTTAATAGGGAATGCATGATAAGATCGAATGTTTAACCTAAAATCAACGTAGATAACCACTAACATTTACAAAGATAAAATTAACTGAAAAACAACACACTCGCACATGCGCACTCTTAGGATACACCTCACTTGGTTGCCTTCGAACGTGGTCATTGAGTATAGAAAGTTTTAGAGGTCGCCCTCTTGTCCAAAGATCATAGTTGCCTCGAAACGGTTGCCTTGGAAAAATGATCTAAGACATTAGGGTTATCGCTAAGGCATTCTAACATTGCTTTAGTGACCACACGTCCCTTAATAGAATTGACCCTTAAACTCCAACGACGATGCTACCTACTCATCAATAGTGGGATAGCATTGTCTAAAGGACATTAGCACAGATTGATTCCTTTTTTGAATAGGTAGATGGTTCTTAAGTACTTGCCCTCTCAAAACAAAACTTTTCGCACTTACACTTTTCAAAACAAAAACTTCTTCAAACCCACAAACACAAAGAAAAGCAAATTTTTGAAAACACTTTGAGCAAGTACCTAAGAGCCCGTGGATAACCACGGATAGAAAGGGTGCTAACACCTTCCCTTTCTATAATCTACCCCCCGAACCCGAGAAACATCTCAAAAAAGGAATTTTCTGTGCTTTTTTCCTTTCCTTGTTGGATAAAATAAAAGACGGTGGCGACTCTTGCTTACCGCGACATTTTGCAAAAACAAACTCAAAACGCAAACCAATATTCCAAAAACAGTCAGTTCTCTTCCCACCGTATCACATCTGCTAACAAGCACTACAAGGTGTCCATGACTTCAATGTTCAATGCCCGACAAGGTCGAGCGGAGTCTCTCTGAGAATACCTAGCTCGGTTCAACGAAGAGACCATCAAAGTATCTCACCCAAACCAATAATTGTTTGTTGGGGAATTTTAACACAGTCTCTGAGAAGGACAGGTCAAAGAATCCTTAGCCTAGAAGCCTGCATCTGACATGAACGAGATCATTACCAGGGTAGATTACTATATAAAAGACGAGGAGAGTAACATAGAAAAAAGGACCAGAGATTCCCCTGAGAGAAACAAGACCAAAGAAGATGGATCAGGAAGAAAACAGGAGTCCTCCCGGGCGAACTCAAGAGATAGGCCCCAAGAACGCACGACTCTGAGATCTAACCGACGTCCCTTTGATTCGGGTGATCCTGTGACACCTTTGAACACAAGGAAAGGCAAAATCCTACAAGAGGTAACACACCTTAACCTAATCCCGGAAGCACCCCGTAAACGGAAGGTCAATACCATGCTGGGAAATGACACCAGAGCTTGGTGTAACTACCACCGGCTCCGATGGCACCACACCGACGATTGCCACCAACTGAAGAAGGAAATCGAGAAATTGATACAGAGGATGCACTTATTGATTTACGTAAGATAGAAAAACCCCAACTGGTAAAAGAGATACTCGACAAAAGGATACATACCCGAAGGAACCTTCCCATAAGAAAGGGAAAAGTCTTGAGAAAGTGAACGAGACTAAGATATCTTGCCACACGCTTAACACCATTGCCAGAGGGTTCGTTGGTAGTGGCAAAACCATCTCATCCAAAAAGAAGTATGCCCGCACCGTGATGCATGTATCCAAGGACACATCCAAGGTCCAGGAAGAAGACCTCAACCCGGTTAACTTCTCCAAGAGGGATGCGATCGGTATTATGGATCACGAAAACGACCCTATGGTTATCAAAGTTTAAATTGGGGACTGGAGCATGAAAAGAGTACTGGTGGACCCTGGCAACTCAGTTGATATGCTCTATTGGGAAGCCTTCAAGGGATGGAGTTAGATACATCCGAGCTACTACCTTTTAACGTCACCTTGGTCGGGTTCTCTGGAGAACAAGTATAAGTATTGGGTCATCTCTCGGTACTCACTAACTTCAGAATCGGCGCGAATGCCAAAAATGTCAGAGTAAGATACTTGATCGACAACACCGTATCACCCTACAACATCATCATAGGGAGGCCCTTTTTCAATGCCTTAGAGGCCTCTCTATCCACCTTGTACCCCACTGTGAAATACCCCATGGGGAAAGGCAGGGCCAGGGTGGTCAAAAGAGACCAAGGATTAGCCAGGAAATGCTATAAGGATGGCCTGAAGTTAAAAAAAGGTACAATCCGAAGAGCCCGGACGATCCAATAAGCTGAAAATCAATATGATCGACATAGACCCTCGGGACGATACACGGAAAAAAAAATCCTTTCCCCTCTTGATGAAATAAAGAGGGTTCAAATCAGCACCGCGCCCTCCAATATAACTTACATAGGATGCAATATTTCTCGAGAAGAAGAAACAGAGATCGTGGAGCTATTGAAAGAAAATGTAGACTTGTTTGTGTGGAAGCCTTCAAATATGCCTGGGATAGACCCCAACTTCATGTCCCACCACCTAGCCTTAAATACAGATATCAAACTGGTATTTTAGAGAAAGATGAAATGCGGAGAAGAGAAGAAGAAGGCCATAAAAGATGAGGTCGAGAAGTTACTCGATGTCGGCTTCATCAAAGAGGTCAAATACCCTACCTGGTTGGACAACGTGGTAATGGTAAAAAAGGAAACAGGAAAGTGACGCATGTGTGTTGACTTCACAGATCTCAACAAAGCATGTCCCAAGGATCTATATTTGTTGCCACAAATAGACTGACTCATTGACTAAACCTTGGAGTACAAGCTCCCCGGCTTAATGGATGCCTACTCGGGTTATAATCAAATCCGTATGAGCCAGACAGATGCACCAAAGATGGCCTTCATGATAGAATGGAACAATTACTATTACGAAGTGATGTCTTTAGGTCACAAGAACGCAAGAGACACCTACCAACAGTTAATGGATAAGGTGTTTGCCACTCAAATCAGAAGGAACCTAGAGGTGTACATAGACAACATGGTCTCCAAAACTGCTGTTGGAAAACAACATGTGGTAGATTTGAAAGAAAATTTTGCATCCATAAGACAATACAACATGAGACTCAACCCAGACAAATGTATCTTTGGGGTTCAAGCCGACAAGTTCCTGGGGTTCATGCTAACTAACCGTGGGATAGAAGCCAACACATACAAGTTTCAGGCAATCATAGACATACGCAGCCCATCTTCAAAGAAGGAAGTACAACAACTAACAGGAAGATTATCCTTTTTATCCCGATTCCTATCGTGCTCCAGGGATATGGCGATCCACTAATTTACATCCCTCAGGAAGTATGAGGAATTCGAATGGACGACAACATGCGAGGAAGCCTTTCAAAGGGTAAAACACTTCTTATCCTCTTCACCAATCTTGACAAGACCAGAAACGAGTGCACCCTTGATCATGTACATGGCGGTTTCTAAGAAATCTATGAGCTCAATACTTGTCCAGGAAAGGGACGAGGGGGAAAAGTTGGTGTACTTCATTAGTAAGGTTCTGAAAGAAGCTGAGCTGCGATACCAGAAGATTTAGAAGCTGGAACTAGCACTGATTATGACGACCCATAAATTAAGACATTACTTCCAGAGTCATCCAATAACCGTGAGGACTAATTACCCCATCAAGCAGATCCTGAAGAAGCTGAATCTATCCGGAAGGATGGTCACATGGGCTATAGAGTTGTCATAATATGACATCAATTTCACTCTGAGAACCGCCATCAAATCTCAAACACTAGCCAAAATTGTAGTGGAACTAAGTGACCCATTACCCGAAGAGAGTACAAGCAAATGGACTCTTCACATTGACGATTCATCTAACCTCAAAGGGAGCGGGGCCGGAGTTGTCCTTGAAGGAATTAACAACTTTGTATTAAAATACTCCTTGAGCTTTAACTTCCAGGCCAACAATAACCAAGCAGGATACGAGGCCCTCATAACAGGGATGAAATTGGCTAAGGAGGTGGGAGTCTCCCACTTAACCACTAACACTTATTCTGAATTGATTTCAGGGCAGATGAAAGGAGAGTATCAAATGAGGGACTCAACACTAATAAGATATCTCTAAATGGTGCAGGGGATGTTGAAGAACTTCACAAAATTTGAGATTAACCATGTTAGACGATGAGAAGGATCTAGAAGGTGGGTTGAATAGATCCTTTATTTAAAAATTGCGCTTTTAAAATTTTATTTTAAAATGATGCGAAAGCTTCCCGAATAAAAATCGTCTAAATAATTCATTATTAAAAAGATCGAATATGCGAAACCGTATGGAGATCTTATGATGAGATATGAATCAATATTATTACTTACTAATCAATCACTTAAACAATATCAATGAGTACATACTACTTCCAATGAAATGTTTAAGATAAAACTTGACAAAATCACTAATTTATGTGTTAGTCAATTTATTAAACACTTGGTGTGCAAAAACACAACAAGTTCAATTTTACTTAATTGTAGTGATGATTTTTTCTTGATAACAATCAAAGTGTTTGCTCTGACAATGGCAAACAATGTTTGAATCACTACAATCACGGCAAAATGAATTGAACAATCAATATCACACAAATTATAACAAATGTAAATAAAAGGATATGGAAAGAGAAACAACACACGATTTGTTAAGGCAGTTCCCCTTGTCATCCTCGCGTAGGATACGTCTGCCCCAATTCTAAAATCTAGAATTGAGATATATGATATTAAGTTGCAAAGTGTTACAAGAGAAGCAATTGTCTTCACTATATACAAATCAATTTTTGATGATGAAATTATTCCCTTCTCTCCCCTTGGTTCTAGCCAAACCAAGTATGCCAATCTCTTCGAGCAAACCTCCGGTTACCGCTACTTGATTGCACAAACTCTTCGTCCTACAAATATTTCACTCGACTGATTTCAATCGCAAGAAATTTGACCCCAAATCTTTCTTTACAATCCTCCGGTTACCACTACTTGATTGAGAAAACCCATCATTTCTCAAACCTTTCACCCGGCTGAATTCAATGAAGCAAAGACTTGTGCAAAAACCCCTGCACCAAACAGAAACTTGGAGGACAAAACCCTGGCGATTTTATTCAAGAAAAACCCCACTAAATTCTCAACCCAAATATGAAATCAATCTTCAATTTGAACATTGTCACCATAACTCTGCACTTTAATCAACAAAAATTGTTATGTGTAATTGTTGATGAATACAATGAGAGGATGAAGATGATGAGAAGTTGGCGTATATCTTTCACTTTTTCTTGTTAACTCCAAATGATGAAAGCCAATTTATATATATATATTATATATATATATATATATATATATATATATATATATATATATATATATATATATATATATATATATATATATATATATATATATATATATATATATATATATATATATATATATATATATATATATATATATATATATATATATGTGTGTGTGTGTGTGTGTGTGTGTGTGTGTGTGTGTATGTGTGTGTGTGTGTGTGTGTGTGTGTGTGTGTGTGCGTGTGTGTGTGTGTGTGTTACCAATTGGTCAAGACCTAAAAACATAGCAGAAAATTGGTTTACAGCAGCGAGCGGTCAACCTATGCAGACAACCCACTCGACATGAGAAATCCCGAGCCTGGTAGGAAGACCTTTTGAGAAGCGATGCATTAACCGCAACATGGAATGATTTGATGGAAACAGAAGATATTTCACTCCCAGTATGAGTCGATCGAAAGGGTCGACGTGAGTAGTCCTGAGCTTGATGCAATGTCCTTCTTCAATCTATAAGTCGACATAACTTCTGCATGAGTTGATGCAAACAAAAAATATGTTTCTCCCAGTATGAGTCGACCAGAAGGGTCGACGCGAGCACTCCCAAGTGTGGTCCATTCACCTTGAACAATCTATGAGTCTACCTATTCATGGTGTGAGTCGATGGAAGCAGCCGAAATAGCCAAAAAAGATTTCTTTCAAGGAGTTTCAATCCAACCATTTCCAATTGTAAATTTTTCAAGGAACCAACCCATATCAGAAGCATAAATGTAAGATGGTGTGAACGTTTTGACATAATTAAAGTGAGGATAGAGGTACCTTGCTCTCACATACTCCCCCTTTTTGATGATGGCAAAACCTAAGCAAATTTTCTGCTCGATTCATCGAGTACCTTAACCAAATATCCTCCCCCCTGAAATTGTGCATTTCGTAGGGCACAAATCTGCAATCTCTTGCTCACTATATCTATTCTCTTCTCTTCTCCCCCTTTTACAACATCAAAAAGAGAAAAGTACAAGTTCTTGTGTAACAAAAAAAACATATAAAATGGAAAATAATTATCTACTTTGCAACCTATAACACCAACAACCATTCACATAAAATGAAGCTAGTGCAAAACATATAATAGTGAAATAATTAAACAAACACATTTAAGTTCATTACACACCAAATGAGTTCAACAATAAAACAACGAACACAAAGTAAGTTCTTAAGAAAATAAAGTAACCAATAACATAAGCAAGACATGTAAATGACGAGAGTCACAAAATGCACTACAAAGCAATAATGCAAGATCAAGAAATGCTTCAGTATATGCCGACAACTGTAACTCATGAGTCAACACATAAAGTACAAATTAAAATTTTCAAAATTTTCATGTTGTTTAATGCCATTTATATAATAAATAGAAAGCATACACATTTATCAATTATGTCAAGGATCAAAAATACATATTATAAATCAAGTTTAACATTTACACATGATCAAGAATTGTCGAATAAATAAGAACAATATTACCTTCATGGAAGATTAAATATGAATGACCTCACTAATGCTTGCATTAGATATAGTAGATTATGAAGGAATATACAATCATAATATAAAGAGCATGCAACTTAGTGAAGTTGTAACCTATCCGAGATATCGAGAACACCAAGTTCCCTAAGGATGTGGAAGAAAGGTTACTTCGTGTGATACGGTGGGAGAACTGACTAGGGTTTTGCGTTTGTTTTCGCAAATGTTTCGGTTGAGCATGAGTCGCCACCGACTTTTTATTTTATCCTAAGGAAAGGTTTAAAAAGCACAGCAAAAACCTTTGAGATTTTTCTTGGGTTCGGGGAGTAGATTATAGAAAGGGAAGGTATTAGCACCCTTTCTATCCATGGTTATCCATGGGCTCTTAGGTACTTGCTTAGATCAACTTGCCTTGGTTTTCAATTGTTTGAAATGGTGCTTGATGTGTGGTTTTGAAAATGTTTTGAAAAGATGCCTTGTATAGGCTACCCTTGTAACAATTCTTTACTCGAATGTTTTACAAAAGGTGTTTGTCTTTTGAAAAGATGTTTCAAGGTTTTTGAAAGTTTGTTTTGAAAGTGTTTGTGAAGTGTGGTTTGGAATTAGGCAAGTGTTTTCTTGGCAAATTGACAAGTACTCAAGAGTTATCTACCCTAAAGTTTTCTCAAAGATTTTTGTTATGTCTTAAACCTTTTGACAATTTTATTCCACCATTGCATTTGGTGGACAATCTTGTCTTAGGAGGTGAAAGGGACGGGCGCGGGTCATTGTTTAGACCATAATTGTAATAGTGTTAAATATCTTTGGGCAGTTTTTCTTTAAAAGGGACTTGATCATTCATTTAGGCAACATTTTGAGGGACTATGATCATTTGATTGTTTGTTTTACCCAAAGAAATTCAACATGCAATATGGCCCAATTATTTGAAGGCAACAAAGTGGAATACCCTAGGGGTGCAAGTGTGAAATGTGTTGTCCATTTTCATGCTTGTTTATCTTGAGTTAGGTCAAACTATTTTGTTTGTTTTATTCGCATACAAACCCTAATTCTAGCATGGTAGGTTTAGAAAGCATTAAAGTGCGAAATTTAAATTCCTACACTATTACAACACAATAATATGGGGAGGGGGTACAATGTTTCAAATGGGGTATATTTAGACAAGAATTTAAAACTAACTATTACATCATTTTCTTTGAATATTTACAAGACAAATAATTGTATAATTAAATGGAAATTGAAATAAATATGCAAAATGTAAAAAGAATTTTTATATGTATGAAAAAAAAGAATATTAGTTATGTGAAAATGAAAAGAGAAATAAAAAGGTATTATTTTTTGGAGTATTTTCAAATTTAGGGCAAAACCCTAATTTTTAATCAAAAAGGGATATTAATCAATTAATTTATATAATATTTACTATTTACATACAAAAATAAAAATAAAATATAGTATATTTATAAAAATGTCTTTTTAGTGTTAAATATTAATAAAAATAAAAATATGTATATTTTTGATATTTTTACCCTAAATGTATTAATATATATATATATATATATGTATATTTATATTATTTACAAGATATGTATTATATATATTAACTAATAATATTTAATAAAAAATAAGAAAGTATTTTTTCTATAAAATATTTTCAGGAAGTAAAAATAAGACAAAAGTGTATAAAATATATTTGTGCTATTTTAGTATTTTAAAAAAAAAGTATATATTTATTTATTTATGTATAAACCAAAAGAAAAAATCAAATAAATACCTAATAAATTCAAAAATGATGAGAAAAAATATTTTTATATTTTTAATATGCTGAGAAAAAATAAATGAGTCAATTAAAAAAAGAAAAAGTCAAAAAACATTAAAAATAAAGCAAATGGGCTCAGGGGGTGTAAAACCAAAAAGGTGGTGTGAACAAGAAAATCACTCAGGCCCAGCCCAAGAAGACACTGTCTTCAACCTTCAGACAAAACCAGTTCAAAAACGCGCTCCCTTCTTCTCAATCTTCTAACTCCTGATTCCTGGCTTATTAATGAAAACTCATAACATAAAAAATGTTCAGCATCAAGAGACGAATCCAACCATATGCAGAACTTGATCTAACTCTCTAAGATGAGGGAGAATTTCTTCTCCCCCAAATCCTAACCTAGATTTTCTGCCATTTTCAAATCTTAAATTCTCACAGCTCAGGCAAAAGAAATGAATAGTAAAAACATGTACATGTTCAGTGGCATGAGTAGAACATTGTTTATTCACAAACTTAGAGCTGATGATGCTTAATAAGAGAGATAGAAGTTCACCAAAATACCTGTTCAGTTGAAGTTCTATCTGGAAATGAGGAAGCTTTCAGTGCAAGGTGATGATTGGAAAAGCTTCCTTGAGGTCTAGGGATGCTATTCCAATGTTTACTTTGTCTTGAAAGCTATTGAATCGTGCTAGAGCACTTCACCTGCAAAACAAGAAACTGAAAATGGTGGAACTGGTTAGAGGGATTACAGGTCGTGTTTCAAGTCATGGTTAGCTTGCATAGATGCTAGGGAATGTATGCGAACCGGTTTGGGTAAGAGAGCTTGAGGAAAATGGAAGATGGCACTCAAACTGCAGGCCTGGCCCTGTTTTTGCAGTTTGAAGGTGATTCTGAGATTGGGAGTGTATGAGAGGTGTTAGGGTCGTGCAATAGCTTGGTTGAGATGTCTTGAGTATGTTTCACAAGTTCACTTAAGTGTTTTCAAGCTGATATGAGAGTTGTGTTACAATATGCCAAGTTACTTACACTTTAAGCAACAAATGCCCAAGTTGTGTTCTAGGTCAGTAGTGGCCCCCTAATGAGCTGCACAATCCCTCCTTGATCAGAGTGTTTTGCTCATAATCTTGTGCCAACTAGATCTCATTTGTACTGCTTGGATTTTCAATTGGACATAAAGTTAACTTTTGCAAAAATGGAAGAAATGCTTTATCTATTTTGGGATTAATCCTTTAGGCAATGCTTGAACTCATGAAACAAGGACTTGGAACAAAGGTTTTGCATTGAATTATTGAGTGTCAAAGGGTTTTAGGACCTGTAATTTAGCACAAACTATGCTGACTTGAAAATGGCTTAAGTTATGAACATGTTCATGATCAATCCAAAAGTGAGTTTTTGCCATATTGTGAAATTCGATTCTCTCAAGTTATGAGGTTGTTTGAGAAGTTCTTGGACATTTTGGAAAGCTTGGAATGTGTACTACAATCCATATTTGAAATTCAAATTAAAATTCCAAGTGGAAGTGTATGGAAAATGGCCTTGAAGTTGGGTAGAAAACCTTGTCAAAATAGGTTAAAATTTCACTAAGTTAAGAATGGTTTAGTGCCCTTATTCAAAAATTTGTAACTTGAGATACAGGCCTCAAATGAGAAAACTTTGTGAATCAAAGTTGTAGATTATTCAACAAGCTACAACTTTCATGTTTTGACTTTTGTTGGAATCCAAATGGATCTTGGTGAAAAAGTGGGGCAAAGTTGGGAAAAAATTAGGGTTTTTTATAACTTAGAAAAATTCTAAGTTATGAAAAATTCTAATTTCTAACCCTAATTTGCATTTTGTGATTTCTTGGTGAACAAGTTTCATGATTTGGCATGTTTTGATGAAAAATGAACCTTGACTCTTGATTTTGACCAAAAAGTCAAAGTTTGACTTTTCAGTGTACAGTCAAAATTGATCAATTGACTGAGGAATTCAACTGTCAATCTTGTGTACTTGGGATCTTTTGAGTTTGTTAAGCATGTCAATATAATTCCATGGGGTCTTTGAGTCCATATGTGAGCTTGGTTTGCCATTGGCTAGGTCAACCAGTCAAAAATTGCCTTTGTGCAGTCAAAACCCTAAAATGACCATTTTGCCCTTTTGGTGATTTGATCAAATTTCTTGTGGAATTGTGATCCAAACTTGATCAAATGGTTCATATGAGTTCATAATGTTGATATGGGTCAATTTTCATGAGGTTTGACTGTCAATTGGCCACAGTTGACTTTTTTCCCCAATACAGTTGATTCCTAGGTCAACTGTCCAATTGACTGGGCAAAACTTGGAATCAAGACTTGAAACTTGATGAGGATAAACTTGGGGATCCAATATGAAGCATGAAAGTCATCTTAGGAATTTTAGGTCAAAACATCTTTGTGCAAACACAAACCCTAATTTGGGTTAGCAGTGCAAGGAGGAGTCTTGAGCAGATGAAACCCTAACTGGATCTTGGGCTTCAAAGGTTTTGTGATGAGAAATCCATGAGAAATGGGAGGGAAAATTTTGGGGTACAACACTTCGCGAGTGGTTTTGTAAGAATATTGGCAAGTTGATTTTTGCTATCAACGTGCTCGAATACAAAGTCACCCTTTTCTACATGATCCCTAAGGAAATGATGTCTAATTTCAATATGTTTTGTGCGTGAATGAAAAACCAGATTCTTGGTTAGATTAATGGAACTTGCATTGTCAAAAAAAATAGGAATACGTTCAAGCTTAACATTGAAGCTGAGCAATTGTTGTTTGAGCCATAAAATTTGGGCACAACAATTACCGACTGCAAGGTATTCCGCCTTGGCAGTTGACAAAGAAACAAAAACTTTCTTTTTGCTATGCCAACTTACTGAGGATTTTGAAAAGAAATGACAAGTGTCACTAGTGCTTTTCCTATTCTATTTGCAACCAGAAAAGCCGAAGTCGGAATAGCCAACCAAAGAACAATCACTATCCTTAGAGAGCCAAAGTCCATAATTTGATGTACCACAAAGGTACCTAAGTATGCGCTTTACAACTTTTAAATGTGATTCCTTGCGACATGATTGAAACCTAGCACACGTGTAAAGACTAAACATAATATCCGAATGAGATGCAGTAAGATAGAGAATGTAACCAATCATACATCTATACCTTTTTATATTGACGAGCTTACCATTTTCATCTCGGTCCAAATTCACTACTGTAGGCATTAGAGTGTCGATTAATTTGGAGTTTGCCACATCAAAGCATTTGAGTAGATCATTGCAATACATCATTTGGCTTACAAAAGTCCCTTCATTAAGTTGCTTGATTTGAAGACTGGGGAAGTAGTTTAACTCCCCCATCATGCTCATTTCAAAGATATGTTAGTAGATCCAAATATAATGTCATTTACATAAACTTGAACTAAAATAGAGTGTTTATCTTGACGCTTAACAAAAAGGGTTGTATCAACCTTTCCTCTTGAGAGTCCTTGATCTAGTAAGAATTTGCTAAGCCGCTCGTACCAAGTCCTAAGGGCTTGTTTAAGACCGTACAAAGCACGCTCAAGTTTGTAAACATAGTTAGGAAACTCAAAATTTTAAAACCTGAGAGGTTGAGATACATATACTTCTTCATTAATGTAGCCATTGAGAAAAGCACTCTTACATCCATTTGAAATAACTTGAAATTTTGTGAACATGCATAGGCAAGAAAAAGGCGTATAGCCTCGAGTCGGGTAACCGGAGCATAAGTTTCCTCATAATCGATGCCTTCCTCTTAGTTATACCTTGAGCAATAAGAAGAGCCTTGTTGTGAGTTATTATTCTGTTTTCGTCTAATTTGTTTCTAAACACCAATTTATTATTAATTACTCGATGGTCTCGTGAAGGAGGGACAAAGTCCTAAACCTCATTTCTCTTAAACTGATTTAGTTCCTCTTGCATAGCTAAAAACCAATGTTCATCGAGTAAGGTGACTTTGGAGTTTTTAGGCTCAATTTGAGAGAGGAAAGAAAAATGATAAAAAAAGTTACTTATCTTAGTCTGTGGTAACTCCCTTTGAGATATCTCCTAGAATATTGTCGATGAGATGATCCTTAGAGGTTTTCCATTCCAAAGGAAGATCACTTTCATTACTTAGATTATATTCATATCTTTCTTCGACTACTTGATCCAGATTCTCCTCAACTATTATAGATTTAGAGTCACTTTCTTTAGGATCTTTTACTATGCTTTATGAAGATACACCTGCACTATAAAAAATAACACCTTTTTCGACCGATTTCAGATAAGATTCATCAAAGGAAACATGCACGGATTCTTCAATGATTTGTAACCTTTAATTGTATACTCTGTAATATATGCTATGCTTGATTGAGAGTATCCGAGAAAGATACCTTCATCGAATTTTGAGTCGAACATACCAAGATTCCCGTTACCATTGTTTAACACAAACCACTTACATCCGAAAACAAGGAAATGTGAAATATTTGGCTTCCTACCTTTTAAAAGTCATAGGGAGTTTTGTTAAGAATAGGACGTATTAGAATCCTATTCAAAACATAACATTCCGTATTTATGCCATCGACCCAAAAATATTTAGGAAGACCATGTCCATTGATCATAGTTCTTCTGAGTTCTTTTAAAACATGGTTTTTACGTTCCACCACTCCATTTTGTTGTGGAGTTCGTGAGGAGGAAAAATTATGATCAATACTGTATTTTTCACAAAATTCTTCAAAGAGGTGGTTTTCAAATTCACCTCCCTGATTGCTTCGGATAGTAACAATGCTAGTGTTCAATTTGTTTTGAGAGATCTTGGCAAACTTTTCAAATGCTGAAAAAGTGTCACTTTTACTAGCTAAGAAAATAGTCTAACGAAATCTAGAGTAGTCGTCTACAATAACAAAACTGTAGTAGTTTCTGTTGTACCCCAAAATTTTTCCTCCCATATTCTTCAAGAATTGCAAAGAGCATGCTTCAAAATCTCCCCAAGGGTTGCACAGTTCAAGGGCCTCCTAACAGTCAAAAACTAGGGTTTTGGGTCTGGCAAAGAAATTGAAGTTTTCAAGGGTCCAATCAAGTCCCACATGCCTATAAACAAGGTCAAGCATCCTCACATCAAGTTTCAAGACTTACAGCACAAAATTGCACAGTCAAAAACCCTGATTGCCCTACAGTCAACTGCAGGGGCAAAATGGTCATTTGACAGTCAAAAGTCCAAATTTTTGGTCAACATCTTATTTTGAAGCCACAAACATCATTTGATCAATTCTTGATCATGATTTTCAAGGTATGGCTCAAAAAGTCTCAAGATGCAAAAGTTTCCATATTTGGACAGTTGAAAAAGTCAACTGTAACTTGACCAAGGCATAACTTCCACATGGTTTATCAGAAAAATTCCATCCAAATCTCATTTTGAATAGAAAGACATTTCCTACAACTCCTCTTCACACTTCAAGTCCAAGAAATTCTCTCACAAAAAGTTATCAATTTCAACATTATAGGTCATTTTCAAAAGTCAACAAAAAGGGACTTTAAGTCAAAGGACATAACTTGAGATTGGTAAATCAAAATGACATGGGACCAAAGGCATTGGTTAGAGGACTTCAATAACGTTCCAAAATGTCCAAGAACATGATCAAATCTTTAAAATTGAGCAAGATATGCCTTGTGGAAGTTGGGAAATTTTTGGGAATTTTGAAAAGTCAACTTTGCTTCAAATGCCTTAAAATTGCTAATGGGCCACATTTTCTTCCAAGATTCATCATCCAAAGGCTATGCACAACCATTTGGCCCAAAGGGGTTTATTTCATCATTTTTTATTATTTATTTGAATTTTTTAATTACCATTAATTCATTTAATAAAATAAAATATGAAAAAAAATACTAAAACAAATGTATGTGAATCTTTTTATGCAGCATTTGCTCTCATTGGTCATTGAAGATTCGCGCACATCAAAAAAGGAAGGTTTGGCCATGATTGGAATCAAAAACACATGAAAAAGATTTGAAAAATATTCATGGAAAATCAAATATCTCATACATCAATGCATTGATCTTTTGACTCAAATTGCAACCCTAATCCATTGGCATACATATACTGATCATAACCATAATGCTAAGAACTTGAATGCTGCGCTAGAACTCAAGAACAAAAACTCACTTTTTCTTAAAAAATCCAAAACCTGTTTTCATATTTTGAAGGCGTTTCAAGGCGTTTCAAGGCGTGAAAAAGATCTCAAGAGCTTGCTGAGACTCCCCTGAACACAATCCAATCAAAATCATATCCCCATACATAAAGAACGGGTAGAACGAAGCCGCCCTGTTCTTGATATTTTGCATAATCATATTTGCCTTTTCACGCCATATTCATCCATTCTAACGCTTGTTTTATACTAATATGAACTCAACGAAACTCATGGTATCATTGAATTGAATTAACACTACTTGTACAGAGAATTGCCATTGTTGTTTTTTAGGGTTGCAGGAACCATAAATTAGGGCTTTACGCTTGGGGAAAAATTAGCCAACCTAAGTGGCATCATTGGAATCAGAAGCTCATGACGAACCAATCCCATATGTCGCGCTCAATTTATGAGCGACAGGGTTCTATTCGATATTTTTTGTGTGTGTCATATAGTGGGGGTTTAAAACCCCCGCAATCTTATGTTATGTTTCAGGGAAAATAAAGAAGAGAGGAGGAAGACGCTTATGTGTCATGACGTGAAAGGACAATTCAAGTTTAGCGCGTTTTTTGAATTAACAGCATTAACGTGTTTGTTTTTTATATATTAATTGTTACTCATTATTATTACAAAGTGATCAAATGGCACAGTTGGTGGAGAGGTACGTTTGCAAGTATTAGGACCTGGGTTCGATCCCCAGGTCCCCATATTTCCCGTTGCTTTTTCTTATAACTTGTTCAGGTGCTCCCTTTCTTCAAAGGTCTACCATGCAGCTTCGCCTCTAAGCCTGCCACATGCCCAAGCAATTCCAATCCAAGGGTCATCACCAGCTGTCTACCATAGGCGTCAGTCAAACATTCCACACGCCAGCCTGGAAAGTCAAGAAGGGCCTCTATCTAATGGGCCAAACCATTCTAACAACACCTCCAAAAGGGCCAGATAACCCCCTCCTGTTTGCATTTCTCTCTTTCATTCCTTTATTTATTTATTTATTTTAATTTATTTGTTTTCATTTAAATTCCTCCAAATTAATATTTTCATAAAATAAAATAATAAAAATCAGAAAAGACAAAAAATAAAAATATGTTTTATTTAATGTTATTTTGTAAAAAATCTTATTAATTAATTTAGTTTTAGTTCTAGGTTTAATTTTAATGTTTTTTCTTAATAAATTAAAAAATGTAGAATTAGGGTTTATATTTTTATCCTTTTTTTTCTTTTTCACCATATTAATTATTAATTATTATTTTTTTGTAAATAAATTGCCATGTAAATAATTAGGTTAATTTTAGGTTCAATTTTAACATGTTTTTTTAATAAATTAAAAATAGTTAGAATTAGGTTTTAATCCCATTAATTCTCATTAAAATCCATAAATGCAAAAAACTCGAAAAAATAATTTCCTTTCACATTTAATCTAATTAATTTCATAATTTTAATTCAATTTCTTTAAAAGGGTCCAACGCCCTCGCATTCCCGATTTTAATTCTCTTCGCATTTTTATTTTCTTTTTGTGAATATTCATGTAATTCTCCCAAAGCCCTGTAATAGATTAATTAGAGTATTTATCCTTCCGCATTATTTTTTATTATTCAAATCAGGTCCTGGATTAATTTGGCGATGTGGACCCGCGCCTTTGTAATAGCGTAGGACCTTTAATTCCCGCAACTTTTAACTGTTAACTATTGCATGAAAGAATGAATGTCAAAAATAAAAACAACACGTAGGTCACCAATGCATGAACAAGATAAAAAATAAATGAACATGACACACAAATCACACACCACCCCTAGGGTACGTCTCACTGTTGCCTTGCCCCTCGAAAGGTGATCGTCGAGTAGAGGATGTTTTAGTAAGTCCTCATGTCCATGAACATGGCATGAAGGTAGCTTCTAAGGTGTCTTCCTATTGCTCCGGTGATCACCACGTCCCGAACCTTCGAATTGACCCGAACACCTCCAACGGTGGTGCTACCTACCTCTCAATGGTGGGATGGCACTACTTTAAGGACATTTACACAGACGAATTCCTTAGGGTAGGTGGACGACTCTAGA
This sequence comes from Vicia faba, assembly GCA_948472305.1. Classification (NCBI taxonomy): domain Eukaryota; kingdom Viridiplantae; phylum Streptophyta; class Magnoliopsida; order Fabales; family Fabaceae; genus Vicia; species Vicia faba. Next base: position 238,031,541 of record OX451741.1, on the reverse strand, counting down.
TACTTTCTCTAATTTTAAAACAAATCAAAAAATACTTTTCACACCGACACCTTTTCAAAAAAGCTTTCGAAAGCAACTTTTCAAACACTCTTGAGGACCGATACAAGAGTCAAACTGAAATTTTCAAAGAAACTTTTTAAATCCACAGTTGAAAAGCAAACAAACCATTTTGAAAACAAAAATGAGCAAGTATCTAAGAGCCCATGGATAACCACGGATAGAAAGAGTGCTAACACCTTCCCTTTCTATAAATCTACCTCCCGAACCGAGAAACTATCTCATAAGGAATTTTGCTGTGCTTTTGTCCTGTCCATGTTGGAGAAAATAAAAGACGGTGGCGACTCTTGCTTCCGCGACATTTCGCGAACCAGCGTTAAACAGTCAGTTCCAGATCCACTGATCACAGAACTGGCGACTCTGCTGGGGAATCTTTTAAAGTGAGGTGTACCTTAGGGTAGTTCATAACTGTGTTTTCAATTGTATTGACTTGTTTGCTTTAAAATTGTGGGTTGCATGGGAGTTACATAGATCCTAACTCGGATATGGGGATACCCTATTTAGGTAGCATGAGCTGTGAGGGACCTGTCCGGCGTAGACCGACACGGGTGAAGCAGTGGCTACATTGGTGTGGCACCTTGGTCTGTACCGATATCCCTTGTGTCGAAACGAGGAGAATATGGGTCTTCTGAGGAGTCATTAAGCACCAACAGACCTTAGAACCTTAAATGACACAACTTGGCCATTAGAACAGTAGCAGTATGCTACGCCCATTGAGGCTAAACTCTCGTGATGGTTCTGGCCGCAAGAAAAGATTGCGATGCTGGAGTTATGATCGATTGAGGGTAGTCAATGATATTGGGATCCTCTAAGAACCCAGTTACTTTGATAGGACAGGTATGAACCAACAAACTGAAAGAGGGTAATACCTAGACCTCATGCTGGCCTAAACTTTAGGGGCTTGTCTTGTGTGACTTGTGTGCCTTACCATGTTTGCCTTTGTATCTATTTGTGGTGTGCTTTATCATAACATCATAACATCATGAGCATTGCATGCATCCTGCATAAGGACTGACCATTTCAAAGACAAGAGGGTTTCACCTTTGCTCTATTTTGTAGGACATCATGATGCCTGTGCGAAGGAATACTATCCGGTTCAACTTTGTTCACTCACCTGAGTTGCTTGAAGAGTTGGTTAGCAGGATTCCAAATACCACTTCCTTCATCCAGAGGCATGGTTCTCTTCTCAGTTTAGTCACTGCAAAGCGGGATCAACAGTTGATGAGTGTCCTGACCCAGTTCTATGACCCTCTGTACCAGTGCTTCACCTTTCAAGACTTCCAGCTGGTCCCTACCTTGGAAGAGTTCTCTGATTTTCTTGGTATCCCTATCTTGGATCAGACTCCCTTTAATGGTTGGGAAAAGACCCTCAGGCTTGAGGAGGTTACTGCAGCTCTTCCTTTAACCCATCAAGAAGTAATGGACAACTGGGTGACTAGAAGCGGAGTTAAGGGTTTCTTGGCCAAGTTTCTGATTGGTAAAGCTAATAGCTTCTGGAATGACTTGGACTTTAGGGCATATGAAGACATCCTAGCTCTCCTAATCTATGGGCTAGTCTTGTTTCCTAATCCTGACAACTTCATCAATGTCACTGCCATAAGGATCTTCATGTCTCAGAATCCTGTGCCCACTCTCTTGGGTGACATCCTGCAACAACTTTATGCTCGTACTGCCCGAAGACGAGGAACCATATGGTGTTGTATCCCTTTGTTGGTGAGGTGGTTTATTTCGCACCTCCCTAAGTTCGTGCTGAAGAACCAAGAAGGAAGAGGTTGGGCTCACAGGTTAATGTCTCTCACTGATAAAGACATCATTTGGACTTTCAGAGGTTTGGATGAGATAGCTGTTATTGATCGCTGCGGGGAATACCCTAATGTTCCTCTGATTGGTACTCAAGGAGGGATCTCTTATAATCCATGTCTAGCTCTCCGTCAGTTTGGAAGGGCCAGAAGAGCAGGGCCTCATGAGATGTTGGTGCCTCACACTAGTTTTGAGTTTCAGGTGGATAGTGACGAGCTGCGTCGTAGGTTCATCAAGGCTTGGGACAAAGTTCATAAAGCTGACCCACAAGAGTTAGGGCCAAAGACTTCTCTACCTATGGAAGCCTACTACAAATGGGTTCGCATCCGTGCTCAGAAGTTAGGTATGCCATACGAAGCCGTCAGACCTATCATTCTTGAGTATCCTGACAAAGATGGAGTCCCTCCAACTGTCCTCCCTCCTCAGATACCTACGGATTATGAGACATTAAAGAGGTCTTGGTCGCAACTGCGAGAAGAACGGGATTCGTATCGGGAAAAGTTCAACGAGCAGGAATTGAAGATCCAGAAGCTGACAAAGCAGTTGGAGAATGAGCGAGCTCTGAATGATTACATCCGTACTGAGAAGAGGAGACCATGGGATCAATAAGGAGCTTTGGATGTTCTTTTACAGTTTTATTTCCCTTTTCAGTATTTCCCTTTTTATGTAACGCCTAAGGGCAACCTGTTGAACAATTTAAGTTTCAAAATTGAATCTAATGAAGTGTGTTCCTTTTTGTTTACAAAGTTGATTCCCGATTGTCTTTGAAAACATAAATCATACGCATTCCATTCATCATGTGCATAACAGGTTTTCTTTTTTTCAGGGTGCTTACTGTTCTTCGCTATTTATTTCAGCATCATGAGTCCTGACTCATCATCAACCGAGATGTCTATCAAGGCTCTTCAGGCGCAGAATGCGCAATTTCAAGAACTAATCATGGGTTTGGCTCAAGGCCAAGAAGAGCTGAAGGCTTTGCTCCTGAAGAAGGAGAAGAAGAAGAAGAAGAGAACTGTTCTTTTCAACTCGGGCTGAAGGTTTGTCAACACTCTGCAGAATGAAGAGGCTGGTTCTTCTATAGGCAAGAGCAGTCCCCAAGGGGGAAAAGGTCCTAGTCCGGTAGTCTCTGACAACGAGACTGACTTTAATGAGGAACAGTATCCTCCTGTTGAAGACTGGTATAAGCAGTTGGAAGACAGACTGAATGCTATGGAGATCCAACAAGTGCATGGGCTGGATTTCGGAGATTTGGGCTTATCTACTGGTGTGATTATTCCTTGCAAGTTTAAGGCACCATCTTTTACCAAGTATGACGGGGCGTCTTGTCCCAAGCTACACCTCAGATCTTATGTGCGGAAGATTCAACCGTACTCAGTGGATAAGAACTTGTGGATCCACTTCTTCCAGGAGAGTCTTTCAGGGACTCGTCTCAAATGGTTCTATCAGCTGGATGGGACCAAGGTTCGTAACTGGGAGGAGTTGGCTACTGCTTTTTACAAGCAGTATCAATATAATGCCGACCTTTCCCCTACACGTACCCAACTCCAGGGTATGTCGCTAGGGTCAAGCGAAGGTTTTAAAGAGTATGCACAAAAGTGGAGGGATCTGGCTGGCAAGGTGCAGCCTCCGTTGACTGACCGGGAGTTGGTAGGAATGTTCTTGGGGACCCTATCTGGGCCTTTTTTCAATCATCTTATCGGTAACTCATCTGCAGGGTTTACTGATCTTATTCTGACTGGAGAGAGAATAGAGGCTGGGATGAAGTCTGGCAAAATTCAGAAGGGTGCATCTGCGAGTTCTGAGAAGAAGCCCTTTAAGAAGGAGGCCAGTGCTGTATATGGGTCTAGAAGACAAGAGAAACCCGAGCGCCGCCAATCTGTCAACGCGGTGATGATTGCTAAGCCTGCTGCCGCTCCTCGGCAAACCAATCCTCAAAGGGCTGAAAGACCCAGGAGAGAATTTACCCGTTTGAGCATGACTTTATCGCAAATCTTGCCGCAGTTACTGTCCACCAACTTAGTGACTGTCAGAGAGGCCCCGAAGGTTGTGAACACTGCCTCTCCCAAGTATAATCCGAATGCCCGCTGTGCTTATCACTCCGATAGCCCGGGGCATTCTACTGATGACTGTTGGGCCTTAAGGAACAAAGTGCAGGATCTTATTGACGCCAAGGAGGTACAGTTTGAGGCACCTGAGAAGCCCAATGTGATGACTGCCCCCATGCCTAATCATGGAGTAAATGCTATCAGGGAGGATGATGAAGTGGATGAAGCTGAGTTCGACAGCTGGATTTACCCGGCAACCGACAGTGAACCTAGCAATTGGATTGCAAAGGATAACCTACTTGTTTCTCTTGTTACTGAGTAATGAATTCTTTTGTTTTTGTTATTTGTAATAAACAATTAAAACTCTATGGCCCGGTGTCTTACCCGAGGCACCGTTGGCTTCATTTGTGAGGGCATATTAACTGCCATTTCATATATCATGAATAAAGATCTTAGACATTTTCTCGCATTTCAAATCTTATGCCCCTTTTCTTTCTTTCCTTTCTTTATTGCAAAACAGCTGTATTTACACACACTCACTCATACAGGTTTCAATCTACTCTGGATCTCACTGGTAACGACTCTGCTACTGCCAGTTATGACTTCGAAAATCCGATCAACTTAGCCGAAGACGAAGGTGAAGATGATTGCGAAGTGCCTGGCGAGCTTGCAAGACTGTTACTCCAGGAAGAGAGGGCAATTCAACCACACGAAGAGCCAGTGGAGACAATAAATCTGGGTACTGAGACGGACAGGAAGGAAGTTAAGATTGGTGCCAACCTAGAGCTCAGCGTGAAGCAACGGTTGACTCAGATGCTACATGATTATGTGGAGATATTTGCCTGGTCCTACGAAGACATGCCCGGGTTGGATACCGACATTGTGGTCCATCACTTGCCTACCAAGGAAGACTGCCCTCCGGTTAAGCAAAAGGTCCGCCGTATGCGTCCAGAGATGTCTGAGAAGATCAAAGCCGAGGTTATGAAACAGTTCGATGCCGGGTTTCTCGCAGTGACTTCTTACCCTCAGTGGGTTGCTATAGTGGTGCCGGTACCAAAGAAAGATGGAAAGGTCAGAATGTGTGTCGACTACAGGGATTTGAACAGGGTCAGCCCCAAGGATGACTTCCCTCTACCTCACATTGATGTCCTTGTTGACAATACTGCTCAGCATAAAGTGTTCTCTTTCATGGATGGTTTTTCAGGGTATAATCAGATCAAGATGGCTCCGGAAGACATGGAAAAGACTACATTTGTTACTCAGTGGGGCACCTTCTGCTACAAGGTCATGCCTTTTGGACTGAAGAGCGCTGGGGCAACCTACCAACGTGCCATGGTTGCTTTATTTCATGACATGATCCATCATGAGATATAAGTGTATGTTGACGACATGATTGCAAGGTCCCAAACCGAGGAAGAGCACTTAGATCATCTGCAGAAACTGTTTGACCGACTGAAGTTGTACAAGCTGAGGTTGAACCCGAACAAGTGCACCTTCGGGGTAAGATCTGGAAAGTTGCTAGGCTTTGTTGTAAGTGATAAGGGTATTCAAGTAGACCCTGCCAAGGTCAAAGCTATTCAAGAGATGCCAGTTCCTAAGATAGAGAAAGAGGTCAGAGGCTTTTTAGGACGCCTGAATTACATTGCTCGATTCATCTCACACCTGACCGCTACCTGTGAACCAATCTTCAAGCTGCTGAAGAAAGATCAGGTAGTATGTTGGAATGATGAATGTCAGGCCGCTTTTGACAGAATCAAGGAGTATCTCCAAGAACCACCCATCCTTATGCCACCGGTTGAGGGGAGACCTCTGATACTATACCTGACAGTGCTTGACAACTCAATGGGGTGTGTGCTGGGGCAGCATGACGAGTCTGGCCGAAAAGAGCATGCCATTTATTACCTTAGCAAAAAGTTTACCGACTGTGAGACCCGATACTCACTGCTCGAGAAAACTTGCTGCGCTTTGGTATGGGCTGCTCGCCGGCTGAGACAGTATATGCTGACTCACACTACTTTGTTGATCTCAAAGATGGATCCTATAAAGTACATATTTGAAAAGCCTGCTCTGTCTGGGAGAATAGCAAGATGGAAAATTATCTTGACGGAATACGACATCCAGTACACAACCCATAAAGCTATCAAAGGAAGTGTATTGGCAGACCACTTGGCACATCAGGAAGTAGACGACTATCAGTCAATGAACTTCGAGTTTCCAGACGAGAGCATTATGATAGTGACTGATTGTGAAGTACCTGGACCGGATGAAGGACCTGAGGAAGGATCCCGATGGTCTATGCACTTTGACGGAGCCTCCAACGCTTTGGGTAACGGTATCGGCGCTGTGATCATATCCCCTCAAGGCACTCATACTCCACTTACTGCCCGGCTATGTTTCAACTGCACCAATAACATGGCAGAGTATGAGGCATGCATCATGGGTCTCCAAGCTGCGATCGACTTAAGGATCAAGTTTCTGAGTGTCTTCGGAGATTCCGCTCTGGTGATCAATCAGATCAAAGGAGAGTGGGATGCGAAACATCCGAATCTTATTCCTTACAAAGAATGTGTGTTGACCTTGATCCCCCACTTCACAGAGATAACTTTTGAACATTTCCCAAGAGAGGAGAATCAGCTGGCGGACGCGTTAGCTACAATGTCCTCTATGTTCAAGGTCAAATGGGACAATGAGGCTCCCCGGATCATTATCTGGAAACTGGACGAACCGGCATACTGTTGTGATCTCGAGACTGAATTGGTGACTGAGAAGCCTTGGTACCATGAGGTGAAGAGATATTTGGAAGCTCAGGAATACCCTGAAGGTGCATCTGTCCACGATAAGAAATTTCTGAGAAGGTTCGCAGCGAAGTTCTTCCTTAGCAACGACATCCTGTATAAGCGAAACCATGATTCGACCTTACTGCATTGTGTGGATAAAACAGAAGCAGAAAGGATTATGGAAGAGCTACATGAAGGGACCTTCGGAACACATTCCAGTGGACACACTATGGCAAAGAAAATCCTTCGGGCAGGGTATTTCTGGTCCACAATGGAAGCCGATTGTTACCAACACTCTCGGACATGCCATAAATGCCAGATTTATGCAGACAAGGTGCACGTTCCTCCAGTTCCTCTAAATGTTCTGACTGCGCCTTGGCCTTTTGCAATGTGGGGCATAGATATGATCGGTGAGATTTAACCTACAGCGTCCAATGGGCATCGCTTCATCCTGGTAGCGATTGATTACTTCACAAAGTGGGTTGAAGCAGCTTCCTACGCTACGGTAACCAAGACTGTTGTGGCACGGTTCATTCGGCATAACCTGATCTGTCGATACGGCGTCCCAGAAAGGATCATTACAGACAACGGTACCAATCTTAATAACAAGATGATCACTGAGCTCTCGAGCAGTTCAAGATACAGCACCACAACTCTTCTCCTTACAGACCGAAGATGAATGGGGCTGTAGAAGCAGCAAATAAGAACATTAAGAAAATCGTGCAGAAGATGACAGTGACTTATAAAGATTGGCACGAGATGTTACCGTTCGCTCTACATGGGTACCGTACGTCAGCAAGGACGTCAACCGGGGCAACTCCTTTCTCCTTGGTCTACGGTATGGAGGCAGTCTTACCGATTGAAGTGCAGATACCCTCTCTCCGGATAATGAAGGATGCATATCTGAATGAAGATGATTGGATCCAGACACGACTTGATCAGCTAAACCTTATTGATGAAAAGAGACTCGCTGCTATCTGTCATGGTCAAACGTATCAGAAACGGATGATCAGGGCATTTAACAAAAAGGTCAGACCACAAGAATATCAAGTTGGGGATCTGGTAATCAAGTGAATCATCCTTCCTCAGAGTGATCCAAGGGGCAAATGGACCCCTACGTACGAAGGGCCATTTGTGGTTAAACATGTGTTCTCAGGAGGAGCCATGATTCTAACCACCATGGATGGTGACGACCTTCCTCACCCCGCCAATGCAGACATAGTAAAAAGATACTACGCATGAAAAAGACCCGCTAGGTTGACATACCTAGGCAAAAATTAGGGCTTCCCGGCGAACCAAAAGGGTTCGGGCAAAATGAAGGGATGAAATGAAAAAAATCTGTACACCCGGCAAGTCGAAAACCTGAAAAGGCGGCTTGGGCAAAAATGGGTATCCCGGTGGACTGAAAACCCGAAAGGGCGGTCCAGGCAAAAGTTAGGGATAAAGCGTAATACTATGTCTCATTGGATCACTCTGCATCCAGAATCCGGTATCTACACCAAGTTCAGACGGCATCAATCAGTCAGCTTCATCTTCAACTAAGGTCATCAAGTGATGAGACGCTCGGAGATATAAGGGCGATAGCAGAGTTGGAACCCAGTGGATCATTCATTTTCACACAGCTGTTTTATCTTCTTTTGTACAAATTGTATAAACTCTTTCGTTCGGCGGCGTTCTCTTACTAGGACGTCAGCCTCTTGTACATAAACGCCTATTTACAGGCAAACTCAAAATCAATACAAAAAAATCACTTTTCAGCTTAAATTGCCGTTTGTTTTTCTTTTTCTGTTTTGTTTTGCGAAGAACGTCCAAGGTTCAATTTGTGATATATGCATTGACAATAATTTGCTAACTCATGAATATTTGCATACGAAACAAAGGATTAATTACAGGTAACAGTAGAAACAGGGGCAATAAAGAGTTGTCTAAGCAATCTAATTGTTCTGTCCTCCAAGGTATCAAGGTGAGTTCGACTGAAGAACATAACCAGTATATCTTAATTCCCCAGAGAGTAAACCAGCAAGTCAATGCACTCTCCCCAAGCTATATTATTAAACCTTAAGGAAGTTGGGTATCCCCCGCAGATCTCAACATTCCCCAGCGGAGTATATAGGCATTCTTAACAAGCATCCCCGGCAGTCTTGACCTAAAGATTATTCCCCGGCGGTATATCAAAAATTCAGTGGAGTCACTTCCCCGGTACAGTTCAAAACTTCCCCAGGAGAGTCCAATCCAGTTTCCCCAGGAAAGTTGGAGTCCATCTCCCCAAGCAGTAAGCTTATCCCCAGTAGATTCTGGAAGCTTATCCCCGTAGAGCACGAACGCGTCTCCCGGCTTTATTCAAAGAGTTATTTCCCTACCAGGATATAACTGGGTTATCCTCATCCAAAAGCCATGAGAAGATTGTCCTCGGCAAAGTCTTCTTATCCCCAGCGAAGTCTATCAACACTTCCAACACAACAATGGTATCTCCAGCGAAGTTACCATCAACATTTCAGCAAAGTACCTCCCCCACAGAGTATTGTTTCCCAAGCAAGATCGTTGGAGTACTTCTCTCCCCGTAGAGTAATCCATTCGCCAAGTTTATTCCCCAACGGAGTTATCTTCTTCTACCGGTATTCTTGCAACTATCATCCCCAGCGGAAGCAAAGATCTATTCCTCAACATCAGCCCAGGAGTGACTTCCCGGCACCCGTCAAGGACTTATTTTCCTAGACAAAAACATACATTCATAAACATCACATTTTCATACATTATAGCATGCATATACGCATCATATCTTACAAATCTCGTTTATGTTAAGAACATCATCGCTTGATTCATATCATTGCCTTGCATATGACTGACCTTTACCTTTCAGGAAAGATCCAGTTAAGTTCTCAGCTATATTTCAAGACTTTAGTCTGGTTCAGTTAAATCGACCCTAAGATTTTCCTGATTCTTATCCAGTCAAAAGACCTTCTCTGGTTCAGTCAGATCGACCCTAAGATCTCCCTGATTCTTATCCAGTTGAAGATTTCAAGACCTAGACCGGTTCAGTTAAATCGACTCCTAAAGATTTTTCTGATTCTTATCCAGTCAAAGGCCTTCTCTGATTCAGTCAGATCGACCCTAAGATCTCCCTGTTTCTTATCCAGTTGAAGATTTCAAGACCTTGACCGGTTCAGTTAAATCGACCATAAGATTTCACTGTTTCTTATCCAGTCAAAGGCCTTCTCTGGTTCAGTCAGATCGACCCTAAGATCTCCCTGATTCTTATCCAGTTGAAGATTCCAAGACTTTAGTCTGGTTCAGTTAAATCGACCCTAAGATTTTTCTGATTCTTATCGAGTCAAAGGCCTTCTCTGGTTCAGTCAGATCGACCCTAAGATCTCCCTGTTTCTTATCCAGTTGAAGATTTCAAGACCTTGACCGGTTCAGTTAAATCGACCCTAAGATTTTTCTGTTTCTTATCCAGTCAAAGGCCTTCTCTGGTTCAGTCAGATCGCCCCTAAGATCTCCCTGTTTCTTATCCAGTTGAAGACATCCAAGATTCTCTCAGCGTTACTGTTGAGGTTGAAGTCGCCCAAGACTCTCTCAGCGTTACTGTTGAGGTTGAAGTCGCTCAAGATTCTCTCATCGTCACTGTTGAGGTAGTAATCGCCCCAAGATTCTCTCAGCGTTCCTGTTGAGGTAGCAATCGCCCCAAGATTCTCTCAGCGTCCCTGTTGAGGTAGTAATCGTCCAAGGTTCTCTCACCGTTCCTGTTGAGGTAGTAACCATCCCTGGTTCATTCATCGCCGTTTGAAGCTCCAGATTCAATTCCTGTAACCAGTCAGGGCGCATCTATACAAAGAGTTTGAAGACCAGCTCCTGTAACAGGCCAAGTAATCATTTTCTTTTTCAGGTACGCAAGTTCTCGCTAAGGAATCTCTTACGCGATTGACACCCAGATGGCATCTATAAGCCCATCCACCTTCCACCATCTCTTAGCATGGCATCTATAATCCCATCATCCTATTCATCAATCTCCAAACGGCATCTGTAAGCCCATTCCCCCATCACACCACTATGTGAGCGCAAATTTCTGGGCACTCTAGTGTTCAATCATCTTCCACCTTCGGATTACGAAAGGCACGTCAGCCAATCTTCATCCTCAGGTCTAAGAAGATTGAACAGGGGCAACTGTTGTACCCCAAAATTTTCCCTCCCATATTCTTCAAGAATTGCAAAGAGCATGCTTCAAAATCTCCCCAAGGGTTGCATAGTTCAAGGGCCTCCTAACAGTCAAAAACTAGGGTTTTGGGTCTGGCAAAGAAATTGAAGTTTTCAAGGGTCCAATCAAGTCCCACATGCCTATAAACAAGGTCAAGCATCCTCACATCAAGTTTCAAGACTTACAGCACAAAATTGCACAGTCAAAAACCCTGATTGCCCTACAGTCAACTGCAGGGGCAAAATGGTCATTTGACATTCAAAAGTCCAAATTTTTGGTCAACATCTTATTTTGAAGCCACAAACATCATTTGATCAATTCTTGATCATGATTTTCAAGGTATGGCTCAAAAAGTCTCAAGATGCAAAAGTTTCCATATTTGGACAATTGAAAAAGTCAACTGTAACTTGACCAAGGCATAACTTCCACATGGTTTATCAGAAAAATTCCATCCAAAGCTCATTTTGAAGAGAAAGACATTTCCTACAACTCCTCTTCACACTTCAAGTCCAAGAAATGCTCTCACAAAAAGTTATCAATTTCAACATTATAGGTCATTTTCAAAAGTCAACAAAAAGGGACTTTAAGTCAAAGGCCATAACTTGAGAATGGTAAATCAAAATGACATGGGACAAAAGGCATTGGTTAGAGGACTTCAAGACCTTTCCAAAATGTCCAAGAACATGATCAAAGCTTAAAAATTGAGCAAGATATGCCTTGTGGAAGTTGGGAAATTTTTGGGAATTTTGAAAAGTCAACTTTGCTTCAAATGCCTTAAAATTGCTAATGGGCCACATTTTCTTCCAAGATTCATCATCCAAAGGCTATGCACGACCATTTGGCCCAAAGGGGTTTATTTCATCATTTTTTATTATTTATTTGAATTTTTTAATTACCATTAATTCATTTAATAAAATAAAATATGAAAAAATACTAAAACAAATGTATGTGAATCTTTTTATGCAGCATTTGCTCTCATTGGTCATTGAAGATTCGCGCACATCAAAAAAGGAAGGTTTGGCCATGATTGGAATCAAAAACACATGAAAAAGATTTGAAAAATATTCATGGAAAATCAAATATCTCATACATCAATGCATTGATCTTTTGACTCAAATTGCAACCCTAATCCATTGGCATACATATACTGATCATAACCCTAATGCTAAGAACCTGAATGCTACGCTAGAACTCAAGAACAAAAACTCACTTTTTCTTAAAAAATCCAAAACCTGTTTTCATAGTTTGAAGGCGTTTCAAGGCGTGAAAAAGATCTCAAGAGCTTGCTGAGACTCCCCTGAACACAATCCAATCAAAATCATATCCCCATACATAAAGAACGGGTAGAACGAAGCCGCCCTGTTCTTGATATTTTGCATAATCATATTTGCCTTTTCACGCCATATTCATCCATTCTAACGCTTGTTTTATACTAATATGAACTCAACGAAACTCATGGTATCATTGAATTGAATTAACACTGCTTGTACAGAGAATTGCCATTGTTGTTTTTTAGGGTTGCAGGAACCATAAATTAGGGCTTTACGCTTGGGGAAAAATTAGCCAACCTAAGTGGCATCATTGGAATCAGAAGCTCATGACGAACTAATCCCATATGTCGCGCTCAATTTATGAGCGACAGGGTTCTATTCGATATTTTTTTTTGTGTGTCATATAGTGGGGGTTTAAAACCCCCGCAATCTTATGTTATGTCTCAGGCAAAATAAAGAAGAGAGGAGGAAGACGCTTATGTGTCATGACGTGAAAGGACAATTCAAGTTTAGCGCGTTTTTTGAATTAACAGCATTAGCGTGTTTGTTTTTTATATATTAATTGTTACTCATTATTATTACAAAGTGATCAAATGGCACAGTTGGTGGAGAGGTACGTTTGCAAGTATTAGGACCTGGGTTCGATCCCCAGGTCCCCATATTTCCCGTTGCTTTTTCTTATAACTTGTTCATGTGCTCCCTCTCTTCAAAGGTCTACCATGCAGCTTCGCCTCTAAGCCTGCCACATGCCCAAGCAATTCCAATCCAAGGGTCATCACCAGCTGTCTACCATAGGCGTCAGTCAAACATTCCACACGCCAGCCTGGAAAGTCAAGAAGGGCCTCTATCTAATGGGCCAAACCATTCTAACAACACCTCCAAAAGGGCCAGATAACCCCCTCCTGTTTGCATTTCTCTCTTTCATTCCTTTTATTTATTTATTTATTTTAATTTATTTTTTTTCATTTAAATTCCTCCAAATTAATATTTTCATAAAATAAAATAATAAAAATCAGAAAAGACAAAAAATAAAAATATGTTTTATTTAATGTTATTTTGTAAAAAATCTTATTAATTAATTTAGTTTTAGTTCTAGGTTTAATTTTAATGTTTTTTCTTAATAAATTAAAAAATGTAGAATTAGGGTTTATATTTTTATCCTTTTTTTCTTTTTCACCATATTAATTATTAATTATTATTTATTTGTAAATAAATTGCCATGTAAATAATTAGGTTAATTTTAGGTTCAATTTTAACATGTTTTTTTAATAAATTAAAAATAGTTAGAATTAGGTTTTAATCCCATTAATTCTCATTAAAATCCATAAATACAAAAAACTCGAAAAAATAATTTCCTTTCACATTTAATCTAATTAATTTCATAATTTTAATTCAATTTCTTTAAAAGGGTCCAACGCCCTCGCATTCCCGATTTTAATTCTCTTCGCATTTTTATTTTCTTTTTGGGAATATTCATGTAATTCTCCCAAAGCCCTGTAATAGATTAATTAGAGTATTTATCCTTCCGCATTATTTTTTATTATTCAAATCGGGTCCTGGATTAATTTGGCGATGTGGACCCGCGCCTTTGTAATAGCGTAGGACCTTTAATTCCCGCAACTTTTAACTGTTAACTATTCCATGAAAGAATGAATGTCAAAAATAAAAACAACGCGTAGGTCACCAATGCATGAACAAGATAAAAAATAAATGAACATGACACACAAATCACACACCACCCCTAGGGTACGTCTCACTGTTGCCTTGCCCCTCGAAAGGTGATCGTCGAGTAGAGGATGTTTTAGTAAGTCCTCATGTCCATGAACATGGCATGAGGGTAGCTTCTAAGGTGTCTTCCTATTGCTCCAGTGATCACCACGTCCCGAACCTTCGAATTGACCCGAACACCTCCAACGGTGGTGCTACCTACCTCTCAATGGTGGGATGGCACTACTTTAAGGACATTTACACAGACGAATTCCTTAGGGTAGGTGGACGACTCTAGATACTTGCTCTAATTTCAAAACAAATCAAAAAATACTTTTCACACCGACACCTTTTCAAAAAAGCTTTCGAAAGCAACTTTTCAAACACTCTTGAGGACCGATACAAGAGTCGAACTGAAATTTTCAAAGAAACAAAGAAACTTTTTAAATCCACAGTTGAAAAGCAAACAAACCATTTTTAAAACACAAATGAGCAAGTATCTAAGAGCCCATGGATAACCAAGGATAGAAAGGGTGCTAACACCTTCCCTTTCTATAAATCTACCTCCCGAACCGAGAAACTATCTCATAAGGAATTTTGCTGTGCTTTTGTCCTGTCCATGTTGGAGAAAATAAAAGACGGTGGCGACTCTTGCTTCCGTGACATTTCGCGAACCAGCGTTAAACAGTCAGTTCCAGATCCACCGATCACAGTTTCCACCTAGACTTTTTATTCTAGATGGTCCAAAAAGGTCCATATGAAGAAGTTCAAGGGGTCTCGATGTAGAAACAATATTTTTAGATTTAAACGAGATCCTTATTTTCTTCCCCATTTGACACGCATCACATAAGTGATCTTTAGAAAATTTTATTTTGGGTAGACCGACTACTAAATCTTTTGAAGCTACTTTATTTAGCATATCAAAGTTGACATGTGTTAAACGCCTATGCTAAAGCCAAGAGTCTTCACTCATGGAGACTAAGCATTTAGTACTGGTAAACGATACTTCATTTAAGTCAAGCATGTATACATTATTTACCCTCAAGCCCTTAAACACATCATCTTTCTTATAATCTTTTTCAATTATGCAACAATATTTTGAAAAGGAGACTTTGTATCCTTTGTCTCACAATTGGCTAATGCTAATAAGATTGTGTTTAAGACCTTCAACTAAAAGGACATCAGAGATAGTAGTAGAAGAGGGATTACCTACACTACCTTTTCCGAGTATAGCTCCCTTGTTATTGTCACCATAAGTTACAAATCCTTTCTTTTTAGCCACAAAGTCAAAAAAAATAAGGAGATGTCACCTGTCATATGCCTTGAGCATCCACTATCGAGAAACCATCTTCTCTCCGCAGTCTCAAGACATTCCACCTACAAATTTAAACAAGGGAAATAGGTACCCAATTTTTATTGGGTCCTTGTATGTGAGTGATACTAGGGTTGCATTTGGGAAACCATTTGAAAATTCCGTGAGGAACCAAAAAACTCCTAAAACAGCATTTACCAATGGTATGACCCTTCTTGCAACAATATAGACAAGTCAGGGTTTGGGGAGAATTACTTTTGCTAGATTGATCCCTTATCTCATAAGTGTATTTTTGATAAGGATTATTCATTCTACTTATAAAATTTGATCGATCAATAGCATAAGTAATTTTAGGTTGTAAAGCTTTGTCTAATTTAGCTTTAAGATTTCTAACCCGTCTTTGCCAAATATGACAAGTTTCACATCCAAACCATGTAAACCAAAAACCTTTGTCATTTTCGATTTTGCCTTTGATAGATTCTACCATAGATACCTCAATAGTTTTTAATTCCTTTTCCGAATCAGAAACCTTTTTCTCAAGGTAAGAATTTTTTTTCTTATTTGAGGTCAATCGTTTAAAGGCTTCCTTAGCCTCATTATGTAGAGTATCAAAGTATTTTTGCAAAACAATGTAAGATATTTCATCAACATGATCATATTTAGAATGACTTACATTCTTTTTCATCTTTTGATGAGCCATAAGACAAAAGTTAATCGTTTCTTCTTCATCACTAGAGTCTCTTTTGCTTGAAGTTTCACTATCGCTCTCCCACGCAATATATGCCCTCCTAGATTTATTTGATCACTTTTAATATTTGTATTTTTATTTGCCTTACTTTAACAATGGGCAATTCGATTTATAGTGACCGGGTTTTCCATAATTGTAACATGATCCTTTTGACCTAGATTTCTTACTTTCATCTTGCATATAAGGTTTAGATTGATGTCTATAGTTGTTGAGGTTCTTATCCGAATGTTGGACTTCATTCTTTCGGATATACCTATGATACTTTCTCATGAATAACCCCATATCTTCATTCAAACTAACATAATCATCATCATCACTTGAATCACTTCCACACGAATCTTTGGTGGAAGACTTAGAGCTTGAAGGTTTTAACGCGATAAACTTCTTTTCTGTGTCCCTTGACTTTTCTTTATTTTCCTTCTTTTCGTGTTTGTTGATATTTATGAGCTTTTGCTCATGTTCTTGAAGCTTACCAAACATGTTGTAACATCTAGTGTCGTTAGATCATTAGCTTCCTTGATCGCCGTGACTTTAGGTTGCCATTCCCTATTAAGACATCTCAAATTTTTGTTAGTAACAACAACATTGGAAGTTGTATGACCAAGAATGTGTAAGCGATTGATTATATGAATGAATCTCTTTTTGCATGTCCGTAATGGTTTCACCATGCTTCATGTGAAAGATATCGAACTCTTGAGTTAATGTATTGATTCCCTCATGGGAAACTTGTAAAGCATCCCACATATCCTTAGCAGTAGTGCAATGAGAGACTCTAAAATAATCATCAACACCTAAATATGATATGAGCATATTTTTAGCTTTCCAATAATAGCTATAATTTTTCTCATCATTCTCTTTCCATAGTGCTTTCGGTTTAGGTATGGTGGTACCAGCCTCATTGGTCATGCTTATTGCAATAGGACCATTTTCAATGAAACTCCATATTTTTCTATCAACAAAATTGATATGCACCCGCATACAATATTTCCAATAACTATAATTTTCATCGATAAAATATGCGCTCTATTGTACGCTCCTTTTGGATCATTCTCCATTTTCTAAAAAGTTATACGCGAAGCACTAGATAAACCGACGCTCGTGATACCACTTGTTAGATGACGCGACGAATCTAGAAAGTGGGGTTGAATAAATCCTTTATTTAAAAATTGCGTTTTTAAAAATTTGTTGTGAAATGATGCGAAAGCTTTCCGAATCAAAATCGTTCTAAACGATATGTTATTGAAAAGATCATATATGCGAAACCGTATGGAGATCTTATGATGAGAAATGAATCAATACTATTACTTATTAATCAATCACTTAAGCAATATCAATGAGTACATAATACTTCCAATGAACTGTTTAAGATAAAAACTTGAAAAATCACTAATTTGTGTGTTAGTCAATTTATCAAACACTTGGTGTGCAAAAACACAACAAGTTCAATTTTACTTCATTGTAGTGATGAATTTTTTTTGATAACAATCAAAGTGATTGCTCTGATAATTGTAAACAAAGTTTGACTCACTACAATCACGGTAAAATGAATTAAACAATCGATATCACATAAATTATAACAAACAAAAATAAAAGGATAGATAAAGAGAAACAACACACAGTTTATTAAGGCAGTTCCCCTTATCATCCTTACGTAGGGTACGTCTTCCTCCAATTCTAGAATATAGAATTGAGATTTATAATATTAAGTTACAAAGTGTTACAAGAGAAGCAATAGTCTTCACTACATACAAACCAATTGTTGATGATGAAACTATTCCCTTCCCCCCCCCCCCCCCCCCCCCCCTTGGTTCTAGCCAAACCAAGTATGCCAATCTCTTTGATCAAACCTTCAGTTACCGCTACTTGATTGCATGAACTCTTTGTTCTACAAATATTTCACTCGGCTGATTTTGATCGCAAGAAAATTGATGCCAAATATTTCTTCATAATCCTCCGGTTACCGCTACTTGATTGAGCAAACCCATCGTTTCTCAACCCTTTCACTTGGTTGAATTAAATGAAGTAAAGACTTGTGCCAAAACCTTGCACCAAATAGAATCTTGGAGGATAAAACCCTAACAATTTTATTCAAGAAAAAAACCACTCAATTCTCAACCCAAATCTGAAATAATCTTCAATTTGAACGTTATTACCACAACTCTTCACTTTAATTAAAAAAAAGTTCTTATGTGTAATTGTTGATGAATGCAATGAGAGGATAAAGATGATGAGAAGTTGGTGTATATCTTTCACTTTTTCTTGTTAACTCTAAATGATAAAATTATATATATATATATATATATATATATATATATATATATATATATATATATATATATATATATATATATATATATATATATATATATATATATATATATATATATATATATATATATATATATATATATATATATATATATATATATATATATATATATATATATATATATATATATATATATATATATATATATATATATATATATATATATATATATATATATATATATATATATATATATATATATATATATATATATATATATATATATATATATATATATATATAATATGTTGCCAAATGGTCAAGACCTAAAAACATAGCAGAAAATTGGTTTACAGCAACGAGCGATCGACCTATGTAGACAACCCACTCGACACGAGCGATCCCGAGCCTGGTAGGAAGACCTTTTGAGAAGTGATGCATCAACTACAACAGGGCATGAGTCAACAAAAACAAAAGATATTTCACTCCCAGTATGAGTCGACCAAAAGGGTCGACGCAAGCAGTCCCGATCTTGATGCAATGTCCCTCTTTAATCTATGATTCGACCTAACTTATGCATGACTCGATGCAAACAAAAAATATTTTTCTCCCAGTATGAGTCGACCAGAAGGGTCGATGCGAGAACTCCCGAGTGTGGTCCATTAACCTTAAACATTCTATGAGTCAATCTACTCATGGTGTGAGTCGACGCAAGTAGTTGAAATAGACAAACATGATTTCTTTCAAGGAGTTTCAATCCAACCATTTCCAATTGTAAATTTTCCAAGGAACCAACCCATATCAGAAGCATAAACGCAAGATGCTATAAACATTTTAAAATCATTAAAACAAGGATAGAGGTACCTTGCTTTCACAAACCATATATCCAGGGAAGAGAATATTTGAGCCGACGTACTAGCCCACTTTTCCAGTACCAAGGGACCAGGGTTAAATAAAACAATAATACAAGAAATCTTAGAAAGGCCAAGCATTGAGCAAGAAGAGACCATGTCAATCGAGCAAATCACCGGTTGGATGGCCCCTATAATCCAGTACCTAACACGGGGAGTCCTGCCGAAGACATTTTTGTACCCCAAATCTTTCTCTCTCATTTATCAAGTAATCTCTCACAAGATCTCCTTTGATTCAAGACTGTACAAGGATTGATCAGCTCAAGATACCTCCTCAAGCACTGATAGCTGAAAATTAGGGTTTGAGTTTGCACAAGGACAAATGGACTTTTAATGCCTCATATGACTTTCAGGGATCATTTTGGACCCTCAAGTTTTCTCATGTCAAGTTTCAAGTCTTGGATCACATTTTTTCTCAGTCAATTGACTAGTTGACCTAAAATCAACTATATTGGGTAAAAAGTCAACTGTGGTCAATTTACAGTCAAACTTCATAATTTTTGATCCATATCAACGTTATGAACTCATATATATCATTTTATCAAGTTTTGATCACAATTCCTCAAGAAATTTGATCAGATCATCAAAAGGGCAAAATGGTCAAAATTAGGGTTTTTACTGAGAAGGTGTAATTTTTGACTTTTGACCTAAAAAATGACTTATTGGTTTGAGATATGATCTCAAGGATTCAAATTTTTCATTTTGACCTAATGGAATGGCTCAAAACATTTCTCAAGATCAATTGATTGACAGATGAATTTCAGTCAATTGATGAAAAGTCAATTATACACTAAAAAGTTAAACTTTGAATTTTTGATCAAAATCAAGTTTCAAAGATCACAATTCATCAATAAATGTCAAAATATGAAAATTGTTCATCAAGAAATAAAAAATTCAAGATTTCATTTTGAAAAGTCAAAGTTTCTACACTTAGAAATTTTTCTAAGTGTTGAAAATTCATGTTTTTTTCATAACTTTATGCCAAATTTTCACCACGATGAAAGATGATTCAAAGGAAACTTCCAACATTAAAGTTATAGATCTCAATGAGATCTAAAACATTGTAGAACATAACTTTTTCTATAAATTCATGGATTTCAAGTTATGATTTTATGAAGACATGTTCATGAAACTTGAAAAACTTAGTGAAATTTTGCCCTAGTTTAGGCAGGATTTTGACCTAACTTCATGATAATTTTTCACATAGTTCCAAGATAAATCTTAAAAAATGTCAAACATAGGGGTTGTAGAGGGTGTTACAAGCTTTCCAAAATGTCCAATAACTCATTGATATCATACTTGAGCAAGGAGAATCGAAGGCAAGAAGTTAGGGTTTCATTCTTGAATTACAAGTCATTTCTTGATGAACACATAATTCAATCTCAATGTTAGGCTGCATAATATTGCTTTGAAGACCTTATAACTTGTATTTATATCCATCATTAATGGATTACACAAACTTTTGAGCTATAATCCAAGTGGTTTAAGCATTGTCCAATTGAAATTGCCATTTTGGGAAGAAAGTGAAGAATGCCATTCTTGAAAAGCAAGCTTTATGCACAAAGTCAATTCTTGAGCCTCTAACTTATTCCCTCTGATCACACTCCATCTACAAAGTCAGAAGCAAGTTTGTTTAAAGCATAACCACTCTACATTAGCAAGTACACAAGGCATTGAAACTTGATTTCTCAAAATCACATGTTGAGCTTAAACATGTGATTTTGAATTCTGATCAAATACAAGTCTCCAAACTTGTGTCTTATAAATAGAGGCACTATTTATGAGCTAAGACACGAGCTTAAGCACCCTGAAATTCTCCCAAACTCCCTCAATCCATAAATGATCCAAAAACTCCATTAATGCACAAATTCTGGCTTTGAACTTGAAACTTAGAATTTACTCGTGCATTTCTCGGCCTTTTGGTTCCTAAAGCTCCTACACATCAAATATAGTCTATCCTCATCCTTATTCTAGAACTGTAACACCATTTACATCAACCTCCATAACCAAAAAACAGAGTCTGCACATTGACTTCTCCAAGCTATTCCAGCCATCCATTGCTTAAGCTAATCATTACATTAGCTTCCTGGGAACTTGAGGAAGATAACCTGATCATCACAACTCCTTGAAAGCAGCTCAAACTCATTTCGCGATTTCCAGTTTTGAGGTACATTTTCAGAACTTCTATCTTCTTATTTAGGTATTGTTAGGCTTGCATTTGTGAAGATAAAATGTAGAAATCATTGCCCTGAAACTGTACATGTCCATAGATTTCATTTATATTATTTGAGTAGTGAGAATTTTAGGTTTGAATCTCTGAAAATAATTAGGTCAGAATTTGGTACTTTCATAAATTCTCATTCATCTTTGATTTATAGGTTATGATATTTATATGATTGGATTCGTATGAAAAAATGGAGCAGCTTTCATGTTTGTATCTTTCATTTTTGTTGAGAAATGGTGAAGTTACAGATGTCCAGGCTGGAGGTTGAAGATGAAGTCATATTCAGGACAAGATTTGTGTTATGTATTTATTGTTTTGTTTATGTTACCGGATGTACAACCACCCCAGTGGCAAAGGTAGCACGCGTGTATGTATGAAGTCAGGAGTTCAACACCCAGCGCTACCTTTTGTTTTGTTTTTTAGCATTTTCTTTCTTTTTTGCAAAAACCAGCACTGGGCCTCCAACAATGGGCCTAGCTATTTTTGCTGACTTTCAACCCCCTGTTTACTTTTGCATCCTGGCCAAACTCTTTTTTTTATTTCATTTTCATTTATTTTCTTTTATTTATTTTATTTTATTTCAGTTTTCTTTTATTATTTTTTATTACTATTATTATTATTATTATTATTATTATTATTATTATTATTATTATTATTATTATTATTATTATTATTATTATTATTATTAATAAAAAATCCAAAAATATTTTTATTTATTATTTTCACATTTATATTTTATTTTCTTTATGAAACAAAAAGAACAAAAAATATTTTCTTAACAATTTAATTTTCCTTTTAATAAATAAATATTTAGATTTAGGATTAATTATTAATTTTATTTTTTCATTTAAAATTAATTCCGAATTTAGGTTTCTTTTAATTAATTAATTTTCATATTATTATTAATAATTAAAAACCTTTCACAAAAAACCTAAAAATACTTTTTTAACTTAATTTCTTTCTTAATTAATTTAAGTTTAAGTTTATTTTATTTTTGATTAATCATTTGCTTAATAGGTCAAAATCAAACCCTTTCATAAAATCCAAACAAAAATCATTTTCTTTTCCATTTATCTTCTTGTATATTTATTCAATTCTTGAATTATTTTCTTTTCAATTCTTGTACATTATTCAACATGGTTGTAATAGATAATTATGTTTAATTTTCTTGATATCCCAATTTGTAAATTTGTACACCCCTCCCCTAATGATGTAATAACGTAGTAATTTTATTTTCCGCAATTTATCGCTTTTATATAAATGTTAGTAATTAGGTTTTGTATGGAAAGATTAAAATCAACAAGTAGCAAACCCTAATTCAAGATAAACAATGCATGTAAATCAAACGCACTTGCACACTTGCATTCTTAGGGTAATTCCACTTTGTTGCCTTATAAAAATGGCCATGTTATGCATGTGAGATGTCTTAGCAAAAAGCAATAAAAATACAAGATCATAGTCCCTCGATGACGCTATCAATGTTACCTTTCAAAATGATCTTAGTCCCTCAAAGAAAAATTCTAAGATATCTCACAACATTGTTATCATGGCTATACGATGACCCACGCCCGTCCCTTTACATCCAAATATAAGGCTTCTTACCAAATCAATGGTAAGATAGCAATATCAAAGGAAAGGAAGAAATGAACAAAGACTTTTGAGTAGGTATATTGTTCCTAGTTGCTTGCTCATTTTCAAAATAAAACATCCTTGCTTATTTTCAAAAACAAACACCGAACACTTTCAAAAAACTTTCAAAAACCTCTTCCAAACATGAAATATTTTCAAAAGCTCAACACTTTGCATATGTTCTTACGAACGAGAACCATTACAAAGTTTGCCTAAACGAAGGCTCCTTTTCAAAATACTTTCAAAAACCACACAAAGCACATTTTTAGACAAAATCAAGTGATCTAGCAAGCAACTAAGACCCCATAGACAACTATGGATGAAAAGGGTGCTAACACCTTTCCTTTTCATAATCTACCCCTCAAACTCAAGAAATAATCTCAAAGGTCTTTCCTGTTCTTTTTAGCCTTTCCTTTTGGATAAAAGAAAAGTCGATGGAGACTCTTGCTAACTGCAATATTTGCGATAAAACGTAAAACACCTAAGTCAGTTCTCCCACCGTATCACAGACACTAACGAAGCTTGGTGCATAAAGAAGGCATCTGCCATCTACTTGATAGTGTCCGACAAAATGGGAAGATCCACACCCATGTTGAGATGTGTGATAGAAGCAAAGGTTACCTTGGTAATTAAAGAAGTCCACAAAGGGGCATGTAGAAACCACATAGGAGGAAGATCACTGTCCGGGAAGATACTTCGAGCCGGGTACTATTGGCCTTGAATGTTACAAGACAACATTAAATTCATAAGCAAGTGTGACAAATTCCAGGTAAACTCGCCACTCATACACTCTCCGATTGAGTTATTGTACTCCATCTTTTCCCCATGGCCATTTTACCAATGGGAAGCAGACATACTGGGACCATTCTCCACAACTCTGGGACAACTAAAATTTCTCATTATGGCTGTTGACTACTTCACAAAATGGGTGGAAGCCGAGGTTGTGGCGTGAATTACAGCCAAGAAGGTACTCACTTCTATTAGGAAACCATTATTTGCAGGTTTAGGCTGCCCATAATCATAGTGTTTGTGATCGGTGGAAATAGAACTGACTGTTTTGGAATGCTGGTTCGCGTTTGCGTTTCGAAAAATGTCGCGGTAAGCAAGAGTCTCCACCGTCTTTTATTTTCTCCAACAAGGAAAGGACAAAAGCACAGTAAAATTCCTTTTCGAGATATTTCTCGGGTTCGGGAGGTAGATTACAGAAAGGGAAGGTGTTAGCATCCTTTCTATTAGTGGTTATCCACGGGCTCTTAGGTACTTGCTCACTATGTTTTCAAATTTTTTTTTGCTTTTCTTGTGTTTGTGGATTTTGAAAAAAAGTTTTGTTTAAAAATTTGGATTTAACTCTTGTATATGTCCTCAAGAGTGTATGAAGTGTTGTTTGAAAACTTTTGTTTGAAAAGTGTAAGTGCGAAAAATATTTTTGTTTTGAAAGAGCAAGTACCTGAGAACCTCTACCTACTCAAAAGAAATTAAGCTGTGTAAATGTCCTTTAGACAGTACTATCCCACTATTGAGAAGTAGGTAGCACCGTCGTTGGAGTTTTCGGGTCAATTTGATTAAAGGGACATGTGGTCACTAAAGCAATGGTAGGACGCCTTACCGGTAACCCTAATGTCTCAGATCATTTTTTTTATCGAGGCAACCGTTTCGAGGCAACTTTGATCTTTAGACAGGAGGGCGACCTCTAAAACACCCTATACTCAATGACCACGTCGAGGCAACCAAGTGAGGCGTACCCTAGAAGTGGCATGTGCGAGTGTGTCAGGTTTCAGTTATGTTATCTTTGCACAGGTTATGGTGAGCTACGATTGCTTTTAAATTAAGAGAGATCTTGACATGCATAGCCTATTAACATACATCTAGCAGTTTAATGGTTGCGGAAAATAAAACCACGCTATTACAAGGCGTCGGGTATTTACATCGCCAAAAACAAACCCTTGAAAAAGTAAATTGCGGGAAATTAAATAAAAGCGGTAAGAAGTCCTAATTAAAGCTATTACATCCTCGGAGCAAATACAATTATATGGATCAAAATATGAATAAAAAATAATCACGCGCGCGAGAGAAAATTGAATCAGAGAGTTTTTTTAGGGTTTTGACCCTTTTTTGAGAAAGAAAGAGATTTTTTATTATTTTGCATTTAATTAAATTAAACCTAGACTAATTAATTAATTAAATAAAGAAAGATAATTTTTTGAGTTTTTTTATGTTTTTTAAGGAAAAAATAAAAGATGGTCAAAAGTTATTAAAAACCCTAATTCTACATTGATTTTAAACTATTGCAAAAAAGTTAGAATTAACCTAATTAAAACTAAATTAATTATGTTAATATTTATTTACAAAAAATAAACTAATTAAATTTAATAAATAAAAATATTAGATTTTTTATGTTTTTGAATTTTATTATGAAAATAAATATTAATTTGTTAGTGAAAATAATAATTATAAAAAATAATTAAATGAAGGAAATAAAAAAAGAAAAGAAAAGAAGTAAACTTGAAGGGGGGTGTTGGGCCAATTTTGGTGGTGCATCCTGCAATTCTGAAGCCCATTAACAATTTCAGCCCTGTTGACTTTCCTGATCACCCATGCGTATGTTGACCAGGGAGCATGGTGGTCTTCCACTCATGACCATTAGATCTATGCTTGGAGACATCTGGCGCACTGAGGTTTGAGGTGTATGGTGGACCTCACTTTGAAACTTGCACGTGAATACCTGTGAAATAAAAATAACAAGGTTTTGGGGGGACCTGGGATTCGAACCCAGGTCCCAATGCTTCCAGGCTAGTGTCCCTGCCACTACACCATCATGCTTCAATTGATATTATAATGATAAGCAATTAATATATATGAAAACAATCACAATGCAGTAAATAAAAATTAAAACGCGCGCTTTTTTCAAATTGGCCAACCAGATATTAACACATCATCATCTTCAACCTTTATCCTGTGTAAATAACATCAAATAGCGGGGGTTTTTAACCCCCACTACTTCCTGCAAGGAAAAATAGCGATTAGGCACACAGCAATCATAAATGTTTCGCGAGGTGTGGGTTGTGTTCGTCTTGGCCTCACGATTTCAACCCTGTATCTCATTAGTCCCAATTTTTCCTGGTTTAGAAAGCCCTAATTTAAAGCTTGAAAACCCTAGAGATTCAGTCATGGCATCTTTCGATTCAGGGGACCATAGTTCAATTCAACCATTCCATTAGCTTTGTATGATCTCTAACAACACAAATCAATCCCAAAAACATGTTAAATGCATATGAATTAAGAGTTACGATTTGGAATCAAAAGTGCAAACCGTGAAACTGTATTCATTGATTCCTTGAGCTTTGGTGCGTGAATTCGATTGCAAATCGTTCCTGGAACCTCCTGCAATGTATTTGAATGGTCAAAACACCTTGAATTAGCCTAGGATGTAAGAACAGATTTTCAGTTTTCTTGAAAATTCTGGAATTTGCTATGGCCGTTTTTGCAGCTTTCTCACGTGTTCTAGGTCATGGTTTACTTGCATACATATAGGAGAAACAAATTAGGTCAAAGTTTTGGATCCAATCCATGTGCATTGAAGATTAAATTCTTGATTAGAAATCAAATATTCTTGATTTTCCATGATTGAACAATGTTGCCAAAATTGGATTTTTTATATCTTTTTGATTGTGCACGAATTGGTCAGCATATCTTGGTCATATTTGGTTCACAAATTGATTTAAAAATCAAATCTTGTGTTTTTTGTTGATTTAAATTGATTAAATGAATTAATATATATTAAAAATCCAATTAATCAATAAAAATAAGAAAATAAATCCAATTCATCTTGGTGGGTCTTGCATAAGTCATGGGTGAAGTTTCAAGAAGAGATTTGAGGCCCATTAGCAAAAAGAAGGTGTTTTGATCAAAGTTAACTTTTGCAAATTCATGAAAATTTCCCAACTTCTCCAATGCACAACTTGCTCAATTTTGATCATATGACCATGTTCTTTGACATTTTGGAAAGCTCTTGAAGTCCTCTAACCAATGCCTTTGGTCCCATGTCATTTGGATTTACCAATCTCAAGTTATGGCCTTTGACTCAAAGTGTACTTTTGTTGACTTTTGAAATTGACCTATAATGTAAAAATTGGTAACTTCTTGTGAGAGAATTTCTTGATCTTGGAGTGTGAATATGGATTGTAGGAAATTGCATCCTCTTCAAAATGAGATTTGGATGGGGTTTTTCTGATAAACCATGAAAAAGTTATGCCCTTGTCAAAGTACAATTGACTTTTCTACTGTCCAAAAATAGTAACTTTTGCATCTTGATGATTTTTGAGCTATTCTGGTGGAATCATGATCAAGACTTGATCAAATGATGATTGTGAACTCAAAATAAGATGTTGACCAAAAATTCTGACTTTTGACTGCAAAATGACCATTTTGCCCTTGTAGTTGATTGTGGATCAAATGGAGCTTTTGACTGTGCAAATTGGCAATGTGAGTCTTGAAACTTGGCATGTAGGTGCTTGAGAATGTATATAGGCCTGTGAGACTTGATTGAACCATTGAGAACCCCAAATTCCTTGAAAGAACCAAAACCCTAATTTCAGGTGTCTTAGGAGGTGGTCTGACTGTACAACCCTTGGGCAATCTTGAGCAATTTGAAGATCATTCTTGACAAATCTTGAGGAATATGGGAGGGCTAATTTTGGGGTACAACAGTTGCCCCTGTTCAATATTCTTACACCTGAGGAGGTAGATTGGCTTACGTGCCTTTCGTGATCCGAAGGTGGAAGATGATTGAACACTAGAGTGCCCAGAAATTTGCACTCACATGGTGTAGTATCAGCATGGTGATGTCGGGAATGGGCTTACAGATGCCATTTGGAGAGATGATGGATAGGAGGATGGGCTTATAGATGCCATCTGGAGATTGTTGGTAGGTAGTTTTGTCTTTGTTGACGGGTTGTCTTCATTTACGGGTTGTCTTCATTGACGGGTTGTCTTCATTGACAGGTTGTCTTCATTGACGGGTTGTCTTCATTGACGGGTTGTCTCTATTGACAGGTTGTCTTCATTGACGGGTTGTCTTCATTGACGGGTTGTCTCTATTGACAGGTTTGCATCAGAAAAATCTTTAGGAATCGACTTAGCTGATTTTGTCTCCATTGACTGTGTTCGGATCAGAAAAATCTTTGGGAATCAATTTAACTGGTTTTGTCTCCTTTGACTGAATTAGCATCAGAAAAATCTTTAGGAATCGATTTAAATTATTTTGTCTCCATCGACTGGCTTTGCCTCAGAAAAATCTTTAGGAATCGATTTAACTGATTTTGTCTCCATTGACCGGCTTTGCCTCAGAAAAATCTTTAGGAATCGATTTAACTGGTTTTGTCTCCATTGACTGACTTCGCTTCAGAAAAATCTTTAGGAATCGATTTAACTGATTTTGTCTCCATCAACTGGCTTTGCCTCAGAAAAATCTTTAGGAATCGATTTAACTGATTTTGTCTCCATTGACATAATTGAGAATTTAACTGCATCTTTCCTGAAAGGTAAAGGTCAGTCATATGCAATGCATGATATGGATCAAGCAATGATGTTCTCAACATAAATGAGATTGTATGATATGATGCGTATATGCATGTATCATGATGTATGAAAATGTGATGTTTTAGCTGGGGAAAATAAATCCCGGATAGCTGCTGTAGAATGATGTTGAATTCTTCGTTTCCGCTGGGGATGATGAACGAAGATGATAAACTTGCAATAGAGGATGACTCCGTTGGGAATAAACTGGTGAAGAGATTACTCTACGGGGAATTACCCTGTGGGGAAGAGACGTTTTGCTGAGATTTTAACGATAACTCCGCTGGGGATTCCGTTGATAAGCTCTATTGGGGATTTTGATGATGAACTCCGTTGGGGATAGAAAGAACTTCGCTGAGAATAACCCAGTTAGACTCTTGTAGGGATAACCTTCTGAATATGGCTGGGGAGATGCATTTGTATTCTGCAGGGGACAAGCTTCCAGAATCTACTGGGGAAGATAATTCAACTCTGGCGGGGAAGTTTTTTTTTTTTTTTAGACTGCGCTGGGAAATGGCTCCACTGGGGGTATCTTGTATTCCGCCAGGGAACATTCTTATATTCTGTCGAGGAATATTAAGACTATCGGGGATTCTCTTTATGCTTGCTGGGGAATATCTGTATACTCCGCTGGGGGATATTAAGACCTACTGGGGATACCCAACTTTTTCGGGACTGATGGTGGACTAACTCTGCTTGGGGAAGAGTATTTGCTGAATCCTTCGTAGTTGCAAGTCTCAGTGGGGAGAGCTACCATTACTGTCTTACTCTTGGGGAGTGAAGGTATCTTGGTCATATTCTTCGACTGAACCTACCTTGGTACCTTGGTGGACAGAGCAACTAGATCGCTTAGACAATTCTTATTGCCCCTACTTCCGATGTCACCCGTAATTAGTCCTTTGTTTCGCATGTAAATATTTATAAGCAGCAATTAATGTCAAATGCATATATCAAAAATGAACATTGGACGTTCTTTGCAAAACAAAACAGATAAAGGAAAAACAATTTGCAATTTGTCTGAAAAATGAACTTGTATTGATTTTTGAAGTTTGCCTGTAAATAGGCGCTTTTGTACAAGAGGCTGACGTCCTAGTAAGAGAACGCCACCGAACAAATAGAATTTATACAAAAAGAAAACAAAACAGCTGTGTGAATAACCCCACTGGGTTCCAACTCTGCTATCGCCTTTATATCTTCGAGCATCTCATCACTTTGCTGCTTAGTTGAATATGAGTCTGATTGATTGGTGTCGTCCGAGCCTGATAGTTGATGCCGAAGTCCGGATGCGAGGTGATCCAATGAGACATAGTATTACGCTTATCCATAAATTTTGCCTGGACTTCCCTTTCAGGTTTTTAGTCCACCGGGATACCCATTTTTGCCCAAGCCGCCTTTTCAGGTTTTCGACTTGCCGGGTGTACAATTTTTTTTTATTTCATCCCTTATTTTTGCCCGAACCCTTTTGGTTCGCCGGGAAGCCCTTATTTTTGCCTAGGCCAGTCGACCTAGCGGGTCTTTAATCATGCGTAGTATCTTTTTACTATGTCTGCATTAACGGGGTGAGGAAGGTCGTCACCATCCATGGTGGTTAGAATCATCGCTCCTCCTGAGAAGATGTTCTTAACCACAAATGGCCCTTCGTACGTAGGGGTCCATTTTCCCCTGGGATCACTTTGAGGTAGAATGATACGCTTGATTACCAGGTCCCCGACTTGATACTCTTGTCGTCTGACTTTCTTGTTAAATGCCTTGATCATTCGTTTTTGGTACGTCTGACCATGACAAATAGCAGTGAGTCTCTTTTCGTCGATTAGGTTTAGTTGATCAAGCCGGGTCTGGATCCAGTCGTCTTCACTTAAACCTGCACCCTTCATGATTCAGAGAGAGGGTATCTGAACTTCAATGGGCAGGACTGCCTCCATGCCGTATACCAAGGAGTAGGGTGTTGCCCCTGTTGACGTCCGTGCTGAGGTACGGTACCCATGAAGAGCAAATGGTAACATCTCGTGCCAATCTTTGTAGGCCACTGTCATCTTCTGCACAATCTTCTTAATATTCTTATTAGCCGCTTCTACAGCCCCATTCATCTTCGGCCGGTAGGGAGAAGAGTTGTGGTGCTGTATCTTGAATTGCTCGCAGAGTTCAGTGATCATCTTGTTGTTAAGATTGGTACCATTATCCGTAATGATCCTCTCTGGTACACCGTATCGACAGATCAGGTTATGCCGAATGAACCGTGCCACGACGTTCTTAGTTACGGTGGCAAAGGAAGCTGCTTCAACCCACTTCGTAAAGTAATCAATCGCTACCATGATAAACTGATGCCCGTTGGATGCCGTAGGTCTGATCTCGCCGATCATATCAATGCCCCACATTGCAAAAGGCCAAGGTGCGTCAAGACGTTCAAAGGAACTGGAGGAATGTGCACCTTATCAGCATAGATCTGGCACTTGTGACATGTCTGGGAATGCTGATAACAGTCAGCTTCCATTGTTGACCAGTAATATCCTGCCCGAAGGATTTTCTTTGCCATGGTATGTCCACTGGAATAAGTTCCGAAGGTACCTTCATGCAGCTTTGCCATGATCCTTTCTGCTTTAGTTTTATCCACACAACGCAGTAAAGTTGAATCGTGGTTACATTTGTAAAGAATGCCATTGCTGATGAAGAACTTCGCAGCGAACCTTCTCAGAAACTTCTTGTCATTAACAGATGCACCCTCGGGGTATTCTTGAGCTTCAAGGTACCTCTTTACTTCATGATACTAAGGCTTTTCTGTTACCTCTTCGGTCTCAAGGTCACAACAATATGCAGGTTCATCCACTTTCCAAATAATGATCCGGGGAGCCTCGTTGTCCCACTTGACTTTGAACATAGAAGACATCGTAGCTAACGCGTCCGCTAACTGATTTTCCTCTCTTGGGAAATGTTCAAAGGTTATCTCCTCGAAATGGGGAAGCAACGTCAAGACATACTCCTTGTAAGGAATAAGATTTGGGTGTTTCGTATCCCACTCTCCTTTGATCTGACTGATCACGAGAGCAGAATCTCCGAAGACACTCAGAAACTTGATCCTTAGGTCAATTGCAGCTCGAAGACCCATGATGCATGCTTCATACTCCGCCATGTTGTTGGTGCAGTTGAAACATAGTCGGGTGGTGAGCGGAGTATGTGAGCCTTTAGGAGATATGATCACAGCGCCAATACCATTACCCAAAGCGCTTGAGGCTCCGTTAAAGTGCATAGACCATCGAGATCCTTCCTCAGGTCCTTCATCCGGTCCAGGTATCTCGCAATCAGTTACTACCATGATATTCTCGTTTGGAAATTCAAAGTTCATCGACTAGTAATCATCCACTGCCTGATGTGCCAAATGGTCCGCCAACACACTTCCCTTGATTGCTTTTTGAGTCGTGTACTGGATGTCATATTCAATCAAGATCATCTGCCATCTTGCTATTCTTCTGGACAAGGCAGGCTTTTCGAAGATATACTTGATTGCATCCATTTTTGAAATTAATAGAGTAGTGTGAGTCAACATATACTGTCTTAGCCGGCGAGCAGCCCATACCAAAGCGCAACAAGTTTTCTCGAGCAGTGAGTATCGGGTCTCACAGTCGGTAAAATTTTTGCTAAGGTAATAAATGGCGTGTTCTTTTCGGCCAGACTCGTCATGCTGACCCAACACACATCCCATTGAGTTGTCCAGTACTGTCAAGTATAAGATTAGAGGTCTCCCTTCAACCGGTGGCATAAGAATGGGTGGCTCTTGGAGATACTCTTTGATTCTTTCGAAAGCGGCCTGACATTCATCGTTCTAACGTACTACTTGATCTTTCTTCAGTAGCTTGAAGATTGGTTCACAAGTAGCAGTTGGATGTGAGATGAGTCGGGCAATGTAGTTCAGCCGTCCTAGAAAGCCTCTGACTTCTTTTTCTGTCTTGGGAACTGGAATCTCTTGTATGGCTTTCACTTTGGCAGGATCCACTTGAATACCTTTGTCGCTTACGACGAAACGTAGTAGCTTTCCAGATCTCACCCCGAAGGTGCACTTGTTCGGGTTTAACCTCAATTTGTACAACTTCAACCGGTCAAACAGCTTCTGTAGATGGTCAAGGTGTTCCTCCTCAGTTTGGGACCTTGCAATCATGTCGTCGACGTATACTTCAATCTCACGATGGATCATATCATGAAACAGAGCAACCATGACACGCTGATACGTTGCCCCAACATTTTTCAACCCAAAAGGCATGACCTTGTAGCAAAAGGTACCCCACTGAGTAAAAAAAGTGGTATTCTCCATGTCTTCGGGAGCCATCTTTATCTGATTGTAACCAGAGAAACCGTCCATGAAGGAGAATACCTTATGCTGAGCAGTGTTGTCAACCAGAACGTCGATGTGAGGTAGAGGGAAATCATCCTTAGGGCTCGCCCTGTTCAAATCCCTGTAGTCAACACACATTCGGACCTTACCATATTTCTTCGGCACTGGAACCACATTGGCAACCCACTGAGGGTAAGAAGTCACTGCTAGAAAACCGGCGTCAAATTGTTTCATAACTTCGGCTTTGATTTTCTTGGACATCTCTGGGTGCATACAACATACCTTTTGTTTTACCGGAGGGCATTCTTCCTTGGTAGGCAGATGATGAACCATAATGTCGGTATCCAACCCAGGCATATCTTCGTAAGACCAGGAAAATATTTCCATGTAGTCGTGCAGCATCTGAATCAGCCGTTGTTTCACACTGAGCTCCAGATTTGCATCGATCTTGACTTCCTTCCTGTCTGTCTCAGTACCCAGATTTACCATTTCCACTGGCTCTTCATGTGGCTGAATGACCCTCTCTTCCTGAAGTAGCAGTCTTGCAAGCTCACCAGGAACTTCGCAATCATCTTCACCTTCGTCTTCGGCTAAGTTGATCAGATTTTCGAAGTCATAACTGGCAGTAGCAGAGTCGTTACCAGTGAGATCCAGAGTGGATTGGGACCTGTATATGTGAGTGTGTGTAAATAGCTGTTTTGCAATATATAATAAAGAAAGACAAGGAGCGCAAGATTTGAAATGCGAAAAACGTCCAATGCTTTTATTAATGATATATGAAGATGACACACAAAAGCCCTCACAAATGAAGCCACGGTGCCCCGGGTAAGACACCGGGCCATAAAGTTTCACAATATTGTCTGTTATAAATTCAAAACAAAAGAGTTCATTACCTAGTGACAAAAGTAATAGGGACGAAGTCTTTGGCCGTCCAATTGTTTGGTCCACCGTTGGTCGTAGGGTAGATCCAGCTGTTGAATTCAGATTCCTCCATGTCATCTTCGATGGCATTGACTCCCGAGTTGCTGATGAACACATGAGGTCTTCCAATCCTTGCACTACGAACAACCCTTTGAGCTTCTGCAATGAAACCCAAACCAAACTTGTCAGTCTTCTGAGTGAAATCAGGAAGTCGGCCCCAATTTGCATACTCACCCTTCTCGATAACAGCCCGGGCATCCTTTAAGGAAGCCATCTTCAAAGGAGAATCTTCAATCACAGCCTCAGCTGATGCCAGTGTCTGGGGAACTTCTTCGAAGTGTTGAAATGGGGTCTCAATGAACTCCCCATCCATCTCTATGTACCGGAACGAGTTGAGGTGGCTGACCATGTACTCTTCCTCCCCCTGTACTATCATAATCTTCCCCTTGACCGGGTACTTCAGCTTTTGATGGATTGTTGAGGTCACAACTCCAACTTTATGGATCCATGGATGACCCATCAAACAAGAATAGGATGGCCGAATATCCATCACGTAGAATGTAGAATCGAAGACTTGCGAGCCAACTCTAATTGGAATATCGACTTCACCATGCACCATCCTTTTAGACCCATCAAAGGCCCGGACAACAATGTTACTTGGCTTGAGTTCTAAACTTCGTAATCCAACCTGTCTAGAGCTTTCTTGGGCAAGACGTTTAACGAGGAACCAGTGTCAACCAACACGTGTGCAAGAGTAGTGCCCCTGCATTCAATGGAGACATGCAGGGCATCGTTATGGTTCTTCCCTTTAGCCGTCAGATCAGCGTCGGAGAAACCCAAACCATTATCAGCAGTTAAATTGGCCACACAATCGGTAAACTGATCAGCTGATGTCTCTTGTGGCACGTGGGCCATCTTCAGGAAGGTAATCAGAGCCTTGACATGGGCCTCTGAACACAACAACAGTGATAACATAGAAATCTTGGAGGGGGTTTGCCCCAGCTGCTCAACTACATTATAATCACTCTTCTTGATGATCTTCAGAATCTCTTCCATCTCCTGTTTGGAAGCTTCAACATTGATGGTCTTTGGTACCTCCGTCTGGGCAGGCATACCAGTGGCTATCCCTTTTCCCCGAGCATCAGATGACTCGGCGACAGGGGTAGAACAAAGAACTTGATCAGGAATGGCATTAGGCACACTTGCAGTTGTGATGACAATAGGTCTCTGGATAGTTGGTGGCGCAATATCTGGTGAGAAAAGTTTACCACTGCGGGTGACTTTAGCAGGCCCAGTGATGTTGCCGACATCGGTATAAGTATCAAACTCTTGCTTAACTCCAAGCACATAAACATCTGCCCCATTGTGCCAAGGGATAGCTTTGTCAATGGTGTAGGGAATAGGCCCCGGAACAGTGATGATTATGGGTGCACTCTTCTGAACAGGCATAATTTTGATAGGCTTCCTCGAGGGAGCCTTGGGAGAATGGTTGAAAATGGTAACAATGGACACTTCTTCTGTAGGGGTAGCAGGGACAGCAATCTTCTCGAACAAGATTTCCTTATTATCCATCAGGTTTTGGATGCCTGACTTCAAGGATGGGCAACCAGTAGGTGAAACAGAACACAGATGGCAACCCTCACTATATCCCGGAAATAAACCGGCTAGCAACAGGTTCCTCTTGACAGTCAACAGCGGGGTAACAATATCATCCACAGAGGCTACAAACAAGTCCTCCTCTACAGCATTTACTCCATGTTTGGGCATGGGAGCAGTCACAACATTAGGCCTCTCGGGCGCCTCGAACTCAATCTCCTTTGCATCGATTAGGTCCTGAACCTTATTCTTCAAAGTCCAGCAATCATCCGTATTATTCCCCAGGCTCTCAGAATGATAAGCGCAGCGGGCGTTGGGGTTATACTTTGACGATGTAGTATTCAGATTCTTTGGGGCTTCCCTTAGAGTCACCAAATTGGTCTTCAGCAACTGTGGCAATATCTGGGATAAGGTCATGCTGAGTCGAGTGAACTGCCTTCGAGGTCTCTCACCCCTTTGTTGGTTGTGATGCTGAGGAGCACCAGCAGGTTTTGAAATAACCACCGCATTGACAGCTTGGCGGTGATCAGATCTATTTGGTCTCCTTGAACCATAGACAACACTGGATTCTTTCTTGAACGGCTTCTTCTTGGTGCTCGATGAGGCACCCTTCTGTATCTTCCCTGCCTTGATACCAGCCTCGATCCTCTCACCAGTCAAGATAAGGTATGTAAACCTGGCTAAAGAGTTTCCAATCAAATGGTTAAAGAACGTACCAGACAAGATCCCCAGAAACATATCAACAAGTTCACGATCAGTTAGAGGTGGCTGCACCCTTCTAGCAAGGTCTCTCCACTTTTGAGCATACTCTTTAAATCCATCACCCATCCCTATTGACATACCCTAGAGTTGGGTACGCGTAGGAGCAAGGTCGGAATTATATTGATACTGCTTATAGAACGCAGTAGCCAAATCTTCCCAGTTACGGATACTGGCTCCATCCAGCTGATAGAACCACTCCAGCTGAGTCCCTGAAAGATTGTCCTGAAAGAAATGGATCCACAAATTCTTGTCAGCAGTGTAAGGTTGGATCTTCCTTACATATGACCGGAGGTGTAGTTTTGGGCAGGAGGCTCCGTCATATTTGGCAAAGGAAGGTGCCTTAAACTTATGGGGAATCACCACCCCAGAGGATAAACCTAGGTCTCCGAAGTCCAACCCGGGAACATTCTGTATCTCCATGGCGCTCAAGCGGTCTTCTAGCTGTTTGTACCTATCCTCAGCAGGAGGGTACTGCTCTTCATCATAATCCGTCTCGTTGTCGGAGACTACGGGACTAGGAACCCTTCTCTCTTGTGGTTTGTCTTTCCCTACAGATGAGGTAGTCAAATCAACCTCATTCTGCAGTCCATTCCCAAATCTACGTCCAGTGTTGAACAAGACGGTCTTCTTCTTCTTCTTCTTCCTCTCTTTCAGAATCAGAGTCTTCAAATCCTGTTGACCCTGGGCTAGGCTCATAACCAACTCTTGGAACTGGGTATTCTGGGCCTGGAGGGCCTTGATAGCTTGCTCAGTGGAAGGTTCAGTAGACATGATGATTGCTGAAATAAACAGCGAAGAAGATAAGTGACCTGTAAAAAAGGTACCTGTTTATGCATATGATGAAATGAAATGCGTATGATTTATGTTTTCAAAGACAATCAGGATTCAACTTTGTAGACAAAAAGGGAAACACACTTTATTAGATTTAACTTCGGAATTTAAATTGTTCAACAAATTGCCCTTAGGCTTTACAAGAATGGAAATACTGAAAAGTAGATAAAACTGTAAAAGAAATCATCAATAGATCCATCAATGTTCCCATGGCCTCTTCTTCTCAGTGCGGATATAATCATTCAGGATCCGTTCGTTCTCCAATTGCTTAGTCAGCTTCTGGATCTTCTGTTCTTGTTCATTGAACCTTTCCCGATAAGAATCCCGTTCTTCCTGCAGTTGCGCCCAAGACCTCTTCAGTGTGCCAACATCAGTGGGCGTATGAGGATGGAGAATAGTTGGAGGAACCCCGTCTTTATCAGCAACTTCAAGAGTAATAGGCCTGACAGCTTCGTATGGCATACCTAACTTCTGGGCACGGATGCAGACCCATCTGAAATATGACTCCATAGGCAGAGAAGTTTTTGGTCCCAACTCATATGGGTCAACTTTGTGAACTCTATCCCAAGCCCTGATGAATCAAAGACGATATGAGGTATCAACATCTCATGAGGCCCTTCTCTTATGGCTCTTCCAAACTGACAGAGAGCTAAGCATGTGTTATAATAGATGCCTCCATGGGTTCCGATCAATGGAACATTAAGATACTCTCCACAATGATCAATGACGGCCACCTCATCTAAGCCTCTGAGAGTCCAAATAATGTCTTTATCAGTAAGAGACATTATCCTATGAGCCCAGCCCCTTCCTTCTTTGTTCTTCAGTGCGAACTTAGGGAGGTGCGAAATAAACCACCTCGCCAATAAAGGAGCACAACACATCAAAGTTCCCCATCTTTGGGCAGTACGAGTATAGAGTTGGTAAAGGATATCACCCAAGAGAGTGGGTACAGGATTCTGAGAAATGAAGATCCTTATGGAATTAACATCAACAATGGTGTCAGGATTTGGAAACAATACTAGACCATAGATTAAGAGAGCCAGAGTGTCCTCGTACGCCCTGAAGTCTAAGTCATTCCAGAAACTATTAGCTTTGCCAACCAGAAACTTAGCCAAAAAGCCCTTAACTCCACTTCTAGTTTCCCAGTTAGCCATTACCTCCTCTTTGGTCAAGTGAAGGGCTGCAGCAATCTCTTCAGGCCTGAGAGTCTTTTCCCAACCAGTAAAGGGAGTCTGCTCCAAAACAGGGATACCAAGCAACTCAGAGAATTCTTCCAGGGTAGGTACCAGCTGGAAGTCTTGAAAGGTGAAGCAATGGTATAGCGGATCATAAAACTAGACTAGGACACTCATCAATTGTTGGTCCCACTTTGAGGTGACTAAACCGAGAAGAGAACCATGCCTCGTGATGAAGGAAGTAGTGTTTGGAATCCTGTCAACCAATTCTTTAAGCAAAGTAGGTGGTTGAACAAAGTTGAGCCGGATAGTATTCCTACGCATGGGCATCATGATGTCCTACAAAACAGAGAAAAGATGAAACCTTCTTGTCTTTGAAATGGGTTAGTCCTTATGCAGGATGTATGCAATGTTATGATGTTATGATGTCATGGTAAAGGCACACCACAAGTATTCACAAAAGGAAAACATGGTAAAGGCACACAAGTCACACAAGAGTCCTTAGATTTCAGGCTGACATGAAGTTTAGGTACTACCCTCTTTCATCTTCAGTTGGTTAAGACCTATCCTAAAAATAGTAACCGGGTTCTAGAGGATCTCAATATCACTGACTACCCTCAATCGGTCATAATTCCAGTTTGGCAACCTTTTCTTGTGGCCGGAACCATCGCGAGAGTTTAGTCTCAATGAGTGTAGCATACTGCTACTGTTCTATGGCCAAGTTGGTCAATTTAATGTTCTAAGGTCAGTTGGTGCTTAATGACTCCTCAGAAGACCCATATTCTCCTCGTTCCAACACAAGGGATATCGGTACAGACTAAGGTGTCACACCAACGTAGCTACTACTTCATCCGTGTCGGTCTACGCCAGACAGATCCCTCACAGTTTATTGCTACTTACCTAAAAAAGGGTATCCCAGATCCGGGTTAGGATCTATGAAACTCCGATACAAGCCCACAAAATTTAAAGCATACAGAACAATACGATTGAAAACATGGTGATCTAATCCTAAGGTACACCTCACTTATATGTTCCCCAGCAGAGTCGCCAATTCTGTGATCGGTGGAAATAGAACTGACTGTTTTGGAATGTTGGTTCGCGTTTGCGTTTCGCAAAATGTCGCGGTAAGCAAGAGTCGCCACCGTCTTTTATTTTCTCCAACAAGGAAAGGACAAAAGCACAACAAAATTCCTTTTCGAGATATTTCTCGGGTTCGGGAGGTAGATTATAGAAAGGGAAGGTGTTAGCACCCTTTCTATCCGTGGTTATCCACGGGCTCTTAGGTACTTGCTCACTATGTTTTCAAAAAGTTTTTTTCTTTTCTTGTGTTTGTGGGTTTTGAAAAAAAGTTTTGTTTGAAAACTTCGATTTAACTCTTATAACTGTCCTCAAGAGTGTATGAAGTGTTGTTTGAAAACTTTTGTTTGAAAAGTGTAAGTGCGAAAAGTATTTTTGTTTTGAAAGAGCAAGTACCTGAGAACCTCTACCTACTCAAAAGAAATTAAGCTGTGTAAATGTCCTTTAGACAGTACTATCCCACTATTGAGAAGTAGGTAGCACCGTCGTTGGAGTTTTCGGGTCAATTTGATTAAAGGGACATGTGGTCACTAAAGAAATGGTAGGACGCCTTACCGGTAACCCTAATGTCTCAGATCATTTTTTTTTATCGAGGCAACCGTTTCGAGGCAACTTTGATCTTCCAGGCCAGCGTCCCTGCCACTACACCATCATGCTTCAATTGATATTATAATGATAAGCAATTAATATATATGAAAACAATCACAATGCAGTAAATAAAAATTAAAACGCGCGCTTTTTTCAAATTGGCCAACCAGATATCAACACATCATCGTCTTCAACCTTTATCCTGTGTAAATAACATCAAATAGCGGGCGTTTTTAACCCCCACTATTTCCTGCAAGGACAACTAGCGATTAGGCACACAACAATCATAAATGTTTCGCGAGGTGTGGGTTGTGTTCGTCTTGGCCTCACGATTTCAACCCTGTATCTCATTAGTCCCAATTTTTCCTAGTTTAGAAAGCCCTAATTTAAAGCTTGAAAACCCTAGAGATTCAGTCATGGCATCTTTCGATTCAGGGGACCATAGTTCAATTCAACCATTCCATTAGCTTTGTATGATCTCTAACAACACAAATCAATCCCAAAAACATGTTAAATGCATATGAATTAAGAGTTACGATTTGGAATCAAAAGTGCAAACCGTGAAATTGTATTCAGTGATTCCTTGAGCTTTGGTGCGTGAATTCGATTGCAAATCGTTCCCGGAACCTCCTGCAATGTATTTGAATGGTCAAAACACCTTGAATTAGCCTAGGATGTAAGAACATATTTTCAGTTTTCTTGAAAATTCTGGAATTTGCTATGGCCGTTTCTGCAGCTTTCTCACGTGTTCTAGGTCATGGTTTACTTGCATACATATAGGAGAAACAAATTAGTTCAAAGTTTTGGATCCAATCCATGTGCATTGAAGATTAAATTCTTGATTAGAAATCAAATATTCTTGATTTTCCATTATTGAACAATGTTGCCAAAATTGGATTTTTTGTATCTTTTTGATTGTGCACGAATTGGTCAGCATATCTTGGTCATATTTGGTTCACAAATTGATTTAAAAATCAAATATTGTATTTTTTTTATGATTTAAATTGATTAAATGAATTAATATATATTAAAAATCCAATTAATCAATAAAAATAAGAAAATAAATCCAATTCATCTTGGTGGGTCGTGCATAAGTCATGGGTGAAGTTTCAAGAAGAGATTTGAGGCCCATTAGCAAAAAGAAGGTGTTTTGAGCAAAGTTGACTTTTGCAAATTCATGAAAATTTGCCAACTTCTCCAATGCACAACTTGCTCAATTTTGATCATATGACCATGTTCTTGGACATTTTGAAAAGCTATTGAAGTCCTCTAACCAATGCCTTTGGTCCCATGTCATTTGGATTTACCAATCTCATGTTATGGCCTTTGACTCAAAGTGTACTTTTGTTGACTTTTGAAATTGACCTATAATGTAAAAATTGGTAACTTCTTGTGAGAGAATTTCTTGATATTGGAGTGTGAATATGGATTGTAGGAAATTGTATCCTCTTCAAAATGAGCTTTGGATGGGGTTTTTCTGATAAACCATGAAAAAGTTATGCCCTTGTCAAAGTACAGTTGACTTTTCTGCTGTCCAAAAATAGTAACTTTTGTATCTTGATGATTTTTGAGCTATTCTGGTGGAATCATGATCAAGAATTGATCAAATGATGATTGTGAACTCAAAATAAGATGTTGACCAAAAATTCTGACTTTTGACTGCAAAATGACCATTTTGCCCTTGCAGATGACTGTGGATCAAATGGAGCTTTTGACTGTGCAAATTGGCACTGTGAGTCTTGAAACTTGGCATGTAGGTGCTTGAGAATGTATATAGGCCTATGAGACTTGATTGAACCATTGAGAACCCCAAATTCCTTGAAATAACCAAAACCCTAATTTCAGCTGTCTTAGGAGGTGGTCTGACTGTACAACCCTTGGGCAATCTTGAGCAATTTGAAGATCATTCTTGACAAATCTTGAGGAATATGGGAGGGCAAATTTTAGGGTACAACAGTGATCAAAAAGGGAACACAGTTTGAAAGCTCGGCCGTGGTAGAATTCTGCAGTGATTTAGGTATCCAGAAAAGGTTCACATCAGTGCAACATTCTCAAGCCAATGGTCAAGCCGAAGCGGCCAACAAGATCATTTTGATAGGAATCAAAAAGAAGCTTGATGACGCAAAGGGGCTATGGGAAGAATACTAACAGGAGATCCTTTGGTCATACCATACAACCCCCTATTCCACTATTCGAGAAACACCTTTCTGAATGGTGTACAAAGCAGACACCATGATACCGGTTGAGACCAATACCCCCACTTAGAGGAGGAATTAATTAGATGAAGAAGCCAACAAGAACGACTTGAACAATTTGGCCCATTTGGTGGATGAAATCCGAGAAATGGCACAGGTCAGAGAGTTTACAGTCAAGAGCAGATCAGCTAAGAAGCTCAGCTTGAAAGTCATGCAGAGAGGTTTTCAACTAGGAGATCTAGTCCTAAAAAAGATAATTGATCTGAAGAATAAAGGAAAGTTGTCTCTGAACTGGGAAGGCCCCTACCAGGTACTTCATAAACTGAACAATGGGGCTTATAAATTGTATCCAATCTCATGCTTTATTTTTAAAACTATGTAATAAGACCAGTGAATAAATGTACGGGATGCACTCTTTTCCATTGCAAGGGCAAAGGTTTTTAGTGAAGCACTAAAAAAAACAAATATCTATAATACCTCTCACAAACTAGGCTTGACCCTCGCTAAGGATCTAGACCTACTCGACTAACCTTACAATGGGGCTCTGTTCCAGCTAAAAGTCGAAGCACAATTTAAGCCTCTCTACTTGGTCACCCCTGCTAAGGCTCTGCGCCTATTCGATCAACCTCACAATGGGGCTCTGACCCAATAAAAAATTCGAAGCACACTTTAATCCTCACGACTCGGTTACCCTTGCCAAGGCTCTGCGCCTACTCTACCAACATTATAATAGGGCATTAACCCAAAAAAATGAAGCATACTTTAAGCCTCTCGAATTGGTGACCCTCGCTAAGGCTATGCGCCTACTCGGCCAACCTTATAATGCGGCTCTGACCCAATAAAAATAGAAGCACACTTTAAGCCTCTCAACTCGGTCACCCTTGCTAAGGCTCTGTTCCTACTCGACCAACCTTATAATGGGGCTCTGACCCATTAAAAAATTTGAAGCACACTTTAAGCCTCTCGACTCGGTCACCCTCGCCAAGGCTTTGCGCCTACTCAGCCAACCTTACAATGGGGCTCTGACCCAACAAAAAAGTCTAAGCCACTTTAATCCTCTCGACTCGGTCACCCTCGCTATAGTTCTGCGCCTACTCGTCCAACCTTACAATGGGGCTCTGACCCCACAAAAGTCAAAGCGCACTACACACCTCTAACAAACTCTGTTCGACAACTCCCCTCAGATGGGTCAAGTTCTTCAAACTAAATCCCCTCATCAGGGTCGAGTTATATAAAACTTATTCCCCTCATCAGGGTTGAATTTTGTCGAGTTCTATACTTACTTCCCTCATATGGGTCAAGTTCTTCAAAAAACTCCCCTCATTAGGGTCGAGTTCTATAAAACTTACTCCCCTCATCAGGTTCGAGTTCTGTCGAGTTCTATACTTGATCCCCTCATATGGGTCGAGTTCTTCAAATAATTCCCCTCGCCAGAGTCGAGTTGTGTAACAACTCCCTTCATCAGGGTCGAGTTCTATAAAATTACTCCCCCCACCTGGGTCAAGTTCCATGACCAGCTCCCCGTATCAGGGTCGAGTTCTATAAAATTACTCCCCCCACCCGGGTCAAGTTCCATGACCAGCTCCCCGTATCAGGGTCGAGTTCATAAAAATGGTAAAAATTTATCATGTTTAAAATGGTACCCACTAAACGACATATAAAGTGACTAAAAAAACTTGTAAAGATAATACCAGACACTACATGATCAGACACGCTCAACCCAATGGACTTTGTATTCGTGGGGCTTATACATATACCGAATTATCTTCAAAAAACAACACATACAATGCATTAAAATAAAAATGCAGATAAACAAAAGCTATTACCAAGAAATTCAGGGATTTGTTCAACGGTTAGAGACAATAAATCTTTGACCTTCATTATATGGAAGGAATCAAGAACGGTTAAAGCCTGGACTTCCAAGTCGCCCAACTTCTCAAATGTGAATCCAGATATGGGAGAAGGATCCCGGGATCAGTAGAAAGGAAAATGAGGCTTCCCGCCTAAAGAGTATAATACTTGGGGGCACCTCGTCCCACACATCACCTTCAGAAACCGATCCTTGAAACCTTTGTAGTTAGAGGTATACACCTGAAGGAAGCTTCTGTGAGGCGTAAAGAAATAAGGCTTGTATACCATTGAGGTTGAGGTTGTAAG
The DNA here is from genome assembly GCA_948472305.1 of Vicia faba. Classification (NCBI taxonomy): domain Eukaryota; kingdom Viridiplantae; phylum Streptophyta; class Magnoliopsida; order Fabales; family Fabaceae; genus Vicia; species Vicia faba. The sequence continues at coordinate 237,987,396 of OX451741.1, read as the reverse complement.
TGGATCAGCGGATTTTTCCTCCATGAAACCTGTGTCGAAGACATAACTATGGCACATTAGATTTGGCTATGTTAGTGAAAAGTGTCTTTTTGAACTGAGGAAAAAGAATCTTCTAGGTGGTGACAAAGTCGAAAAACTTGAATTTTGTGAACCTTGTGTGTTTGGTAAATCCTGTAGAGTGAAGGTTACCAAAGGAAAACAAAGAACACATGGATCCCTTGATTACATTCATGTTCATCTTTGGGGGCCTACAAGGAATCCTTCATACTAAGGTGCAAAGTATTTTCTATCCATAGTTAATGATCATTTCAGAAAGTTATGGGTATTCATCCAGAAGACTAAGGATGAAACTTTTAAGAATTTCAAAAGTTGGAAGACTCTGGTAAAAAATCAGACTGACAGAAAGGTCAAAAGGTTAAAGATCGACAATGGCCTTGAGTTCTACAATGAAGATTTTGAAAATTATTATGCTATGTATGGTATTACTAAACATAAGACTATAGCCGGTACTCCTCAGCAAAATGGTCTGGCTGAGAGATTCAATCGAATAATCATGGAAAGGGTATGACACGTATTGGTTAGTGTTGGATTGGAGAAGGCTTTTTGGGATGAGGCTTTGTGACTACATCATACCTGATAAATAGGTGTCCCTCAACTGCCTTGGGGATAAAGATGCCTAAAAAAGTTTGGTCGCGTCATCCGCCAGATCTCGACAAACTTAGAGTATCTGGTTATGTAGACAATGCTCATATGGGGTATCCCGACAGAGTAAAAGCCTATAGGTAGTGGTTTTGAGAACCATGTCACATAAGGTGTATCACAAGTCATGATGTAGTTTTTAATGAAGCAGAAAAGGTGTCCAAGAAAATCGATGATGTTGTTCGAAATGCAAAAATTTCTAAGGAAGAGCTGGAACGTGAAGATATTATTGTTGAGTAGGAGAATATTGATGCTAAATTGCATAAACCATATGAAGTCGAGAAAGAAGCACATGATGCTGAAGAAACTGGGGAAATTGTTGATGGCTACCTAATGGCAAGAGACAAGTCAAAAAGAGTCATCAATCCACCTCTGAGACTTGGTTATGCATATCTCATAACATTTGTAATAATCTCTGCTAATGAGGTACTTGATGAAGAACCTAGAGATTACAAGGAAGTTGTGATGAGTCAAAATAAGATTGAATGTCTAAAAGCCATGGATGATAAGTTGAAATCTCTTCATGAAAATCATGTTGGAAAAAAATTGGTTTATACCGTAACCCTTGGGTTTTGATGATAACAAAGTATTTAAAAAAAATTGGGTAGACTAATGTTTGTTCAAGTGTGAAAATACATAGATTAATATTCTGATTGAAATTCAGTTCTGATATTGCATTGAACATTTAAAGAAAAGCTCTAAAAGATGTAGATTCTGAAGATCAGACCATTAAGAATTAACTTTTGATCAAGCCAACTTCTGATTATCAGTACCTGAAGAATCTAGAGTATGATCATGTTAGCATATGAAGATCAAGTCAACCTTTGAAAACTCAGAGTCTAAAGGATCAGAAGCTAAGACTAGGACTCTGAAGGATCAAAACCTAAATCCATCCAAAGCTTAAGAATCAAGGAGTTTCTGACAAGTCACTACCAAACTATGAGATCAATTTGTCTTCTTTTGGTCAGGTGAAGACTTAGCAGAAAGTTGTAGAAGCCTGGAGAATTGGAAATGATAATTCCTTTTGTAGCAAAGGAGTTTCAAATGGCATTACAATGGAATTAACTATATCAGAAAGCTCTGTAATGGATCTGATATTGCTTCTCTAAAAGAATCTCTTATGCAAGAAGTATTCTCTAACGTCTCTTTGGTGGTTCTCTATAAAAGGAGATGAGTACTTAGAGAAACATACAACACTACACCTTGATAAACAAAGAGCACAAGTTAACTTAGAACTTATTACCAATTATACATTCTTAGAAGTTCTTAAGTCTTAGAGTTTTCTGTGTTGTATTTTGTTTACGCCTCTGATTGTATATCAAGTGTAAGTATCAAACTATAACTATCATTTATCTACTAGATAGATTGTAGAAAGTCTCTTACTTATGTGCTTGATCATTTGGAAGTCTCTTGCTTATGTACTTGAGCATTTGAAAGTCTCTTGCTTGTGTGCTTGAGCATTGAAGTCTCTTGACTGCGTGCTTAAGTGATTAGAAGTCTCTTGCTTGTGTGCTTGAGCATTGAAGTCTATTACTTATGTGTTTGGGCATTGAAAGACTCTTGCTTATCTGTCTGAGAAATTTGTAATCAGGTTTGGCTATAGTGTAAATATATTGGAAATGCAAGGGGACTGGACTACTCCTGATTTGTAGGAGGAACCATGATAATTGTTGTGTTTTTTCTTAATATCTTATTTATTTCTGATCAACTTTATTTCGCTACTATCATCATCAGACTCTGACTTAGATACTATTCTTATGATCAGAATCTATTAAGATATTTGTAAGAGAAATAGGAGAAAATTTAACACAATTCAAACCCGTTCTTGTGTTTTTCTCACCTTTAGTTGGCATCAGAGCACGGTCTGTTCTTAACACTTAAGAGTGTTACAGAAAAGATCCTGAGAGAAAAACTACATGTCTAAGGTGTAATCTCAAACCTCTAGCCATGATGATTGTGATGTGCCCTTTGCTTATAGTGCATATGAAAAGAATACCTATTTGTATAAACCTCTAACATTAAGTGGAAACTCTACTGAGTTTGAATGGTGGAAGATCAAAATGTACACTCACTTCATAGGTGTTGATAATGAGTGTGATACGGTGGCAGAACCGACTGTTATACTGGTTTGCGTTTTCTGTTTGCAAAATGTCGCAGTAAGCAAGAGTCGCCACCGACTTTTATTTCATCCAACAAAGGAAAAGGAAAAAGAATAGAAAAAACCTTTTTTCGAGAATGTTTCTAAGTACGGGGGGTAGATTTTAGAAAGGGAAGGTGTTAGCACCCTTTCTATCCATGGTTTTCCATGGGCTCTTAGGTACTTGCTCATTTTTAAATTGCTTGTGTGTGCTTTGTTTTGAAAAGTTTTGTTTTACTTCGTTTTAACCCTTGCTTCTATCCTCGACAGTGTTACGAAGTTGTTTTTGAAAACTGTTTGAAAAGTGTTGGTGTGAAAAAGTTTGTTTGTTTGAGCAAGTGCCTAGGAACTAATCTACCTACTCGAAAAAGATTGTTCGTTTTCCTTTAGACAGTGTTATCCTATTATTAAGGAATAGGTAACACCGTTGTTAGAGCTTTAAGGGACGTTTGAAGGGACGTTATGGTCATTGAAGGCAACATATAAGGATAACTTAGCATTTCGAAGGGATTGTCATCATATAGGCAACATCGAGGGACAAGATCATTTCTCGTAGGCAACTCGAGGGATGTTAAGGAACTATGATCTTTATTATGACTTTAGATTGAGGGTCTTTTTCTAATATATCCCTACGTTCGAGGGGCATGACCATTGTTTTCTGAGGCAACCAAGTGAGGCATACCCTAAGGGTGCAAGTGTGAAGCAGTGTTTGATTTCAATTATTTAATCTTTGCACAATTAAGGCAATCTACTGTTTTAATTTTATTTATCTTTTGCATGCAAGCCTATTATCGATACATATAGACAGTTCATAGTTGCGGAAATTAAAAGCGAAAAAGTAAATATACGCTATTACAAGGCTTCGGGGAGGGGGTTACATGACCAAAAACAAGGGATTAAACAGTAAATAATATGCGGTAAACCTAATTAAAAACTATTACGGACCCGAAGCAAATACAATAATTGGAAAGTAAAATATTGCGCGCGAGAATTAAGTACGAGAATCAAAGTTTAAATTCTAAAATCTAATCAATTAAAGAGAAAATATTTTTTTGTATTTTATTGTTGAGAAAATTAAATATTTGTGAATTAAACCTAATTTGTCTAATTAATTTTAATTATGAAAACAATCAAGTCAATATCATTAAATTAATTATTTTCCAAAAAAAGTAATTTTAATAAAAAACCTAATTCTACATTTTTGTGGTTTTCTTGATTTTATGATTAAATAAAAAAAGTAATGATTTTTGTGTTATTTTTGTAAAAGGAAATAATTAATCAAATAATTAAAATAAAGGAAATAAAATAAAAAAAGAAAAGAAATTGGGCATGTATTGTTGAGCAATTCAGGGGGTGTAGTACTGAATTTGTTAGGCCCATTCCTTGCTCAGCCCAGTCAACGTGCTAGATCCAGTGTGATGCTCTTTCTGACGGTCCATGGTATGACTTGAGCGTTGGATCTGGATTGATGATGAATCCAATGGCTGGATGGTTAGTTGTAAATATAATAACATAAATAAAATATAAAGAAAATAAAGTGGTCTTTCCCAAACGCGCGTGATTCAAATCACCCAATGGGATTCTTCCACCTAATTGTCTTCTTCCCCATAATTGTTGTTTTTTGCCACACTTTTACCTACAGTCGTTTCCATCACTAAAAGCTATAGTGAGGGATTTTGTTCATAGCCATAAACCTGTAAAATTCAAAAACGCAACACAAGCAGAATAAATTCAAACCAAAGACATGGATCAATTGCAAATCATCTTCTAAGCATGATAGTACCCCTGATTTTGTCCAATTTTGCTTCTATATGGAATTCCCAATTTGGGACCTCAAAACCCTAACAATGGCATCATGCCATTCCTGCACTTAAACTTCAATCAAACCAATCAAAAACATTGCAAATATGATAGCAAGCATGAATATATGATCAAAACATGTTTATGATGGATAAATTATTGAAAATGAATCTTGAAAAAAGATGCAAACCGTGGCAATGTGAGGCGTGATTTCTGAAGGTTTTAAGGCTTGAGGATGATTGGAATGGCTTCAGAAAATGTCCAGGAACGAATTGCTGGCCTTGGAATTGCTTGAATCAGTCTATGGAGGAATATGTGATCAACACTTTTTTTGACAAAAATTTGAAGTTGAATCCTTTGTTTTCACGACCAAGAACCCTTTTTTATGCTTTGGAAATATTGTGTATATATCATAGAATGATTTAGGTCAATAAAAACTGATCATATCTTTGCAAATTATGGAGATTTGATTTCATTCTTTGCCTTGTATGATTTGTTTCCAAAATAGACCAAATTAAGATCTTTTCTAATCAATTAGCTCTTGCACGAATTTTTTGATTTGCTAGCTATTCATGGACTCATAATATGCTCATAAAATCAAATCTTTGATTTTATTTGATTATTCTACTATTTAAATTGATTTATTTAGATTTAAATGGATAAAAAATCAAAATAAATAATAAAAATAATAAAATAATAGGTGGATAAGCTCAGGGATCGTGGGCCATCTTAGCAACAAGTTTCAAACAAGAAAACAAGGGCCCATTTGGAAAAAAGTCATTTTGATCAATGTTGACTTCATGCACATTTCAAAAAATTGGTCAATTTTGACAATACATATCTCCCTCAACTTTAAATCTAAGAGGGTGTTCTTGGACTTTCTAGAAAGCTTAGGATATCCCCTAAACAACCCTTTTTGTTTCATCTGAATTGGGTCTTCCATGTTCATGTAAGAAGCTTTGACCCAAAAAATGTTTTTGTTGACTTTTCAAAAGGACCTATAATGTAGAAACTCATATCTTTTGATGAGTGCGTATTTTGAACTTGGGGGATGAAGATTAATTGTAGGGAATTTTATCATCTTCAAAATGAGCCTTGGATGGAAAATTTCTGATGAAGTGTGAAAACGTTATGCTTGGTCAAAGTTTGGTTGACTTTTCCTAAGAAACCCTAATTTAACAACTTTTGGGTTTTGATGAATTTGGGGAATTCCTTGAGGAATTATGATTAACCCTTGATCAAATGATGGATATCTCTTCAAAATGTTGATGTTGACCAAAAATATTGAAGTTTGAATGTATGTGGGCCACAATTGACTTTTGACCTAGTACAGTTGATTTTCAGGCATCTGAGCAGTTGGCTGAGCAAACTTCTTGTGCAAGGAATGAAACTTGACATGGATGATATTGAGAACATATTGGGACCATGGAAAGCATTTGGGACCCTTGGACTTCAACCATCTTGATGAGTAGTGAAACCCTAGTTTGAAGCTTGTTGCCTTAGGAGGAGGATTTGTCTGGTCAATCCTTAGTCATCCTTGAGCAATTGAGGACCTCTAGAGGCATGTCTTGAGTGAAATGAGAGGGAAAATTTTGGGGTACAATAGCTGCCCATCTTCATTCTTCTTAAACCCGAGGATGTAGATTGGCTGCCTGCCTTTCGTAATCTGGAGGTGGAAGATGATTGAACACCAGAGTGCCCAGAAATTTGCACTCGTCTAAGTCGGTGTTGGACTATGTAGGTAGTATCAGGAATGGGCTTACAGATGCCATTTGGAGGAGATGACAAAAGGTTACCAGAGACAGGCTTAAAGATGCCATCCGGAAGATGTTGATTTCCCGAGATATTCCTTCGATGAGAATTCCTGTTCCTGTCATCGAGGAGGGATCTGCCGAGGAATGTTGGTCAATGTCCTAGGAGAAATAGAATTTTAGGAGCTTCAGTTGTCCGTTACTCTACTGGGGAATCATCTCTTAATCGAGGAGGTGAAAGTGAACTGCTATCTGGTTGTGCTCTAGGCTTTACAGTAATTTTCTGAGGATAATAAGATTAACTGTTATCTGGTTGTGCTCCAGGCTTCACGATGTCTTATACCACTATCTGGTCGATTCCAGGCTTCATAGTATTTTGGAGAAATCAAGATATTATCTAGTCGATTTCCAGGCTTTATAGCTTGAATCTGAGATATACCACTATCTGGTCGGGTCCATGCTTCATAGTCTCTTTTACTATTATTCGGTTGATTTCCAGGCTTCACAGTATGGTGGGGGAATTAAGTTGTTATCCGGTCGATTTCCGGGCTTCATAGCTTGAACAGGAATAGAAATCTTAGTATCGATTCGACTGAACCAGGGAAAACTTATGATAACTTCAACTGGGAGAGAAATCTTAGTATCGATTTGTTGATCCTGGGAGAGGTCTTAGATTAACGGCAGCGATTCGGATGACCCAGACGAAAGTATTAACATATTCAACTAGAATAGAAACCTTAGTGTCGGTATGACTGAACCAGAAAAAATGTTGGAATATCTTCAACTAGAATAGAAACCTTAGTGTCGGTTTGACTGAACCAGAGAGAACTCGTGAGAACTTGATTGCATCTTTCCCTGAAAGGTAAAAAGTTAGTCATATGTAATGTCATGATGTATGAAATGCATTGAGTAATGATGTTCTCAAAATAAATGAGATTGTGCTGTATAATGCGTATGCGCATGCCATGATGTATGGATATGCAATGTTCTTGTGATATTCTCTGGCTGGGGAGAATAAATTCTAGACTGCTGTTGGAGAGTATAAGGAGTTGAGTTCTTTGTTCCTGCTGGGGATAGTGATCGAAGATGATTAGCTGGAGATTAACATCCATTCTGCTTGAGAATATTCTGCCAGGAGAGACTCTGTCTGAGGATAACCCTGCGGGGGAATAACTCTATGGGGAAGAGAGATACTCTGTTGGAAGATCTGCTGATTTGGAGAAATAAACCCAGTTGGGGATGAACTTCCATTGCTGGAGAGAATAGCTCTATTGGAGATTGAGCTTCCGCTGTCGGAGAAATAAATTCTGCCCGGGAGAAAACTTTATAAACTATTTATGATTATAAAGCTCGGATGGGGAATACAAATATCAACTTTCTGAAGGAACCTGGTGGGGAAGGAATTCCTACTTGGGGATACGGAGGTCAGACTTTGGTTGTCTCGGGTCTGTGGGGAATATAAGTATCACTGGCTTGTATGTGATAGTGACTTCACTTCCAACTGTCTCTGCCCCTTGTACCATGCTGGAAAAAGTACATGCGAAGATTTTGTGGATGGATCTATGTCGTGATTGTAATTGAAAATATGTTTAATGAGTGTCAGGATGAAATTTGTCTCTGGATCGTATCTGGACTATACTTGAAACACGTGTTGAATGAGTGTCAAAATGACATCCTTCTCTGGATCGTATCTGAACTATATATGAAACATGTGTCGAATGAGTGTCAGAATGACATCCGTCTCTGGATCGTATCTGAACTATATTTGAAACATGTGTTGAATGAGTGTCAGAATGGCATCCATCTCTGGATCGTATCTGAACTATATCTGAAACATGTGTTGAATGAGTGTCAGAATGGCATCTGTATCTGGAGCATATCTGAACTGTATCTGAAAGCTGAATCTGAATGAGTATCAGAATGGCACCCGTATCTGGAGCGTATCTGAACTGTATCTGAAAGCTGAATCTAAATAAGTATCAGAATGCTATCCGTATCTGGAGCGTATTTGAACTGTATCTAAAAGCTGAATCTGAATGAGTATCAGAATGGCACCCGTATCTGGAGCGTAACTGATCTATATCTGAAAGCTGAATCTGAATGAGTATCAGAATGACATCCGTATCTAGAGCGTATCTGAACTGTATCTGAAAGCTAAATTTGAATGAGTATCAGAATGGCATTCGTATCTGGAGCGTATCTGAACTGTATCTGAAAGTTAAATCTGAATGAGTATCAGAATGGCATCCGTATTTGGAGTGTATCTGAACTGTATCTGAAAGCTGAATCTAAATGAGTATCAAAATGGAATATGTATCTGGAGCGTATCTGAACTATATCTAAAAGCTGAATCTGAATGAGTATCAAAATGGCATCCTTATCTGGAGCGTATCTGAATTGTATCTGAAAGATGAATCTGAATGAGTATCAGAATGGCATCCGTATCTGGAGCGTATCTGAACCATTTCTCGATGTATGAAAATATTGAATAAGTAGCAGAATGACATCTGTATCTGGATCGTATCTGAACCGTTTCTCGATGCTGGTGCTCTTGATGAATGATGATCAAGGTATAAGTCTTCCATTGATAGACAGATGATGGGACATAGTCGTACGTTTTAAATCCCTAACTTTTGCCTGGACCACCCTTTTGGGTTTTCAGTCCACCAGGATACCTTTTTGCCCAAGCCGCCTTTTCAGGTTTTCAACTTGTCGGGTGCACAAATTGTTTTTATGTATATCCCTAACTTTTTCCCGAACCATTTTGGTTCGCCGGGATTCCCTTATCTTTGCCTAGGTATGTCAACCTAGCGGGTCTTTTTTTTTCTTCATGCATAGTATTTTCCGACTATGTCCACGCTTTCAGGATGTAGAGAGTTGTCACTGTCCATAGTGTTGTGTTGTAGTACTGTCAAAAATGTTTTCTTTATGGCACATGATTCGTTGCTGGAATACGTGCGTAATGCCCCAAGCGATTCAGATGGAGATCTGCCCCTGGTTATTTGGCCCTTTTGGAGAGACTTCCCCAGGTGTGTTTAGACTTCATGGCATACCCCTTGCTTATGGAAGACCTGTTATTGGAAGTGTCTTTCCCGCTGAGGTGATTCTGTCCATTGAGAGGATGTATGTTCATTGAATATCCATTGTGCGGATTTCTCTGCTGTCAAACAATTAGTCATATGAAAACAATGTCATTTAAAGAATGCAAAACTCATGTCTGTCTTGAAATTTTTTTGAAAATGTGTTTTGTGTAGTAAATCGAAATTTGCAAGAATGTGATATCAACTCAGGATTTGTAACAAAGCCTACAGGAGTCAGGATACCTTTGTAACAATATGCTTTCAGACTAACCCATGCTTCAGCTAGGACTTTTAAGGGTTATAACGTGGCTTGGTTCACAGTTCAAGAAACAAAGGATAAAGGCTCAAATTTTATTTGTACCCAACCCGCTCTTCGTGATGTTCTTCAGCCCTATGCTCAGTTAATTACGCGTTTAGATCCCGATTGAGTTTGGAATCTTTGCTCTGATACTTGGTGATGATTCAGAAATTGAACATTTGTTTTGAAAAGACAGTCATTTTTGTAATCTTCTTTTTGTCGAGGATTTGTAGTAACCTCTTTTTTCTTCGTTATCCCTTCTTTTGCCTGAACTGTTTCTTTTATTATTACAGTCAGCGGGATTCCCCAAATTTTCTCTTAAGTCTCCTTCATAGGTTTTGACTTAACGGGTTTTTATTTCGAGATATAATGACTTCCTGTCTTGACGATTATACAGAACCATCACCGTCTTTTGTTTTAGAAGGACGTCTTTGATGCCATTCATTGTGTACTAAGTGGCAGGTTACGCCTAAATGCACCTCTGAATTAACTGAGAAAACTACCCTACCCTAGGTTATGATTAAGGGTTTTAATTTGTGTGAAAAGAAAAACTCCTACTTCTTTGGTTCGAAGGGGTTGACTAAGGATTATCTTCCTTATGACTCCACTGTTTAGGATTTGAAACAACGCCTGTACATTATCAGCATGGTCTGTTCAAAAGCATACTGTAGAGATTGTGGTATCATTTTCGTCATCCACCCTCTAAGGCTTAGAGTTTTTAATCGAGAGTTGAATATCACAAAAGGAAATAAGAACGCATTTTTGAAATAGTGAATACGAATGAATTGATTCAAGACAAACATGTGCAATGCATTGATGAAATAACGAGGTTTGGTATGAATAAATGTTCAAACAAATCAAAAGAAAATTACACATTGAAAATTCTAATGAACGAAAAGTCTTCTTGTGAGAACTTGTCACTTCAAATGGTGTGCCTTGGAGGGATGGCAGAAGAACTCAGCCTGACCGTCTTGTGCAAATTCCAGTGCTCCTTCATCAACCAGGTCTTGAATTTTATTTCTCAACACCCAATAGTTGTTGGTGTCATGTCCAGGACTGTTGGAGTGGTACGCACATCTTGCATTTGGATTGTACCTTGGGGAGGCTATGTTGGGATTCTGAGGAGGGTCCCTTAACATAACCAACTTTGCCTTCAACATGCGTTGCAATGCTTGAGCCAATGATATGTTGATTTTGGTGAAGCGTCTTTCGGATGTATTCTTCTTATGTCGATTGCCTCATTGTCGTTGGCGAGGTTGTGGTTGGGCTTGTGATGTAGTAGTAATATGGAAAGGTATGTTCTAAACCTCTTCTCTCACTGGGGGATGATTAATGCCTTGATCCATAATTTTAACTGTTTGTTTCATGGATCTACATCCATCTTGGTGAAGCTTGTTGAGGAAGGCTCTTAGCCCTTCTTGTCCTCGAGCTAAGTTTTGGATAAGAGCCATCTGCCCCAGCATCTGGATTCTCATTGCTTCTACCTCAGCTTGTAGTGGTTCCAATTGTTCATCCTTGTTGTTGTCAGGATGTTCCTTGGTCAGATTCCCGACGAAGAGTGTTTTCAGGTCTTCTTGCCCCTTGGATAGATTCAGGAGAAATTCCTTGAACTGGGCATCTTGAGCTTGGAGATCTCTATTGTCTTGTTGGAGAGCCATTGCTGAAATACACAGTGAGAACATGAGATACCTTCTTTGAAACCTACTTATGCAATGATATGTATTATATATGTATGCAATGTTTTCAAGTGTGATACGGTGGCAGAACCAGACTGTTTTGAAAAAATGCTGGTTTGCGTTTTGCGTTTATGTTCGCAAAATGTCGCGGTAAGCAAGAGTCGCCACCGAATTTTATTTTATCCAACTGGAAAGGACAAAAGCACAGAAAAATTCCTTTTTTCGAGATTTTGAGTATGGGGGGTAGATTATAGAAAGGGAAGGTATTAGCACCCTTTCTATCCGTGGTTTTCCACGGGCTCTTAGGTACCCGCTCATCATTTTAAAAATTGCTTTCGTGTTTGTGTATTTTGAAAAGTTTTTTTTTTGTTTTACTTCATTTTAACCCTTGTATCAGTCCTCAAGAGTGTTACCAAGTGTTTTGGAAAACTTTGTTTGAAAAGAGTGTAAGTGTGGAAAAGTTTATTTTGAGCAAGTACCTGCTAGCATCTACCTACTCGAAAAAAGAATGTTTCTGTTATTGTTTCCTTTAGAAAACGCTATCCCACTATTAGTGAGTAGGTAGCACCGTCATTGGAGTTGTAAGAGTCAATTCGAAAGGGACGTACGATCACTAAAGCAATGTTAGGACGTCTTAGTAATAACCCTAATGTCTTAAGATCATATTCGAGGAAACATTTCCGAGGCAATCTTTCTGAGGCAACATTTCCAAACGGGACATTTGATCTTTGTTTAGACAAAAGAGTGACCACTAAAACACCCTATACTTAATGATCGTTTACTGAAGGCAACCGAAGTGAGAGTATACCCTAGGAGTGTGCATGTGCGAGTGATTTGATTTTAAGTTATTATCTTTACACATTTAGGGTTTGCTAACCATTTTAAAATTAACATACATTCTTGTCATGCAATCCTATTATCATACATCTAACAATTAATATTTGCGAAAATTAAAATGCGAAAAATAAAACTACGCTATTACAAGGCTTCGGGGAGGGGGATTAATTACATAGCCAAAAACCCATAAAACGATAAATAAAAGAAAAATCCTAATTAAGCTATTACATCCCATGAGCGGTTACATTAATATTTGCGAAAATAATAAACGCGCGCGATAAATTAAGAACGAGAAAAAATTAGGGTTTTGACCCCGTCTAAACCTAATTAAAAGAAAAATCACGTTTGTTGTTTTTGATTATTTTGAGAAAATAAGGTTTTAATTAAATAAGTGTAAACCTAATTACTAATTAATTTAAATTAAGAAAAGTAATTAATTTGACCTATTTTTGCATTTTTGTTATTTAAAAAAAAGAAAGTAAAAATCAAATCAAACAAACCCTAATTCCTAATTTGTTTTAAATTATTTACAAAAGGTTAAAATTACCCTAAAATTAAATTAAACTATTATTAAATTAACTTTGATAAAAATAAAACCTAAATCTAATTTGATGATTTTTATTTTTATGAGTTTTTGTAAAAAAAAATAATTAATTTTGTATTAGAAAATAAATTTGAACAAAATAAATTAAAGAATAGAAAAAGAAAAGAAATTGGAATGGGCCTGGTTATGCTAGCAATAAAGGGGATGTCCATAGCATTTTCTGAGCCCAAAATCCATTGGCCCACGATGACTCTTCAGATTCCATGTTGCAAGTTTGACTAGGCCTATGGTAGACCTTCATGTGCCAGGCGTTGGATTTGGTTTGCTATAGATCCAATGGTTGAAAGCTGATGACTCATGGTGGATTTATGAGAAGCCTGCGCATGGAAATACACATAGCAAAATAATATTGAAGAAACAAGGGGACCTGGGGATCGAACCCATGCCCTTTGGCAATTTCCAACGCCTCCTGACCAACAGAGCTAGCGTGCTTTGTTGTATATGAAATAACAAATAAAGATTATATTGAGAAAACAAATTAACATATTCCAAACGCGTGAATTTTTAAATGGGCCAATCAGGGGGTGCCACGCCACCCTTCTTCTTCCTCCCTCCGTTGGCAAAAGTCCAAGACTTTTACCTACAGTTTTCTGGGCGTAGGTATAAGCTTGTGAACTTCCAAAATCCTTTGCAAGAATGGTAAATCAATTCTAGTGGCACCAATCAACTCGTTGCAACCTCACGAGCATCATGGTATCACTCTCCATGGCCAATTGTTCCTGCAATCAAAACCCCTAAAAATGAAACCTAAACCCTAATCATGGAAAATCTCTGTATGATTAACAAAAATGCAATTAATTATTATCATTAGCTTGCAAATGTCTCAAAGATTCAGAATATACCCATAACATATGCTAATAATGCCAGAATTATGAATTGAAATTTCAAAAAAGTAGGGATGTCGTGAGGTGCTTACAGTGCGTATCTGGGCACGAAAATGCTTGTTGATGATTGGGATAAGATCCTTGGATTCCCAGCAAGCTAATGAGATAGCTGGGAAGGCTTGAGATAGCCTAGAACTATGAAATCAGATTGCCACTTTTGTTGAGTTTTTGCAAGTTTTCTTTCAGCTTCTCACGCCTCCAATCCTTGTTATTTTGCTTTGGATTTAATATATATATATATATATATATATATATATATATATATATATATATATATATATATATATATATATATATATATATATATATATATATATATATATATATATATATATATATATATATATATATATATATATATATATATATATATATATATATATATATATATATATATATATATATATATATATATATATATATATATATATATATATATATATATATATATATATATATATATCATAGAGTGCATTAGGGTTACAAGTTTGCACCAAATCCTTGCAATTATGAAGATTTGATCATTGATTCACCCTTGCATCAAATCTTTCCAAAACAAGAAAAATTCAATCTTTTTCTGTCCAAACAAGCCTTGCACGATTTGATTTCATTTCCAGCTGCATAAGAGACCTAAACATGCACAAAATCTCAAGCTTTGATTAGTTTTGATATTTTCATGATTTTATTTTGATTTAATTTGATTTAATTGAAATAAAAATCAAAATAAATGACAAAAATAAAATAAAGGCAAGTGGGAAATATCATGGGTCGTGGACCATGTTACAAACTCAATACAAGCACAAAGAGTTGGGCCCATTTGTCAAAAATTGCAATTTGAGACATATTTGACTTTTGGCAATTTTGCAAAATAGGTCAACTTCACCAATGCATAACTCCTTCAATTTTGACCCTAGATATGTGTTCTTTGACTTTTTAGAATGCTTGAGATGTGCTCTAAGCAACCCTTTTCGTCTCATCTCAATTGAGTCTTCCATGTTCATGTATGAAGCTTTGACAAAAAAAATGTGTTTTTGGTGACTTTTCAAAATGACCTATAATGTCCAAATTTATATCTTCTTGTGAGTGCATATTTTGAACTTGGAAGATGAATATGAATTGTAGGGAATTGCATCATCTTCAAAATGAGCTTTGTATGGGTCATTTTTGATAAAATATGAGAAAGTTATGCTTGGTCAAAGTTGAGTTGACTTTTCTTGCAAAACCCTAATTTAGCAACTTTTGGGTTTTGATGAATTGTGAGCAATCCTTGAGGAATCATGATCAATCCTTGATAAAATGATGAATAATGCTTCAAAATGAGGATGTTTACCAAAAATCTTGAAGTTTGACTGTATGTGGGCCACAATTGACTTTTGCCCTAGCACAATCGATTTTCAAGCCTTTGAGCAATTGGCTGAGCAAACTTCCTCTGTAGGGCTTGAAACTTGATATGGATGATTTTGAGAACATATTAGGACAATGGTGAGCATTTGGGATCCTTTGGACTCAAGTACCTTGATGCAAACTGAAACCCTAATTTGAGATAGATTGCCTTAGGAGAGAGTTTGTGTGGTCAACTCTTTGACTTCCTTGAGCAATTTGAGGACCTCACTTGAAATGTTTTTGAGAAATATGGGAGGGAAAATTTTGGGGTACAACAGGTTCCCCTGTTCAATCTTCTTAAACCTGAGGATGTAGATTGGCTTGTCTGTCTTCTTAACTCTTTGATCCGAAGGTGGAAGATGATTGAACACTAGAGTGCCCAGAAATTTGCACTCGCATGAGGTGGTACTTGTCTTGTGATGTCGGGAATGGGCTTATAGATTCCATTTGGAGATTGATGACGGAGGATGGGCTTAAAGATACCATCCGAAAGACTTTCGATCACATAAGAGATTCCTTTACGAGAAGCTTGTATACCTGTAATTGAGGAGGACTTCACTGGGGAATGTTGTTCTTTGTCTTGAGAAAAGTTGAATTTTAGGATCTTCATTCGTCCGTTATTCTACTGGGGAATTGTCTATTGGTCGAAGAGATGAAAATGAACTACCATCTGGTCGTGATCCAGGCTTCGTAGTGATAAGATCGACTGCTACCTAGTCGTGCTTCAGGCTTTACAGTGACTTACTGGGGAGATGAGATTAAACTTGCTATCCGGTTGTTCTCCAGGCTTCGCAATTTCTCAATTCTTATCTGGTCGTACTCCAGGATTCAGAAGGAATTAAATTGTTATCCGGTCGCGTTCGGGCTTCAAATTGAATTTAGGGCACACTAATATCCGGTCGATTCTGGGCTTCTTAGTAATTGTCCATGTAAACTGCTATTTGGTCGAAACCCAAGCTTCACAGTGTCTTATACTGTTATCTGGTCGATTCCAGGCTTCAGTCCTTTGCCGCTATCTGGTCGTAATCCAGGTTTCACAACTTCTTACTTCTTATCTGGTCGTATTCCAGGCTTCAGAAGAAATCAAGTGGTTATCTGGTCGCATCCGGGCTTCCATTTTAAGGCCTACTAATATCCGGTCGATTTCTGGGCTTCATAGTAATTGGCCGGGTAGACTGATATTTGGTCGAAATCCAAGCTTTGTAGTGTCCCTTACTGTTATCTGGTCATAGTCCCAGGCTTCAGTGTATTTTACCGCTATCTGGTCGTAATCCAGGCTTCACGATGTCTTATACCATTATCTGGTCGAATCCAGGCTTCATGGTGTCTTGTACTGCTATCTGGTCGTAATCCAGGCTTCACAATACCTTGTTAAGTTATTTTCCGGTCGATTTCCGGGCTTCACCGCTTGTGTTTATGATATACCACTATCTGGTCGATTCCAGGCTTCATGGTGTCTTTGTACTGCTATCTGGTCGTAATCCAGGCTTCACAGTAACTTGCATTGCTATCTGGTTGTTCTCCAGGCTTCACAATTACTTGCTGGGGACTCAACTATTTTTCGATCGATTTCCGGGCCTCATAGCTTGAATTTGAGAGATAAACCACTATCTGGTCGATTCCAGGCTTCGTGGTATTTAGTACTATTATCCAGTCGTTTTCCGGGCTTCACAATATGGTGGAGAAATCAAGATACTATCCGGTCGGACCCGGGCTTCATAGCTTGAACTAGAGTAGAAATCTTAGTATCGATTTGACTGAACCAGAGAAAACTTGTGAGAATTTTGATTCCCTCTTTCCTTGAAAGGTAAAGAGTTAGTCGTATGTAATGTCATGATGTATGAAATGTATTGAGCAATGATGTTCTCAAAATAAATGAGATTGTGCTGTATGATGTGTATGTGCATGCCGTGATGTATGGATATGCAATGTTTTTATGATGTTCTCTAGCTGGGGAAAATAAATCTCGGACTGCTGCTGGAGAATACGAGGAGTTGAGTTCTTTGTTCTCGCTGGGGATAACGACCAAAGATGATTTGAGAATAAATTGGCGGGAGAATAACTCAGCTGGAGAATAAACTGGCGAGAAAATGACTCTGTGGGGAAGAGATAACCTGCTAGAAGATCTGCTGATTTGGATCAATAACCTCGGCTGGGGGATGAATTATTGTTGCTGGTGATGATGAACTTTGTTGGGAGTTGAATTTCTGCTTGTGGAAGAAATAAACTCCACTGGGGATAGTCCTCTATTACTGATGATAGATAAACTCTTCTTGGGGAGAATTAACACCTCTGTCTTTAGGTACCTTTTACTCTGCGAGGAGTGTATGTATCTTTAGTCATATTCTCCAGCCGGGTTTGTCCCTGTACCTGGTGGGTAGAGAAACTATCAGGTTTGGGTACTTCTGTTTGCCCCTGTTCCTGAAATTACCAGTAATCGTCTTTTGTTTCGCATATAAATATTTATGAGCAACAATTATTTTCAAATGCATATATCAAAAATGAATCATTGGACATTCTTGCAAAACAAAACAGGAAAAGAAAAACAATTTTGAATTTTATTGTAAAATGAATTGTATTGATTTTGAAGTTGGCCTGTAATAGGCGTTTTGTACAAGAGGCTGACGTCCTAGTAAGAGAAAGCCGCCGAAAGATAGAATTTATATAATTTGTGTAAAAGAAAGAAAACAGCTATGTGAAACAATCCCACTGGGTTCCAACTCTGCTATTGTCTTTATATCTTCGAGCGTCTCATCACTTTGCTACTTGGTTGAAGGTAAATCAGATTGATCAGTGCCGTCTGAGCTTGATAGTTGATACCGAAGTCTGGTTGCAAGATGATCCAATGAGACATAGTGTTACGCTTTAATCCCTATTTTTTCCTGAACCTCCCTTTCGGGTTTTCGATCCACCGGGATACCCTTTTTTTCCCAAGCCGCCTTTTCAGGTTTTCGACTTGTCGGGTGTATATATTTTTTCTGTTTTCATCCCTTATTTTTGCCCAAACCCTTTTGTTTCACCGAGAAGCCCTTATTTTTGCCTAGGCCAGTCAACCTAGTAGGTATTTGATTATGCGTAGTATTTTTTCACTATGACTGCATTGACGGGGTGAGGAAGTTCGTCACCAGCCATGGTGGTTAGAATCATAGCTCCTCCTGAGAAAATGTTCTTAACCATAAATGGCCCTTCGTATATGGGGGTCCATTTGCCCCTGGGATCACCTTGTGGCAGTATGATGTGTTTGATCACCAGATCCCTGACTTGATACTCTTGTCGTCTGACTTTATTGTTAAAAGCCTTGATCATTCGTTTTTGATACGTCTGACCATGACAAATAGCAGTAAGTCTCTTTTCATCGACTAAATTCAGCTGATCAAACCGGGTCTGGATCTAATCGTCCTCGCTCAAACCTGCATCCTTCATAATCCGGAGATAGGGTATCTGGACTTCAATGGGTAAGACTGCCTCCATGCCATACACCAAAGACTATGGTGTTGCCTCTGTCGATGTCCGCGCTGAGGTACGGTACCCATGAAGAGAGAATGGTAACATCTCATGCCAGTCTTTGTAGGTCACCGTCATCTTCTACACAATCTTCTTGATGTTCTTATTTGCTGCTTCAACAACCCCATTCATCTTCGGCCGGTAGGGAGAAGAGTTATGATGCTGTATCTTGAACTATTTGCAGAGCTCGCTGATCATTGTATTGTTGAGATTTGTACCATTGTCCATAATGATCCTCTCTAGTACACCATATCGACAGATCAAATTGTGTCGGATGAACCACGCCACGACGTTCTTGGTTACTGTAGCAAAGGACGCTGCCTTAACCCACTTCATAAAATAATCAATATCCACCAGAATGAAGCGATGTCCATTGGACGCAGTAGGTCTGATCTCGCCTATCATATCGATGCCTCACATTGCAAAAGGCCAAGGAGATGTCAAGACATTCAGAGGAACTGGAGGTATGTGCACCTTATCAGCATAGACTTGGCATTTGTGACAAGTCCGAGAATGCTGATAACAATAGGCTTCCACAGTAGACCAATAATATCATGCCCGTAGGATTTTATTTGCCATGGTATGTCCACTTGAATGAGTTCCGAAAGTACCTTCATGTAACTCTGCCATGATCCTTTCCGCCTCGCTTTTGTCCACACATCATAGTAAGGTTGAATCATGGTTACGCTTGTAGAGAATGCCATTGCTGATGAAAAAATTCGCAGCGAACCTTCTCAGAAACTTCTTATCATTAACAGATGCACCCTGGGGGTACTCCTGAGCCTCAAGATACCTCTTTACCTTGTGAAACTAGGGTTTATCTGCTACCTCTCCAGTCTCTATGTCACAGCAATGTGCGGGTTCGTCCAACCTCTTAATGGTAATCTGGGGAGCTTCACTGTCCCACCTGACTTTGAACATAGAAGACATGGTAGCTAGCGCGTCTGCTAACTGGTTCTCCTCCCCGGGGACATGTTCAAAGGTTATCTCCTCGAAGTGCGGAAGCAACATCAGTACATACTCCTTGTAAGGAATAAGATTTGGGTGCTTCATTTCCCACTCGCCTTTGATCTGACTGATCACTAGAGTGGAATCTCCAAATACACTCAAGAACTTAATCCTCAGGTCAATAGCATCTCGAAGGCCCAGGATGCACGCTTCATACTCTGCCATATTGTTGGTGCAGTTAAAACATAATCGGATGGTGAATGGAGTATGATAGCCCTCAGGAGATATGATCACAGCGCCAATGCCATTACCCAATGCGTTTGAAGCTCCATCAAAATACATGGACCATCGGGATCTTTTCTCAGGTCCTTCATCCGGTCCAGGTTCTTCACAGTCGGTCACAAACATGATGTTCTCATCTGGGAATTCGAAATTCATGGATTGGTAATCATCCATGGCCTGATGTGCCAAATGATCTGCCAACACACTCCCCTTGATTGCTTTTTGGATTGTGTATTAGATATCATACTCAGTTAAGATCATCTGCCATCTTGCTATTATTCCGGACAAGGCAGGCTTTTCGAAGATATACTTGATTGGGTCCATCTTTGATATCAATAGGGTAGTGTGAGTCAGCATATACTGTCTCAGCCGGCGAGCATCCCATGCCAAAGCACAGCAAGTTTTCTCAAGCAGTGAGTATCGGGTCTCACAGTCGGTAAACTTTTTGCTAAGGTAGTAAATAGCGTGCTCTTTTCGGCCAGACTCGTCATGCTGCCCCAGCACGCACCCCATGGAATTATCCAGTACTGTCAAGTATAAAATCAAAGGTCTTCCTTCAACTGGAGGCATCAGAATTGGTGGATCTTGGAGGTGTTCCTTGATCCTTTTGAAAGCGGTCTGACATTCATCATTCCATTTTACTACTTGACCTTTCTTCAACAGCTTGAAGATCGACTCATAATTAGCAGTCAAATGTGAAATGAATCGGGCAATGTAGTTCAGACGTCCCAAAAAGCCTCTAACTTCCTTTTTCGTGCGGGGAACCGGCATTTCCTGTATGGCTCTTACCTTGGCGGGGTCCACTTGAATACCTTTATCACTAACGACGAAATCCAGTAGCTTACCAGACCTTACACCGAAGGTGCACTTGTTCGGTTTTAACCTCAGCTTGTACGTCTTCAACCTGTCAAACAGCTTCTGGAGATGGTCAAGGTGTTCTTCCTCAGTCTGGGACCTTGCAATCATGTCATTAACGTAAAGTTCAATCTCATGGTGAATCATGTCGTGGAACAAAGCGACCATGGTGCGCTGATAAGTTGCCCCAACATTCTTCAACCCGAAAGGCATTACCTTGTAATAGAAGGTGCCCCACTGTGTAACGAAAGTTGTCTTCTCCATGTCCTCTGGAGCCATCTTAATCTGATTGTAACCAGAAAAACCATCCATAAAGGAGAAGATCTTATTCTACGCGGTGTTGTCGACCAAAACATCGATGTGAGGCAGTGGGAAATCGTCTTTGGGGTTCACCCTGTTCAGATCTCTATAGTCCACACACATCCGTACTTTACCATCCTTCTTAGGCACCAAAACCATATTGGCAACCCACTGCGGGTAAGAAGTGACAGCTAGAAATCTGGCGTCAAACTGTTTCATGACCTCAACTTTGATTTTCTCAGACATCTTGGGGCACATACGGTGGACCTTCTGCTTTATCGGAGGACAATCTTCTCTGGTCGGCAGGCGGTGTACCACATTGTCAGTGTCCAAACCAGGCATATCTTCATAAGACCAAGCGAAGATCTCAACATAGTCGCGTAGCATCTGTATCAACCATTGTTTGACACTAGGTTCCAGATTTGCACCTATCTTAACCTCTTTCTTGTCTCTCTCTGTACCTAAATTCACTGATTCCACTGGCTCTTCATGAGGCTGTATGGATCTCTCTTCATGTAGTAACAATCTAGCAAGTTCTCCAGGTACCTCACAATCATCCTCACCTTCGTCCTCGACTTGGTTGATCGGACTTTCAAAGTCATAACTGGCAGTAGCAGAGTTGTTATCAATGGGATCCAGAGTGGATGTGGATCTGCATTATGATATGTGAGTGTGTGTAAGACAATAGCTGTTTTTGATAAAGTGCGAGATAGAAAAGAAAAACAAGGAGTGCAAAAATTTGTAATGCAAGAAAACGTCCAATGCTTTATTGATGATATATGAAAATGACAAATAATAAGCCCTCACAAACAAATCTGAGGTGCCTCGGGCAAGGCACCGGGCCGTAAAGTTTCAAACTGTCTGTTACAAATCTCAAAACAAAAGTCAATTACTGTGTAATAAAAGAAACGGGCACGAAGTCCTTCGCTGTCCAGTTGTTCAATCCACCGTTGGTAGTCGGGTAGATCCAACTGTTGATATCCGACTCTTCTTCACCATCTTCAATTGCATTCACTACCTGATTACTGATATGCACAAGAGGTCTTCTAATCCGCGCGCGTCGAACAACCCTTTGAGCCTCTGCAGTAAAGCCCAAACCAAACTTGTCAGTTTTGTGTGTGAAATCAGGGAGCTGACCCCAATTTGCACACCCACCTTTTTCAATTACAGCCCTGGCATCCTTAAGGGAAGCCATCTTCATCAGAGATTCGTCAATAGCAACTTCAGTCGACGCCAAAGTCTAGGGGACCTCTTCAAAGTTCTGACAAAGGATTTCTATGAACTCCCCATCCATCTCCACATAGCGAAAGGAATTAAGATGACTCACCATATACTCCTCTTCACCTCGTACCATGACGATCTTCCCCTTTACTGGATATTTCAACATCTGATGGAGCGTAGAAGTTACTGCCCCAGCCTTATGGATCCAAGGGCGACCCAACAAGCAAGAATATGATGGTCTGATGTCCATCGCGTAAAAGGTGAATGCAAAAGTCTGAGAGCCAACTTTAACAGGGACGTCCACCTCTCCGTGCACCATCCCTTTTGACCCGTCGAAAGCCCTAACCACAATATTTCTCGGCTTCAGAATCAAACCATCACAGTCTAAACGGTCTAATGCTTTCTTTGGAAAAACATTCAATGAGGACGCAGTATCCACCAGTACATGGTCCATAGTAGTGCCCCTGTATTCGATCGAGACGTGCAGAGCATCATTGTGATTTCTTCCTTTAGCAGTCAGATATGCGTCTGAGAAACCCAACCCGTTGTCGGCAGTCAAACTAGCTACGCAGTCTTTAAATTGATCGGCAGAAGTTTCCTGCGGCACATGCGTAGTTTTGAGGAAAGAAATTAAATCCTTTGCATGGGCTTCTGAACACATAACAAGGACAACATGGAGATTTTTTACGGGGTCTGCCCTGGCTGCTCGACTATGTTGTAGTCACTCTTCTTGATAATCTTCAGAATTTCCTCTATCTCCTGCTTAGAGGTTTCTACAATGATCTTCTTAGGTGCCTCCATCCGGGCAGGCTCACCTGTGATTTCTTTGCCCCGAGTCCCAGATGGCTCGGCGACAGGGGTGATAACTGGAATAGGAACTGGGATAGTAGCTGATGTACTAGCAGATGGAATGACAACAGGTTTGTGAATAGTCAGAGGGGAAATCTCAGGAGAGAAGAGTCTTCCACTTCTGGTGACCTTGCTAGCCCTGATAATATTGCTGATATCAGCATCATCTTCTTCACTCTTTAAGTCTTGCTTAACTCCATGGTAATACACATCGGCCCTATAGTGCCAAGGGACAACCTTATCCAAAGTGTATGGGACAAGACCAGGGATAGTAATGATTAACAGGTCGATTCTTGGAACATGTGTAATCCTAACAGGCTTTCAAGAGGAAGCCTTGGAAGGATTTGAGAAAATGGTTATGATGGCAACATCTTCAACTGGAACTAACGGAATCACAGTCTTCTCGAACAAGATCTCTTTGTTATCCATCAGGCGCTAAACACCTGATCTCAAAAAGTGGCAACCAGCAGGCAAAATTGAACACATGTGGCAACCTTCGCCACAACCCGGAAATAATCTGGCCAACAATAGATTCTTCTTAACTGTCATTAAAGGAGTAGAAATGTCTTCCACAGAGGTCACAAATAAATCATCGTCCACAACATTTACTCCATGACCGTGTTTGGGCATAGGAGCAGTTATGACGTTGGGCTTATCCGGAGCGTCAAACTCAATTTCTTTAGCTTTGATCAAGTCTTACACCTTATTCTTCAAGGCCCAACAGTTGTGTGTATCATGACCTGGGCCATCGGAGTGATAGGCGCAGCGGGTATTCGGGTTATATAGCGGAGATGTGGTGCTGGGATTCTTCGGGGCTTCCCTCAGAGTTACCAGGTTGGTCTTCAACAATTATGGTAGAATTTGAGACAAGGTTATATTAAGCCGAGTGTACTGTCTCTGTGGTCTCTCCATTCTTTGTTGACTGTTGTGTTGTGGGGCAACGGTGGGTCTTGATATTACTACCATATTTATTGCTTGATGGTGTTCAAGTCTGCTCTGGCTCCTTGAGCCGTAGACTGCACTAGCTTCTTTCTTACCGGTGAAAGGCTTCTTTAATGCACTTGACGACGTATCTTTCTGTATCTTACCACTTCTGATACCAACTTCTACTCTCTCCCCAGTCAAAATTAATTCAGTAAACCCAGATGACGAAATGCCGATCAGATGATTGAAGAATAGACCAAACAACGTCCCTAGAAACATGTCCACCAACTCCCTGTCAGATAAAGGGGGTTGGACTCTTCCAGCTAAATCTCTCCACTTCTGAGCATAGTCCTTAAAACCTTCACTTGTACCCATAGACATACCCTGAAGCTGAGTACGCGTGGGAGAAAGGTCGGCGTTATACTGGTACTGCTTGTAGAAAGTAGCAGCAAGGTCTTCCAAGTTTTGGACATTAACTCCTTCCAATTGATAAAACCATTCAAGCTTAGTCCTTGACAGACTATCTTGAAAGAAATGCACCCACAAATTTCTATCAGCAGTGTAAGGTTGGATCTTTCTGACGTACGAGCGGAGAAGGAGTTTTGGACAGGATACTCCATCGTACTTGGCGAAAACTGGAGCTTTGAACTTATGAGGGATCACCACCCCAGATGCCAGTCCCAAATCTTCGAAATCCAAACCAGGGATCTTCTGAATCTCCATAGCGCTCATACGGTCTTCAAGTTGTTTGTACCTATCCTCAGCAGAAGGATACTATTCCTCATCGTAATCTGTATCATTATCAGAAACTGTAGGACTGGGGCCCTTTTCTTCTTCTTGGTCCTCCCCTCCCTTGGATGAAAATGACAGATCAACTTATTGCTTCAACTTATCTCCAAACCTCTTGACCATACTCAGCAGAACAACCTTCTTCTTCTTCTTCTTCTCTTTCTCTTTCAGAATGAGAGCTTTCAAATCCTCTTGCCCTTTAGCCAAGCTTAAGAACAACTCTTGGAATTGGGCATTATGTGCCTGAAGATCTTTGATGGCTTGATCAGAAGACATTTCTGCTGAAATAAACAGCGAAGAAGATGAGAAACTTTTAATGGTACCTGTAATGATGTGCATGATAATGGGATGCGTATGTAATGATTTCAAAGACTTTGGGAGATTTAAATTTCCAAACCAAGAAATAAATAAACTTTATTAGATTAAACTTGTAAAAAGGTTCAACAATGCCTTTGAGGCGTTACAAAGAATTAAATGAAAAACAAATCTAAACTAGAAAAAAATCAGAAATCTCATGGACGCTTCCCCTTCGTGCTGACGTAGTCATTGATTATTCTTTCATTCTCGAGTTGCCTCGTGAGCTTCAAGATCTTCCTTTCTTGCTCATGATACTTCTCCTGGTAGGTATCCCTCTCCTCCTTCAGCTGAATCCAGGATCTCTTTAATGCCCCAAGATCAGTGGGCATGTGGGGATAAAGGACTGTATAAGGAATTCCCTCTTCATTGGTGGGCTCCACAATTACTAGCAACACGGATTTATAGGGCATCCCAAGCTTCTGAGAACGAGCTCGGACCCACTAGAGATAAGGATGCATAGGGAGGGAAGTCCTTGGTCCTAGCTCTTGAGGGTCAGATCTGTTCACCATGCCCCAAGCTCGTATAAACCTTCGGCGATGCTCGTCAAAGTCTTCCTTGTAATCAAAGGCAATATATGTAAGAAGTAACTCATGAGGACCGTCTCTCCGAGCACGACCAAACTGTCGCAAAGCCAAACAAGGACTGTAGGTTATTCCCCCTCTGATTCCAAGCAACGGGACATTAGGGTATCCCCCACATCGGTCAATGACAGCGGTGCTTTCCATAGCCTTGGAACTCCAAAGAATGTTTGTATGGGCAAGGGACATTATCCTGTAAGACCATCCTAAACCTTCTTCATTCTTTAGCACGGACTTGGGGAGATGTGAAATAAACCACCTCGCCAGCAGCGACATGCAACACATGAGAGTCCCTCTTCTACGCACAGTACGAGTGTAAAGGGCATGCAAGATATCACCCAGAAGAGTAGGCACATGATTGCGAGACAGGAAGATTTTAACCGCATTCACATCTATGAAGGAATCTGGATTCGGGAAAAGAACTAAACCATAGATAAGGAGAGCCAAGATGTCTTCAAAAGCCTTAAAATCCAAGCTATCCCAGAATAGTTGAGCTTGATCTATCAAAAACTTGGCTAATAAACCTTCAACCCCGCTTCATGTCTCCCAGTTGGATACTACATCAGCCCTTTTTAGATGTATAGATGAAGCAATGTCTTCTGGTCTAGGAGTCTCTTCCAAACCTGTGAAGGTCATTTTCTCAAGGATGGATATGCCCAATAAGTGAGAAAACTCTTCCATAGTGGGAACTAGCTGATAATCCGGGAAAGTGAAGCAATGATGCACCGGATTGAAGAAATGGAAAATCACACTCATCATCTGCTCATCAAACTTTGAGGTAACCAAGCTAAGAAGATGACCATGTCTCCTAATGAATGAAGAAGTATCAGAAACTTTTGAGGCTAATTCTCTGAGTTGAGCAGGTATTTGCACAAAGTTAACTCGAATGGTGTTTCTGCGCACGGAAGCCATAATCTGCAAAACAGAACAAAGATAAATCCCCTCGGTCTTTGAAATGGTTAGTATAATGAAGTATGCATGCTATGTTATGATGCATGATGTCATGATAAAACACACAACGGGTATAGCAGATAACATACATGGTAAAGGCAAACAAGTCACACAAAAGCCCTTAAGTTTAAGGCTTGCATGGGGTGTAGGTACTACCCTCTTGAAGTTCAGTTGGTTTTAACCTGTCCTAGAAAAAGTAACCGGGTTCTAGAGGTTCTCAATATCACTGACCATCCTCCATCGGTCATGGTTTCATCTTGTTGTACCTCAAAATTTTCCCTCCCATATTTCTCAAAACATTTCAAGAAAGATCCCCAAGTTGCTCAAGGTAGTCCAAGGGTTGGCCAGACAAGCTCTCTCCTAAGGCAGTCTACCTCAAATTAGGGTTTCATGTTGCATCAAGATACTTGATTCTAAGGGATACAAAATTCTCACCAATGTATTAATATGTTATCAAGATCATCCATGACAAGTTTCAAGCCATGCAAAACAAGTTTGCTCAATCAATTGCTCAAAGGCCTGAAAATCGATTGTGTTAGGGCAAAAGTCAACTGTGGCTCACATACAGTCAAACTTCATGATTTTTAGTCAAAATTCTCATTTTGAAGTATATTTCATCATTTTATCAAGGGTTGATCATGATTCATCAAGGATCGCTCATAATTCATCAAGACCCAAAAGTTGCTAAATTAGGGTTTTATAGGAAAAGTCAACTCAACTTTGACCAAGCATAACTTT
Organism: Vicia faba; assembly: GCA_948472305.1. NCBI lineage: Eukaryota > Viridiplantae > Streptophyta > Magnoliopsida > Fabales > Fabaceae > Vicia > Vicia faba. The sequence goes on along the minus strand of OX451741.1, from coordinate 237,959,951 downwards.
CTCATACTTTATTATAAATGACCCATCCAAATCTCATTTTTAAGAGGATGCAATTCTATACAATACATCTTCATCTCCCAAGTTCAAAATATGCACTCACAAGAAGTTATGAATTTGGACATTATAGGTCATTTTGAAAAGTCAACAAAAACACCTTTTTTGTCAAAGCTTCATACATGAGCATGGAATATCAACTTGATATGAGACCAAAAGGGTTGCTTATAGGACATCTCAATCTTTCTAAAAAGTCCAAGAACACCTTCAAAGAGTCAAAATTGAGAAAGTTATGCATTGGTGAAGTTGACCTTTTTTGCAAAATTGCCAAAAGTCAACTATGCGTAAAACTTCAAATTTTGCCAAATGGGCCTAATCTTTTTCACTTGTTTTGAGTTGGAAACATAGCCCACGAGCCCTAGCCCTTGCCACTTGTCATTATCATGTTTTTATTATTTATTTTGATTTTTTATTTGATTTAAATCAATTTTAATCAAAATAAATCATGAGAAAATCTAAAGCATTGAAAACTCAAGATTTTATACTTGTTTCAGGTCACAAATCCAGTTGGCAAGTATTTGAAATCGTGCAAGGCATTGGGGTGGACAAAAAGATTGATTTTAGGCCAATTTTGGAATGATATTCAAGAGAATCAAATTACAATCAAATTCAATAATGGAAGAAGATTGAGTACATTCTATCAACCCTAATCCATTCCTTGATACATATAGAAGCGATGCAGACCAAAAGAAGGCTAGAAAAAAGATGCGCAACATCAAGAACAAAACTTGAAAAAATCAAGAAAAAGTGCAAACACGATTTCATTGTTCCAGGCCAATTCAAGACTCTTTGCTTATTCCAATTGATTCCTGGGAGTGTAGGCAAGCAGAAGAAATCAAGAACAAAGCCTTTCCAGTACCAAAAAGCGCTTGATGCAGTGGTAACCAGGCAAGCGTTAAGGCGTTGGAAAGCTTGAGGTCAGGGGTTCGACCCCTGCCTCAAACGTTTGTTATTTTTCTTAATTCCTTTCAGGCAATCCAGCGTGCACCAAGGACTAAGGACCATCATGCACTCTCACCATCCAATCTGGCAAGTGGCCAGATAGCCAAATTTGATGGCCATCATCTGGAGGAGCCCCATAAGCCACAGTCAACGTGCAACATTGGATCCAAAAAAGTCAAACGGACCTCACTCTTCTTGGGACCAAAATCCCTGTTTACACCCCCCAAAAATCCTTTTCAGGCCCATTCTCTCTTTCTATTTTCTTTATATTTTATTTTATTTTATTTTATTTATTTATTTTATTTACTAACCAATTAAATTATTTTCTTATTACCAAAAAATCATAAAAATAATAACTTTCACAAATTAGGTTTAGATTTTATTTTTTATACAAAAAATTAAATAATTTAATTAGATTTTAATTTTAGACAACTTTAATTCCTTTTGTAAATAAATTAAAATAATTAGAACAAATAGGTTTTATTTCTAATTTAATTATTTTCTTTTTCTTAAAAATAATAAAAACACAAAAATAGGCCATGTAATTATTTTTTTAATTAATCTAATCACTAATTAATTTTCATACTTAATTTAGAAAACTTAATTCTTTTATTAAAAACAACAAAAACATTTTTCCTTTCATTAGGATAGAAGGGTCAAAACCCTAATTTCTTCCCGATCTAATTTTCTTCGCGCGCGCTTTTATTATTATTTTTATCCCATTATTGTAACTGCTCACAAGGTGTAATAGTTTTAATTAGGACTTTTACTTTTCATTCATCGCTTTATTTTCAAAGGGTTTGTTTTTGGCTATGTAAATACCCGAAGCCGTGTAATATCTTTAGTTTAATTTCCGCATTTTAAATTCCGCAAATACTAAACTGTTAGATGTATGATATTAGGATGCATGACAAGAATGTATGATTAATTTTAAAACAGTTAGATAACCCTAATATGTGCAAAGATAAATAATCTGAAATTGAATCACTCGCACATGCGCACTCCTAGGGTACACTCCCACTTGGTTGCCTTCGGTAAATGGTCATTGAGTATAGGATGCTTTTAGTGGTCGTCCTTTTGTCCAAAGATCAAAGTTACCTCGGAAAGGTTGCCTCAAATTTTGTTGCCTCGGATAATTGATCTAAGACATTAGGATTATTACTAAGACGTCTTAACATTGCTTTAGTGACCGTATGTCCTTTCAAATTGACCCTCAAAACTCCAACGACGGTGCTACCTACTCACTAATAGTGGGATAACACTGTCTAAAGGAAACGAATACAGAACGATTCTATTTTCGAGTAGGTAGATTAGTTCTTAAGTACTTGCTCAATCAAAACAAACTTTTCACACTTACACTCCTTTACAAAAAAGTTTTCAAAAACACTTCATTACACTCTTGAAGACAAAAGCAAAAGTTAAATCGAAGTCAAAACAAAAACTTTTCAAAGCACATAAACAAAAAGAAAACAATTTTGAAAATGATGAGCAAGTACCTAAGAATCCGTAGATAACCCCCGTACTCAGAAATATCTCGAAAAAGGAATTTTTTTGTGTTTTTTTCTTTCCTTGTTAAATAAAATAAAAGTCGGTGGCGACTCTTGCTTACCACGACATTTTGCGAACACAAACGCAAAACATAAACCAACAATTCCTAAAAGAAACACGTCCTAATTTTGGCCACCGTATCGCCATAACTGGTGACTCTGCTGGGGAATATTAATAAGTGGGGTGTACCTTAAGAATAGTTCATCATATTGTTTTCAATTGTTTGATTTGTTTGCTTTATCTTTGTGGGTATTGTATCGGAGTTACTATAGATCCTAACCCGAATCTGGGGATACCTTTTAGGTAAGTAGCAATAGACTGTGAGGGAACTGTACATCATAGACCGATACGGTTGAAGCAGTAGCTACGTTGGTGTGACATATTAGTTGGTACCGATATCCCTTGTGGAGGAACAAGGAGAGTATGGGGTTGCTAATGGGTCATTAAGCATCAACTGAACTTAGAACCTATAATTGACCAACTTGGGCATAGAAAGTAGCAGTATGCTACACTCATTGAGACCATACTCTCGAGATGGTTTCAGCTACAAGAAAAGATTGCGTGACTGGAATTATGACCGATGGAGGATGGTCAGTGATATTGAGAACCTCTAGAACCCGGTTACTATTACTAGGACAGGTTGAACCAACTAAACTGCAAGAGGGTAGTACCTAAACTCCATGCCAGCCTGAAATTTAAGGGCTATTGCGTGACTTGTTTGCCCTTACCATGTTTGCTATTTGTGATACCTGTGGTGTGTTTTTATCATGACATCATGCATCATGACATCGCATGCATATTTCATTAGACTAACCATTTCAAATACCGAGGGGATTCATCTTTGTTCTGTTTTGCAGATCATGGCTTCTATGCGCAGAAATACCATTCGAGTCAACTTCGTGCAGATCCCTGCTCAGATCAGAGAATTGGTCTCAAAAGTTCCTGATACTTCTTCCTTTGTTAGAAGACATTGTCATCTCCTTAGCCTGGTCACTTCCAAGTTGGATGAGCAAATGATGAGTGTCTTGTTCCAGTTCTTTGACCCGTTGCATCACTATTTCACCTTCTCGGACTATCAGCTAGTCCCTACTTTGGAGGAGTTTTCTGATTTACTTGGCATATCTATTCTAGAGCAGACACCCTTTACAGGTTTGGAGATAGCTCCTAGGCCAGAGGATATTGCTTCAGCCCTACATCTAACAATGGTTGATGTAGTATCTAACTGGGAGATTCAGAGTGGGGTTAAAGGCTTCTTGGCTAAGTTCTTGATTGATCAAGCTCAACAGTTCTGGGATAGTTTGGACTTTCAAGCATTTGAAGACATCCTGGATCTCCTCATCTATGGCTTGGTTCTGTTCCCAAATTCTGATTCTTTTGTCGATGTGAACACAATCAAGATTTTCATGTCTCGTAATCCAGTGCCTACTCTCTTAGGTGATATTCTGCATGCTCTTTATACCCGTACCATTCGGAGAAGGGGAACTCTCATGTGTTGTACATTGCTGCTGGCGAGGTGGTTTATTTCTCACCTGCCCAAATCTGTATTAAAGAATGAGGAAGGTATGGGTTGGGCTTACAGAATCATGTCCCTTGCTCATACGGATATCCTTTGGAGTACTAAAGATATGGAAAAAGTAGTTGTCATTAATTGCTGTGGGGAATACCCCAATGTTACATTGATGGGAATTAGAGGAGGAATAACCTATAATCCTTGCTTGGCTTTACGACAGTTTGGACGAGCTCGGAGAGACGGTCCTCATGAGTTGCTGCTTACAGGCATTGTCTTTGACTTCAAGGGGGATGTTGAGGGACATCGCCGCAGATTTATACGAGCTTAGGACAGGGTGAACATGCCTGATCCACATGAGCTAGGAATGAAGACTTCTATCCTGATGCAACCGTATCTTCAGTGGGTTCGAGCCCGTGCTCAAAAGCTGGGGATGCCATACGAAGCTGTCTTGCCGGTGATTATGGAGAATACTGATGAAGAAGGTGTTCCTTATACGATCCTCCATACCTATATGCCTATTGATCTAGGGGCATTGAAGAGGTCTTGGATCCAGTTAAAGGAAGAAAGGGATACCTACAGAGAGAAGTATCATGAGCAGGAACGGAAGATCCTGAAGCTTACAAGGCAGCTAGAGACTGAGAGGATAATCAACGATTATGTCAGCACAAAAGGAAAGCGACCATGGGAATTCTGATGTCTTTTATTGTTTCTAGTTTATATTTGCTTTTCAGTATTTCTTTTGTAACGCCTTAAAATCATTTGTTAAACATTGTTACCAGGTTTTATCTAATAAAGTGTGTTTTATTTTGGTTTACAAATTTGAATCTCCCTAAGTCTTTGAAATCATTTCATATGCATTCCATTCCCATGCACCTCATTACAGGTACCATTACAGGTTTCTCATCTTCTTCGCTGTTTATTTCAGCAATCATGTCTTCTGAAACACCCACTGATCAAGCTATTAAGGCTCTTCAAGCTCATAATGCTCAGTTCCAGGAAATGTTCCTGAATCTGGCCAAAGGTCAGCAAGATTTAAAGACTATCATCTTGAAGGACAAAAAGAAGAAGAAGAAGAAGAAGGTGGTTCTGCTGAACATGGGTCACAGATTCGGGAATAATTTACGACAGGAAACTGATTTGTCCCATTTATCTAGAGGGGGAGAGAATCAAGAGGAAAGAAAAGGTCATAGCCCTGTGGTTTCTAACAATGACATTGACTTTGATGAAGACTAGTATCCTCCTGTTGGGGATAGGTATAAGCAACTGGAAGACCGGTTGAGCGCAATGGAGATCTAGAAGATACCTGGGATGGACTTTGGAGATTTGGGTCTGGCATCTGGGGTGGTGATCCCACACAAGTTTAAAGCACCTGTCTTTGCTAAGTATGATGGGGTCTCCTGCCCGAAGTTACACTTCCGCTCGTATGTTAGAAAGATTCAACCATATACTGCTGATAGGAACCTTTGAGTTCATTTCTTTCAAGATTGTCTGTCAGGGACTCAACTTGAATGGTTCTATCAACTGGAATGAGCTAACGTCCATAATTGGGAGGACCTTGCTGCTGCTTTTTACAAGCAATACCAGTATAATGCCGACCTTGCTCCCACGCGTACTCAACTTCAGAGTATGTCTATGGGTACAAGTGAAGGCTTTAAGGACTACACTCAGAAATGGAGAGATCTTACAGGAAGAGTCCAACCCCTTCTGGCTGACAGGGAGTTGGTGGATATGTTTCTTGGGACTTTGTCTGGTCCATATTTCAATCATTTGATCGGAAGTTCATTGTCCGGGTTTACTTAATTGATTATGACTGAGGAGAGAGTTGAAGCCGGTATCAAAAGTGGTAAGATACAGAAAGGTGCTTCGTCAAGTACAGAGAAGAAGCCTTTCAAGAAGGAATCTAGTGCAGTTTATAGCTTGAGAAGCCAAAATCGACCCGAACGCCACCAAGCAGTTAATGCGGTAGTTATATCAAGACCTATTGTTGCCCCAAAATGCAACACTCATCAAAGAGTAGAGAGATTGCAAAGGCAGTATACTCGGCTCAGTATGACTCTATCTCAAATTCTGCCGCAACTGTTGAAAACCAACTTGGTGATTCTGAAGGAGGCTCCAAAGAATCCCAGTACTACATCACCGCTGTATAATCTGAATGCCCGCTGTGCTTATCACTCTGATAGTCCAGGGCATGATACCAATAACTGCTGGGCTCTGAAGAATAAAGTGCAGGATCTGATTGATGCTAAGGAGATTGAGTTTGAAGCGCCGAAAAATCCTAATGTCATGACTGCTCCTATGCCCAAGCATGGAGTAAATGATGTGGACGATGATTCATTTGTAACTTCTGTGGAAGACGTTTCTACTCCGTTGATGACAGTGAAGAAGAACTTATTGTTGGCCGGTTTATTTCCGGGTTGTGGCGAAGGTTGCCACCTGTGTTCCATCCTGCCTACTAGTTGCCATCTATTAAAGTCAGGTGTGCAACGCCTGATGGATAACAAAGAAATCCTGTTCGAGAAAACTTTGGTTTCGTTGATTCCTGTTGAAGATGTTTCCATAATCACCATTTCCGCCAATTCTTCCAAGACTTCCTTGAGAAAGCCTGTTAGGATTACATCTGTTCCGAGAGTTGCTCCATTGATCATTACTATTCTTGGACCTATCCCTTACACTTCGGATAAGGCTGTCCCGTGGCATTATGGGGCCGATGTATATTATCATGGGATCAAACAAGACTTGAAGGTTGAAGAGGCTGATACTGATGTCAGCAATATTGTTGGGTCTAGCAAAGTCACCCGAAGCGGAATACTTTTCTCTCTTGAGATCTCCCCACCAATTGTTCAAAAGCCTATTGTCATTCCGTCCGCCAGTACATCTGCTAAAATACAAGATTAAATAAATTATAAGATTTATATAAGACATATATGCTACTTAAAATTATGTTCTGTATTTACAGAAACTCTGATGGAATTAGCATCAGAATATCAGTATCAACATCAGCATCAGAAGATATGTCAGCATCAGAAGATCAAACATGTGCTATACACGAAAGCCTGATGAACAGAATCTGCACAAAACATACTCTGACTCTGAGAAAGATACTTACTATGTCACCAATACTCTGAAGCGTCAGAATAATCTAAAGCCAAGAACACTCTGATTTTCATTAAGCAGAACATTCTAAAGTGTCAACGTTACTATGCATTCAAGACAGATTAATTACCAACGGCTTTATTCCAAGACAAAGATCTTCTCAAAAAGGAAATAATGTTATGAGCATTGAAATGGATTTATGGACAACAACGTATCTATTCCTAGGCTACTTAAACAAGTCAGTGAAAAAAAGAATTGGCTAATTCTTTCATACGCACGTACGCATAAGCTAATCATCTTCACGTTCTCACTCATTCAATTTGCTAAAGCTCTCAACCGCTTACTCTATAGCTCTAGCAATCTAGTTTCATCCTAAGCTTCATATTGTGTATTATCACAGTTGTGATATATAGTTTTTCTAGAAAACATCAAACACACATTTTTTCATTTATCTATAAAAGAATTACCTTGAGATAAACTGGTCTGTGGTTAGACTCAAGAAGGCTTTAACAGTTGTTAAAGCAGTTGTGTATTCAGTTGAATATAGTGGATTAAGACCTCGTTGGAGAGAGGAGAAATCACCTTGACGGGTGGACTGGAGTAGTTTGAGATCAAACGAACCAGGATAAAAATAACGTGTTGTCTGTGTGATACGGTGGGAGAACTGACTGTGGTTTTGCGTTTGTATTCGCAAATGTTTCGGTTGAGCAAGAGTCGCCACCGAATTTTTATTTTATCCTAAGGAAAGGTTTAAAAAGCACAGCAAAAACCTTTGAGATTTTTTTCTTGGGTTCGGGGAGTAGATTATAGAAAGGGAAGGTATTAGCACCCTTTCTATCCATGGTTATCCATGGGCTCTTAGTTACTTGCTTAGATCACTTGCCTTTTTCCAATTGTTTGAAATGGTGCTTTGTGTGTGTGTGTGTGTGTTTTGAAAATGTTTTGAAAAGAGGCCAATGTGGTAGCAACCTTTGTAATGATCCATGTTGGGATGTATACAAAGGTGTATGTCTTTTGAAAAGGTTTTCATTTGTTTTTGAAAGTTATTTTGAAAGTGTTGTGAGGTGTGGTTTAAAAACAGGCAAGTGTTTTTGTTTTGCAAGTTGACAAGTACTTAAGAGCGATCTACCCTAAAGTTCTCAAAGATTTTTGTTATGCTTTTAACCCTTTTAACAATTTTGTTCCACCATTGTATTTGGTGGACAATCTTGTGTTAGGATGTGAAAGGGACAGGCGCGGGTCGTCGTTTAGACCATAATTGCAATGGTGCCAAGTATCTTTGGGCAATTTTTCTTTAAGGGACTTTGATCATTTTAGGCAAAAAAGCGTCATCGAGGGATTATGATCATTTGAGTTATTTGTTTTGCCCAAAGAGACCTAGCATGCAATATGGCCCAATTTTTGAAAGGCAACAAGTGGATGTAACCCTAGGGGTGTTAGTGTGCAAGTGCGTTTTATTGCATACAAGAGTTTTTCTTTGAATTAGGTTTTTCTACTTCATTGATTTTATCTTGCCATACACGTCCTAATTACTAGCAATAAGAAGCGGAAATGTAAAATCCTATGCTATTACAACAATTAGGGGAGGGGGATACACATTTGTACATGGGGGGTTCAACGAGAAAAATAGACAAAAAAGAAAATAGCAAAAAACAAGATATATAGAGAGAGAGAGGGAGCCCGCGCACTGCTGGGAGGTCATCAGAAGTTCTGACTCAGCTCCGCTTCCAGATGATCAACCTGTTAGTGAAACTGGATGAGTCAGAACTTCTGACTCTAGCACCTGCAAAACAGAACCTTGTTAGTGGGGAAATCAGAAGTTCTGATTTCCCTACGCTGCAAGACAGAAGTTTGTTAGTGGAGAAACCAGAAGTTCTGATTCTGCTGAAAAGGCAATAACTCTCAGAGGTTCTGATATCATTGACAGCAAAACAGGCTTCAGATGTGCTAACGTCAAAGTCAACACTTGGCTTTTTCCTGTACTAATCAGAACATCTGCAATCCTGTTGTTACTCCACAAAACAGGAAACATACTTGGAACAGATCCAGCAAATACAAAAATGTTTCAGAGGTCAGAATCACCAAGGTCACAGGCAAGTCCTATACTGGCTCAGAACGTTCTGAGGTATGAAAATCCTCATAACATAAACAGCAATAACATGAATATTTACATTATGTTACTTGAATATGCACAGATGATGATGCTTAACAGTGTGATGAGGGTCAGCAGGTGCTTACCTGACTGTTTGGAAAAGTTGGTGAGTGAAAGTTTAGCTTTTGGTTCTGGTTCTGGTGGTGTTCTGGACAGATTTGGAAAATGGGAAGTAAAGGTGTATACGTGTGTAGGGTCAGAAGTTTGGAAAGAGTGTTTTTGGTTTACAGAAAAGAACTGGATATTTGATGAAGTTGAAGGTGAGAAACTCAAAGTTATGAAACAAAGCTGGAGATTTTGGCAGAGTTTCAGAATGCTGTGTTGCTAGGAGTTCTGTTTCTCTCTTAGCAATTTTTCTGTTTCTTTTCTTGAACGTTTTTTGTAGTGGTGAAGCCTCTCTATTTATAGGCAAAGTTCTTGTGGATGCCTTGAACATTTAAGGCGCCAACAGAGTTTGAATTTGTTCTTTGACAGAAATTCCTGGGAAGTTGTGATAACAGCTATCTTTCAGCATAGGTTGCAGCAGCAGGCGTAGATTGGGGAGAAGTGACCTCTGAAGTGGGCGGTGGCGTGAAGACCCATGCCAGAATCTGTGCAAAAACGTTTTCCAAGCCACACGTGAATGCTCAGGAGTGGTTGGAAGCATTAATGGGCATTAAATGGTGACAAGACCTGTCAATACCAACATTCTGGTAATGGAAACCAGCGTTGAGTCAGCAGCATAAACCATGCTCTGGCCTTGGCTGCCTGTTGTCTTAGTAAGCTCTGGAGATTCTCCTGGTTTTCTGGTATGTTTCTTGGATTTGCTTCTGAACAATCTGGACTTAGAGATTCTGTATCAGTGTAACACCCATTCTTATGACCTTTCATCTTCTGATTTCAACCTGTTCTGAAGGAGCCTTCAGACTTTCCTGCTTCTCTTGCATTCCTTTAGCAAATTCTGACTGAGCTTGTGTAACTGCTGAAGGGGCATGTTCTGTTTGAGGCTGACATTCTGAACCACGTTTACAACTTCTGATTGAACTGATGTAGCTGCTGAAGAGCCAACTGCTGACCACGCTGAGCCAAGCTTGCAACTTCTGACCGTCTTCATCTGGAATGGGTCCAGAAGTTCTGAAGCGCTGATTTTTCTAAAAACACTTATTTTAGAGAAGCATTCTAAGTACTTAGAATTTGATTGATTGATGATTTTTTTTTCAAGATAGAAGCGTTGTTTCTAGAGGTCGTGAGATCATCTTGCTCTTGTAAGTGGCTTGCTTGGGCAAAAAAAAAGGATAACTCAGGACTTGGATTTGTTTCAGGGGGACTTTGAAAAATCCAAGATGGTTTCCTGAAGAAAGGGAGGGCAAATTTTGGGGTACAACAGTTGCCCCTGTTCAATCTTCTTGAACCTGAAGAGTTAGATTGGCAAGTTTGCCTTTCGCAACTCGAAGGTAAAAGGAGATTGGACACCAGAGTGCCCAGAAATTTGCACTCGCATGTTGGAGTATCAGCGAATGTGACGGCGGGAATGGGCTTATAGATGCCATTTGGAGAGGTGGTGGATAGGGAGATGGGCTTATAGATGCCATCTGGAGATGTGACAGAACTTTGTCGGGAATGGGCTTACAGATGCCATTTGGAAGTGTTGATCGCACAAGAGATTCCTTAGCGAGAACTTTATGTATCTGAGAAAGGCAGATGTTTTCCTGGCTTGTTACAGGTGTTGAGTCTACAATCGATTGCTCACAGATATGCCCTGGCTGGATACAGGTATCGAATCTAGAATTAGTCGTCAACAGATATGCCCTGGCTGGATACAGGAATCGAATCTGGAATTGGTCGTCAAAAGATATGCCCTGGATGGATACAGGAATCGAATCTGGAATTGTGACAGTTGATAGATATGCCCTGGCTGGATACAGGAATCGAATCTGGAATTGTGACAGTTGATAGATATACCCTGGCTGGATACAGGAATCGAATCTTCAAACTCCTCAGATGTGCCCTGGCTGGATACAGGAATTGAATCTGGAATTGTGACAGTTGATAGATATGCCCTGGCTGGATACAAGAATCGAATCTTCAAACTCTTCAGACGTGCCCTGGCTAGATACAGGAATCGAGTCTGGAAATATGGTCAACAGATATGCCCTGGCTAGATACAGGTATCGAATCTGGAATTGTGGTCAACAGATATGCCTTGGCTAGATACAGGTATCGAATCTGGAATTATGGTCAACAGATATGCCCTGGCTAGATACAGGAATCAAATATGGAAATGTTGTAGTTGATAGATGTGCCCTGGCTGGATACAGGAATCGAATCTTCGAACTCTTCAGACGTGCCCTGGCTAGATACAGGAATCGAGTCTGGAAACTGATCACTCTCAGATATGCCCTGGCTAGATACAGGTATCGAATCCGGAATTTGTGACAGTTGAAGGTAGTTGTCTTTGGGATTGTCTTTTTCCCTGAAAAGGCAAAAACATAAGTTGTACGCAATGTCATGATGTATGATATGCATGATGTCATGATGTTCAACATGAGATAGTGTTGTATGCACTTTATCATGTATGTAAGCAAGATGTATGAAAGTGTGAAATGTTTATGAATGTAATTTCGTCTTAGGAAAATAAATCCTTGACGATCGGCCGGGGAGTTGCCCTGTGGCCGAGATACTTTGCTGAAGTTTTGATGACAGGCCTGCTGAGGACTTTAATGATGGATCCCGCTGGGGATAATGATGGTAAACTCTGTTGGGGATACCAAAGATAAACTCCGCTGGGGATTGAAAGATAAACTCCGCTGGGGATTGAAAGAACTTTGTTGGGGGCGATCTTCCGTGGCGATTAGCTGAGGATAACCCAATTATAAGCCCTTGTGAGGAATAACTCTGAATAAAGTTCGGGAGAGACGTCCGTATTCTGCAGGGAACAAGCTTCCAGAATCTACTGGGGATAAGCTTTAAGACCTGCCGAGGAAAGTTGTGCCTTTTCAGGATCGACGGGGAATCAACTCAGCTTGGGGAGAGTATTGCTGAATCTTATCTTACTCTGCGGGGCGTTGAGATGATTTGGTCACATTCTTCAGTCGAACCTACCTTGGTACCTTGGCGGACAAAGCAAACAAACTGCATCAGACAACCTTACATTGCCCTTGTTTCTGATGTCACCTGTAATTGATCTTTTGCAAACATTTATAAATTAGCAATTTAATGTCAAATGCATATATCAAAAATGAACATTGGACGTTCTTCGCAAGACAAAACAGAAAAAAGAAAAAAAACAATGGCAACTTGTATAGACAAGTGAATTTGTATTGATTTGAACTTTGCCTGTGAATAGGCGTTTCTGTACAAGAAGCTGACATCCTAGTAAGAGGATGCCGCCGAATAATCACAGAGTTTTACAATTTTTGGAAAGAAAACAAAACAACTATGTGAACAATCCCACTGGGTTCCAACTCTGCTATCGCCTTTATATCCCCAAGCGTCTTATCGCTTTGCTGCCTAGTTAAAGATGAAGCTGATTGGTCGATACCGAATTCCGGATGCGAAGTGATCCAATGAGACATAGTGTTACGCTTTATCCCTAACTTTTGCCTGGACCTCCCTTTCGGGTTTTCAGTCCACCGGGATACCCATTTTTGCCCAAGTCGCCCTTTCGGGTTTTCAACTTGCCGGGTGTACAGATTTTTTTTCATTTCATCCCTTATTTTTGCCCGAACCCTTTTGGTTTGCCGGGAAGCCCTTATTCTTGCCTAGGTATGTCAACCTAGCGGGTCTTTTATTCATGCGTAGTATCTTTTCACTATGTCTGCATTGGCGGGGTGAGGGAGGTCGTCACCATCCATGGTGGTTAGGATCATGGCTCCTCCTGAGAAAACATGTTTAACCACAAATGGCCCTTCGTAAGTAGGGGTCCATTTGCCCCGGGGATCACTTTGAGGAAGGATGATGCGTTTGATTACCAGGTCCCCAACTTGATACTCTTGTGGTATGACTTTCTTGTTAAATGCCCTGATCATCCGTTTTTGATACGTCTGACCATGACAGATAGAGGTGAGCCTCTTTTCGTCAATCAGGTTTAATTGATCAAGTCGAGTCTGGATCCAGTCATCTTCATTCAAGTCTGCATCTTTCATTATCCGGAGAGAGGGTATCTGGACTTCAATTGGCAAGACTGCCTCCATGCCATAGACCAAGGAGAAAGGAGTCGCCCCGGTTGACGTCCTCGCTGAGGTACGGTACCCGTGAAGAGCAAACGGTAACATCTCGTGCCAATCTTTATAGGTCACTGTCATCTTCTGCACAATTTTCTTAATATTCTTATTAGCTGCCTCTACAGCCCCATTCATCTTTGGCCGGTAGGGAGAAGAATTGTGGTGCTGTATCTTGAATTGTTCGCAGAGTTCAATGATCATTTTGTTATTGAGGTTGGTACCATTGTCCGTGATGATTCTTTCCGGGACACCGTACCGACAGATTAGGTTATGCCGGATGAAATGTGCCACGACGCTCTTGGTTACCGTCGCGTAGGAAGCTGCCTCAACCCACTTTGTGAAGTAATCGATCGCTACTAAGATGAAGCGATGCCCATTGGATGCCGTCGGTCAGATCTCACCGATCATATCAATGCCCCACATTGCAAAAGGCCAAGGTTCCGTCAGGATGTTCAGAGGAACGGGAGGAATATGCACCTTGTCAGCATAGATCTGGCATTTGTGACAAGTTCGAGAGTGTTGGTAACAATCGGCTTCCATTGTGGGCCAGAAATACCCTGCTCGAAGGATTTTCTTTGCCATGGTGTGTCCACTGGAATGTGTCCCAAATGTACCTTCATGCAGTTCTATCATGATCTTCTCTGCTTCAGCCTTATCCACACAACGTAGTAGAGTTGAATCATGGTTCCGTTTGTAGAGGATGCCGTTGCTGAGGAAGAATTTTGCCGCAAACCTCCTCATGAACTTCTTGTCATTGACAGATGCACCTTCAGGGTATTCCTGAACTTCTAAGTACCTTTTCACCTCATGATACCAGGGTTTTTCAGTTGCCTTCTCGACCTTGAGGTCGCAGCAGTATGCCGGTTCGTCCAACTTCCAGATAATGATCCGGGAAGCCTCATTGTCCCATTTAACTTTGAACATTGAAGACATCGTAGCTAGTGCGTCCGCTAGCTGATTCTCCTCTCTTGGGAAGTGCTCAAAAGTTATTTCTTCAAAGTGGGGAAGCAAGGTTGACACATACTCCTTGTAAGGAATAAGATTTGGGTGTTTCGTATCCCACTCGCCTTTGATCTGATTGATCACGAGAGCGGAATCTCCGAAGACACTCAGGAATTTGATCCTTAAATCGATTGCATCTTGTAGACCCATGATACATGCCTCATATTCTGCCATGTTGTTGGTGCAGTTGAAACATAATCGGGCGGTGAATGGAGTATGCGTTCCTTTGGGAGATATGATTACAGCGCCAACGCCGTTACCCAAAGCATTGGAGGCTCCGTCAAAATGCATAGACCATCGGGATCCTTCCTCAGGTCCTTCATCCGGTCCAGGTATTTCACAGTCAGTTACCACCATGATGTCTTCGTCCGGAAAATCAAAGTTCAATGATTGGTAATCATCCACAGGTTGGTGTGCCAAATGATCTACCAGTACACTTCCTTTAATTGCTTTCTGATTTGTATACTGGATATCATATTCTGTCAAGATCATTTGCCATCTCGCTATTCTACCAGACAGAGCGGGCTTTTCGAATATGTACTTGATGGGATCCATTTTTGAAATCAATAGAGTAGTGTGAGTCAGCATATACTGTCTCAGCCGGCGAGCAACCCATACTAGAGCGCAGCAAGTTTTCTCAAGCAGTGAGTAACGAGACTCACAGTCGGTAAACTTTTTGCTCAAGTAATAAATAGCGTGCTCTTTTCGGCCAGACTCGTCATGCTGTCCCAGCACACACCCCATTGAATTGTCAAGTACTGTCAAATATAGTATCAGAGATCTTCCTTCCACTGGAGGCATAAGAATGGGTGGCTCTTGGAGATATTCCTTTATCTTTTCAAAGGCAGCCTGACATTCATCGTTCCAACGTACTACTTGATCTTTCTTCAGTAATTTGAAGATTGGCTCACAGGTAGCAGTTAGATGCGAGATGAATCGGGCAATGTAATTCAGTCGTCCTAGGAAGCCTCTGACTTCTTTCTCTGTCTTTGGAGTTGGCATCTCTTGTATGGCTTTCACTTTGGCAGGGTCCACCTGGATACCTTTATCACTTACAATGAAACCCAGCAATTTTCCGGACCTCACCCCAAAGGTGCATTTGTTGGGATTCAACCTCAGTTTATATAACTTCAGTCGGTCAAATAGCTTCCTCAGATGATCAAGGTGCTCCTCCTCAGTTTGAGACCTTGCAATCATGTCATCAACGTATACCTCAATCTCATGATGGATCATATCATACAATAAAGCAACCATGGCACGTTGATAGGTTGCCCCAGCATTTTTTAATCCAAACGGCATGACTTTGTAACAGAAGGTGCCCCACTGAGTTACAAAGGTAGTCTTTTCCATATCTTCTGGGGCCATCTTGATCTGATTATACCCTGAAAAACCATCCATGAAAGAGAAAACCTTGTGTTGAGCAGTATTGTCAACAAGAACGTCGATGTGAGGTAAGGGGAAGTCATCCTTGGGGCTTGCCCTGTTTAAATCCCTGTAGTTAACACACATTCTGACTTTACCGTCCTTCTTCGGCACTGGCACCACATTGGCAACCCACCGAGGGTAAGAAGTTACTGCTAGAAATCCGGCATCGAATTGCTTCATAACCTCGGCCTTGATCTTTTCAGACATCTCTGGGCGCATGCGGCGAACCTTTTGCTTTACCAGAGGGCAGTCTTCCTTAGTCGGCAGGTGATGAACTACAATGTCGGCATCCAAACCAGGCATGTCTTCATAGGACCAAGCAAATATCTCCATGTAATCCTGTAGCATCTGGATCAATCGTTGCTTCATGCTGAGCTCTAGATTAGCCCCAATCTTGATCTCTTTCCTATCTGCCTCAGTACCCAGGTTAATTGTTTCCACCGGCTCTTCATGTGGTTGAATAGCCCTCTCTTCCTGGAGTAGCAGTCTTGCGAGTTCACCAGGCACTTCGCGATCATCTTCACCTTCGTCTTCGGCCAAGTTGATCGGATTCTCGAAGTCATAACTGGAGGTAGCAGAGCTGTTACCAGTGAGATCCAGAGTGGATTGAAACCTGTATAAGTGAGTGTGTGTAAATATAGCTGTTTTGCAATATATAACACAGAGAGAAAAAGAACACAAGATTTGAAATGCAACAAACGTCCAATGTTTTGATTGATGATATATGGAAATGTCATATAAAAAGCCCTCACAAACGGAGCTACGATGCCCCGGGTAGGACACCGAGCCAATAAAAGTTTCAACACATTGTTTGTTACAAATTGAAAATCAAAAGAAATAATTACTGCGTGACAAACGTGATAGGTGTAAAATCCTTTGCCGTCCAGTTGCTTGGTCCGTTGCTGGCAGTCGGGTAGATCCAACTGTCAAACTCTGCTTCCTATACATCCTCCTCAATAGCATTCACCCTTGGACTGGTGATAAACACTGGAGTCTTTCTGATCTTTTCCTTGCGCACAACCCTCTGAGCCTCTGCAGTAAAGCCCAGCCCGAACTTATCGTTCTTTTGAGTGAAATCAGGAAGCTGACCCCAGTTCGCACAATTGCCTTTCTCGATTACAGCCCGGGCATCCTTTAAAGATGCCATCTTCAGCGGGAAGTCTTCTTCAGCCACTGCTTCAGCTGATGCCAAAATTGGAGGTACTTCCTCAAAATGCTGAAAGGGGGTTTCAATAAACTCCCCGTCCATCTCGATATACCGGAATGAATTCAAGTGACTAACCATGTATTCCTCCTCACTCTGCACGGTAACAATCTTCCCTTTGACAGGGTATTTGAGTTTTTGGTGTAGAGTGGAGGTTACGGCCCCAACTTTGTGAATCCAGGGTCGACCCAATAAGCAGGAGTAAGATGGACGAATATCCATTACATAGAACGTTGAGTCGAAGACTTGGGAACCCACACGAATATGAATGTTTACTTCACCGTGCACCATCCTCTTAGAACCGTTGAAGGCTCTAACAATGATGTTACTAGGTTTCAACTCCAAACCTTCACAATCCAAGCGATCCAATGCCTTCTTAGGAAAAACATTCAGGGAAGAGCCGGTATCCACTAATACGTGTGCGAGAGTAGTGCCCCTGCATTCTATGGAAACATGCAGGGCATCATTGTGATTTTTCCCTTTGGGGGTGAGGTCAGCATCCGAGAACCCCAATCCATTGTCAACTGTCAGATTAGCTACACAGTCAGCGAATTGATCCGCGGAGGTCTCTTGCGGCACATGGGCCGTTTTCAGAAATGAAATCAGGGCTTTTGCATGAGCCTCTGAGCATAGCAGCAATGATAGCATAGAGATTTTGGAGGGAGTATGCCCCAACTGTTCAACAACGTTAAAGTCACTCTTTTTGATGATTTTAAGAATTTCCTCCATTTCTTGTTGGGAGGCTTCTACAGCAGTCTTTTTTGGTGCCTCCGTCCTGGCAGGCAAATCGGTAGCAACTTCTTTGCCCCGAGTATCAGAGGACCCGGCGGCAGTAGTAGACACAGGAACTTGAACTGGAACATGCACACTCGCGGGTGTGATGGTGAGAGGTTTTCGGATAACTGGCGGTGCAATGTCAGGCGAGAAGAGCCTGCCATTGCGAGTAATCTTGGCGGGACCAGTGATGTTACTGATACTGGTATTGGTGCTGAACTCCTGCTTCACCCCAAGCACATACACGTCGGCTCCATAATGCCATGGGACCACTTTATCAGACTCATAGGGGAGAGGTCCCGGAACAGTAATAGTAATGGGTGCAACAGACATAATTCAGACTGGTTTCTTCACGGGAGCTTTGGCAGGATTGTAAATTGTGACAACAGATATTTCTTCAACGGAAACAAACGGAACAACAGTTTTCTTGAACAGAATTTCCTTGCTATCCATCAGGCTTTGGATGCCTGATTTCAGCAGTGGACAACGGTAGGGATAACAGCACACAGGAGGCAACCCTTACTACAACCCGGAAATAAACCGGCTAGTAGCAAGTCCCTCTTAACAGTCAACAGAGGGGTAGCAACATCATTCACTGAAACAGCATACAACTCTTCTTCAATGGCATTTACTCTATGCTGGGGGTATAGGAGCAGTTACAACATTCGGTTTTTCAGGCGCTTCAAACTGAATTTCCTTTGCGTCGATAAGATCTTGCACTTTGTTTCTCAAGGCCCAGCAATCATCAGTAGTATGCCCGGGGCTATCAGAATGATAAGCACAACGGGCATTTGGGTTATACTTAGGAGATGCAGTATTAACGACCTCAGGAGCTTCTTTGGTGGTCACCAGGTTGGTTGATAACAGTTGGGGTAAAATTTGTGACAAGGTCATACTCAACCGAGTATACTGTCTCTTGGGTCTTTCACCTCTTTGTTGATTGTACTGCTGAGGAGCAGCAACAATTTTTGAAATGACCAGAGCATTGACGGCTTGGCGACTTTCTGGCTTGACTTGTCTTCTAGGACCATAGACGGCACTTGCTTCCTTCTTAAAAGGCCTCTTCTCAGTACTTGCAGCAACACCCTTCTGAATCTTTCCTGACCTGATGCCAGCTTCTATTCTTTCGCCCGTTAAGATCAAATCGGTAAACCCCGCGGAAGTGTTACCAATTAGATGATTGAAAAACGGCCCAGATAGGGTCCCAATAAACATATCAACGAGCTCACGATCGGTTAAAGGAGGCTGCACCCTGCCAACCAAATCCCTCCATTTTTGTGCATATTCTTTGAATCCCTCGCTTGTTCCTAGTGACATACCCTGAAGTTGGGTACGAGTAGGAGCAAGATCAGAATTATATTGGTATTGTTTGTAAAAAGCGGTGGCCAAATCCTCCCAATTTCTGACACTGGTTCCTTCTAGCTGATAAAACCACTCCAACTGAGCTCCCGAAAGGCTGTCTTGAAAGAAATGAATCCAAAGATTCTTATCTGCCGTATAGGGTTGAATCTTTCTCACGTAGGACCTGAGATGCATTTTGGGACAGGACAACCCATCATACCTCACAAACACTGGCACTTTGAATTTTGGGGGAATCACAATCCCGACAACCAAACCCAAGTCTTCAAAATCCAAACCCGGTACTCTTTGTAGCTCCATGGCGGCCAACCTGTCTTCTAGCCCTTTGTATTTATCATCAGCTGGAGGGTATTGTTGATCGGTATAATCTTCATCCTCTTCGACCTCCTCCTCTTCCGCATCAGACTCGGAAGGTACCGCAGCCCCACCTCCTTTGCTGGTTCCTTCATCAGAGATAGGAGGAAATTCAAGCACTCTCCGAGCTTCTCCGTCAAATCTTCTCCCCAAAGTAGCCACCCCGATTCTCTTTTTCTTCTTTTTCACTGGGTCTTTGTTCCCCAATTGAGTCTTGATATCCTCCTGACCCTTAGCCAAGGTCATCAGGAGTTGCTGGAACTGTGCATTCTGAGCTTGTAGGTCTTTGACTGTTTGCTCGAGATCCATCCTACTGACATAAATAGCAGATAGATAAGGAAACTTGGAGTGAGACCTGCTTATGCACATGATGAATGGTATGCTTATGTATGCAATGTATTCAAGGATTTAGGACATTCAAAATTGTTTCAGACAAAGAAGAACGCACGTCATATTAATAAGAAGAAATTTGTTAGTACATAAATGCCCCATGGGCCAAATATTACAAAATAACTTCTCAAGGTAAAAAGACATTGTGCATCCTCTTTGGTGCGATGTAGGTGTTGAGGGCCTCTTGCTCATGGAGTCGACGGGTAAGCTCTAGAACCTTCTTCTCACTGGCGTAGAAGCTAGCTTCAAAAGTATTTCGTTCCTCCTTGAGCTGAATCCAACTTTTCTGCATTTCCTCCCATGATGTAGGCATGTCTGGATGTAGGATGGTGTATGGAACCTCTCCTTCATTGACGGGCTCTTTAATCACAGGGAGAATATGAGGATAAGGCATCATCAAACTTTGGGCTCGGGCTCGTACCCACTTGAGATAAGGCTCAAGAGGGATGGAGTTCTTGTGTCCTAGAGTCTTGCTGTCAACCTTGTTGAGTTTTCCCCAAGCTCTGATGAATCTTTGGCGAAGTCCTTGCGCATCGTTGTCAAAGTCAAACACTAGGTCAGGAATCAACATGTCATGAGGACCATCCCTCCGTGCATATCCAAACTGTCTCAAAGCTAGGCAAGGGTTGTAGGTGATACCTCTTATAATTCAAAGTAAAGGAACATTAGGAAATTCTCCGCAACGATCGACGATGATGACATTTTCTCTGGATCGAGAACACCAATGTACATCAGAGTGAGTAAGAGTCATCAACCGTTGGGACCACCTTGAGCCTTGGTCGTTCTTCAAGAGAGATTGTGGAAGGTGCGAAATAAACCACCTTGCAAGGAGAGGAGTACAGCACATGAGAATACCCCTCTTTCTCATTGTTCGTGTGTAAAATGAGTGAAGGATGTCTCCAAGCAATGTTGGTATTGGATTTCTGGACAAGAAGATTTTGACGGCGTTGACATCTACCAATTGGTCAAGGTTTGGGAACAAGACCAACCCATAGATAAGGAGTGCCACAATTTCTTCAAAGGCTTGTAGGTCCAATGAGTTCCAACATTCTTGTGCCTTCTCAAACAAGAATTTTGCTAAGAATCCCTTGACGCCGCTTCTGGTTTCCCAATGCCCCATGATGTCAGAAGGTTGTAGATGTAATGCTCGAGCAACATCTTCAGGCTTTGGTTCCTTTTCCGTACCGTTGAAAGGTAGTTGATTAAGGATATGAATTCTCAGGAGTTGAGAAAACTCCTCCAAAGTGGGCACCAACTGGTAATCGGGGAAAGTGAAATAGTGGTGAAGAGGGTTAAAGAACTGGAATAGCACTTTCATCATGTCTTCTTCAATGTTGGTGTTGACTAGGCTGAGCAGTCTACCGTGTCTTTCAATGAAGGATGAGCTTTCCGGAATTCATGAGGTGAGCTCCTTGAGTTGAGGAGAGATCCTCACAAGGTTGACTTGAATGGTTTTTCTGCGAGGAACTTCCATGACCTACAAAACAGGAACAAAGATGAAGATCCAAAACCCTTGAAATGGTTAGTGAATGCATATGATGTTTTATGATGTCCATGATGTATGCACAACACATATGTACAAGCAATTCACACCAAACCCTAGTTTCAGGCTTGCATGAGGTTTCATAGGTAAGTACCCTCTTGAGTGTAGTTGGCTTAAAAACCTGTCCTATAAATAGTAACCGGGTTCTAAGGAACTCAATATCACGGGATTGTTTTCATTGTTCATTGTTTTGGTTTAGCCACTTAACTAGCGACCAAAATATTCCAAGAAAACAATCCTCAATGAGTGTAGTATCGAGTATCTACCAACTTCGGACTGCACCAAAGCCGGTCATCTCACTACCCCTAATAAAAGGCCAAGATGGTCGAGTAAGGTTCTAGGTCATTAGTGCTTAGTGACATCACTCAGCGGCCCCGTACTCTCCTTGATTGAACTCAAGGGTTACCGGTACTCATAAATATGTCGCACTAATATAGCTATTGCTTCGACCGTGTCGGTATACCCCGCACAGTTTCCACAACGTATTGCTATCTATGAATGTTTCCCAAAATCCGGGTGTAGGATTGCAAACCCAAACAATAGAGCCAAAGTATAAAGCAAACAAATCAAACAATTAGTCATGCAAGAGGGTGATCTAAGCCTTAAGGTTACTCCACTTTTTTTAAAATAATTCCCCAGCAGAGTCGCCAGTTCTGTGATACGGTGGGAGAACTGACTGTGGTTTTACGTTTGTATTCGCAAATGTTTCGGTTGAGCAAGAGTCGCCACCGACTTTTTATTTTATCCTAAGGAAAGGTTTAAAAAGCACAGCAAAAACCTTTGAGATTTTTTTCTTGGGTTCGGGGAGTAGATTATAGAAAGGGAAGGTATTAGCACCCTTTCTATCCATGGTTATCCATGGGCTCTT
Source organism: Vicia faba (assembly GCA_948472305.1). NCBI lineage: Eukaryota > Viridiplantae > Streptophyta > Magnoliopsida > Fabales > Fabaceae > Vicia > Vicia faba. The sequence goes on along the minus strand of OX451741.1, from coordinate 237,937,531 downwards.
AGTTACTTGCTTAGATCACTTGCCTTTTTCCAATTGTTTGAAATGGTGCTTTGTGTGTGTGTGTGTGTTTTGAAAATGTTTTGAAAAGAGGCCAATGCGGTAGCAACCTTTGTAATGATCCATGTTGGGATGTATACAAAGGTGTATGTCTTTTGAAAAGGTTATCATTTGTTTTTGAAAGTTATTTTGAAAGTGTTGTGAGGTGTGGTTTAAAAACAGGCAAGTGTTTTTGTTTTGCAAGTTGACAAGTACTTAAGAGCGATCTACCCTAAAGTTCTCAAAGATTTTTGTTATGCTTTTAACCCTTTTAACAATTTTGTTCCACCATTGTATTTGGTGGACAATCTTGTGTTAGGATGTGAAAGGGACAGGCGCGGGTCGTCGTTTAGACCATAATTGCAATGGTGCCAAGTATCTTTGGGCAATTTTTCTTTAAGGGACTTTGATCATTTTAGGCAAAAAAGCGTCATCGAGGGATTATGATCATTTGAGTTATTTGTTTTGCCCAAAGAGACCTAGCATGCAATATGGCCCAATTTTTGAAAGGCAACAAGTGGATGTAACCCTAGGGGTGTTAGTGTGCAAGTGTGTTTTATTGCATACAAGAGTTTTTCTTTGAATTAGGTTTTTCTACTTCATTGATTTTATCTTGCCATACACGTCCTAATTACTAGCAATAAGAAGCGGAAATGTAAAATCCTACGCTATTACAACAATTAGGGGAGGGGGATACACATTTGTACATGGGGGGTTCAACGAGAAAAATAGACAAAAAAGAAAATAGCAAAAAACAAGATATATAGAGAGAGAGAGGGAGCCCGCGCGCTGCTGGGAGGTCATCAGAAGTTCTGACTCAGCTCCGCTTCCAGATGATCAACCTGTTAGTGAAACTGGATGAGTCAGAACTTCTGACTCTAGCACCTGCAAAACAGAACCTTGTTAGTGGGGAAATCAGAAGTTCTGATTTCCCTGCGCTGCAAGACAGAAGTTTGTTAGTGGAGAAACCAGAAGTTCTGATTTTGCTGAAAAGGCAATAACTCTCAGAGGTTCTGATATCATTGACAGCAAAACAGGCTTCAGATGTGCTAACATCAAAGTCATCACTTGGCTTTTTCCTGTACTAATCAGAACATCTGCAATCCTGTTGTTACTCCATAAAACAGGAAACATACTTGGAACAGATCCAGCAAATACAAAAATGTTTCAGAGGTCAGAATCACCAAGGTCACAGGCAAGTCCTATACTGGCTCAGAACGTTCTGAGGTATGAAAATCCTCAGAACATAAACAGCAATAACATGAATATTTACATTATGTTACTTGAATATGCACAGCTGATGATGCTTAACAGTGTGATGAGGGTCAGCAGGTGCTTACCTGACTGTTTGGAAAAGTTGGTGAGTGAAAGTTTAGCTTTTGGTTCTGGTTCTGGTGGTGTTCTGGACAGATTTGGAAAAGGGGAAGTAAAGGTGTATACGTGTGTAGGGTCAGAAGTTTGGAAAGAGTGTTTTTGGTTTACAGAAACGAACTGGATATTTGATGAAGTTGAAGGTGAGAAACTCAAAGTTATGAAACAAAGCTGGAGATTTTGGCAGAGTTTCAGAATGTTGTGTTGCTAGGAGTTCTGTTTCTCTCTTAGCAATTTTTCTGTTTCTTTTCTTGAACGTTTTTTGTAGTGGTGAAGCCTCTCTATTTATAGGCAAAGTTCTTGTGGATGCCTTGAACATTTAAGGCGCCAACAGAGTTTGAATTTGTTCTTTGACAAAAATTCCTGGGAAGTTGTGATAACAACTATCTTTCAGCCTAGGTTGCAGCAGCAGGCGTAGATTGGGGAGAAGTGACCTCTGAAGTGGGCGGTGGCGTAAAGACCCATGCCAGAATCTGTGCAAAAGCGTTTTCCAAGCCACACGTGAATGCTCAGGAGTGGTTGGAAGCATTAATGGGCATTAAATGGTGACAAGACCTGTCAATACCAACATTCTGGTAATGGAAACCAGCGTTGAATCAGCAGCGTAAACCATGCTCTGGCCTTGGCTGCCTGTTGTCTTAGTAATCTCTGGAGATTCTCCTGGTTTTCTGGTACGTTTCTTGGATTTGCTTCTGGACAATCTGGACTTAGAGATTCTGTATCAGTGTAACACCCATTCTTCTGACCTTTCATCTTCTGATTTCAACCTGTTCTGAAGGAGCCTTCAGACTTTCTTGCTTCTCTTGCATTCCTTTAGCAAATTCTGACTGAGCTTGTGTAACTGCTGAAGGGGCATGTTCTGTTTGAGGCTTACATTCTGAACCACGTTTACAACTTCTGATTGAACTGATGTAGCTGCTGAAGAGCCAACTGCTGACCACGCTGAGCCAAGCTTGCAACTTCTGACCGTCTTCATCTGGAATGGGTCCAGAAGTTCTGAAGCGCTGATTTTTCTAAAAACACTTATTTTAGAGAAGCATTCTAAGTACTTAGAATTTAATTGATTGATGATTTTTTTTTCAAGATAGAAGCGTTGTTTCTGGAGGTCGTGAGATCATCTTGCTCTTGTAAGTGGCTTGCTTGGGCAAAAAAAAAGGATAACTCAGGACTTGGATTTGTTTCAGGGGGACTTTGAAAAATCCAAGATGGTTTCCTGAAGAAAGGGAGGGCAAATTTTGGGGTACAACAGTCTGCATTTGATTTCAAGTTTTACAATTCAACCCCCCTTCTTGTGTTTTTCACATCTTCAATTGGCATCAGAGCGCCTGGTTCTGAGCTTATAACACTTAACCGTGTCAGTACAAGATCCAGCATTGAAAAACACTATGGCAGGACCACATCAAAACATCAGCAATGACAACAATGAAGAAAGAGACAGATTCAGTGGCAAACCTCCAGTCTTTGATGGAGAGAACTTTGATTACTGGAAAGACATAATTGAAAGCTTCTTTCTGGCCCATGATGCTGATCTGTGGGATATGGTGACTGATGGATACACGCACCCAGTGAATGCAAGTGGTCAGAAGATTGACAGGAAAGCAATGTATGATCAACAAAAGCGTGATTTCAGAAATCATCACAAAGCAAGAACAATTCTTCTCAGCGCCATCTCTTACTCTGAATATGAAAAGATATCAAACAGAGACACTGCAAAGAATATGTTTGACTCTCTGAGAATGACGCATGAAGGCAACATTCAAGTTAAAGAAACTAAAGCTCTTGCGCTCATTCAGAAGTATGAGGCATTCAAGATGGAAGAAAGTGAATCAATTGAAACGATGTTCTCAAGATTTCAAATTCTGGTTGCTGGTCTAAAAGTTCTGGACAAAGGGTATTCTACTGTTGATCATGTTAAGAATATCATCAGAAGCTTGCCAAAACAGTGGAGGCCAATGGTCACAGCGCTGAAGCTAGCTAAGGATCTCAACAAAATCTCTCTGGAGGAACTTGTCAGCTCCCTCAGAAGTCATGAGATAGAGCTAGAAGCTGATGAACCTCAAAATCAAGGTAAGCCATTAGCTTTAAAATCTAACAGAAAATCTGACTCCAAAGATTTGCAGGCTGTAGAAGAAACCTCTGATGGGTCCTCATCAGAGGAAGATGAACTGTCTCTCCTCTCAAGAAGGGTGAACCAATTGTGGAAGCAGAGGCAATGAAAGTTCAGGAATCCAAGAAGATCAGAGAATCAGAATGAATCCTCCTCCAGATACAGAAGGTCAGAACCCTCCTCTGGATACAGAAGATCTAAAGGCTCGTCAGGAAGCAGAAAGCCAAACAACAAAGACATCATCTGCTATGAATGTAACGAGCAAGGACACTACAAGAGTGATTGCCCAAAGCTTCAGAGGGAAAAGCCCAAAAAGAAGTTTGGCAAGGAAAAGAAGAAAAGTCTCATGGCTACATGGGATGACTCTGACACATCTGAAGTTGACTCAGAATCAGATGATGAGAGAGCCAACATAGCTCTCATGGCAAACATAACAGAAGACAGTGAAGCTTCTGAATCAGACTCTGAATCAGACACAGAAGAGGTATTTCCTGATTTTGCTATTAACTTTACTAAGGATTAACTAGCTGAAAGCCTTAATGAAATTCTGGAAAGATATCAGCAGATCAGAGTCAAATTCAGAAACCTGAAAAGGAATCTTGCTTCTGACTCTGATAAAACTGAGAGTCTCAAATTGGAGAAGTCTGAGTTGAAAAATAAAATTTCAAAATTAGAAAATCTATTACAAAACTCTCAGAAGCAAACAATCCCTGAAACTCCCAGCAGTGCTGATGAGATCATCAAGGAGTATGATCACAACTTTCAGAAGTTTCTAGCTAAAAACATAGATAGAAGCAAGATGGCTTCAATGATCTATGGAGTTAGCAGAAATGGAAGAAAAGGAATAGGATACCAAGGTAAGGTACCTACACCAAGGAATGCCATGGATTTAGTTATAAAACGAACTCCACTTAATTCACACTTTGTATATGGGCACACACACGACATCAAATATACCAGTAGTAATTATTCTGTCAAACCAAAATTCAACCAGAGTTTTGGTAAAACTAACAAATCAGGACCCAAGAAAATATGGGTACCTAAGGATAAAATAATACATGTTGCAGATATCTTTAGCAGCAAAGCAGAAACACCAGTCATGGTACCTGGACTCTGGCTGCTCACGACACATGACGGGAAGAAAGCATATGTTCCAAAGCCTGGAACTTAAGCCTGGAGGCCACATAGGCTTTGGAGGCAATCAGAGGGGAAAGATCATTGGCTCTGGAACAGTAGGTAACAGAAATCTTCCCTCTATAAGTAATGTTTTGTTAGTAGATGGATTAATGCCTAACCTGTTATCCATAAGTCAATTAAGTGATAACGGTTATGATATAATCTTTAATCAAAATTCATGCAAAGCTGTTAGTCAGAAAGATGGAACTATCCTATTTAATGGAAAGAGGAGAAACAACATTTATAAAATAAAACTTTCTGAACTGAAAAGTCAGAATATAAAGTGTCTTCTGTCTGTTAACACCGAGAAATGGATCTGGCACAGAAGATTGGGACATGTTAGTATGAGAAGAATATCTCAGATTAACAAACTCAATCTGGTCAGAGGACTGCCTAACCTGAAGTTCAATTCAGATGCTCTGTGTGAAGCATGTCAGAAAGGCAAGTTTGCAAAACCAGCTTTCAAATCTGAAAATGTTGTTTCCACCTCTAAACCATTAGAACTTCTGCACATTGACTTATTTGGACCAGTTAAAATTGCTTCAGTCAGTGGCAAGAAGTATGGGTTAGTAATCGTAGATGACTATAGCAGATGGACATGGGTAAAGTTCTTAAGACACAAGGACGAGTCACACTCTGTGTTTGTCACCTTCTGCAACCAAGTTCAGAATGAAAAGGATATTAGAATCGTCAAAGTCAGAAGTGATCATGGTGGAGAGTTTGAAAACAAAGATTTTGAATCATTTTTTAATGACAAAGGCATTCTGCATGATTTCTCTTGTCCTAGAACTCCCCAACAAAATGGAGTTATAGAACGAAAGAACATAACATTGCAAGAAATGGCCAGAACCATGATCAACGAGACTAACGTTGCTAAGATCTTCTGGGCAGAGGCAATAAACACAGCGTGCTACATTCAGAATAGAATCTCTATAAGACCTATTCTGGAAAAGACTCCATATGAATTGTGGAAGAACAGAAAGCCCAACATTTCATATTTTCATCCATTTGGATGCACCTGTTTTATTTTGAATACTAAAAATTATTTGAACAAGTTTGACTCTAAAGCACAAAAGTGTATTATGTTAGGATACTCTGAACGCTCAAGAGGGTACAGAGTATACAATACAGAAACACAGATTGTGGAAGAATCAATCAGTGTTTGTTTTAATGATAAGCTTGACTCTCAAAAGTCAAAGCAGAATGAATTACTTGCAGGTATGGAAGTTGAATTCACAGGTACTGAAGACAAGTCATCAGAAGCTCTTAACAAAGACACTCCCTCAACATCAGAAAGAGGCACTGCAAGCAATCCAGCACCTTCTGTTGATCAACTTCAGAAAAGACCATCCAGAAGCAGCATGGATCACCCTGAAGAAACAATCTTAGGAAGAAAGGAAGATCCAATCAAAATAAGAGCCAGCTTCAGAAACTCTGAAGAATCCCTCATGGGACCTGTCTCTCTGATTGAACCATCCTCAGTTGATGAAGCACTTCTGGACAATGACTGGATTCTAGCAATGCAAGAAGAGCTGAATTAATTCACAAGGAATGACGTATGGGATCTAGTTCCTAAACCAAAAGGATTCAACGTCATTGGAACAAAATGGGTGTTCAGAAACAAACTGAATGAACAAGGTGAAGTCATCAGAAACAAAGCACGATTGGTAGCACAAGGTTATAGTCAGCAAGAGGGGATAGACTATACAGAAACCTTTGCTCCAGTCGCCAGGTTAGAATCTATCAGACTTTTAATTTCATTTGCTGTTAATAAAGGCATCACTCTGTATCAGATGGATGTTAAAAGTGCATTCTTAAATGGCTATATAGAAGAAGAGGTATATGTGCACCAACCTCCTGGTTTGAAAGTTCAAAAAATCCAGAATATGTTTTCAAACTAAAGAAGTCACTGTATGGTCTGAAACAAGCTCCCAGAGCTTGGTATGAAAGACTGAGTAACTTCCTGTTAGAAAAGGAATTCATCAGAGGGAAAGTGGACACAACCTTATTCTGTAAGACAGTTAAGAATGACATTTTAGTATGTCAGATTTATGTTGATGATATCATTTTTAGATCTACTAAACCCTCTCTGGGAAGAAAGTTTGCTAAGTGTATGCAGGCAGAATTTGAGATGATCCTAATGGGGGAACTCAAATTCTTTCTGGGCATTCAGATTAATCAAACCCCAGAAGGAACTTACATTCATCAGAGCAAATATGTCAGAGAACTTCTGAAGAAATTTGATCTCTCAGAATGTAAGCCATCAAAGATTCCAATGCATCCCACGTGCATTATGGAAAAAGAAGAGGTAAGCAAAAAGGTAGAACAGAAGGTCTACAGAGGTATGATTGGTTCTCTTCTTTATCTGACAGCTTCAAGGCCTGATATTTTATTCAGTGTATGCATTTGTGCAAGATTCCAATCAGATCCTAGAGAATATCACTTAACAGCTGTTAAGCGAATTTTCAAGTATCTGAAAGGTACTACTAATCTGGGTCTGTTTTATAGAAAATCAAGTGATTACAGCTTAGTAGGATACTGTGATGCTGACTTTGCTGGAGACAGAGTAGAACGTAAAAGCACTTCTGGAAGCTGCCAGTTTCTGGGAGAAAATTTGATCTCATGGTCCAGCAAAAGACAATCCACAATTGCTCTATCAACAGTAGAAGCTGGATACATAGCAGCAGCTGGATACAGCACACAAATGCTCTGGATGAAAATTCAACTTGAGGACTTCCAGATTTTTGAGAGTAACATTCCTATCCTCTATGACAACACTTCTGCTATTTGTTTAAGTAAAAATCCAATTTTGCATTCTAGGGCTAAGCATATAGAAATAAAACATCATTTTATTAGGGACTATATTCAGAAAGGGATTTAAAATTTAAAATTTATTGACACAGACCATCAATGGGCTGATATTTTCACAAAACCACTTTCTGAAGATAGGTTCAACTTCATTCAGAAACATTTCAGCATGAAGCTCTGTCCAGAATAAAAGTGTTTTAATTATATATATTAACCTTCAGAATTGTGTTTATTTCTCTGTGAACTTCTGATCGATCCTCTTTCAGAATTTTAGAAATGCAGATTGTATCAGAATCTATCCATGAAGATCTGAGCGCTTCAGTTCAAGGATAGATGTGCTGTTCACTCAAGCAAATAAGTGTCATCCAGTCATCAGCTATTTCTTGAGGCTGAACACACGTTCACGCTCCTGAAAAGGCAGAGCGCTGATTGGATGCATTGAGACACATGTCATGGGTAACCGTTTAAGTATCTTTCTGAATCCCCTAAAATCAGCTATCATTAAATGCTAATAATCATGATTTATTTCTCTCTCTTAAACGTTTATGTTTTCAAAAACTTTTTAGAAATATATTTAAACACTTCACACCATTCACACCTTTTACCCTTACTTTCGTTTTCTCTCAATATTTCTGTTTTCTGTGTTCTTATTTACTCAAGAAAACCCTTCAATCTCTTTCAAAAACCTCGTGTGAACATGGCTTCTTCCAGCAATCCTTCTTCAGGTTCCCAGAAAGATGCATCATCTGAACAATATGAAGTTCCTCTCAGAACGCTTCTCACTCCAATCAAGAACCTTGAAGTTATGTCTGAAATAATAGTGGATTTCAACAGTCTCAAGGAAAATGGTTTTGATTTATCAGAAGAGATTCAAGCTCAAGGATGGGAAAAGTACTTTGACAGGCTGGTGGGTCCAACATTTCCTATTCTGGTAAAGGAATTTTGGATTCACGCTTCTTCCTCAAACCATCAGGTCACTTCCTACATCATGGGGAAGAAGATTGTGATTACTGAAGACCTGATTGCAAGACTGATAGGGTACAATGGAGGTGTATTCGCTGCATTGATATGGCAGAAAGGTGTCAAGATGTTTCCCTAATTGCAAGGGAAATTTTCACGCTGGGGCTTCCCTCCAGCAAGATAAGGGATTTGAAAGACAAGCACAGAATTTGGGCAAAGATCATTCTGGGTTGTTTCAACCACATGAAGCCTACCAGCTCTCCTGATTACATAAACATAGATCAACAATTTCTGCTCTATTTTATCTCTCAGAAGGTCAAGATTAATCTAGCTCATCTTCTGTTCAACCATCTCAGAACAAGTGTCAAGGAAACAAGGGAAGAGGAACGTACTAAAAGGGATTGGATACCCTTGGGAAGACTGATATCAGATATTCTGACAGAGAATAGGCTGATTGAACATTTGACAGAGGCACAAGAAATCAGCACCCTGGAACCTTCTGTTGGCAAGCAGTTGAATGCCAAAAATCTGAAGAAAATGAAGCTGATAGAGAACATTAAGAAGGAGCTCAGCGTCACTCCTTTTGCTGAAATCTCCAGCAGAAGAGTCCCTCTGGACGACTTCCCTATGTTCTCAGAAATCGACTCTAAGCCTAAAATCATTCTGAGATATTTGGATGCTTGTAAAGCTGATGGTACAACACCAAATCTGAATATTCAAGATCTTCAGCAGAAGGCACCAGAGGTTGTTCTGAAGAAGACAAAGAAGAGAAAAGCTGCCACAGAAGGATCATCTCAACAGACTCTAAAGAAAAGAGGTAATCCTGTTTCTGTAACTGTTTTAGATTCAACTGCTGTTTCCACATCTATCCCTACTCCTACCTTAATTCCAACTCCATCAGAAATCCCAACACCTCAAACCTTTGATGATTTTGACGTTGACTTTAACCCTTTTGAGTCATTAACCCTCAGAAGATCCCGCTCCAAACCACAAAATCTAAATACTACAACCATACCAGAACCAGAACTTGCACAAGTTCTTTCTGATATAGACCAACACACTTCCGTTCCCGAACCAGAAAATCCAAATCCAAACACAGAAATTCCCATCTCACCACAACCTGACATTCCACACTCACCAATACCAGAAACTCCACTCTCTCCAGAGCCAGAAAACCCACAACCTTCATCTCCTCAACCAGATATTAATCCAGCCTCTCCTCAACATGCACAATCTCCATAACCAGAGACTCAAAACTATGAGGCTCAAACCTCTGAATCCCCTGAACCACAACCTTTGGCCATTCAATTGCCCCGTGGTACCACTGTAAATATTCCTCAACTTCCCTCTTCACCAGAAACAACTCCACCAAATACCCCATCAAGTCCAATCGTAATTTCTGACTCTCCCACTCCCTCACATAAGAAAAATTCAGATGACCACAGCAAGACTGTCATTGATCTAACAATCTTTGAACGCCTTGCTGCAATAAACCACAAAACTGCTATCCCTAAACCAAAACAACCAGATGTTGGTTCCAGCATATTGAACTTTGAAACAGATATACATAAGTGGATCACTTCTTTGAAACAAGCAAGTCTGGAACTGGTTGATCCTGCTGTATCAGACCTCCTCTGGACACAATTCAGAAGATGGGTATGCGCTGAAACCTTTAAGTTGCAAGACCAGAGCTATGGACAGGCTCAATATAACTTCAGCAATCTGCTGAAGGAAATGGAAGGTCCAGTTCTGAGCAAGCTGATGAAGGAAGAAGTTCTCCATCTGGACATTGCGCCTTGGTCTGAAAAGCGTCCAACATCTAAAGTTCAACCTGCAGAAGAACAGATAATTCAAGCTGAAGATTTGGGTCAAGCAGAAGAAACTACAGAAAGCTCTGAGAAGCAGCCTGTATCTGAAGATCCTCAAGCTTCCTCTCTTGACAGGCAGACTCTGGAGGATTTGAAGAGATCTGATATGATGATGAATGAAAGGATGGATAAGCAGTATATCAATATTGATTCTATAGCAAACATGGTATCTAAGCAACAGGAAACCATCAATCAAATCAAGAGCATGTTGGAAGCTCTGTTCACACGACTTCCTCCTTCTTTTTAGAATTTTCTTGTGTTTTCCTTGTTTTCTTTACATGTTTGTCTGTAATATTTCTACTTGTTCTAAACTATCATTGCTTCTGTTTCAATACAAACGTCTTTTTCTCTGATCTTTTTAACTCTGATTATTTGTGCTTTTTGATAACTGACAAAAAGGGGGAGAAAGAATGATATTTTTCAATAACGGATTACTGAGAAAAAAGTCTCAAACATTCTAACATTCTTATATATTTGAATTTCTTTGTTCTGAAAAGCTTACAGGTACAAGAATCTGATGAACTCTGATAAAGTAAAACTCTGATGCTCAAAGAAAGTTCAATAAAGTTCTGATGCTCAAGGTCTCAAAGAATCAAAGGGAAGTAATCAACTCAAGGGGAGTTTTTCTCTTCTTTACTCTGATACTTTTTACTCCTTATCTTCTTATCTCTGATACCTTCTATTCATTAATTTATTAGCTCTGATACTTTTTCTTCTCTAGCCGTAATCTCTGATACCTTTTATTCTTTTATTTCAATTGAAAAAATCTGGTTTTTGTCATCATCAAAAAGGGGGAGATTGTTGGAACATAGTTTGATTCTACAACCCTCAGTTAGAGTTTTGATGATAACAAAATACAAGATTAAATAAATTATAAGATTTATATAAGACATATATGCTACTAAAAATTATGTTTTATATTTACAGAAACTCTGATGGAATCAACATCAGAATATCAGTATCAACATCAGCATCAGAAGATATGGCAGCATCAGAAGATCAAACATGTGCTATACACGAAAGCCTGATGAACAGAATCTGCACAAAACATACTCTGACTCTGAGCAAGATACTTACTATGTCACCAGTACTCTGAAGCGTCAGAATAAGCTAAAGCCAAGAACACTCTGATTTTCATTAAGTAGAACATTCTAAAGTGTCAACGTTACTATGCATTCAAGACAGATTAATTACCAACGACTTTATTCCAAGACAAAGATCTTCTCAAAAAGGAAAGAACGTTATGAGCATTGAAATGGATTTATGGACAACAACGTATCTATTCCTAGGCTACTTAAACAAGTCAGTGAAAAAAAGAATTGGCTAATTCTTTCATACGCACGTACGCATAAGCTAATCATCTTCACGTTCTCACTCATTCAATTTGCTAAAGCTCTCAATCGCTTACTCTATAGCTTTAGCAATCTAGTTTCATCCTAAGCTTCATATTGTGTATTATCACAGTTGTGATATATAGTTTTTCTAGAAAACATCAAACACACATTTGTTCATTTATCTATAAAAGAATTACCTTGAGATAATCTGGTCTGTGGTTAGACTCAAGAAGGCTTTAACAGTTGTTAAAGCAGTTGTGTATTCAGTTGAATATAGTGGATTAAGACCTCGTTGGAGAGAGGCGAAATCACCTTGACGGGTGGACTGGAGTAGTTTGAGATCAAATGAACCAGGATAAAAATAACGTGTTGTCTGCATTTGATTTCAAGTTTTACAATTCAACCCCCCTTCTTGTGTTTTTCAAATCTTCGGGGTCTAGCAAAGTCACCCGAAGCGGAATACTTTTCTCTCTTGAGATCTCCCCACCAATTGTTCAAAAGCCTATTGTCATTCCATCTGCCAGTACATCTGCTACTGTCCCTGTTCATGTTACAATCATTACCCCTATCACCGAGTCAACTGACGCTCGGGGAAAAGAGATCACCGGTGAGCCTGCCCGGACGGAGGCACCGAAGAAAATTATTGTTGAAACCTCTAAGTAGGAGATAGAGGAAATTTTGAAGATCATCAAGAAAAGCGACTACAACATAGTCGAACAGCTGGGGCAAACCCCGTCAAAGATCTCCATGTTATCTTTATTGTTGTGCTCAGAAGCCCATGCTAAGGCTCTGATTGCTTTCCTTAAAACTGCGCATGTGCCGCAGGAGACATCTGCTGACCAGTTCAAAGACTGTGTGGCTAGTTTGACAATTGACAACGGGTTGGGTTTCTCTGATGCAGATTTAACTACCAAAGGAAAGAATCACAATGACGCTTTGCATGTTTCAATCGAATGCAGGTGCACTACTCTGGCTCACGTGCTGGTGGATATTGGGTCCTCGTTAAATGTTTTACCCAAGAAAGCATTAGATTGGTTGGACTGTGAAGAGTTGGTGCTGAAGCCAAGTAATATTGTGGTTAGGGCCTTTGACGGGTCCAAAAGGATGGTGCACGGGGAGGTGGATGTCCCTGTTAAAGTCGGTTCCCAGACTTTCGCATCTACATTTTATGTGATAGACATCCGACCATCCTATTCTTGTTTGTTGTGTCGCCCATGGATTCATAAGGCTGGGGCAGTAACTTCTACGCTCCATCAAATGTTAAAATATCCAGTGAAGGGGAAAATTGTTACGTTGCGAGGAGAAGAGGAGTACATGGTGAGCCACCTTACCTCTTTTTGGTATGTGGAGATGGACGCGGAGTTCATTGAAACCCCGTGTCAAAACTTTGAAGAAGTCCCCCAAACTCTGGCATCGACTGAAACTGTTGCTGAAGATCCTCCAATGAAGATGGCTTCCCTCAAGGATGCCCGAGCTGTTATTGAAAAAGGTGGGTGTGCGAATTGGGGTTGTGATCGGTGGAAATAGAACTGACTGTTTTTAGCTGGTTTCGCGAAATGTCGCGGAAGCAAGAGTCGCCATCGTCTTTTATGTTCTCCAATATGGAAAGGACAAAAGCACAGCAAAATTCCTTATTCGAGATGTTTCTCGGTTCGGGAGGTAGATTTATAGAAAGGGAAGGTGTTAGCACCCTTTCTATCTGTGGTTATCCACGGGCTCTTAGGTACTTGCTCTTATGTTTTCAAAAGATTGTTTGCTTTTCAAGTGTGTGTGGGTTTTGAAAAAGTTTCTTTGAAAGATTTCTGAATAACTCTTGTATCTGTCCTCAAGAGTGTTTGAAAAATTTGTTTTGAAAGCTTTTGAAAGTGTAAGGTGTGAAAAGTATTTTGTTTGTTTTTGAAAAGAGCAAGTACCCATGAGTCATCTACCTACCCTAAGGAATTAAGCTGTGTAAGTGTCCTTTAGGTAGTGCCATCCCACCATTGAGAGGTAAGTAGCACCACCGTTGGAGGTGTTCGGGTCAATTCGATTGTAGGGACAGTGTGGTCACCGAAGCAACAACAAGACACCTTAGAGGCTACCCTTATGTCCTTGATCCTTTTTTAATCCGAGGCAACCGTTTCGAGGCAACTATTTCGAGGCAACTGATTCGAGGCAACTGTTTCGAGGCAACTGGATCATAGACATAAGGACCGCTAAGACGTCTTATACTTGACGACCACGTTTCGAAGGCAACAAGTGAGGCGTATCCTAGAAGTGGTGTGTGTATTTGTGTGTTGTATTCAGTTTAATGTTTGTCTTTGTAATTAGTGAGCTACGAGTTGTTTTCATTTACATACATTCTTTCATGCAAGTTTAGCAGTTAAGGGGTGCGGAAAGTAAATTGCGGAAACATAAATCCTACGCTATTACAAGGCACGGGTCTATACATCGCCAAAAATTACAAAGACCCGTTTTTTAGTAAATAAGTACAGAAATTAAATAAAGCGATAAACCTATTTAACTATTACATTCTTGAAGGAAATTACATAATAATCAAATAAAGTAAATGCGCGCGAATAAATTAATCGGGAAGGTCTAAGGGCGTTGACCCTTTTTTTAGAAAAGAAAATGATTTTTTTTTGGCTTTTTTATGATTAAAGTGAAATTAAAGCTAATCAATGACTAATTAATTAATTTAATTAAAAGAAAATATTTTTTGTTTTTTATGTTTTTATGAAATAAAAGAAATGGAATAAAATTAAAAGTTAACTTTTACCTAATTCTAGATTTATTTTAATTATTTAAGAAAAGGAATTAAACTTGCCTAATTAAACTATTTTGGTTAATATTTATTTACAAAATAAAATAATAATAATAATAATGATGTAATTCTATTTTTATTTTATTTTTTATGAAAATATGTTAATTAAGTTAATTTGTTAATAATAATAATAATAAAAATAAAAAGGTTAAAAATTAAAATAATAGAAAAACAAAACAAAATAAAAAAAAAGAAGTAAAACCAAAAGGGGGGTGTGGGCTGAAATTTGGAGGTGTTGAATTGAGAATTGTGGCCCATTTATCCTCAGCTCGTTTGACTTTCTTGGATATCCTACGCCTGCGCTGACTCCAGAATATGGTGTTCTACACTTTTGGCCCTTGGATCTGCCTCCAATGACACTTGGCTTGTTGGATGGGTGAGACTTATGATGCACCTCATATTGGAATCTGCACAGGAAAACGTTGAAGAAAATAATATGGAAATATAAGGGGACCTGGGAATCGAACCCAGGTCCCAAAGATTACATGACACGCTTCCAGCCACTACACCAAACGCAATTAGTTGTAAACATAATAGGAACAAAACAATGTATGGAATAAGTGCCCTATAGGCTGAAACAACGCGCGCGAATTTGAATACACCTATGCCTGGCTGCCACGCAGTCATCTTCAAGCTTTTTCTGCAAAATACAAAACATATAGCGGGGGTTTTAAACCCCCACAAAATACAGGCATTTCAATAATAGCGATTAGCTCCTCGTGAAGCATAAATTAGGCGCGATGGGTCCATTTTATTCGTCTTGTCCAGCTGAATTCGTCCATGCCTGTTTGGAACCCTGATTTTACAGTATGGTGAAACCCCCAATTTTAAACCTTGAAAACTCTAAAATGCTTTAATGGTAAATCATGATTTAACGCGTTAGAATGCAATTAGATTATTCCATTAGCTTCAGAAGGCCCCTAACAATACAAACCAATCAAAAAAATGGATCAAATGCTCATGAAATATGATATACGGTTTTGAGAAATGAAGCAAACCGAGTGAGTTGTATGGGATGATTCCTTGAGTGATTGTGCTTGGTTCTGATTGCCAAAGGTTCCTAGGGATACAAGGAATGTATTTGGATTGAAATGGGGGCTTGGAACAGGCTGCAAATAGGTTTTCAGTTTTGCTTTTTTCTCTTGAAAGTTTGAAATGTGTTTGGCCGTTTTGAGTGTTTCTAGGTCGTGTGTTGTTATTGGCAAGCTTGCATATATGTTATGTAAAGTGTATCAATCAACATTATGGTCATTAAGCCTTTGCATTCATGTTTGAGATTTCCTCCATAACCAAAATTGAACCACTTGCCATATTTGTGAAAATTTGAATTTTCTTGCTTGGAATAGGCATTGCACGAATTTGGAATGTGTTTTAAGGTGTATCAAAGCTAATCATCACAAAATATATCCCTCCATTAATTTCTTTGATTTTTATTTGAATTTTAAAGATTTAAAATGAATTAAATAAAATAAAATTAAATAAAAATGGAAAAATTAATTTTAAATCTTGAAATAAATTGTGGGACACGTGGGAAGCATGGCCAAGCTGAAACAAGTGGAAAAAGTGGGCCCTTTTTGTTAAAAATGAAGTTTCAAGGATAATTGACTTTGGCTATTTCACAAAAATTTCCCAACTTCTCCATTGCATATCTTGCTCAATGTTGAAGCTATGAACATGTTCTTGGACATTTTGGAAAGGTCTTGAAGTCCTCTAACCAATGTCTTTGGTCCCATGTCATTTTGATATACCAATCTCAAGTTATGGTCTTTGACTTAAAATGCCTTTTTGTTGACTTTTGAAAATGACCTATAATGTTGAAATTGATAACTTTTTGTGAGAGCATTTCTTGGACTTGGAATGTGAAGATGAGTTGTAGAAAATGTCTTCCCCTTCAATATGAGCATTGGATGGGATTTTTCTGATGAACCATGAAAAAGGTATGCCTTGGTCAAGTTACAATTGACTTTTCAACTGTCCAAATATAGAAACTTTTGACACCTTGATGATTTTTGAGCCATTCTTGTGAAATCATGATCAAGACTTGATCAAATGATGATTGTGGCTTCAAAATAAGATGTTGACCAAATTTTTTGACTTTTGACTGCCAAATGACCATTTTGCCCCTACAGTTGACTGTGGAGCAATTAGGGTTTTTGACTGGGCAACTTGACCTTGTGAGCCTTGAAACTTGGCATGTAGATGCTTGACAATGTTTATAGGCATGTGGGACTTGATTGAGCCCTTGAAAACCTCAAATTCCTTGCAAGAACCAAAACCCTAGTTTGACTAGCTGAGGAGAGTGGTTGACTGTGCAGCCCTTGAGTAGGCTTTGGGCCATTTGCTTGTCATAACTTTGAAGATTATGGGAGGGCAAATTTTGGGGTACAACAGTTGCCCCTGTTAAATGTTCTTAGACCTGAGGATATAGATTGGCTTGTGTGCCTTTCGTGATTCGAGGGTGGAAGATGATTGAACACTAGAGTGTCCAGAAATTTGCACTCACATAGTAGAGTATCAGTAGTGTGATAGCGGAAATGGGCTTACAGATGCCATTTGGAGAGATGGTGGATAGGAGGATGGGCTTATAGATGCCATCTGGAGGTGTGACAGAACCTTGTCGGGAATGGGCTTATAGATGCCATCGGGGTTTCGTCGATCGCGTAAGAGATTCCTTAGCGAGAACTTGCGTATCTGAGAAAGAACGATAATTACCTAGCCTGTTACAGGGGTTGATCTTCAAACTTTTTATGTAGATGTGCCCTGGCTGGATACAGGAATCGAATCTTTTAATTCTTCAGACGTGCCCTGGCAAGATACAGGAATCGAGTCTGGAAAATAGTCGTCAACAGATACACCCTGGCAAGATACAGGAATCGGATCTTCAAACTCTTCAGAAGTGCCCTGGCAGGATACAGGAATCGAGTCTAGAATATAGTCGTCAACAGATACACCCTGGCAAGATACAGGAATCGGATCTTCGAACTCTTCAGACGTGCCCTGGCAGGATACAGGAATCGAGTGTGGAATTAGTCGTCAACAGATACACCCTGGCAAGATACAGGAATCGGATCTTCGAACTCTTCAGACGTGCCCTGGCAGGATACATGAATCGAGTCTGGAATTAGTCGTCAACAAATACACCCTGGCAAGATACAGGAATCGGATCTTCGAACTCTTCAGACGTGCCCTGGCAGGATACAGGAATCGAGTCTGGAATTAGTCGTCAACAGATACACCCTGGCAAGATACAGGAATCAGATTTTCAAACTCTTCAGACGTGCCCTGGCAGGATACAGGAATCAAGTTTGGAATTAGTCGTCAACAGATACACCCTGGCAAGATACAGGAATCGGATCTTCGAACTCTTCAGACGTGCCCTGGCAGGATACAGTAATTGAGTCTGGAATTAGTCGTCAACAGATACACCCTGGCAAGATACAGGAATCGGATCTTCAAACTCTTCAGACGTGCCCTGGCAGGATACAGGAATCGAGTCTGGAATTAATTGCTCACAGATGTGCCCTGGCTAGCTACAGGTATCGAATCTGGAATTGCGACAGTTGATAGTAATCATCTTTGTACCGACCTTTGTTCTGAAAAGACAAAACGTTAGTTGTATGCGATGTCATGATGTATGAAAAGCATGATGTCATGATGTTCTCAGGGAGAAATGAGATTGTGTGATATGATGTGTATGTGCATGCCATAATGTATGAAGATGTGATGTTCATGAACGTATTTTTGTCTAGGAAGATAAATCCTTGACGGGTGCCGGGAAGTTAACTCCTGGGTTGATGTTGAAGAGTGAAGTCCTTCGTTTCCGCTGGGGATGATGGTTGCAAGGATAAACCGATAGGAGAAGATGACTCCGTTGAGGAATAAACTTTACTGGAGAGATCACTCTGCGGGGAATTACTCTGTGGAAAGAGATACTTCGCTGAGGTTTGATGATAACTCCGCTGGAGATTCCTGTTGATAAGTTTTGTTGAGGAATTTGATGAACTCCGCTGGGGATAGGAAGAGCTTCGCCGAGGACGATCTTTCCGCGGCAAATGGCTAAGGATAACCCAGTTATATCCTGGTGGGGAAATAACCTTTGAATAAAGCCGGGGGGAGCGTTCGCACTCTGCGGGTGACAAGCTTCCAGAATCTACTAGGGATAAGCTTCCTGCACCTGCTGGGGAGATTGATTGAGTTCTCCTGGGGAGACTTTTGAGACTGTACTGGGGAGTGGCTCCACTGGATGTCTGGTATACCGCTGAGGACCAATCTTAGATTAAGACTGTCGGGGATGCTTGTTAGGAATGTTTGTATACCGCTGGGGAATATTGAGATTTGCTGGGGATACCCAACTTCCTTAAGGTTGACAGTATGTTAACTCTGCGTGGGGAGAGCGTTGCTGACTTGCTGGGGAATACTATGCCTTGTTAGGGTTGATGGGAGACCAACTGCTTGGGAGAGTATTGTTGCATCTTGTCTTTCTCTGCGGGGAGTGGAGGTATCTTGGTTACGTTCTTCAGCCGAACTTACCTTGGTACCTTGGTGGACAAAGCAACTAGATCGCTTAGACAACTCATTATTGCCCCTGTTTTTGATGTCACCTGTAATTAATCCTTTGTTTCGCATGCAAATATTTATGAGTTAGCAATTAGTGTCAAATGCATATATCACAATTGAACATTGGACGTTCTTCGCAAAACAAAACAGGAAAAGGAAAAACAATTGGCAATTGGTCTGAAAAGTGAATTTGTATTGATTTTTGAATTTGCCTGTAAATAGGCGTTTATGTACAAGAGGCTGACGTCCTAGTAAGAGAACGCCGCCAAACAACAGAGTTTATATAATTTTGAAAAGGAAACAAAACAGCTATGTGAAAGGAATAATCCCACTGGGTTCCAACTCTGCTATCGCCTTTATGACTTCAAGCGTCTCATCACTTGGCTGCTTAGTTGAAGATGAAGTTGATTGATCGATGCCGTCTGATCCTGATAGTTGATACCGGATTCTGGATGCAAGGTTATCCAATGGGACATAGTATTACGCTTATCCCTAACTTTTGCCTGGACCGCCCTTTTGGGTTTTCAGTCCACCGGGATACCCATTTTTGCCCAAGCCGCCTTTTCAGGTTTTCGACTTGCCGGGTGTACAGATTTTTTTCATTTCATCCCTTATTTTTGCCCGAACCCTTTTGGTTCGCCGGGAAGCCCTTATTTTTGCCTAGGTGTGTCAACCTAGCGGGTCTTTTGTTCACACGTAGTATCTTTTTACTATGTCTGCATTGGCGGGGTGAGGAAGGTCGTCACCATCCATGGTGGTTAGAATCATGGCTCCTCCTGAGAAGACATGTTTAACCACAAATGGCCCTTCGTAAGTAGGGGTCCACTTGCCCCTGGGATCACTTTGAGGAAGGATGATACATTTGATTACCAGGTCCCCAACTTGATACTCTTGTGGTCTGACTTTCTTGTTAAATGCCCTGATCATCCGTTTTTGGTACGTTTGACCATGACAAATAGTAGTGAGTCTCTTTTCGTCGATTAGGTTTAACTGATCAAGTCGGGTCTGGATCCAGTCATCTTCGCTCAAATCTGCATCCTTCATTATCCGGAGAGAGGGTATCTGGACTTCAATCGGCAAGAATGCCTCTATGCCATAGACTAAGGAAAAGGGAGTTTCCCCGGTTGACGTCCTTGCTGAGGTACGGTACCCGTGAAGAGAAAACGGTAACGTTTCGTGCCAATCTTTGTAGGTCACTGTCATCTTCTGCACAATCTTCTTGATATTCTTATTTGCCGCTTCGACAACCCCATTCATCTTCGGCCGGTAAGGAGAAGAGTTGTGGTGTTGTATCTTGAACTGCTCGCAGAGCTCAGTGATCATCTTGTTGTTAAGATTGGTACCATTGTCCGTAATGATCCTTTCTGGGACGCCGTATCGACAGATCAGGTTATGAAGAATGAACCGTGCCACGACATTCTTGGTTACGGTAGCATAGGAAGCTGCTTCAACCCACTTTGTAAAGTAATCAATAGCTACCAGGATGAAGCGATGCCCGTTGGATGTTTTAGGTCTGATCTCGCCGATCATATCAATGCCCCACATTGCAAAAGGCCAAGGTGCTGTCAAGACATTCAGAGGAACTGGAGGAACATGCACCATATCTGCATAGATCTGGCACTTGTGATATGTCCGAGAGTGTTGGTAGCAGTCAGCTTCCATTGTGGACCAGAAATATCCTGCCCGAAGGATTTTCTTTGCCATGGTGTGTCCACTGGAATGTGTTCTGAAGGTACCTTCATGCAGTTCTGCCATGATCCTTTCTGCTTCAGCTTTATCCACACAACGCAGTAAGGTCGAATCATGGTTTCGCTTGTATAGAATGCCATTGCTGAGGAAGAACTTCGCTGCGAACCTTCTCAGAAACTTTTTGTCGTTGACAGATGCACCTTCAGGGTATTCTTGAGCTTCCAAGTACCTCTTCACTTCATGATACCAGGGTTTTTCAATTACTGTCTCAGCCTCAAGATCACAGCAATATGCAGGTTCGTCCAACTTCTAGATAATGATCCGGGGAGCCTCGTTATCCCATTTGACTTTGAACATAGAAGACATCGTAGCCAGCGCGTCCGCCAACTGATTCTCCTCTCTTGGGAAGTGTTCAAAATTTATCTCTATGAAATGGGGGATCAATGTCAACACACACTCTTTGTAAGGAATAAGGTTTGGGTGTTTCGTATCCCACTCGCCTTTGATCTGATTGATCACGAGAGCGGAATCTCCGAAGACACTCAGAAACTTGATCCTTAAGTCAATTGTAGCTTGAAGACCCATGATGCATGCCTCATACTCCGCCATGTTGTTGGTGCAGTTAAAACATAGCCGGGCAGTAAGTGGAGTATGAGTGCCTTTTAGGGATATGATCACAACGCCGATACCGTTACCCAAAGCGTTGGAGGCTCCGTCAAAGTGCATAGACCATCGGGATCCTTCCTCAGGTCCTTCATCCGGTCCAGGTACTTCACAATTAGTCACTACCATGATGTTCTCGTAAAGAAATTCAAAGTTCATTGACTGGTAGTCATCCACTGCCTGGTGTGCCAAGTGGTCTGCCAATACACTTCCTTTGATTGCTTTCTGAGTCGTGTACTGGATGTCGTATTCTGTCAAGATCATTTGCCATCTCGCTATTCTTCCGGACAAGGCGGGCTTTTCGAATATGTACTTGATAGGATCCATTTTTGAAATCAACAGAGTAGTGTGAGTCAACATATACTGTCTCAGCCGGCGAGCAGCCCATACCAAAGCGCAGCAAGTTTTCTCGAGCAGTGAGTATCGGGTCTCACAGTCGGTAAACTTTTTGCTAAGGTAATAAATGGCATGCTCTTTTCGGCCAGACTCGTCATGCTGCCCCAGCACACACCCCATTGAGCTGTCAAGTACTGTCAAGTATAGTATTAGAGGTCTCCCTTCAACCGGTGTCATAAGAATGGGTGGTTCTTGGAGATACTCTTTGATTCTGTCAAAAGCGGCCTGACATTCATCATTCCAACGTACTACTTGATCTTTCTTCAGCAGTTTGAAGATTGGTTCACAGGTAGCAGTTAGATGCGAGATGAATCGGGCAATGTAATTTAGCCGCCCTAGAAAGCCTCTGACTTCTTTCTCTGTCTTGGGAACTGGCATCTCTTGTATGGATTTCACCTTGGCAGGGTCCACTTGAATACCTTTGTCGCTTACGACAAAGCCTAGCAATTTTCCAGATCTTACCCCGAAGGTGCACTTGTTCGGGTTCAACCTCAGCTTGTACAACTTCAGACGGTCAAACAGCTTCTGTAGATGGTCAAGGTGCTCCTCCTCAGTTTGGGACCTTGCAATCATATCATCGACATATACTTCTATCTCATGGTGGATCATGTCATGAAATAGAGCGACCATGGCACGTTGGTAGGTTGCCCCAGCATTTTTCAGTCCAAAAGGCATGACCTTGTAGCAGAAGGTGCCCCACTGAGTAACAAAGGTAGTCTTTTCCATATCTTCAGGAGCCATCTTGATCTGATTATAACCTGAAAAGTCGTCCATGAAGGAGAACACCTTGTGCTGAGCAGTATTTTCAACCAGAACGTCGATGTGAGGAAAAGGGAAGTCGTCTTTGGGGCTTGCCCTGTTCAAATCCCTGTAATCAACACACATTCGGACCTTACCATCTTTCTTTGGCACTGGAACCACGTTGGCAACCCACTGAGGGTAAGAAGTCACTGCTAGAAACCCGGCATCAAATTGCTTCATAACCTCAGCTTTGATCTTTTCGGACATCTCTGGATGCATACGACGGACCTTCTGTTTTACTGGCGGGCAGTCTTCCTTGGTAGGAAAATGATGGACCGCAATGTCGGTATCCAATCCAGGCATGTCTTCATAAGACCAGGAAAAGATTTCCATGTAGTCATGCAGCATCTGAATCAACCGTTGTTTCACACTGAGCTCTAGATTAGCACCAATCTTGACTTCCTTTTTGTCTGTCTCAGTACCCAGATTTACCGTTTCCACTGGCTCTTCATGTGGTTGAATGGCCCTCTCTTCCTGGAGTAACAGTCTTGCAAGTTCACCAGGCACTTCACAATCATCTTCACCTTCGTCTTCGGCTAAGTTGATCGGATTTTCGAAGTCATAACTGGCAGTAGCAGAGTTGTTACCAGTGAGATCCAGAGTGGATTGAAACCTGTATGGGTGAGTGTGTGTAAATATAGCTGTTTTGCAATATATAAAGAAAGAAAGGGAGCACAAGATTTGAAATGCGAAAAACGTCCAATGCTTTTATTAATGATATATGGAAGTGACAAACAAAAGCCCTCACAAATGAAGCCACGGTGCCCCGGGTAAGACACCGGGCCATAGAGTTTCAAATTATTGTTTATTACAAATCCAAAACAAAGAAGTTCATTACTGGGTGACAAAAGTAATAGGTGTAAAGTCTTTTGCAGTCCAGTTGCTAGGTCCACCGTTGGTCGTTGGGTAGATCCAGCTGTCGAATTCAGATTCGTCCGCTTCATCCTCAATAGCATTCACTCCCGGGTTGGTGATAAATACAGGAGGTCTTCCAATCCTTGCCTTGCGCACAGCCTTCTGAGCCTCTACAGTGAAACCCAGCCCAAACTTGTCAGTCTTAGGAGTAAAATCAGGGAGCCTACCCCAGTTCGCACATTCACTTTTTTCAATCACAGCCCGAGCGTCTTTTAAGGAGGTCATCTTCAAAGGAGAACCCTCTTCAGTCACTGTTTCTGCTGCTGCCAATGTTTGTGGCACCTCTTCAAAATGTTGAAAGGGGGTCTCAATGAACTCCCCGTCCATTTCCACGTACCTGAAGGGGTTGAGGTGGCTGACCATGTATTCCTCTTCCCCTTGCACTGTTACGATCTTCCCCCTGACCGGGTATTTGAGCTTCTGATGTAAAGTTTAAGTCACAGCTCCAGCCTTGTGGATCCACGGGCGACCCAGCAAACAAGAATAGGATGGACGGATGTCCATCACATAGAATTTTGAATCAAATACCTGCGAACCAACCCTGATCGGGATGTCAACCTCACCATGTACCATCCTTTTGGACCCGTCAAAGGCCCGAACAACAATGTTACTTGGTTTGAGCTCTAAACCTTCACAGTCCAGCCTGTCTAGAGCCTTCTTGGGTAGTACGTTCAGTGAAGAACCCGTGTCAACTAGCACGTGAGCAAGAGTAGTGCCCCTGCATTCAATGGAGACATGCAGGGCATCATTATGGTTATTCCCCTTGGCCGTCAGATCAGCATCAGAGAAACCCAGACCATTATCAGCGGTTAAGTTGGCCACGCAGTCGGTGAATTGATCAGCAGACGTTTCTTGGGGCACGTGGGCCGTCTTCAGGAACGCAATCAGGGCCTTGGCATGGGCCTCTGAACATAGCAACAGTGATAGCATGGAGATTTTGGAGGGGGTGTGCCCCAACTGTTCAACGACGTTGAAATCACTTTTCTTTATAATTTTGAGGATCTCTTCCATCTCTTGCTTGGAAGCCTCAACAATGGTCTTTGGTGCCTCCGTCCGGGAAGGCACATCAGCAGCAATCCCCTTGCCCCAAGCGTCAGATGACTCGGCAGCAGGGGTAGAAACTTGATCAGGGGGGGAAACAGGCACACTGGCAGGTGTGATGACAAGAGGCCTTTGAATTGTTGGAGGTGCGATGTCTGGTGAGAACAGTCTTCCACTACGAGTGACCTTAGCAGGCCCGGTGATGTTGGTGACACCGGTATCAGTGTTGAACTCTTGTTTCACTCCCAGAACATAAACATCTGCCCCATAGTGCCATGGGACAACTTTATCAGACTTGTAGGGGATGGGCCCCGGAACAGTAATGGTTATAGGAGCAATCTTGTGAACAAGCAAAATTTGGACAAGCTTCTTTGAAGGAGCCTTGGAAGGGTTGTTGAAAATGGTAACAATTCAAACTTCTTCAACAGCGGCAGCAGGAATAGCAGGGATAGCAATCTTCTTGAACAAGATCTCTTTGCTATCTATCAGGTTTTGGACGCCTGATTTCAGCAAAGAACAACCAGCAGGGGAATCAGCACATAAAGGGCAACCTTTGCTACATCCCGGAAATAAACCGGCTAGCAACAGGTTCCTCTTGACGGTCAGCAGCGGAGTAGCAACATCATCCACAGAAGCTACATACAAATCCTCCTCAACAGCGTTCACTCCATGCTGGGGCATGGGAGCGGTCACAACATTTGGCCTTTCTGGCGCCTCGAACTGTATTTCCTTGGCATCAATAAGGTCCTGAACCTTATTCCTTAGGGCCCAACAATCATCATTAGAATGTCCCGGGCTATCAGAGTGATAAGCGCAGCGGGCGTTGGGGTTGTACTTCGGAGATGCTGTGTTTACCATCTTCGGAGCTTCCTTGACTGTTACCAGGCTGGTTGACAGCAGTTGCGACAGGATCTGAGAGAGAGTCATGCTGAGCCGAGTGTATTGCCTTTTGGGCCTCTCAACTCTGGGTTGGTTGTATTGCTGAGGAGCAGCAGCAGGCTTAGAAATAACCACCGCGTTGACAGCTTGGCGGCGTTCTGGTTTGTCCTGTCCCCTGGGACCATACACATCACTGGCCTCCTTCTTGAAGGGCTTCTTTTCAGCATTTGAGGAGGCACCCTTCTGTATCTTCCCTGATTTTATACCAGCTTCGATCCTTTCACCTGTCAGGATCAGGTCAGTAAACCCAACAGAGGAATTACCAATGAGATGATTGAAGAACGGACCAGATAGGGTCCCCAAGAACATGTCTACCAGCTCACGGTCTGTTAATGGTGGCTGCACCCTGCCAGCCAGATCCCTCCATTTCTGTGCGTACTCCTTAAAACCTTCTCCCGATCCCAGCGACATACCCTGGAGTTGGGTACGCGTGGGAGCGAGGTCGGAATTATATTAATACTGCTTGTAAAAAGCATTGGCCAAATCCTCCCAATTACGAATGTTGGTTCCATCCAGCTGATAGAACCATTCGAGATGAGTCCCTGAAAGACTCTCCTGGAAGAAGTGGATCCATAAGTTCTTGTCTGCTGTGTAAGGCTGGATCTTCCTTACATAAGAACGGAGGTGCATCTTAGGACAGGAAGCCCCGTCATACTTCACAAAGGCAGGCGCCTTGAACTTGTGTGGGATCACCATCCCAAAAGATAACCCCAAGTCTCCGAAATCCAACCCAGGCACACGTTGAATCTCCATAGCATTTAATCTGTCCTCCAGTTTTTTGTACCGGTCCTCAGCAGGAGGATACTGTTCATCGTTGAAGTCTGTCTCAGTGTCAGAGACCACAGGACTAGGGACCTCTCTCCCTTGGTGACTACCTTCCCCCACAGATGGAGTAGTCCTCTCAGCTTCATTTTGCAGCGTATTCCCGAGTCTGCGCCCAGTGTTGAATAGCACAGTCCTCTTCTTCTTCTTATTCTTCTTCAGGAGCAAAGCCTTCAGCTCTTGTTGTCCCTGGGCCAAGTTCATGACCATCTCCTGAAATTGGGCGTTTTGGGCCTGGAGGGCCTTTATAGCTTGCTCGGTAGTGAGTTCAGGATTCAAGATGCTTGAGTACTGAAATAAACACCGAAGAAGATTAAGCAACCTGTAGAAAAAAGGGTACCTGTTATGCACATGATGCATGATATGCTATTTATGCAATGCATTCAAGAGTTCGAAAGTTCAAATTTGTTGTAGCCAAAAAAGAACACACTTTTTATTAGGAAATAATTTGTTCAGTACATCAGGGCCTCATGGGCAAAACATTACAAAATAATTAATCCCAAAAGACAATGCGCATCCTCTTTGGAGCAATGTAAGTGTTGAGAGTCTTTTCCTCGTGCAGTAGACGCGTGAGCTCCAAGACCTTCTTCTTACTGGCATGTAGACTGGTTTCAAGAGAATTCCGTTCTTCCTTGAGTTGGATCCAGCTTTTTTGAATTTCTTCCCAGGATGTAGGCATGTCAGGATGTTGAATGGTGTAGGGCACCTCTCCTCCCAAGACTGGCTCTTTGATCACAGGGAGGACATGAGGATATGGCATCACCAGCTTCTGGGAGCGGGCTCGTACCCACTTGAGATAAGGCTCCAGGGGGATGGAGTTCTTGTGCCCCAGTGTCTTGCTATCTACCCTGTTGGGCATCCTCCAAGCTCTGATAAATCTCTGGCGAAGTCCTTGTGCATCGTTGTCGAAGTCAAAAACTATGTCAGGAATCAACATATCATGAGGGCCATCCCTCCGAGCATATCCAAACTGTCTCAAAGCCAAGCATGGGTTGTAAGTAATACCTCATCTGATTCCAAGTAAAGGAACATTAGGAAACTCCCCGCAACGATCAATGATAGTGACGTCTTCTCTGGACCGAGAACACCAATGTATATCAGCACGCGTAAGAGTCATCAATCGTTGTGACCATCTCAAACCCCGCTCGTTCTTCAAAACTGATTGTGGAAGGTGCGAAATAAACCACCTTCCCAGGAGAGGAGTGCAGCACATAAGAACACCTATTTTTCTCATGGTTCGAGTGTAACATGAGTGAAGGATGTCCCCGAGCAACGTAGGTATAGGATTCCTGGACATGAAGATCTTGACAGCATTGATATCTATAAGCTGATCTGGATTAGGGAACAACACCAACCCATAGACAAGGAGGGCTACAACTTCTTCAAAGGCTTGTAAGTCAAGGGAATTCCAACACTCTTGGGCCTTCTCAAACAGAAACTTTTCCAAGAACCCTTTGATACCACTTTTGGTTTCCCAATGTCCCTTGATGTCAGATGGTTGTAGGCATAATGCTTTAGCAACCTCTTCAAGTTTTGGGTCCCTTTCCGTACCGTTGTAGGGTAGTTGACTGAGGATAGGGATCTTCAGAAGCTGGGAGAACTCTTCCAATGTAGGCACCAGTTGATAATCCGGGTAAGTAAAACAGTGGTGCAGAGGGTCAAAGAACTGGAATAACACTTTCACCATATCCTCCTTAATGTAGGTATTGACCAAGCTGATGAGTCTACCATGTCTTTCACTGAATGAAGAGTTCTCGGGAATCCTGGATATAAGTTCCTTAAGCTGAGGAGGGACCCTTACAAGGTTGACCTGAATTGTCTTTCTGCGGATAGTTTCCATGTCCTACAAAACAAGAACAAAGATGAAGATTTGAACCCCTGAAGTGGTTAGTGGATGCATATGATGTTGTATGATGTTATGATGCTATGATAGGAGCACACCACAAGTATTCACAAAAGCAAACATGATAAGGCACACAAGTCACACCACAACCCTTAGAGTTTAGGCCAGCATGAAGTTTGGGGTACTACCCTCTTGAAGTTGGTGGGCTCAAACCTGTCCTATCAAAGTAACCGGGTTCTAAGGATCACAATATCATTGGATTGCTTTCTGTGTTCATTGTTTCGATTTAGCCACTGAACTGGCGATCAAAATATCCCAAGAAAACAACCCTCAACTGAGTGTAGTATCGAGTATCAACCAACTTCGGACTGCACCAAAGTAGTTATCTCACTACCCTAAAGAGGCCAAGATGGTTCAATTAAGGTTCCTAAGGTCAGTTGATGCTTCACGACACCACGCGGCGGCCCCGTACTCTTCTTGACTGGACTCAAGGGTTACCGGTACTCACCAAAGTGCCACATCAACGTAGCAGACTGCTTCAACCGTGTCGGTATACCCCGCACAGCTCCCTCACAGTCTTGTTTCTACTTTCTAAGAAGGTATCCCCCAGATCCAGGTTAGGATCTATAGAACTCCCAAGACAATACCTACAATAATAAAGCAAACAATTCAGACAATTGAAAACACAAGTGATCTTAGTCCTAAGGTACACCTCACTTTTATTGTATCCCCAGCAGAGTCGCCAGTTCTGTGATCGGTGGAAATAGAACTGACTGTTTTTAGCTGGTTTCGCGAAATGTCGCAGAAGCAAGACTCGCCACCGTCTTTTATGTTCTCCAATATGGAAAGGACAAAAGCACAGCAAAATTCCTTATTCGAGATGTTTCTCGGTTCGGGAGGTAGATTTATAGAAAGGGAAGGTGTTAGCACCCTTTCTATCCGTGGTTATCCACGGGCTCTTAGGTACTTGCTCTTATGTTTTCAAAATATTGTTTGCTTTTCAAGTGTGTGTGGGTTTTGAAAAAGTTTCTTTGAAAGATTTCTGAATAACTCTTGTATCTGTCCTCAAGAGTGTTTGAAAAATTTGTTTTGAAAGCTTTTGAAAGTGTAAGGTGTGAAAAGTATTTTGTTTGTTTTTGAAAAGATCAAGTACCCATGAGTCATCTACCTACCCTAAGGAATTAAGCTGTGTAAGTGTCCTTTAGGTAGTGCCATCCCACCATTGAGAGGTAAGTAGCACCACCGTTGGAGGTGTTCGGGTCAATTCGATTGTAGGGACAGTGTGGTCACCGAAGCAACAACAAGACACCTTAGAGGCTACCCTTATGTCCTTGATCCTATTTTAATCCGAGGCAACCGTTTTGAGGCAACTATTTCGAGGCAACTGATTCGAGGCAACTGTTTCGAGGCAACTGGATCATGGACATAAGGACCGCTAAGACGTCTTATACTTGACGACCACGTTTCGAAGGCAACAAGTGAGGCGTACCCTAAAAGTGGTGTGTGTATTTGTGTGTTGTATTCAGTTTAATGTTTGTCTTTGTAATTAGTGAGCTACGAGTTGTTTTCATTTACATACATTCTTTCATGCAAGTTTAGCAGTTAAGGGGTGCGGAAAGTAAATTGCGGAAACATAAATCCTATGCTATTACAAGGCGCGGGTCTATACATCGCCAAAAATTACAAAGACCCGTTTTTTTAGTAAATAAGTACAGAAATTAAATAAAGCGATAAACCTATTTAACTATTACATTCTTGAAGGAAATTATATAATAATCAAATAAAGTAAATGCGCGCGAATAAATTAATCGGGAAGGTCTAAGGGTGTTGACCCTTTTTTTAGAAAAGAAAATGATTTTTTTTTGGCTTTTTTATGATTAAAGTGAAATTAAAGCTAATCAATGACTAATTAATTAATTTAATTAAAAGAAAATATTTTTTGTTTTTTATGTTTTTATGAAATAAAAGAAATGGAATAAAATTAAAAGTTAACTTTTACCTAATTCTAGATTTATTTTAATTATTTAAGAAAAGGAATTAAACTTGCCTAATTAAACTATTTTGGTTAATATTTATTTACAAAATAAAATAATAATAATAATGATGTAATTCTATTTTTTTTTATGAAAATATGTTAATTAAGTTAATTTGTTAATAATAATATTAAAAATAAAAAGGTTAAAAATTAAAATAATAGAAAAAAAAAAGTAAAACCAAAAGGGGGGTGTGGGCTGAAATTTGGAGGTGTTGAATTGAGAATTGTTGCCCATTTATCCTCAACTCGTTTGACTTTCTTGGATATCCTACGCCTGCGCTGACTCCAGAATATGGTGTTCTACACTTTTGGCCCTTGTATCTGCCTCCAATGACACTTGGCTTGTTGGATGGGTGAGACTTATAATGCACCTCATATTGGAATCTGCATAGGAAAACGTTGAAGAAAATAATATGGAAATATAAGGGGACCTGGGAATCGAACCCAGGTCCCAAAGATTACATGACACGCTTCCAGCCACTACACCAAACGCAATTAGTTGTAAACATAATAGGAACAAAACAATGTATGGAATAAGTGCCCTATAGGCTGAAACAACGCGCGCGAATTTGAATACACCTATGCCTGGCTGCCACACAGTCATCTTCAATCTTTTTCTGCAAAATACAAAACATATAGCGGGGGTTTTAAACCCCCACAAAATACAGGCATTTCAATAATAGCGATTAGCTCCTCGTGAAGCATAAATTAGGCGCGATGGGTCCATTTTATTCGCCTTGTCCAGCTGAATTCGTCCATGCCTGTTTGGAACCCTGATTTTACAGTATGGTGAAACCCCCAATTTTAAACCTTGAAAACCCTAAAATGCTTTAATGGTAAATCATGATTTAACGCGTTAGAATGCAATTAGATTATTCCATTAGCTTCAGAAGGCCCCTAACAATACAAACCAATCAAAAAAAATGGATCAAATGCTCATGAAATATGATATACGGTTTTGAGAAATGAAGCAAACCGAGTGAGTTGTATGGGATGATTCCTTGAGTGATTGTGCTTGGTTCTAATTGCCAAAGGTTCCTAGGGATACAAGGAATGTATTTGGATTGAAATGGAGGCTTGGAACAGGCTGCAAATAGGTTTTCAGTTTTGCTTTTTTCTCTTGAAAGTTTGAAATGTGTTTGGTCGTTTTGAGTGTTTCTAGGTCGTGTGTTGTTATTGGCAAGCTTGCATATATGTTATGTAAAGTGTATCAATCAGCATTATGGTCATTAAGCCTTTGCATTCATGTTTGAGATTTCCTCCATAACCAAAATTGAACCACTTGCCATATTTGTGAAAATTTGAATTTTCTTGCTTGGAATAGGCCTTGCACGAATTTGGAATGTGTTTTAAGGTGTATCAAAGCTAATCATCACAAAATATATCCCTCCTTTAATTTCTTTGATTTTTATTTGAATTTTAAAGATTTAAAATGAATTAAATCAAATAAAATTAAATAAAAATGGAAAAATTAATTTTAAATCTTGAAATAAATTGTGGGACACGTGGGAAGCATGGCCAAGCTGAAACAAGTGGAAAAAGTGGGCCCTTTTTGTCAAAAATGAAGTTTCAAGGATAATTGACTTTGGCCATTTCACAAAAATTTCCCAACTTCTCCAATGCATATCTTGCTCAATTTTGAATCTATGAACATGTTCTTGAACATTTTGGAAAGGTCTTGAAGTCCTCTAACCAATGTCTTTGGTCCAATGTCATTTTGATTTACCAATCTCAAGTTATGGTCTTTGACTTAAAGTCCCTTTTTGTTGACTTTTGAAAATGACCTATAATGTTGAAATTGATAACTTTTTGTGAGAGCATTT
The DNA here is from genome assembly GCA_948472305.1 of Vicia faba. NCBI lineage: Eukaryota > Viridiplantae > Streptophyta > Magnoliopsida > Fabales > Fabaceae > Vicia > Vicia faba. The sequence goes on along the minus strand of OX451741.1, from coordinate 237,905,544 downwards.
CTTGGACTTGGAATGTGAAAATGAGTTGTAGGAAATGTCTTCCCCTTCAAGATGAGCATTGGATGGGATTTTTCTGATGAACCATGAAAAAGTTATGCCTTGGTCAAGTGACAGTTGACTTTTCAGCTGTCCAAAAATAGAAACTTTTGACACCTTGATGATTTTTGAGCCATTCTTGTGAAATCATGATCAAGACTTGATCAAATGATGATTGTGGCTTCAAAATAAGATGTTGACCAAATTTTTTGACTTTTGACTGCCAAATGACCATTTTGCCCCTGCAGCTGACTATGGAGCAATTAGGGTTTTTGACTGGGCAACTTGACCTTGTGAGCCTTGAAACTTGGCATGTAGATGCTTGACAATGTTTATAGGCATGTGGGACTTGATTGAGCCCTTGAAAACCTCAAATGCCTTGCAAGAACCAAAACCCTAGTTTGACTGGCTGAGGAGAGTGGTTGACTGTGCAGCCCTTGAGTAGGCTTTGGGCCATTTGCTTGTCATAACTTTGAAGATTATGGGAGGGAAAATTTTGGGGTACAACAGGGGTCAACTCTCTGACTTTGCATACAAGACTGACAAGTTTGGTTTGGGTTTTACTACAGAAGCTCAAAGGGTTGTTCGGCGTGCGCGGATTGGAAGACCTCCCCTGCGTATCAATAATCCAGAAGTGAATGCAATTGAAGATGATGATGAAGAGTCTGAGTTTGACAACTGGATTTACCCGACTACCGATGGCGGATTAAGCAATTGGACGACAAAGGACTTCGTGCCCATTTCTTTTATTACACAGTAATAAGACTTTTGTTTTGAGATTTGTAACAGACAATTTGAAACTTTTACGGCCTGGTGCCTTGCCCGAGATACTGTGGTTTTGTTTGTGAGGGCTTATTATGTGTCATTTACATATATCATCAATAAAACATTGGACGTTTTCTTGCATTACAAATTTTGCGCTCCTTGTCTTTCCTTTCTATTTTTGCACTTTATCAAAACAGCTATTTATCTTACACACACTCACATATACAGGTCCACATCCACTTTGGATCCCACTGATAAGGACTCTGCTACTGCCAGTTATGACTTCGAAAGTCCGATCAACCAAGCCGAGGACGAAGGTGAGGATGATTGTGAAGTGCCTGGGGAACTTGCTAGACTGTTACTTCAAGAAGAGAGAGCCATACAGCCACATGAAGAGCCAGTGGAAACAGTAAATCTGGGTACAGAGGAAGACAAGAAAGAGGTCAAGATCGGTGTAAATCTGGAGCCTAGGGTCAAGTAACGGTTGATACAGATGCTGCGTGACTATGTTGAGATCTTTGCCTGGTCTTATGAAGATATGCCTGGGTTGGATACTGATATTGTGGTTCACTGCCTGCCCACCAAGGAAGACTGTCCTCCAGTGAAACAAAAAGTTCTCCGAATGCGCCCAGAGATGTCTGAGAAAATCAAGGTTGAGGTTATGAAACAGTTTGATGCCAGTTTTCTAGCTGCCACTTCTTACCCGCAGTGGGTTGCCAACGTGGTTCCGGTACCGAAGAAAGATGGTAAAGTCCGTACGTGCATAGACTATAGAGATCTGAACAGGGCGAGCCCCAAGGATGATTTCCCTCTGCCTCATATCGATGTTCTGGTTGACAACACCGCACATCATAAGGTCTTCTCCTTTATGGATGGTTTCTCTGGTTACAATCAGATTAAGATGGCTCCCGAGGATATGGAAAAGACAATGTTCGTTACACAGTGGGGTACCTTTTGCTACAAAGTCATGCCTTTCAGGTTGAAGAATGTTAGGGAAACGTATTAGCGCGCCATGGTTGCTCTGTTCCACAACATGATTCATCATGAGATTGAGGTATACGTTTATGACATGATTACGAGGTCCCAGACTGAGGAGGAACACCTCGACCACCTGCAGAAGCTATTTGACAGGTTGAAGTTGTACAGACTGAGGCTAAATCCGAACAAGTGCACCTTCGGAGTGAGGTCTGGTAAGCTGCTGGGTTTCGTCGTTAGTGATAAAGGTATTCAAGTGGATCCTGCAAAGGTGAAGGCTATACAGGAGATGCCAGCTCCCCGAACAGAAAAAGAAGTTAGAGGCTTTTTGGGACGTCTGAACTACATTGCCCGATTCATTTCACATTTGACCGCTACTTGTGAGCCAATCTTCAAACTGTTGAAGAAAGATCAAGTGGTAAAGTGGAATGATGAATGTCAAGCCGCTTTTGAAAGGATCAAAGAATATCTCCAAGAGCCACATATTATGATGCCTCCAGTTGAAGGGAGACCTTTGATCTTATACTTGACAGTACTCGACAATTCAATGGGGTGCGTGCTGGGGCAGCATGACGAGTCTGGCCAAAAAGAGCATGCTATTTACTACCTTAGCAAAAAGTTTACCGACTGTGAGACCCGATACTCACTGCTTGAGAAAACATGCTGCGCTTTGGCATGGGCTGCTCGCCGGCTGAGACAGTATACGCTGACTCACACAACCCTATTGATATCAAAGATGGATCCAATCAAGTATATCTTCGAAAAGCCTGCCTTGTCCAGAAGAATAGCAAGATGGCAGATGATCTTGACCGAATATGACATCCAATACACGACCCAAAAGGCAATCAAGGGAAGTGTGTTGGCAGATCATTTGGCACATCAGGCAGTGGATGATTACCAGTCTATGAACTCTGAGTTTCCGGATGAGAACATCATGTTGGTGATTGACTGTGAAACACTTGGACCAGATGAAGGACCTGATGAGGGATCCTGATGGTTTATGTACTTTGATGGAGCTTCAAATGCTTTGGGTAATGGCATTGGCGCTGTGATTATATCTCCTTAAGGTTGTCACACCCCGTTTACCGCCTGGTTATGTTTTAAATGCACCAACAACATGGCGGAGTATGAAGCATGCATCATGGGTCTCCTAGCAGCCATTGACCTAAGGATAAAGTTTCTAAGTGTATTCAGAGATTCGGCTCTCGTGATCAGTCAGATCAAAGGCGAGTGGGATACGAAGCACCCAAATCTTATTCCTTACAAAGAGTATGTATTGACTTTGCTTCCACACTTCAAGGAGATAACCTTTGAACACATCCCCAGGGAAGAGAATCAGTTAGCAGATGCGCTAGCTACGATGTCTTCTATGTTCAAAATCAAGTGGGACAATGAGGCTCCCCGTATTACCATTGAAAGGTTGGACGAACCCGAACATTGTTGTGATATTGAGACTGAAAAGGTAACAGATAAACCCTAGTTTCACGAGGTAAAGAGGTATCTTAAGGCTCATGAATACCCCGAGGGTGCATATATTAATGATAAGAAGTTTCTGAGGAGGTTCGCGGCGAAGTTCTTCATCAGTAATGGTATCTGTTGTACCCCAAAATTTTCCCTCCCATATTCTTCAAGAGTTGGCAAGATCAAGCTTCAAAATCTCTCAAGGGTTGCACAGTCCAATTGCCTCCTAACACAGTAAAAATTAGGGTTTTGGTTCTGGAAAAGAAAATGAGGTTTTCAAGGGTCCAATCAAGTCCCACATGCCCATATACATTGTCAAGCATCCATATGTCAAGTTTCAAGACTCACAGCATCAAGTTGCACAGTCAAAAACCCTAAAATGCTTCACAGTCAACTGCAGAGGTAAAATGGTCATTTGACAGTCAAAAGTCAAAATTTTTGGTCAACATCTTATTTTGAACCACAATCATCATTTGATCAATTCTTGATCATGATTCTCAAAGCATGGCTCAAAAAGTCTCAAGATGCAAAAGTTTCTATTTTTGGACAGCTGAAAAGTCAACTGCAAATTGACCAAGGAATAACTTCCTCATGGTTTATCAGAAAAATCCCATCCAAAGCTCATTTTGAATAGGATGACATTTCCTACAACTCATCTTCACACTCCAAGTCCAAGAAATGCTCTCACAAAAAGTTATCAATTTCAACATTATAGGTCATTTTCAAAAGTCAACAAAAAGGCACTTTAAGTCAAAGACCATAACTTGATATTGGTAAATCAAAATGACATGGGACCAAAGGCATTGGATAGAGGACTTCAAGACCTTTCCAAAATGTCCAAGAACATGATCATAGCTTCAAAATTGAGCAAGATATGCATTGGAGAAGTTGGGAAATTTTTGGGAACTTTCAAAAGTCAACTTTGCCTAAAACACTTCAAAATTGCTAATGGGCCTCAATTTCTTTCTTGAATCATTACCCAAAGCCTATGCACGACCCATTGAGCTAAAAATGATTTATTTTCTTATTTTTAATTAATTAATTGAATTTTTATTATTATTAATTCATTTAATTGGTTTTAATTGTAGAAAAATATCAAATAATGGTTGTCAAATCTTTTTATGCAGCAAATATATTCCACACATGCTAAGGATTTCGTGCATCACTCAAGGGGACAAAATCTTCCATAATTGGCAAGGTTTTCATGGCAAAAGATTGAAATTTACATAATTGAAAATCAAATATCCAAGACATTAATTCAATGGATTCATGGGCCTTGTTTTGACCTAATTTGCTTCACATACTTATGCAAGACCTAACCTAATTCAAAAGGACACGAAAAAGTTGCTGAGAATAGAGAACCAATTGGCAAAAATTCCAAGAAAATTATGAAACTGATCTCATAGTTGCAGGACGTTTCAAAGCCTAAAAAGTATTCTAACACATTGCTGGACCTTCCAGGAGTCTTTTGGCATCAAGAATCAATCCTAATACGTGAAGAATCCAAGAACCTAGGCCACACGGTTTGTCTTGTTTTTCAATCTTGCATAACACGATTCATGTGCTTTTAATCTGTTTTCTTGCTTGATTCATACTAATAGGCACCTTCTGAAGCGATTGGTATAAGTTAATTGGACTAACACTGCCTGAATCCAAATCCAGCATGGACGAAAATTAGGTTTTCTGAAGCTTGCATTTGGGGCTTTAGGCATAGGGAAAAATTGGACTACGTCACGGCCATGGTTGAATTCGTCAAGGCCAGACGAATTCAACCAACCTCCCGCGCTCAATTTATATGTCCTCCTCTTCTATTCGCTATTATTCACTGTTCCACTTAGTGGGGGTTTAAAACCCCCGCTATCTTGTTCATGTTGCAGGTACAGATGAAGACGAAGACAGGCGTGGCATCATGCTATTGGCTCGTTCAAATGTTAGTGCGTTTTTCAAACGTTTCAGCTTAACTGACCTTTTTTATATATTATATTTTCTATCCATTATGTATACAAACAAACGCAATAGCTCAGCTGGTTGGCAACGTGTCCCTCAAGCGTTGGGACCCGGGTTCGATTCCCAGGTCCCCCCACATAATTCATGACTTTTGTTTTAATGTCTTCTAGTGCATCGCCTCATTCAATGGCCTACCATGAGTCTCACGCCTGTGCTTGCCAAGTGGCCAGGAGATCCCATCCAATGGTCAGAAGGTGAATTCCATGGTACACTGCAGTCAACCAACGTGCACACAAGCATGGAAAGTCAAACGAGCTCCATGTTTAAATGGGCCAAAATTACTTCAGCTTACCTCCATTTGGGCCTGACAGCCCCCTTGGTTTGCAATTTGATTTTTTTTCTTTTCTTTCTTTTAATTTCTTTCAACTATTTATTTTTATAATTATTATTAAGTCATTAAAATTAATCTTTTCATAATAAAATCAGAAAATCAAAATACAAAAATATGGTTAATTATTTATTAATTTATTCATTAATTTATTTTTGTAAATAAATGTTAATAATTAATTTAGTTAATTTAGGTTTTAATTCAATCTTTTTCTTTAATAAATAAAATTCTATAGAATTAGGTTTTGATTTATTTTTTATTATTATTGACCTTCATTATTATTATTATTATTTTTGTAAATAAACATGTAAATTAATTAATTAGCGTAAATTAGGTTAATTTTAATATTTTCTTTAATAACTAAAAATAATCTAGAATTAGGGTTTCCTTGTAAATTCTTTTCTTTATTTCAAAAAAAAACCATAAAAAATTTCTTTCTTTAATTAATTAATTAAATAGACTTTAATTTCATTTAATTTCAAGCAAAGGGTCAAAACCCTCGGACGTCCTAATTTTTATTCTCTTCGCGCATTATTTTCTTTTGAATATTATGTAACTGCTCAAGGATGTAATAGTAATTAGGTTTACCGCATTTATTTACTTTCCGCATCTTTTATTAAAACGGGTCTTTGTATTTTGGCGATGTATAGACCCGCGCCTTGTAATAGCGTAGCTTTATATTTTCGTCTTTTAATTTTTCGCACTCTTAAATTCTAACTTGTATGAAAGAATGTATGCTAATTAAAAACAAGCGTAGCTCACAAATGCCATGATCAAAGATAAACTTAACACGAAAACAACACACAAATACACACACCACTTCTAGGGTACGCCTCACCTGTTGCCTTCGAAACGTGGTCGTCAAGTATAGGACGTCTTAGCGGTCCTTATGTCCATGATCCGGTTGCCTCGAAACAGTTGCCTCGAAATAGTTGCCTCGAAACGGTTGCCTCGGATTAAAAAAGGATCAAGGACATAAGGGTAGCTTCTAAGGTGTCCTAACTGTTACTTCGGTGACCACACTGTCCCTACAATCGAATTGACCCGAACACCTCCAACGGTGGTGCTACCTACCTCTCAATGGTGGGATGGCACTACCTTAAGGACTCTTACACAGCCTAATTGCTTAGGGTAGGTAGATGACTCATGGATACTTGCTCTCTTCAAAAACCAATCAAAAATCTTTTCACACTGACACTTTCAAAAAGCTTTCAAAACAAATTTTTCAAACACTCTTGAGGACAGATACAAGAGTTATTTAGAAATCTTTCAAAGAAACTTTTTTGCAAAACCCACTCACATTTTGAAAAGCAAACATTTTGAAAACATAAGAGCAAGTATCTAAGAGCTCATGGATAACCATGGATAGAAAGGGTGCTAACACCTTCCCTTTCTATAAATCTACCTCCCGAACCGAGAAACATTCTCAAAGAAGGAATTTTGCTGTGCTTTTGTCCTTTCCATGTTGGAGAACATAAAAGACGGTGGCGACTCTTGCTTCCGCGACATTTCGTGAACCAGTGTTAAACAGTCAGTTCTAAATCCACCGATCACAGAACTGGCGACTCTGCTGGGGACATACTTAAAAGTGAGGTGTACCTTAGGACTAAGATCACTTGTGTTTTCAATTGTCTGAATTGTTTGCTTTATCATTGTGGGTACTGCCTTGGGAGTTCTATAGATCCTAACCCGAATCTGGGGGATACCTTCTTAGAAAGTAGCAACAAGACTGTGAGGGAACTGTGCGGGGTATACCGACATGGTTGAAGCAGTCTGCTACGTTGATGTGGCACTTTGGTGAGTACCGGTAACCCTTGAGTCAAGTCAAGGAGAGTACGGGGCTGCCGCGTGGTGTCGTGAAGCATCAACTGACCTTAGAAACCTTAATTGAACCATCTTGGCCTCTTTAGGGTAGTGAGATAACTGACTTTGGTGCAGTCCGAGGTTGGTTGATACTCGATACTACACTCAGTTGAGGGTTGTTTTCTTGGAATATTTCGGTCGCCAGTTCAGTGGCTAAATCGAAACGATGAACACAGAAAACAATCCAATGATATTGAGATCCTTAGAACCCGGTTACTTCTGATAGGACAGGTTTTGAGCCCACCAACTTCAAGAGGGTAATACCTAGACCCCATGCTGGCCTGAACTCTAAGGGCTGTCTTGTGTGACTTGTGTGCCTTACCATGTTTGCTTTTTGTGGATACTTGTGGTGTGTTTTTATCATAGCATCATAACATCATACAGCATCACATGCATCCACTAACCATTTCAGGGGTTCAAATCTTCATCTTTGTTCTTGTTTTGTAGGACATGGAAACTATCCGCAGAAAGATAATTCAGATCAGCCTTGTAAGGATCCCTCTTCAGCTTAAGGAACTTATATCCAGGATTCCTGAGAGCTCTTATTTCAGTGAGAAACATGGAAGACTCATCAGCTTGGTCAACACCAACATTGAGGAAGATATGATAAAGGTTCTCTTCCAGTTCTTTGACCCTCTGCATCACTATTTTACTTTCCTGGATTATCAACTGGTGCCTACATTGGAAGAGTTCTCCCGGCTTCTGAAGATCCTTATCCTTAGTCAACTACCCTACAACGGTACGGAAAAGGAACCCAAACTTGAAGAGATTGCTAAAGCATTACGCCTACAACCATTTGACCTCAAGGGACATTGGGAAGTTAGAAGTGGTATCAAAGGGTTCTTGGCCAGGTTTCTGTTTGAGAAGGCCCAAGAATGTTGGAACTCCCTTGACCTACAAGCTTTTGAAGAAGTTGTGGCTCTCCTTGTCTATGGGTTGGTGTTGTTCCCGAATCCAGATCAGCTTATAGATATCAATGCTGTCAAGATCTTCATGTCCAGGAATCCTATACCTACATTGCTTGGGGACATCCTTCACTCCTGTCACACTCGAACCATGAGAAAAAGAGGTGTTCTTATGTGCTGCACTCCTCTCCTGGGAAGGTGGTTTATTTCGCACCTTCCACAATCAGTTTTGAAGAATGAGCGGGGTTTGAGATGGTCACAACGATTGATGACTCTTACACATGCAGATATACATTGGTGCTCTCGGTCCAGAGAGGATGTCACTATCATTGATCGTTGCGGGGAGTTTCCTAATGTTCCTTTACTTGGAATCAGAGGAGGTATCACTTACAACCCGTGTCTGGCTTGGAGACAGTTTGGTTATGCTCGGAGGGACGGCCCTCATGACATGTTAATTCCTGACATAGTTTTTGACTTCGACAATGATGCACAAGGACTTCGCCAGAGATTTATCAGAGCTTGGAGGATGCCCAACAAGATAGACAACAAGACACTGGGGCATAGGAACTCCATCCCGTTGGAGCCTTATCTCAAGTGGGTACGAGCCTGCTCCCAGAAGTTAGTGATGCCATATCCTCATGTTCTCCCTGTAATCAAAGAGTCAGTTTTGGAAGGAGAGGTGTCCTACACCATTCAACATCCTGACATGCCTACATCCTGGGAAGAAATGCAGAAGAGCTGGATCCAGCTTAAGGAAGAACGGAATTCTCTTGAAGCCAGTCTACATGCTAGTGAGAAGAAGGTATTGGAGCTCACCCGCCTACTGCACGAGGAAAAGACTCTCAACACTTACATAGCTCCTAAGAGGATGCGCAGTGTCTTTTGGGATTAATTTACTTTGTAATGTTTGCCCACGAGGCCTTGATGTACTGAACAATTATTTCCTAATGATAACGTGTGTTCCTTTTTGTCTACAACAAAGTTGAACTTTCGAACCCTTGAATGCATTGCATAAACAGCATATCATGCATCATGTACATAGCATGTACTCTTTTTTACAGGTGGTTTAATCTTCTTCGCTGTTTATTTCAGCTCGCTGTCGTGAATCCTGAATCATCTACTAAGCAGTCCATCAAGGCCCTTCAGGCTCAGAACGCCCAGTTCCAAGAGCTGATCATGAGTTTGGCCCAAGGTCAAGAGGAGTTGAAGGCTCTGCTGGTCAAGAAGAAAAAGAAGAGAACTGTACTATTCAACACTGGCCGGAGGTTTGGTAACGCACTGCAGAATGAGGTTGATCAAGCTGGTTCTTCTATAGGGAAAGGCAGTCCCCAAGGGGGAAGGGTTCCCAGTCCGGTGGTCTCTGACAATGAGACTGATTTCAATGAGGAGCAATATCCTCCAGCTGAAGACAAGTACAAGTAGTTAGAGGATCGTCTGAATGCCATGGAAATTCAACAAGTGCCTGGGTTGGATTTTGGAGACTTGGGTCTATCTTCTGGTGTGGTGATCCCACACAAGTTCAAAGCACCGTCTTTCGCAAAGTATGACGGGGCGTCCTGCCCTAAGCTACATCTCAGATCCTATGTGCGGAAGATCCAACCATACACTGTGGACAAGAACTTATGTATCCATTTCTTCCAGGAGAGTCTTTCAGGGACTCATCTCGAATGGTTCTATCAGCTGGATGGAACCAAGGTTCGTAACTGGGAGGACTTGGCTACTGCTTTCTATAAGAAGTATCAGTATAATGCTGACCTCGCTCCTACACGTACCCAACTCCAGGGTATGTCGCTAGGATTGGGAGAAGGTTTTAAAGAGTATGCCCAGAAGTGGAGGGACCTGGATGGCAGGGTGCAGCCACCGTTAACCGACCGTGAACTAGTGGACATGTTCTTGGGGACCCTATCTGGGCCGTTCTTCAATCATCTCATTGGCAACTCGTCTGCAGGGTTTACATATCTCATTCTGACTGGGGAAAGAATAGAGGCTGATATGAAATCAGGGAAGATACAGAAAGGTGCGTCCTCAAGTTCTAAGAAGAAGCCTTTTAAAAAGGAAGCCAGTGCTGTGTATGGGCCTAGGAGGCAAAACAAACCGGAACACCGCCAAGCTGTCAACGCGTTGGTAATTGCAAAGCCAGCTTCCGCTCCTCGGCAACCTAACCAACCCAGGGGTGAGAGACCCAGAAGAGAATACACTCGGCTTAGTATGACCTTTTCGCAGATCTTGCCGCAACTGTTATCGACCAACTTGGTAACCGTCAGAGAAGCTCCGAAGGTGGTAAACACAACCTCTCCGAAGTATAATCCAAACACCCACTGTGCTTATCACTCTGATAGCCCGGGGAATTCTAATGATGATTGTTGGGCCCTAAGGAATAAGGTGCAGGACCTTATCGATGCCAAGGAAATACAGTTTGAGGCGCCAGAAAGGCCAAATGTTGTGACTGCTCCTATGCCCCAGCATGGAGTAAATGCTATTGAGGAAGACTTGTATGCAGTTTCTGTGGATGATGTTGCTACCCCTCTATTGACTGTTAAAAGGAACTTGTTGCTGGCTGGTTTATTTCCGGTTGTAGCAAGGGTTGCCTTCTGTGTGCCGTTTCCCCTGCTGGTTGTCCGTTGCTGAAGTCAGGCATCCAAAACTTAATGGATAGCAAAGAGATTTTGTTCAAGAAGACCGCTATTCCTATTGTTCCTACTGCAGAAGTATCCGTTGTCACCATCTTCAACAATCCTACCAAGGCTCCCCTGAGGAAGCCAGTCAAAATCATGTCTGTTGCACCCATTATCATTACTGTTCCGGGGCCCCTCCCCTATGAATCTGACAAGGCTGTCCCATGGCACTATGGGGCAGATGTGTATGTACTTGGAGTGAAGCAGGAGTTCAACACCAGTACCGGTATCAGTAATATCACCGGTCCCACTAAAGTTACTCGCAGTGGCAGGCTCTTCTCGCCTGACATTGCGCCACCAGTTATCCGAAGACCTCTTATCATAACGCCTACAAATGCGCCTGTTTCCCCTTCTGATCAAGTTTCTACCCCTGCTGCCGAGTCGTCTGACATTCGGGGTAAAGGGATTGCTGATGTGCCTGCCCAGATGGAGGCACCGAAGACTGTTAATGTTGAAGCTTCACAGCAAGAAATGGAAGAAATCCTTAAGATCATTAAGAAGAGCGATTTCAACGTCGTTGAACAGCTGGGGCATACCCCCTCCAAGATCTCTATGCTATCATTTCTGCTATGTTCAGAGGCCCATGCCAAGGCCCTGATTTCATTTCTGAAGACGGCTCATGTGCCACAAGAGACATCTGCGGACCAATTTACCGACTGTGTGGCCAATTTGACCGCTGACAATGGTTTGGGTTTCTCGGATGCTGATCTTACCGCTAAGGGAAAGAACCACAATGATGCCTTGCATGTCTCCATAGAATGCAGGGGCACTACTCTCGCACACGTGTTGGTGGACACCGGTTCTTCGCTGAATGTATTGCCCAAGAAGGCCTTAGACAGATTGGATTGTGAGGGTCTGGAGTTGAAGCCTAGTAACATCGTTGTCTGAGCTTTTGACGGGTCGAAGAGGATGGTACATGGGGAGGTGGATATTCCGATTCGTGTTGGTTCTCAAGTCTTCGATTCAACGTTCTATGTGATGGACATTCGTCCATCCTATTCCTATTTGCTGGGTCGTCCTTGGATTCACAAAGCTGGGGCTGTGACCTCCACTCTACACCAGAAGCTCAAATACCCTGTCAGAGGGAAGATTGTTACAATGCAGGGGGAGGAAGAATACATGTGTTGTACCCCAAAATTTGCCCTCGCATTTCTCCACAAGAAATCTCAGCTTCAGGCATTTCCTGATTTTTCAAACTGGCTCAAGAATCGGACAAACGGACTTTTCTTGTCAGTCAAGCAAAATTAGGGTTTTACTGGTTTTCATGGCCCTAGAACAGTTCAAACAGTTGGCATAGGTTGTGGTTGATTATGGCGCATTTTGATCAGGCGAACGTTATTTGGCATTTAAATCAGGAATTAAGGTTTTGTGGGCATATTCTCAGAAGGATTTAAATTCCACAGCACTTTGCAGTTTACTCCGAGATTCGGGTTAAATTCGCACTGTTTTTAATTTAATCAGTAAGAGGAGGCAGTTGGTTTGAATTCACCAAGTCAAAGGATGTGTGCAGTTTGGATCTACAGTGCTTGGTAAGAAATCAATAAAAAAAAGGATTGTGTCTGATCAGTTTATGTGTTCGACTGTGCGTTGCTTTGAATGATGGAGACGTCAAGTTCATTTATTTTGATCAACAAGGTTTAGTTGATTATTTATGGTTCTAAGAATTAAATACTTGAAATTTAGCTTTCATTTTATTTAATTTAAGGGATTATAAATAACAAGTAAATAACTAAAGAAAAGGAATTGAAAAGAATTAAATGAATCAATGGAATTTTTATTTCATATTTAATAGTTGTTACAATTATTATTTGGATACAAGTATTTATTACGAAGTATTTAAAATAATAATGGTTTACAAATAATTAAATTGAAAATAAAAACTATCCTATTTTTTCTAAACATTTTCTAAGTCCCTAATCTCTTCATTCTTCACTTCGCTCCGGTGTTCCATTTTTCATCTGCAAAAGAAAAAAGAAGAAAAATCAGTGACTAATAATTAATTAAAGACAGATAAAATTTGCTCATCATTAGAGGCCACTGATTGGGATCAGTTAACCCTCTCTGCAAATCACGGGATTTCTCCCGGTTCACAAAGAGGGAAGAATTTTATTCATGAATGCAAAATGTCAAATGCATAAATTCCAAAGTTCAAACTGCATAGTTCAAGTTCAACCAAACTGAAAAATCAAAAAGAGCAATTTACTGTCAAAGTACAAGTCTACTCAAGGCTGTCAATAAAAAGGATTTGGAAAAGATATCAAAGAAAAGACAAAGTACCAAAGCTGTCAAAAAGAGATAAAGAATATGCAGAAGTAATTTGTTATGCAAGCAAAATCTTTATCATCATTTCCCAACAAGAAGGGGCCCCTTCAGAACAAAAAAGTACAGCATATTAAATATATTAACTGTACTATAGAGAGAAAAAGAAGAGAGATAAGAAGCAGGGTCAGGCTTTAGGCTTAGGCAGGAGAGATACAAAGACAAGAGAATATACAGAAAATACAAAGGGACTCCCCACTGCATAAAGAAAAAGAGAAGATATAAAAACTGTCAGCATTCAACCCAAAGCAAAGAGAGCACAGCTTGCCTCCTACTTAACCAAACCTGTAACGATGCCTTAAAATCTCCAGCCCATAAACCAGTTTAAGGCCAAGCCTCACAAAATCACCCAAAGACTAAAACCTGCTAATGCCCTAAACCTGCCTGTCATCAAATTGAAGCAAACAAAACCATCAAACACATCTCAACACTCAGAACCTGATATCAAAAAAGCCTAAACATCAAATATCATCCAAACCAAACACATAGCCTGTACAGAAGCCTAACCTGCATAAGCCAGTATTCAAAGCAAAATAACCATAAACCTGTCCAACTTCAAGCTTAACCAAGTACTCAAGCATTCAAGGCCACCCATCAAAAAGGCCTCAGATATGATCATCACTGGCCATTAAAAAGCATACAAAAGCTCCAGGCAACTGTGAGAGAAGAGAAAAAGAAGCATTCCAAAACCAAGGCCCTCAGAACCCTAGGTTCATCCTTGGGCAAGCAAGCACACAAGAAGGCAAAGAAGGTACATAGGCAACAACATAGGCAGCAAAATCTAAGGCAAGCATACGAGAACTAGGGCGATTCAGGGACGAAGAAGGAAGATAACAAAAAGCTGTTAAAAACAACTCAGTGTCCAAACCCACGAGCCCTCAGTAGAAAACATCATTGGGCAATAAAATACATTCAAGACAAGAAGAAGAAACGATTCAAGGCAACAAGCTCAGCATATTCAAAAGCATACGAATACTCAAAGGCAACATGCAGTAGAAGAGAAAAGATACAGATACAGAGTTACCAAGGAGTAAGCATCACATATCTCCGTCTCAACTCCCTTGTTCCGGCCGCCTGAGCGCCACATCCCCTTTTCTCTCCTCCTCCTCCTCCAAGGTCAAGGTAGTACAATCTTCTCCCTCTCCTTTTCTCCTTCACCTCATAATAATAAAAGATTAAGGTTAAGATTCAAACTGAAATGAAGCACGCGATTCGTAAAAAGAACATAAAAAGCATTGAAATCAAACCTCGTATCACAAGATCACTGGGCTCGTGCCATAGAGGGAAGAGAGATTTGGGGGGAGCGGCGCTGGTGGCTGGACGGAGGAACTGTAACCAGAAAACGAAGATGAACCTCCATAAACGGCGCGCTACAAACCCTAAGCCTTCATTCCTAACTGACCAACAAAATCTCAAACCCTAAAAGAATTCGTTTCCAGCATTGGGCCTGACCCGTTTTGGAATTTCTCTGAAGCCCATTTATTTCCTACCAACACAAATTAACATCTTACAATTAACCATTGTTCTTTTATAATTTATACTAACTTCACTTCATTTTTTTTCTTTACACTAATAAAAACTTTCTTATACTAATATAATCAAGAAAATATAATTAGAATGCTAAACCTTTTTTATTTTTTTTACTACTTTATTTTATTAAAATACTTTTTACAAACAAATACTTTCTTTTTCTAATTTAATCCTTGATTTTTTTTATCAATTAAAATATACTTTGTACATAAATTTTTAATTTAAATATAATTGGTACATATCATACATTTTTTATCATATAATTAAAATTGAAAACATTTTTTTAATTAAACTATATTTTTGTACATAAATGACAAAATACATTTTCTTATACCATGTAATTAAAATTGAAAACTTTCTTTCCCTTTCTTTTAATTAAAATATTTTTTGTACATAACAAATGGAGAAAATACTTTTTGTATACATAATTAAAAACTGAGAAATATTTTCTTTTCTCGAAACATCATTTTCTTAATTTAATTAGAATTTGAACATTCAATTAAAACATTTCTTTTGTACATATTAAAAGAAATACAAGATCAATAATTAAATAAACGCTTAATTATTCCTTAGGTTAAGTAAATACCCTAAATACACTTCAATTTCACATTTCGCATTTGTAAAAAATCACAATACATATACATCTCACACTTACACTTACACAATACATTCACATTGCCCTATACACATTTATTTATCTTATATTTGTATATTCGATATTTTCATTTGATCGCAAATTCGATTTGGTTGTAACTTATTGGATACTATAAGTCTCATCCCCATTCATACACATGTACCCCCACTCCCGGATACTATTTTGTAATAGCGTAGATTTTATATTTTCGCAATTTACCGCTTTCAATTATACCATGGTTAGACCTAGGGTTTGCATGTACATAAAATCAAACGCTAGATAACCTAATACAAGACAAATACATGTAATCAATACACAATCACACTTGCACCCCCTAGGGTAATCCCACATGTTGCCTTCCAAAATGGGCCATGCTTGCACGTCGAGTATCTTTGGCAAAACAAAATCAAATGATCATAAGTCTCAAAGTGTTGCCTAAACGGAAGGATCATAGTCCCTTCAAAGCAAATTGCCAAAGACACTTGGCATCATTGCATTCATGGTTCATACGATGACCCGCGCCCGTCCCGAATAAACTTCCTAAACGCAAGATTGTCCATCAATTTCAATGGTGGAACAAAATTGTTAAAAGGGGTTAAAACATAACAAAAACCTTTGAGTACAATAGGGTAGACAAAACTCTTAGTTACTTGAGATCAAACTTGCAAAAACACTTGCCTTCTTTTCAAAAATCACAAATCCACAACACTTTCAAACAAACTCTCAAAAACATTTGAAAACATCTTTTCGAAAAGATCCACACTTTTGTAAAACACTCAATCACGAGTCAAATACATTAGTTGCCTAAGACAAGGCATCTTCTTCCAAAACATTTTCAAAAGCACCCACATACACACCATTTTCAAGCAATTGAAAAAAGGCAAGTGATCTAAAAAAACCAAGTAACTAAGAGCCCATGGATAACCATGGATGAAAAGGATGCTAATACCTTCCCTTTTCATAATCTACCCCCCGAACCCATGAAATATCTCAAAAGGTTTTTGCTGTGCTTTTTTAACCTTTCCTTTAGGATAAAATAAAAAGTCGGTGGCGACTCTTGCTCAACCGCACAAGTGCGAATACGAACGCAAAACACTAGTCAGTTCTCCCACCGTATCACAGAACTGGCGACTCTGCTGGGGATAATTTTAAAGTGGGGTTACCTTAGGGTTTAGATCACCTTTGTTTTCAAATTGATTGCTTTGTTTGCTTTACATTTGTGGGCTTTGTATCGGAGTTTCATAGATCCTAACCTGGATCTGGGGAATACCCTTTTATGTAGCATAATCTGTGAGGGACCTGTCCGGCGTATACCGACATGGGTGAAGCAGTGGCTACGTTGGTGTGGCGTCTTGGTCTGTACCGATATCCCTCGTGTTGAAACGGGGAGAATATGGGTCTTCCAAGGAGTCATTAAGCACCAACCGACCTTAGAACCTTAAATTGACCAACTTGGCCATTAGAACAGTAGCAGTATGCTACACTCATTGAGGCTAAACTCTCGAGATGGTTCCGGCCGCGAGAAAAGATTGCGATGCTGGAGTTATGACCGATTGAGGGTAGCCAATGATTTGAGATCCTCTAGAACCCGGTTACTTTTGATAAGACAGGTTTTAACCAACAAACTGAAAGAGGGTAGTACCTGAACCTCATGCAAGCCTAAACCTAAGGCCTTGTGTGCTTTGTGTGAATATGTTTGCCTGTATATACACTCACTTGCTCGTGCATACATGTACATAACATCATGACATCATACCATAGCATTTCCAATAACCATTTCAAGTATCTCGAGGGTTCTTTTGATGCAGGGTTACGTTGAACCAGACGTCTATCAAGGGGCAAGGGGTTTCTCCTCTAACCAATCCAGTCAAAGTTCAAGTCTAACAACTTGAATCAGTGGCTATGACCCACTCGACATGGTGAGCTTGATTCTAGTGGAAAGACATCCACCGACACAAAGCTCTCCAATCAAAGTTCAAGAACAACAACTTGAATCAGTGGCTACGACCCACTTGACATGGTGAGCTTGATTCTCGTGGAAAGACGTCCACCGGTGCGGAGATCTCCAATCCAAGAGCAAAGTTCAACCTCTAACATTTTCTTGTGTTTACCCCAAGAGACCCTTGAAAGCATGCATCCACATATCATGCACTTCATTTTGACAATCTTTCCTTTTTCAGGTTTCCTTACTCTCCTGCTGTTTATTTCAGCAAGAGATGGCTCTAGAAAGGTCTGTCAAAGACATCCAAGACCAGACCGCTCAGTTGCAGGAGATGCTCCTAAACTTGTCTCTGGGGCAAGAAGAGATGAAAGCTCTCCTCACCAAGGGCTTGGGGAATTCCAACAATGCCAGGAGTGATCAGATTGCGGAGCTGCAGTTTGATCTGACAACACTGAGGACTCAAGTGATGGGACAGTTGGTGGGCCAGATGGCTCTCATCCAAGACCTATCTCAAAGACAAGAGGAACTCAGAGTTCTTGTCCGCCAACTGCTTCCAAACAACCAACTGGGGCAAACATCTGAGGTTGAAGAGCAAGTTACCGCTCAGCCTCCATCCACTCAAGAAGACAAGGGGAAAGCTCCTTTGCTAGCTTCAGGGTCACGAACCCATCAACAACCTCGCCAGCGTCAACGGGGCAATCGGCGTAAACAAGAAAAGTCGGGAAGACAGTTCACGGAGACTGAAATACCATCATTCTTCATACTGAAGCGCCTGTTGGAGGTCAATTTGCTCACCGTAAAGGACCCTCCTCAGAAGCCCAATATCTCCTCTCCTCACTATAATCCCGACGCATTCTGTGTTTACCACTCCTACAGCCCGGGACACGACACCAACGACTGTTGGGCCTTGAAGAACAAGATTCAAGATCTGATCGACATTGGGGTGCTGGAATTCATGCCAGACGGCGAGATGAAAATCTTCCGTTAAAGGGTTCTCCGCTTGAAGTGACGAAGCTCAAGCTGAAAGACTTTTGCTTCTTTTTTATTTTCAAAATTGTAATTTCTTTTGCTGTCAAACAATTATTTGTTGATGTTAAACTCTGTTTTCATTAATGCATTGCATATGTTTGTCTTGAATTCATCCATTCGTTTCACTACTCTTATGCTTTTCTTTATGATATTTGACTCTTGATAAAAAGCTGTAAGCCTTTAGAGGGAGGATGACGAAACAATACCATGATCTTATACAGTATGCTTTTGAACGGACCTTGCTGATGATGTACAGGCATTTCTTTCAAATCCCAAACACTGGAGTTATAAGGAAGTTAATCCCTAGTCAACCCCTTCGAGCCAAAGAAGTAGGAGTTCTCTGTTCTAAACAGTCAAAACCTTTGATATAAACCCGGGGCAGGGTAGTCTCTCAGTTAATTCAAAAGAAAATGCGCATTGAAGTCGCAAACTCTCAGTTCTTAATACAATGAACGACGTCAAAAAAAGAAGGCATTCCTTCAGAATAAAAAAAAAACAAGGGTGGTTCCCTATCACGTAGACAGTCAATCTCTCAAAAGAGAAAAGCCCGCCGAGCCAAAACCTATAAAGGAGGCTTAAGAAAGTTGGGGCATCCCGCTGACAGTAATCCCGGAAAACGGTAACAGTCAGGCAAAAGTTAGGGATAACAAATCAAAATCAAAATAGTGAGGTCATTACAAAATCCTCAACAACATGAAAAGTGTCGAAAAAGAAAAAGGAGATGATGACTGTCTCCCCAAATTCAACTGGTGAACCATCGCCCAAAAGTCGTTCCAAACTCAAAACAGAGTATGACGCAATTAACTGAGCTTAGGTTGAAGGACATCACGAAGAGCGGGTGGGTATAAATATACTTTGAGCCTTCACCTTTTGTTTCTTAAACCATGAACCAGGCCACGTTACAACCCTTCAAAAGTCCTAATTGAAGCATGGGTTAGTTCGAAAGCATACTGTTACAAAAGGTATCCTGACTCCTGTAGGGCTTACTCTAAATCTTGTGTTGACTTGTCTTATGAAAAGTTTTCTGCTAAAAAACGCATTTTTCAAAACTTCGAGACAAACATAAACTTTGCATTATTCGAATATCATTGTCTGCATTTGACCTTTTTGTTTGACAGCGAAGAAATTCATACAACGAATGTTCGGAGGAACGAAAACTCTCTCAGTAAGTCAAAATCACTTCAAGAGGATAACACTTCCATCAAATCTCCTATCAACAAGGGGCATGACATGTCACAATTCAATTAACCTGGGGCAGTCCAGTCAAGATTTCAAGAAATCTCTCAATATGCAGAGTAATCTGATTCAAGACTCCTTCTTCACCACTTGGGGCATTCGAATGTCAAAAGTGTTCAACAAGTCAACTATTACATTTCCAGACTCGATTCCTGTATCTAGCCAGGGCACGTCTAAAGAGTTTGAAGATTCGATTCCTGTATCCAGCCAGGATATGTCTATCAACTATCACAATTCCAGATTCGACTCCTGTATCCAGCCAGGGCATATCTGTTGACTACATTTCCAGACTCGATTCCTGTATCTAGCGAGGGCACGTCTGAAGAGTTTGAAGATCCGATTCCTGTATCCAGCCAGGGCATGTCTATCAACTATCACAATTCCAGATTCGACTCCTGTATCCAGCCAGGGCATGTCTGAAGAATTCCAGATCAACACTTGTAACAACCCAGGAAACATTTGTGAACGACCGATTGTAGACCAACACCTGTAATAAGCCAGGAATTTATCTACATCACCACTTGGGGCATTCGAATGCCAAAAGTGTTCAAAACCGATGCAGTTTTACACAAGCTCATCATCAGGAAGCCCTACACCAGTTCCTCTTCAAGACTTCTGAAACAAGTTTACGGATTCTTCCCAACAACGGATGTTAATCTACCAACTTGTTCAGACTCTTCTCAACCGTTGAAAACATTTTACGGACGCTTCCCAACAACGGATGCTGCTCTATTGCTTATTCAACTTCAAGATTTCTGAAAACGGTTCACGGGTTCTCCAAGTAACGGATGTTAACCTATCACTTGTTCAGATTCTTCTTCAAGACGTCTGAAAACAGTTTACGGATTCTTCCCAACAACGGATGTTAATCTACCAACTTGTTCAGACTCTTCTCAACCTTTGAAATTAGTTTACGGACGCTTCCCAACAACGGATGCGGCTCTATTGCTGATTCAATCTCGAGATTTCTGAAAACAGTTCACGGGTTCTCCAAGTAACGGATGTTAACCTATCGCTTGTTCAGATTCTTCTCAAGTTAGCTCCACTCAGGGTCAAGCTTCATTATCCCCAGCGAGGCTAAAACTTCAATTATCAATCCCCAGCGGAGCCAGACCATTGAACCTTCTCCCCACAGAGTTTTGGGAAGGCAAATCTTGAGTTCCCCAGTGAAGTCGCCAGAGTTACTTCCACCAAGCTGAAGATTCTCAATCTGGCCTCCCCAGCATGAGCCTACTAGTTTGGAACTCCCCATTAGAGGTCATCAGGAATTCTCTTCCCCAGCAGCAGCCAAGGATTTATTTTCCCCGGCAGCAGTCAAGATGCTTTTATCTTCGGCCATCTCGGATTCATGTATCCTCGACAAGATTAGCTCATCAGCTTACATGCGCATTCACCGCATTCATGTCATAAACATTGATTTCACATACATTGCATCATGCCTCATAACATTGCATACAACTAACCCTTTTGCCTTTTCAGGTAAGATCAGTCGACAGACACAGATCATCTCCCGAGATTCATCCGGAAATAGTTCGGATGTGACCCGGACACGGCGACATTCTGATACTTATTCCAGATTCATTCAGATACATCATCAGGAAACCCTACACCGGTTCCTTTTCAACTTCAAGACTTCTGAAAACAGTTTACGGATTCTTCCCTACAACGGATGTCAATCTACCAACTTGTTCAGACTCTTCTCAAAACAATTTACAGATTCTTCCCTACAACGGATGTCAATCTGTTCAGACTCTTCTCAACTCCTGAATTTAGCTTACAGATTCTCCAGACATGGACGTCAATCTGTTGCTTGTTCGGACCCCTAATTCAGAGATGTTCCGAAACATGGATGCCCTTCTGATACTTGTCCACTCACCTTCGACATACAGTTCAACATTCTCAGATGGCATCTATAAGCCCATCCTCCTACCAACAGTAGCCGAATGGCATCTTTAAGCCCATTCTCAGATGGCATCTCTAAGCCCATCCCCCGACAAAATTCTATCGCACCAGATGGCATCTTTAAGCCCATCACCAAATGGCATCTTTAAGCCCATTCACCTCCACCATCATATCGCCGAGTGCAAATTTTCTGGGCACTTTAGTGTCCAATCTTCTTTTACCTTCAAGTCGCGAAAGGCAAACTTGCCAATCTAACTCTTCAGGTTTAAGAAAATTGAACAGGGGCAACTGTTGTACCCCAAAATTTGCCCTCGCATTTCTCCACAAGAAATCTCAGCTTCAGGTATTTCCTGATTTTTCAAACTGGCTCAAGAATCGGACAAACGGACTTTTCTTGTCAGTCAAGCAAAATTAGGGTTTTACTGGTTTTCATGGCCCTAGAACAGTTCAAACAGTTGGCTTAGGTTGTGTCTGATTCTGGCGCATTTTGATCAGGCGAACGTTATTTGGCATTTAAATCAGGAATTAAGGTTTTGTGGGCATATTCTCAGAAGGATTTAAATTCCACAGCACTTTGCAGTTTACTCCGAGATTCGGGTTAAATTCGCATTGTTTTTAATTTAATCAGTAAGAGGAGGCAGTTGGTTTGAATTCACCAAGTCAAAGGATGTGTGCAGTTTGGATCTACAGTGCTTGGTAAGAAATCAATAAAAAAAAAGGATTGCGTCTGATCAGTTTATGTGTTCGACTGTGCGTTGCTTTGAATGATGGAGACGTCAAGTTCATTTATTTTGATCAACAAGGTTTAGTTGATTATTTATGGTTCTAAGAATTAAATACTTGAAATTTAACTTTCATTTTATTTAATTTAAGGGATTATAAATAACAAGTAAATAACTAAAGAAAAGGAATTGAAAAGAATTAAATGAATCAATGGAATTTTTATTTCATATTTAATAGTTGTTACAATTATTATTTGGATACAAGTATTTATTACGAAGTATTTAAAATAATAATGGTTTACAAATAATTAAATTGAAAATAAAAACTATCCTATTTTTTCTAAACATTTTCTAAGTCCCTAATCTCTTCATTCTTCACTTCGCTCCGGTGTTCCATTTTTCATCTGCAAAAGAAAAAAGAAGAAAAATCAGTGACTAATAATTAATTAAAGACAGATAAAATTTGCTCATCATTAGAGGCCACTGATTGGGATCAGTTAACCCTCTCTGCAAATCATGGGATTTCTCCCGGTTCACAAAGAGGGAAGAATTTTATTCATGAATGCAAAATGTCAAATGCATAAATTCCAAAGTTCAAACTGCATAGTTCAAGTTCAACCAAACTGAAAAATCAAAAAGAGCAATTTACTGTCAAAGTACAAGTCTACTCAAGGCTGTCAATAAAAAGGATTTGGAAAAGATATCAAAGAAAAGACAAAGTACCAAAGCTGTCAAAAAGAGATAAAGAATATGCAGAAGTAATTTGTTATGCAAGCAAAATCTTTATCATCATTTCCCAACAAGAAGGGGCCCCTTCAGAACAAAAAAGTACAGCATATTAAATATATTAACTGTACTATAGAGAGAAAAAGAAGAGAGATAAGAAGCAGGGTCAGGCTTTAGGCTTAGGCAGGAGAGATACAAAGACAAGAGAATATACAGAAAATACAAAGGGACTCCCCACTGCATAAAGAAAAAGAGAAGATATAAAAACTGTCAGCATTCAACCCAAAGCAAAGAGAGCACAGCTTGCCTCCTACTTAACCAAACCTGTAACGATGCCTTAAAATCTCCAGCCCATAAACCAGTTTAAGGCCAAGCCTCACAAAATCACCCAAAGACTAAAACCTGCTAATGCCCTAAACCTGCCTGTCATCAAATTGAAGCAAACAAAACCATCAAACACATCTCAACACTCAGAACCTGATATCAAAAAATCCTAAACATCAAATATCATCCAAACCAAACACATAGCCTGTACAGAAGCCTAACCTGCATAAGCCAGTATTCAAAGCAAAATAACCATAAACCTGTCCAACTTCAAGCTTAACCAAGTACTCAAGCATTCAAGGCTACCCATCAAAAAGGCCTCAGATATGATCATCACTGGCCATTAAAAAGCATACAAAAGCTCCAGGCAACTGTGAGAGAAGAGAAAAAGAAGCATTCCAAAACCAAGGCCCTCAGAACCCTAGGTTCATCCTTGGGCAAGCAAGCACACAAGAAGGCAAAGAAGGTACATAGGCAACAACATAGGCAGCAAAATCTAAGGCAAGCATACGAGAACTAGGGCGATTCAGGGACGAAGAAGGAAGATAACAAAAAGCTGTTAAAAACAACTCAGTGTCCAAACCCACGAGCCCTCAGTAGAAAACATCATTGGGCAATAAAATACATTCAAGACAAGCAGAAGAAATGATTCAAGGCAACAAGCTCAGCATATTCAAAAGCATACGAATACTCAAAGGCAACATGCAGTATAAGAGAAAAGATACAGATACAGAGTTACCAAGGAGCAAGCATCACATATCTCCGTCTCAACTCCCTTGTTCCGGCCGCCTGAGTGCCACATCCCCTTTTCTCTCCTCCTCCTCCAAGGTCAAGGTAGTACAATCTTCTCCCTCTCCTTTTCTCCTTCACCTCATAATAATAAAAGATTAAGGTTAAGATTCAAACTGAAATGAAGCACGCGATTCGTAAAAAGAACATAAAAAGCATTGAAATCAAACCTCGTATCACAAGATCACTGGGCTCGTGCCATAGAGGGAAGAGAGATTTGGGGGGAGCGACGCTGGTGGCTGGACGGAGGAACTGTAACCAGAAAACGAAGATGAACCTCCATAAACGGCGCGCTACAAACCCTAAGCCTTCATTCCTAAATGACCAACAAAATCTCAAACCCTAAAAGAATTCGTTTCCAGCATTGGGCCTGACCCGTTTTGGAATTTCTCTGAAGCCCATTTATTTCCTACCAACACAAATTAACATCTTACAATTAACCATTGTTCTTTTATAATTTATACTAACTTCACTTCATTTTTTTTCTTTACACTAATAAAAACTTTCTTATACTAATATAATCAAGAAAATATAATTAGAATGCTAAACCTTTTTTATTTTTTTTACTACTTTATTTTATTAAAATACTTTTTACAAACAAATACTTTCTTTTTCTAATTTAATCCTTGATTTTTTTTATCAATTAAAATATACTTTGTACATAAATTTTTAATTTAAATATAATTGGTACATATCATACATTTTTTATCATATAATTAAAATTGAAAACATTTTTTTAATTAAACTATATTTTTGTACATAAATGACAAAATACATTTTCTTATACCATGTAATTAAAATTGAAAACTTTCTTTCCCTTTCTTTTAATTAAAATATTTTTTGTACATAACAAATGGAGAAAATACTTTTTGTATACATAATTAAAAACTGAGAAATATTTTCTTTTCTCGAAACATCATTTTCTTAATTTAATTAGAATTTGAACATTCAATTAAAACATTTCTTTTGTACATATTAAAAGAAATACAAGATCAATAATTAAATAAACGCTTAATTATTCCTTAGGTTAAGTAAATACCCTAAATACACTTCAATTTCACATTTCGCATTTGTAAAAAATCACAATACATATACATCTCACACTTACACTTACACAATACATTCACATTGCCCTATACACATTTATTTATCTTATATTTGTATATTCGATATTTTCATTTGATCGCAAATTCGATTTGGTTGTAACTTATTGGATACTATAAGTCTCATCCCCATTCATACACATGTACCCCCACTCCCGGATACTATTTTGTAATAGCGTAGATTTTATATTTTCGCAATTTACCGCTTTCAATTATACCATGGTTAGACCTAGGGTTTGCATGTACATAAAATCAAACGCTAGATAACCTAATACAAGACAAATACATGTAATCAATACACAATCACACTTGCACCCCCTAGGGTAATCCCACATGTTGCCTTCCAAAATGGGCCATGCTTGCACGTCGAGTATCTTTGGCAAAACAAAATCAAATGATCATAAGTCTCAAAGTGTTGCCTAAACGGAAGGATCATAGTCCCTTCAAAGCAAATTGCCAAAGACACTTGGCATCATTGCATTCATGGTTCATACGATGACCCGCGCCCGTCCCGAATAAACTTCCTAAACGCAAGATTGTCCATCAATTTCAATGGTGGAACAAAATTGTTAAAAGGGGTTAAAACATAACAAAAACCTTTGAGTACAATAGGGTAGACAAAACTCTTAGTTACTTGAGATCAAACTTGCAAAAACACTTGCCTTCTTTTCAAAAATCACAAATCCACAACACTTTCAAACAAACTCTCAAAAACATTTGAAAACATCTTTTCGAAAAGATCCACACTTTTGTAAAACACTCAATCACGAGTCAAATACATTAGTTGCCTAAGACAAGGCATCTTCTTCCAAAACATTTTCAAAAGCACCCACATACACACCATTTTCAAGCAATTGAAAAAAGGCAAGTGATCTAAAAAAACCAAGTAACTAAGAGCCCATGGATAACCATGGATGAAAAGGATGCTAATACCTTCCCTTTTCATAATCTACCCCCCGAACCCATGAAATATCTCAAAAGGTTTTTGCTGTGCTTTTTTAACCTTTCCTTTAGGATAAAATAAAAAGTCGGTGGCGACTCTTGCTCAACCGCACAAGTGCGAATACGAACGCAAAACACTAGTCAGTTCTCCCACCGTATCACAGAACTGGCGACTCTGCTGGGGATAATTTTAAAGTGGGGTTACCTTAGGGTTTAGATCACCTTTGTTTTCAAATTGATTGCTTTGTTTGCTTTACATTTGTGGGCTTTGTATCGGAGTTTCATAGATCCTAACCCGGATCTGGGGAATACCCTTTTATGTAGCATAATCTGTGAGGGACCTGTCCGGCGTATACCGACATGGGTGAAGCAGTGGCTACGTTGGTGTGGCGTCTTGGTCTGTACCGATATCCCTCGTGTTGAAACGGGGAGAATATGGGTCTTCCAAGGAGTCATTAAGCACCAACCGACCTTAGAACCTTAAATTGACCAACTTGGCCATTAGAACAGTAGCAGTATGCTACACTCATTGAGGCTAAACTCTCGAGATGGTTCCGGCCGCGAGAAAAGATTGCGATGCTGGAGTTATGACCGATTGAGGGTAGCCAATGATTTGAGATCCTCTAGAACCCGGTTACTTTTGATAAGACAGGTTTTAACCAACAAACTGAAAGAGGGTAGTACCTGAACCTCATGCAAGCCTAAACCTAAGGCCTTGTGTGCTTTGTGTGAATATGTTTGCCTGTATATACACTCACTTGCTCGTGCATACATGTACATAACATCATGACATCATACCATAGCATTTCCAATAACCATTTCAAGTATCTCGAGGGTTCTTTTGATGCAGGGTTACGTTGAACCAGACGTCTATCAAGGGGCAAGGGGTTTCTCCTCTAACCAATCCAGTCAAAGTTCAAGTCTAACAACTTGAATCAGTGGCTATGACCCACTCGACATGGTGAGCTTGATTCTAGTGGAAAGACATCCACCGACACAAAGCTCTCCAATCAAAGTTCAAGAACAACAACTTGAATCAGTGGCTACGACCCACTTGACATGGTGAGCTTGATTCTCGTGGAAAGACGTCCACCGGTGCGGAGATCTCCAATCCAAGAGCAAAGTTCAACCTCTAACATTTTCTTGTGTTTACCCCAAGAGACCCTTGAAAGCATGCATCCACATATCATGCACTTCATTTTGACAATCTTTCCTTTTTCAGGTTTCCTTACTCTCCTGCTGTTTATTTCAGCAAGAGATGGCTCTAGAAAGGTCTGTCAAAGACATCCAAGACCAGACCGCTCAGTTGCAGGAGATGCTCCTAAACTTGTCTCTGGGGCAAGAAGAGATGAAAGCTCTCCTCACCAAGGGCTTGGGGAATTCCAACAATGCCAGGAGTGATCAGATTGCGGAGCTGCAGTTTGATCTGACAACACTGAGGACTCAAGTGATGGGACAGTTGGTGGGCCAGATGGCTCTCATCCAAGACCTATCTCAAAGACAAGAGGAACTCAGAGTTCTTGTCCGCCAACTGCTTCCAAACAACCAACTGGGGCAAACATCTGAGGTTGAAGAGCAAGTTACCGCTCAGCCTCCATCCACTCAAGAAGACAAGGGGAAAGCTCCTTTGCTAGCTTCAGGGTCACGAACCCATCAACAACCTCGCCAGCGTCAACGGGGCAATCGGCGTAAACAAGAAAAGTCGGGAAGACAGTTCACGGAGACTGAAATACCATCATTCTTCATACTGAAGCGCCTGTTGGAGGTCAATTTGCTCACCGTAAAGGACCCTCCTCAGAAGCCCAATATCTCCTCTCCTCACTATAATCCCGACGCATTCTGTGTTTACCACTCCTACAGCCCGGGACACGACACCAACGACTGTTGGGCCTTGAAGAACAAGATTCAAGATCTGATCGACATTGGGGTGCTGGAATTCATGCCAGACGGCGAGATGAAAATCTTCCGTTAAAGGGTTCTCCGCTTGAAGTGACGAAGCTCAAGCTGAAAGACTTTTGCTTCTTTTTTATTTTCAAAATTGTAATTTCTTTTGCTGTCAAACAATTATTTGTTGATGTTAAACTCTGTTTTCATTAATGCATTGCATATGTTTGTCTTGAATTCATCCATTCGTTTCACTACTCTTATGCTTTTCTTTATGATATTTGACTCTTGATAAAAAGCTGTAAGCCTTTAGAGGGAGGATGACGAAACAATACCATGATCTTATACAGTATGCTTTTGAACGGACCTTGCTGATGATGTACAGGCATTTCTTTCAAATCCCAAACACTGGAGTTATAAGGAAGTTAATCCCTAGTCAACCCCTTCGAGCCAAAGAAGTAGGAGTTCTCTGTTCTAAACAGTCAAAACCTTTGATATAAACCCGGGGCAGGGTAGTCTCTCAGTTAATTCAAAAGAAAATGCGCATTGAAGTCGCAAACTCTCAGTTCTTAATACAATGAACGACGTCAAAAAAAGAAGGCATTCCTTCAGAATAAAAAAAAAACAAGGGTGGTTCCCTATCACGTAGACAGTCAATCTCTCAAAAGAGAAAAGCCCGCCGAGCCAAAACCTATAAAGGAGGCTTAAGAAAGTTGGGGCATCCCGCTGACAGTAATCCCGGAAAACGGTAACAGTCAGGCAAAAGTTAGGGATAACAAATCAAAATCAAAATAGTGAGGTCATTACAAAATCCTCAACAACATGAAAAGTGTCGAAAAAGAAAAAGGAGATGATGACTGTCTCCCCAAATTCAACTGGTGAACCATCGCCCAAAAGTCGTTCCAAACTCAAAACAGAGTATGACGCAATTAACTGAGCTTAGGTTGAAGGACATCACGAAGAGCGGGTGGGTATAAATATACTTTGAGCCTTCACCTTTTGTTTCTTAAACCATGAACCAGGCCACGTTACAACCCTTCAAAAGTCCTAATTGAAGCATGGGTTAGTTCGAAAGCATACTGTTACAAAAGGTATCCTGACTCCTGTAGGGCTTACTCTAAATCTTGTGTTGACTTGTCTTATGAAAAGTTTTCTGCTAAAAAACGCATTTTTCAAAACTTCGAGACAAACATAAACTTTGCATTATTCGAATATCATTGTCTGCATTTGACCTTTTTGTTTGACAGCGAAGAAATTCATACAACGAATGTTCGGAGGAACGAAAACTCTCTCAGTAAGTCAAAATCACTTCAAGAGGATAACACTTCCATCAAATCTCCTATCAACAAGGGGCATGACATGTCACAATTCAATTAACCTGGGGCAGTCCAGTCAAGATTTCAAGAAATCTCTCAATATGCAGAGTAATCTGATTCAAGACTCCTTCTTCACCACTTGGGGCATTCGAATGTCAAAAGTGTTCAACAAGTCAACTATTACATTTCCAGACTCGATTCCTGTATCTAGCCAGGGCACGTCTAAAGAGTTTGAAGATTCGATTCCTGTATCCAGCCAGGATATGTCTATCAACTATCACAATTCCAGATTCGACTCCTGTATCCAGCCAGGGCATATCTGTTGACTACATTTCCAGACTCGATTCCTGTATCTAGCGAGGGCACGTCTGAAGAGTTTGAAGATCCGATTCCTGTATCCAGCCAGGGCATGTCTATCAACTATCACAATTCCAGATTCGACTCCTGTATCCAGCCAGGGCATGTCTGAAGAATTCCAGATCAACACTTGTAACAACCCAGGAAACATTTGTGAACGACCGATTGTAGACCAACACCTGTAATAAGCCAGGAATTTATCTACATCACCACTTGGGGCATTCGAATGCCAAAAGTGTTCAAAACCGATGCAGTTTTACACAAGCTCATCATCAGGAAGCCCTACACCAGTTCCTCTTCAAGACTTCTGAAACAAGTTTACGGATTCTTCCCAACAACGGATGTTAATCTACCAACTTGTTCAGACTCTTCTCAACCGTTGAAAACATTTTACGGACGCTTCCCAACAACGGATGCTGCTCTATTGCTTATTCAACTTCAAGATTTCTGAAAACGGTTCACGGGTTCTCCAAGTAACGGATGTTAACCTATCACTTGTTCAGATTCTTCTTCAAGACGTCTGAAAACAGTTTACGGATTCTTCCCAACAACGGATGTTAATCTACCAACTTGTTCAGACTCTTCTCAACCTTTGAAATTAGTTTACGGACGCTTCCCAACAACGGATGCGGCTCTATTGCTGATTCAATCTCGAGATTTCTGAAAACAGTTCACGGGTTCTCCAAGTAACGGATGTTAACCTATCGCTTGTTCAGATTCTTCTCAAGTTAGCTCCACTCAGGGTCAAGCTTCATTATCCCCAGCGAGGCTAAAACTTCAATTATCAATCCCCAGCGGAGCCAGACCATTGAACCTTCTCCCCACAGAGTTTTGGGAAGGCAAATCTTGAGTTCCCCAGTGAAGTCGCCAGAGTTACTTCCACCAAGCTGAAGATTCTCAATCTGGCCTCCCCAGCATGAGCCTACTAGTTTGGAACTCCCCATTAGAGGTCATCAGGAATTCTCTTCCCCAGCAGCAGCCAAGGATTTATTTTCCCCGGCAGCAGTCAAGATGCTTTTATCTTCGGCCATCTCGGATTCATGTATCCTCGACAAGATTAGCTCATCAGCTTACATGCGCATTCACCGCATTCATGTCATAAACATTGATTTCACATACATTGCATCATGCCTCATAACATTGCATACAACTAACCCTTTTGCCTTTTCAGGTAAGATCAGTCGACAGACACAGATCATCTCCCGAGATTCATCCGGAAATAGTTCGGATGTGACCCGGACACGGCGACATTCTGATACTTATTCCAGATTCATTCAGATACATCATCAGGAAACCCTACACCGGTTCCTTTTCAACTTCAAGACTTCTGAAAACAGTTTACGGATTCTTCCCTACAACGGATGTCAATCTACCAACTTGTTCAGACTCTTCTCAAAACAATTTACAGATTCTTCCCTACAACGGATGTCAATCTGTTCAGACTCTTCTCAACTCCTGAATTTAGCTTACAGATTCTCCAGACATGGACGTCAATCTGTTGCTTGTTCGGACCCCTAATTCAGAGATGTTCCGAAACATGGATGCCCTTCTGATACTTGTCCACTCACCTTCGACATACAGTTCAACATTCTCAGATGGCATCTATAAGCCCATCCTCCTACCAACAGTAGCCGAATGGCATCTTTAAGCCCATTCTCAGATGGCATCTCTAAGCCCATCCCCCGACAAAATTCTATCGCACCAGATGGCATCTTTAAGCCCATCACCAAATGGCATCTTTAAGCCCATTCACCTCCACCATCATATCGCCGAGTGCAAATTTTCTGGGCACTTTAGTGTCCAATCTTCTTTTACCTTCAAGTCGCGAAAGGCAAACTTGCCAATCTAACTCTTCAGGTTTAAGAAAATTGAACAGGGGCAACTGTTGTACCCCAAAATTTGCCCTCGCATTTCTCCACAAGAAATCTCAGCTTCAGGTATTTCCTGATTTTTCAAACTGGCTCAAGAATCGGACAAACGGACTTTTCTTGTCAGTCAAGCAAAATTAGGGTTTTACTGGTTTTCATGGCCCTAGAACAGTTCAAACAGTTGGCTTAGGTTGTGTCTGATTCTGGCGCATTTTGATCAGGCGAACGTTATTTGGCATTTAAATCAGGAATTAAGGTTTTGTGGGCATATTCTCAGAAGGATTTAAATTCCACAGCACTTTGCAGTTTACTCCGAGATTCGGGTTAAATTCGCATTGTTTTTAATTTAATCAGTAAGAGGAGGCAGTTGGTTTGAATTCACCAAGTCAAAGGATGTGTGCAGTTTGGATCTACAGTGCTTGGTAAGAAATCAATAAAAAAAAAGGATTGCGTCTGATCAGTTTATGTGTTCGACTGTGCGTTGCTTTGAATGATGGAGACGTCAAGTTCATTTATTTTGATCAACAAGGTTTAGTTGATTATTTATGGTTCTAAGAATTAAATACTTGAAATTTAACTTTCATTTTATTTAATTTAAGGGATTATAAATAACAAGTAAATAACTAAAGAAAAGGAATTGAAAAGAATTAAATGAATCAATGGAATTTTTATTTCATATTTAATAGTTGTTACAATTATTATTTGGATACAAGTATTTATTACGAAGTATTTAAAATAATAATGGTTTACAAATAATTAAATTGAAAATAAAAACTATCCTATTTTTTCTAAACATTTTCTAAGTCCCTAATCTCTTCATTCTTCACTTCGCTCCGGTGTTCCATTTTTCATCTGCAAAAGAAAAAAGAAGAAAAATCAGTGACTAATAATTAATTAAAGACAGATAAAATTTGCTCATCATTAGAGGCCACTGATTGGGATCAGTTAACCCTCTCTGCAAATCATGGGATTTCTCCCGGTTCACAAAGAGGGAAGAATTTTATTCATGAATGCAAAATGTCAAATGCATAAATTCCAAAGTTCAAACTGCATAGTTCAAGTTCAACCAAACTGAAAAATCAAAAAGAGCAATTTACTGTCAAAGTACAAGTCTACTCAAGGCTGTCAATAAAAAGGATTTGGAAAAGATATCAAAGAAAAGACAAAGTACCAAAGCTGTCAAAAAGAGATAAAGAATATGCAGAAGTAATTTGTTATGCAAGCAAAATCTTTATCATCATTTCCCAACAAGAAGGGGCCCCTTCAGAACAAAAAAGTACAGCATATTAAATATATTAACTGTACTATAGAGAGAAAAAGAAGAGAGATAAGAAGCAGGGTCAGGCTTTAGGCTTAGGCAGGAGAGATACAAAGACAAGAGAATATACAGAAAATACAAAGGGACTCCCCACTGCATAAAGAAAAAGAGAAGATATAAAAACTGTCAGCATTCAACCCAAAGCAAAGAGAGCACAGCTTGCCTCCTACTTAACCAAACCTGTAACGATGCCTTAAAATCTCCAGCCCATAAACCAGTTTAAGGCCAAGCCTCACAAAATCACCCAAAGACTAAAACCTGCTAATGCCCTAAACCTGCCTGTCATCAAATTGAAGCAAACAAAACCATCAAACACATCTCAACACTCAGAACCTGATATCAAAAAATCCTAAACATCAAATATCATCCAAACCAAACACATAGCCTGTACAGAAGCCTAACCTGCATAAGCCAGTATTCAAAGCAAAATAACCATAAACCTGTCCAACTTCAAGCTTAACCAAGTACTCAAGCATTCAAGGCTACCCATCAAAAAGGCCTCAGATATGATCATCACTGGCCATTAAAAAGCATACAAAAGCTCCAGGCAACTGTGAGAGAAGAGAAAAAGAAGCATTCCAAAACCAAGGCCCTCAGAACCCTAGGTTCATCCTTGGGCAAGCAAGCACACAAGAAGGCAAAGAAGGTACATAGGCAACAACATAGGCAGCAAAATCTAAGGCAAGCATACGAGAACTAGGGCGATTCAGGGACGAAGAAGGAAGATAACAAAAAGCTGTTAAAAACAACTCAGTGTCCAAACCCACGAGCCCTCAGTAGAAAACATCATTGGGCAATAAAATACATTCAAGACAAGCAGAAGAAATGATTCAAGGCAACAAGCTCAGCATATTCAAAAGCATACGAATACTCAAAGGCAACATGCAGTATAAGAGAAAAGATACAGATACAGAGTTACCAAGGAGCAAGCATCACATATCTCCGTCTCAACTCCCTTGTTCCGGCCGCCTGAGTGCCACATCCCCTTTTCTCTCCTCCTCCTCCAAGGTCAAGGTAGTACAATCTTCTCCCTCTCCTTTTCTCCTTCACCTCATAATAATAAAAGATTAAGGTTAAGATTCAAACTGAAATGAAGCACGCGATTCGTAAAAAGAACATAAAAAGCATTGAAATCAAACCTCGTATCACAAGATCACTGGGCTCGTGCCATAGAGGGAAGAGAGATTTGGGGGGAGCGACGCTGGTGGCTGGACGGAGGAACTGTAACCAGAAAACGAAGATGAACCTCCATAAACGGCGCGCTACAAACCCTAAGCCTTCATTCCTAAATGACCAACAAAATCTCAAACCCTAAAAGAATTCGTTTCCAGCATTGGGCCTGACCCGTTTTGGAATTTCTCTGAAGCCCATTTATTTCCTACCAACACAAATTAACATCTTACAATTAACCATTGTTCTTTTATAATTTATACTAACTTCACTTCATTTTTTTTCTTTACACTAATAAAAACTTTCTTATACTAATATAATCAAGAAAATATAATTAGAATGCTAAACCTTTTTTATTTTTTTTACTACTTTATTTTATTAAAATACTTTTTACAAACAAATACTTTCTTTTTCTAATTTAATCCTTGATTTTTTTTATCAATTAAAATATACTTTGTACATAAATTTTTAATTTAAATATAATTGGTACATATCATACATTTTTTATCATATAATTAAAATTGAAAACATTTTTTTAATTAAACTATATTTTTGTACATAAATGACAAAATACATTTTCTTATACCATGTAATTAAAATTGAAAACTTTCTTTCCCTTTCTTTTAATTAAAATATTTTTTGTACATAACAAATGGAGAAAATACTTTTTGTATACATAATTAAAAACTGAGAAATATTTTCTTTTCTCGAAACATCATTTTCTTAATTTAATTAGAATTTGAACATTCAATTAAAACATTTCTTTTGTACATATTAAAAGAAATACAAGATCAATAATTAAATAAACGCTTAATTATTCCTTAGGTTAAGTAAATACCCTAAATACACTTCAATTTCACATTTCGCATTTGTAAAAAATCACAATACATATACATCTCACACTTACACTTACACAATACATTCACATTGCCCTATACACATTTATTTATCTTATATTTGTATATTCGATATTTTCATTTGATCGCAAATTCGATTTGGTTGTAACTTATTGGATACTATAAGTCTCATCCCCATTCATACACATGTACCCCCACTCCCGGATACTATTTTGTAATAGCGTAGATTTTATATTTTCGCAATTTACCGCTTTCAATTATACCATGGTTAGACCTAGGGTTTGCATGTACATAAAATCAAACGCTAGATAACCTAATACAAGACAAATACATGTAATCAATACACAATCACACTTGCACCCCCTAGGGTAATCCCACATGTTGCCTTCCAAAATGGGCCATGCTTGCACGTCGAGTATCTTTGGCAAAACAAAATCAAATGATCATAAGTCTCAAAGTGTTGCCTAAACGGAAGGATCATAGTCCCTTCAAAGCAAATTGCCAAAGACACTTGGCATCATTGCATTCATGGTTCATACGATGACCCGCGCCCGTCCCGAATAAACTTCCTAAACGCAAGATTGTCCATCAATTTCAATGGTGGAACAAAATTGTTAAAAGGGGTTAAAACATAACAAAAACCTTTGAGTACAATAGGGTAGACAAAACTCTTAGTTACTTGAGATCAAACTTGCAAAAACACTTGCCTTCTTTTCAAAAATCACAAATCCACAACACTTTCAAACAAACTCTCAAAAACATTTGAAAACATCTTTTCGAAAAGATCCACACTTTTGTAAAACACTCAATCACGAGTCAAATACATTAGTTGCCTAAGACAAGGCATCTTCTTCCAAAACATTTTTAAAAGCACCCACATACACACCATTTTCAAGCAATCGAAAAAAGGCAAGTGATCTAAAAAAACCAAGTAACTAAGAGCCCATGGATAACCATGGATGAAAAGGGTGCTAATACCTTCCCTTTTCATAATCTACCCCCCGAACCCATGAAATATCTCAAAAGGTTTTTGCTGTGCTTTTTTAACCTTTCCTTTAGGATAAAATAAAAAGTCGGTGGCGACTCTTGCTCAACCGCACAAGTGCGAATACGAACGCAAAACACTAGTCAGTTCTCCCACCGTATCACAACATGGTTAGTCATCTGAACTCGTTCCGGTATATAGAGATGGACGGGGAGTTTATTGAAACCCCCTTTCAACATTTTGAAGAGGTACCTCCAACATTGGCGTCAGCGGAAACAGTGATTGAAGAAGACTTCCCTTTGAAGATGGCTTCCTTGAAGGACGCCCGGGCTGTAATTGAGAAAGGTGAATGTGCTAACTGGGGCAGGCTCCCTGATTTTACTCCTAAGACTGACAAGTTTGGGCTGGGTTTTACTGCAGAGGCTCAGAGGGTTGTACGCAAAGCAAGGATCGGAAGACCTCCCGTGTTCATCACCAACCCAGGAGTGAATGCTATTGAAGGCGATGCGGAGGAATCAGAGTTTGATAGCTGGATCTACCCGACGACTGACGGTGGATTGAACAATTGGATTGCAAAAGACCACATACCTGTTACTTTTGTTATGCAGTAATGAATTCCTTTGTTTTTTAATTTGTAATGAACAATAAATTGAAACTTTATGGCCCGGTGTCTTACCCGGGGCACC
This sequence comes from Vicia faba, assembly GCA_948472305.1. Taxonomy (NCBI): domain Eukaryota; kingdom Viridiplantae; phylum Streptophyta; class Magnoliopsida; order Fabales; family Fabaceae; genus Vicia; species Vicia faba. The sequence goes on along the minus strand of OX451741.1, from coordinate 237,868,890 downwards.
GTGGCTTCATTTGTGAGGGCTTATTACTTGTCATTTCCATATATCATGAATAAAGACATTGTACGTTTTTCGCATTTCAAATCTTGTGCTCCCTTTCTTTCTTTCTTTATATATTGCAAAACAGTTATATTTACACACACTCACCTATACAGGTTTCAATCCACTTTGGATCTCACTGGTAACGACTCTGCTACTGCCAGTTATGACTTCGAAAATCCGATCAACTTAGCCGAAGACGAAGGTGAAGATGATTGCGAAGTTCCTGGTGAGCTTGCAAGACTGCTACTCCGGGAAGAGAGGGCCATTCAGCCACATGAAGAGCCAGTGGAAACGGTAAATCTGGGTACTGAGACAGATAGAAAGGAAGTTAAGATTGGTGCCAATCTGGAGCTCAGCGTGAAACAATGGTTGGTTCAGATGCTGCATGACTATGTGGAAATCTTTGCCTGGTCCTACGAAGACATGCTTGGGTTGGATACCGACATTGTGGTCCATCACTTGCCTACCAAGGAAGATTGCCCTCCGATTAAACAAAAGGTCCGCCGTATGCATCTAGAGATGTCAGAGAAGATCAAGGCTGACGTTATGAAACAATTCGATGCCGGGTTTCTAGCAGTGACTTCTTACCCTCAGTGGGTTGCCAACGTGGTTCCAGTGCCAAAGAAAGATGGTAAGGTCAGAATGTGTGTTGACTACAGGGATCTGAATAGGGCGAGCCCCAAGGATGACTTCCCTCTACCTCACATCTACGTTCTGGTTGACAATACTGCTCAGCACAAGGTGTTCTCCTTCATGGATGGATTCTCAGGTTATAATCAGATTAAAATGGCTCCGGAAGATATGGAAAAGACTACCTTTGTTACTCAGTGGGGCACCTTCTGCTACAAGGTCATGCCTTTTGGACTGAAAAATGCTGGGGCAACCTACCAACGTGCCATGGTTGCTTTATTTCATGACATGATCCATCGTGAGATTGAAGTGTATGTCGATGATATGATTGCAAGGTCCCAAACTGAGGAGGAGCACCTTGACCATCTACAGAAGTTGTTCGACCGTCTGAAGTTGTACAAGCTGAGGTTGAACCCGAACAAGTGCACCTTCGGGGTAAGATCTGGAAAGTTGCTAGGCTTCGTCGTAAGTGACAAGGGTATTCAAGTGGACCATGCCAAGGTTAAAGCTATACAAGAGATGCCAGTTCCCAAGACAGAGAAAGAAGTCATAGGCTTTCTAGGACGTTTGAATTATATTGCTCGATTCATCTCGCACCTAACTGCTACCTGTGATCCAATCTTCAAGCTGCTGAAGAAAGATCAGGTAGTACGTTGGAATGATGAATGTCAGGCCGCTTTTGACAGAATCAAAGAGTATCTCCAAGAACCACCCATCCTTATGCCACCGGTTGAAGGGAGACCTCTAATACTATTCCTGACGGTACTCGACAACTCAATGGGGTGTGTGCTGGGGCAGCATGACGAGTCTGGCCAAAAAGAGCACGCCATTTATTACCTTAGAAAAAAGTTTACCGACTGTGAGACCCGATACTCACTGCTCGAGAAAACTTGCTGCGCTTTGGTATGGGCTGCTCGTCGGCTGAGACAGTATATGTTGACTCACACTACTCTGTTGATTTCAAAAATGGATCCAATAAAGTACATATTGGAAAAGCCTGCTCTGTCTGGAAGAATAGCAAGATGGCAGATGATCTTGACAGAATACGACATCTAGTACACGAATCAGAAAGCTATCAAAGGAAGTGTATTGGCAGACCACTTGGCACACCAGGCAGTGGATGACTACCCGTCGATGAACTTTGAATTTCCTGACGAGAGCATCATGGTAGTGACTGATTGTGAAGTACCTGGACCGGATGAAGGACCGCAGGAAGGATCCCGATGGTCTATGCACTTTGACGGAGCCTCCAACGCTTTGGGTAACGGTATCGGCGCTGTGATCATATCCCCTCAAGGCACTCATACTCCACTCACCGCCTGACTATGTTTCAACTGCACCAACAACATGGCGGAGTATGAGGCATGCATCATGGGTCTTCAAGCTACGATTGACTTAAGGATCAAGTTTCTGAGTGTCTTCAGAGATTCCGCTCTCGTGATCAATCAGATCAAAGGCGAGTGGGATACGAAACACCCAAACCTTATTCCTTATAAAGAATGTGTGTTGACATTGATCCCCCATTTCACAGAGATAACTTTTGAACACTTCCCAAGAGAGGAGAATCAGTTGGCGGACGCGTTAGCTACGATGTCTTCCATGTTCAAAGTCAAATGGGACAATGAGGCTCCCCAGATCATTATCTGGAAATTGGACGAACCTGCATATTATTGTGACCTTGAGGCTGAGGTAGTAACTGAAAAACCTTGGTATCATGAAGTGAAGAGGTACTTGGAAGCTCAAGAATACCCTGAAGGTGCATCCGTCAATGATAAGAAGTTTATGAGAAGGTTCGCAGCAAAGTTCCGTCAGCAATGGCATTCTATACAAGCGAAACCATGATTCGACCTTACTGCGTTGTGTGGATAAGACTGAAGCAGAAAGGATCATGGCAGAACTACATGAAGGCACCTTCAGAACACATTCCAGTGGGCACACCATGGCAAATAAAATCCTTTGGGCAGGATATTTCTGGTCTACAATGGAAGCCGACTGTTACCAACATTCTCGGACATGTCATAAATGCCTGATTTATGCAGATAAGGTGCACGTTCCTCCAGTTCCTTTGAATGTCTTGACTGCACCTTGGCCTTTCGCAATGTGGGGCATTGATATGATCGGTGAGATTAAACCTACAGCATCCAACGGGCATCGCTTCATCCTAGTAGCGATCGATTACTTTACGAAGTGGGTTGAAGCAGCTTCCTATGCTACAGTAACCAAGAACGCCGTGGCACGGTTCATACGGCACAATCTGATCTGTTGATACGGTGTCCCCGAAAGGATCATTACGGACAACGGTACCAATCTTAACAACAAGATGATCACTGAGCTCTGCGAGCAATTCAAGATACAGCACCACAACTCTTCTCCCTACCGGCCGAAGATGAATGGGGCTGTAGAGGCAGCTAATAAGAATATTAAGAAGATTGTGCAGAAGATGACAGTGACCTATAAAGATTGGCACGAGATGTTACCGTTTTCTCTTCATGGATACCGTACCTCAGCAAGAACGTCAACCGGGGCAACTCCCTTTTCCTTGGTCTACGGCATGGAGGCAGTCTTGCCGATCGAAGTCCAGATACCCTCTCTCCGGATAATGAAGGATGCAGGTTTGAGCGAAGATGACTGGATCCAGACTCGACTTGATCAATTAAATCTAATTGACGAAAAGAGACTCACTGCTATTTGTCATGGTCAAACGTACCAAAAACGGATGATCAGGGCATTTAACAAGAAAGTCAGACCACAAGAGTATCAAGTTGGGGACCTGGTAATCAAGCGCATCATTCTTCCTCAAAGTGATCCCAGGGTAAAATGGACCCCCACATACGAAGGGCCATTTGTGGTTAAACATGTGTTCTCAGGAGGAGCCATGATTCTAACCACCATGGATGGTGACGACCTTCCTCACCCCGCCAATGCAGACATAGTAAAAAGATACTACGCATGATAAAAGACCCGCTAGGTTGACATACCTAGGAAAAAATTAGGGCTTCCCGGCGAACCAAAAGGGTTCGGGCAAAAATAAGGGATGAAATGAAAAAAAAACCTGTACACCCGACAAGTCGAAAACCTGAAAAGGCGGCTTGGGAAAAAATGGGTATCCCGGTGGACTGAAAACCCGAAAGGGCGGTCCAGGCAAAAGTTAGGGATTAAAGCATAATACTATGTCTCATTGGATCACCTTGCATCCAGAATCCGGAATCAACATCAAGTTCAGACGGCATCGATCAATCAGCTTCATCTTCAACTAAGCAGCCAAGTGATGAGACGCTCGAAGATATAAAGGCGATAGCAGAATTGGAACCCAGTGGGATTATCTTTTCACAAAGCTGTTTTGTTTTCTTTGTACAAATTGTATAAACTCTGTTGTTCGGCGGCATTCTCTTACTAGGACGTCAGCCTCTTGTACATAAACGCATATTTACAGGCCAATTAAAAATCAATACAAATTCACTCTTTCAGACCAATTGCCAAATGTTTTTCCTTTTCCTGTTTTGTTTTGCGAAGAACGTCCAATGTTCAATTGTGATATATGCATTTGACACTATTTGCTAACTCATAAATATTTGCATGCGAAACAAAGGATTAATTACAGGTAACATCAGAAACAGGGGCAATAATGAGTGGTCAAAGCAGTCTAATTGCTCTGTCCACCAAGGTACCAAGGTAAGTTCGGCTGAAGAACGTAACCAAGATACTTTCACTCCCCACAGAATAAGACAAGAATCAACAATTCTACCCAAGCAGTTGGTCTCCCATCAATCCTAACAAGGAACAATATCTCCAGCAAGTCAGCAACACTCTCCCCAAGCAGAATTAGTCTACTGTCAGCCTTAAGGAAGTTGGATCGTTCCCCGAAGATCTCAATATTCCCCAACAGAGTACACAGACATTCATAACAAGCATCCCCGGCAATCTTAACCTAAGATTGTTCCCCGGCGGAATACCGGACAACCAGTGGAGCCATATCCCCAATACAGCTCAAAAGTCTCCCCAGGAGAGTTCAATCAATCTCCCCAGTAGGAAGCTTATCCCCAGTAGATTCTGGAAGCCTACCCCTGCAAAGCACGAACGCCCCTCCCGGCTTTATTCAGAAGGTTATTTCCCCCACTGGAATATAACTGGGTTATCCTCAGCCAATTACCACAGAAAGATCGTCCCCGGCGAAGTCTTCCTATCCCCAGCGAAGTTCATCAAATCTTCCAACAGAGCTCAATAATGGTATCCCCAGCGGAGTTATCATCAACCTCAGCAAAATACCTCTTCTCCCACAGAGTATCTCCCCGCAGAGTAATCTATCCGCCAAGTTTATTCCCTAACAGAGTCATCTTCTCCTACCGGTATTCTTGCAACCATCACCCCCAGCGGAAACAAAAAGCTCTACTCTTCCACAGCAGCCCAGGATTTGACTTCCCGGCACCCGTCAAGGATTTACTTTCCTAGACAAAAATACATTCATGACTGTCACATCTTCATATATTATAGCATGCACATACGCATCATGAACATACAATCTCATTTATTCTGAGAACATCACGCATGTCATACATCATAACATCGCATACAACTAACGTTTTGTCTTTTCAGGACAAAGGTCAGTACAAAGATGATTACTATCAACTGTCGCAACTAAAGATCCGATTCCTGTATCTTGCCAGGGTGTATCTATTGATGACTATATTCCAGACTCGATTCCTGTATCCTGCCAGGGCACGTCTGAAGAGTTTGAAGATCCGATTCCTGTATCTCGCCAGGGTGTATCTGTTGACGACTAATTCCAGACTCGATTCCTGTATCTTGCCAGGGCACGTCTGAAGAGTTTGAAGATCCGATTCCTGTATCTCGCCAGGGTGTATCTTGTTGACGACTAATTCCAGACTCGATTCCTGTATCTTGCCAGGGCACGTCTGAAGAGTTTGAAGATCCGATTCCTGTATCTCGCCAGGGTGTATCCGTTGACGACTAATTCCAGACTCGATTCCTGTATCTTACCAGGGCACGTCTGAAGAGTTTGAAGATCCGATTCCTGTATCTTGCCAGGGTGTATCTATTGACGACTAATTCCAGACTTGATTCCTGTATCCTGCCAGGGCACGTCTGAAGAGTTCGAAGATCCGATTCCTGTATCTTGCCAGGGTGTATCTGTTGACGACTAATTCCAGACTCGATTCCTGTATCTTGCCATGGCACGTCTGAAGAGTTTGAAGATCTGATTCCTGTATCTTGCCAGGGTGTATCTGTTGACGACTAATTCCAGACTCAATTGTTGTATCCTGCCAGGGCACGTCTGAAGAGTTCGAAGATCCGATTCCTGTATCTTGACAGGGTGTATCTGTTGACGACTAATTCCAGACTTGATTCCTGTATCTTGCCAGGGCACGTCTGAAGAGTTTGAAGATCCGATTCCTGTATCTTGCCAGGGTGTATCTGTTGACGACTAATTCCAGACTCGATTCCTGTATCCTGCCAGGGCACGTCTGAAGAGTTCAAAGATCCGATTCCTGTATCTTGCCAGGGTGTATCTGTTGACGACTAATTCCAGAATCGATTCCTGTATCTTGCCAGGGTACGTCTGAAGAGTTCGAAGATCCGATTCCTGTATCCTGCCAGGGTGTATCTCTTGACGACTATATTCCAGACTCGATTCCTGTATCCTGCCAGGGCACGTCTGAAGAGTTTGAAGATCCGATTCCTGTATCTTGCCAGGTAGTATCTGTTGACGACTATTCTCCGGACTCGATTCCTGTATCCTGCCAGGGCACGTCTGAAGAGTTTGAAGATCCGATTCCTGTAACTTGCCAGGGAGTATCTGTTGACGACTATTCTCCGGACTCGATTCCTGTATCTTGCCAGGGCACATCTGAAGAGTTTGAAGATTCGATTCCTGTATCCAGCCAGGGCACATCTACATAAAGAGTTTGAAGATCAACCCCTGTAACAGGCCAGGTAATTATTATTTTTCTCAGGTACGCAAGTTCTTGCTATGGAATCTCTTACGCGATCGACACCTAGATGGCATCTATAAGCCCATTCTCCACATACCAACAGTCTCCAAATGGAATCTATAAGCCCATTCCCGACGAGGTTCAGTCACACTTCCAGATGGCATCTATAAGCCCATCCTCCCATCCATCCTCTTTCCAAATGGCATCTGTAAGCCCATTCCCGCCACCACACCGTTGACATTCTACTATGTGAGTGCAAATTTCTGGGCACTCTAGTGTTCAATCATCTTCCACCTTCGGATTACGAAAGGCACGCCAGCCAATCTACATCCTCAGGTCTAAGAAGATTGAACAGGGGCAACTGTTGTACCCCAAAATTTGCCCTCCCATATTCTTCAAGAGTTGGCAAGATCAAGCTTCAAAATCTCTCAAGGGTTGCACAGTCCAATTGCCTCCTAACACAGTCAAAATTAGGGTTTTGGTTCTGGCAAAGAAAATGAGGTTTTCAAGGGTCCAATCAAGTCCCACATGCCCATATACATTGTCAAGCATCCATATGTCAAGTTTCAAGACTCACAGCATCAAGTTGCACAGTAAAAAACCCTAAAATGCTTCACAGTCAACTGCAGAGGTAAAATGGTCATTTGACAGTCAAAAGTCAAAATTTTTGGTCAACATCTTATTTTGAACCACAATCATCATTTGATCAATTCTTGATCATGATTCTCAAAGCATGGCTCAAAAAGTCTCAAGATGCAAAAGTTTCTATTTTTGGACAGCTGAAAAGTCAACTGCAAATTGACCAAGGAATAACTTCCTCATGGTTTATCAGAAAAATCCCATCCAAAGCTCATTTTGAATAGGATGACATTTCCTACAACTCATCTTCACACTCCAAAAAGTTATCAATTTCAACATTATAGGTCATTTTCAAAAGTCAACAAAAAGGCACTTTAAGTCAAAGACCATAACTTGATATTGGTAAATCAAAATGACATGGGACCAAAGGCATTGGTTAGAGGACTTCAAGACCTTTCCAAAATGTCCAAGAACATGATCATAGCTTCAAAATTGAGCAAGATATGCATTGGAGAAGTTTGGAAATTTTTGGGAACTTTCAAAAGTCAACTTTGCCTAAAACACTTCAAAATTGCTAATGGGCCTCAATTTCTTTCTTGAATCATTACCCAAAGCCTATGCACGACCCATTGAGCTAAAAATGATTTATTTTCTTATTTTTAATTAATTAATTGAATTTTTATTATTATTAATTCATTTAATTGGTTTTAATTGTAGAAAAATATCAAATAATGGTTGTCAAATCTTTTTATGCAGCAAATATATTCCACACATGCTAAGGATTTCGTGCATCACTCAAGGGGACAAAATCTTCCATAATTGGCAAGGTTTTCATGGCAAAAGATTGAAATTTACATAATTGAAAATCAAATATCCAAGACATTAATTCAATGGATTCATGGGCCTTGTTTTGACCTAATTTGCTTCACATACTTATGCAAGACCTAACCTAATTCAAAAGGACACGAAAAAGCTGCTGAGAATAGAGAACCAATTGGAAAATATTCCAAGAAAGTTATGAAACTGATCTCATAGTTGCAGGACGTTTCAAAGCCTAAAAAGTATTCTAACACATTGTTGGACCTTCCAGGAGTCTTTTGGCATCAAGAATCAATCCTAATACGTGAAGAATCCAAGAACCTAGGCCACACGGTTTGTCTTGTTTTTCAATCTTGCATAACACGATTCATGTGCTTTTAATCTGTTTTCTTGCTTGATTCATACTAATAGGTACCTTCTGAAGCGATTGGTATAAGTTAATTGGACTAACACTGCCTGAATCCAAATCCACCATGGACGAAAATTAGGTTTTCTGAAGCTTGCATTTGGGGCTTTAGGCATAGGGAAAAATTAGACTACGTCATGGCCATGGTTGAATTCGTCAAGGCCAGACGAATTCAACCAACCTCCCGCGCTCAATTTATATGTCCTCCTCTTCTATTCGCTATTATTCACTGTTCCACTTAGTGGGGGTTTAAAACCCCCGCTATCTTGTTCATGTTGCAGGTACAGACGAAGACGAAGACAGGCGTGGCATCATGCTATTGGCTCGTTCAAATGTTAGCGCGTTTTTCAAACGTTTCAGCTTAACTGACCTTTTTTATATATTATATTTTCTATCCATTATGTATACAAACAAACGCAATAGCTCAGCTGGTTGGCAACGTGTCCCTCAAGCGTTGGGACCTGGGTTCGATTCCCAGGTCCCCCCACATAATTCATGACTTTTGTTTTAATGTCTTCTAGTGCAGCGCCTCATTCAATGGCCTACCATGAGTCTCACGCCTGTGCTTGCCAAGTGGCCAGGAGATCCCATCCAATGGTCAGAAGTTGAATTCCATGGTACACTGCAGTCAACCAACGTGCACACAAGCATGGAAAGTCAAACGAGCTCCATGTTTCAATGGGCCAAAATTACTTCAGCTTACCTCCATTTGGGCCTGACACCCCCCTTGGTTTGCAATTTGATTTTTTTTCTTTTCTTTCTTTTAATTTCTTTCAACTATTTATTTTTATAATTATTATTAAGTCATTAAAATTAATCTTTTCATAATAAAATCAGAAAATCAAAATACAAAAATATGTTTAATTATTTATTAATTTATTCATTAATTTATTTTTGTAAATAAATGTTAATAATTAATTTAGTTAATTTAGGTTTTAATTCAATCTTTTTCTTTAATAAATAAAATTCTATAGAATTAGGTTTTGATTTATTTTTTATTATTATTGACCTTCATTATTATTATTATTATTTTTGTAAATAAACATGTAAATTAATTAATTAGCGTAAATTAGGTTAATTTTAATATTTTCTTTAATAACTAAAAATAATCTAGAATTAGGGTTTCCTTGTAAATTCTTTTCTTTATTTAAAAAAAAACCATGAAAAATTTCTTTCTTTAATTAATTAATTAAATAGACTTTAATTTCAAGCAAAGGGTCAAAATCCTCGGACGTCCTAATTTTTATTCTCTTCGCGCATTATTTTCTTTTGAATATTATGTAACTGCTCAAGGATGTAATAGTAATTAGGTTTACCGCATTTATTTACTTTCCGCATCTTTTATTAAAACGGGTCTTTGTATTTTGGCGATGTATAGACCCGCGCCTTGTAATAGCGTAGCTTTATATTTTCGTCTTTTAATTTTTCGCACTCTTAAATTCTAACTTGTATGAAAGAATGTATGTTAATTAAAAACAAGCGTAGCTCACAAATGCCATGATCAAAGATAAACTTAACATGAAAACAACACACAAATACACACACCACTTCTAGGGTACGCCTCACCTGTTGCCTTCGAAACGTGGTCGTCAAGTATAGGACGTCTTAGCGGTCCTTATGTCCATGATCCGGTTGCCTCGAAACAGTTGCCTCGAAACAGTTGCCTCGAAATAGTTGCCTCGAAACGGTTGCCTCGGATTAAAAAAGGATCAAGGACATAAGGGTAGCTTCTAAGGTGTCCTAACTGTTGCTTCGGTGACCACACTGTCCCTACAATCGAATTGACCCGAACACCTCCAACGGTGGTGCTACCTACCTCTCAATGGTGGGATGGCACTACCTTAAGGACTCTTACACAGCCTAATTCCTTAGGGTAGGTAGATGACTCATGGATACTTGCTCTCTTCAAAAACAAATCAAAAATCTTTTCACACTGACACTTTCAAAAAGCTTTCAAAACAAATTTTTCAAACACTCTTGAGCACAGATACAAGAGTTATTCAGAAATCTTTCAAAGAAACTTTTTTGCAAAACCCACTCACATTTTGAAAAGCAAACATTTTGAAAACATAAGAGCAAGTATCTAAGAGCCCATGGATAACCATGGATAGAAAGGGTGCTAACACCTTCCCTTTCTATAAATCTACCTCCCGAACCGAGAAACATTCTCAAAGAAGGAATTTTGCTGTGCTTTTGTCCTTTCCATGTTGGAGAACATAAAAGACGGTGGCGACTCTTGCTTCCGCGACATTTCGCGAACCAGCGTTAAACAGTCAGTTCTAAATCCACCGATCACAGTATCCTTTACAAACGTAATCATGATTCAACCTTACTGCGATGTATGGATAAGAGCGAGGCAGAAAGAATCATGGCGAAGTTGCATGAAGGTACTTTCAGAACTCACTCCAGTGGACATACCATGGCGAATAAAATCCTACGGGCAGGATATTTTTGGTCTACTATGGAAGCCGATTGTTATCAGCATTCTCGGACCTATCATAAGTTCCAAGTCATTGCTGATAAGGTTCACATACCTCCATTACCTCTGAATGTTTTGACAGCTTTGTGGCCTTTTGCAATGTGGGGCATCGATATGATAGGTGAGATCAGACCTACTGCGTCTAACGGGTATTGTTTCATCCTGGTAGCAATTGATTACTTTACGAAGTAGGTTGAGGCAGCTTCCTTTGCTACTGTAACCAATAACGTCGTGGCACGGTTCATTCGGCACAACATGATCTATCAATACGGTGTACCAGAGAGGATCATTACGGACAATGGTAAAAATCTCAACAATACGATGATCACCGAGCTCTGCAAGCAGTTCAAGACACAGCATCACAACTCTTCTCCTTATTGGCCGAAGATGAATGGGGATGTTGAAGCGGCTAATAAGAACATCAAGAAGATTGTGCATAAGATGACGGTGACATACAAAGACTGGCACGAGATGTTACCATTCGCTCTTCATGGGTACCGCACCTCAGTGCAGACGTCAACAGAGGCAACCCCCTATTCCTTGGTATATGGCATGGAGGCCGTCTTGCCCATTGAATTTCAAATACCCTCTATTCAAATTATGAAGGATGCAGGTTTGAGCAAAGATGACTGGATCCAGACCTAGCTTGATCAACTGAACTTAATCGACGAAAAGAGACTTACTGCTATTTGTCATGGTCAAACGTATCAAAAGCGTATGATCAAGGCATTTAACAAGAAAGTTAAATGACAAGAGTATCAAGTCGGGGATCTGGTGATCAAACACATCATATTACCTCAAGGTGATCCCAGGTACAAATGGACCCCTACTTACGAAGGGCCATTTGTGGTTAAGAACATTTTCTCAGGAGGAGCTATGATTCTAACCACCATGGATAGTGACGACCTTCCTCACCCTGTCAATGCAGACATAGTGAAAAGATACTATGCATAATCAAAGACCCCCTAGGTTGACTGGCCTAGGAAAAAATAAGGGCTTCCCGGCGAACCAAAAGGGTTCGGGCAAAAATAAGGGATGAAATTGAAAAAACTGTACACCCGGCAAGTCAAAAACCTATAAAGGCGGCTTGGGAAGAAAAGGGTATCCCGGTGGACTGAAAACCCGAAAGGGAGGTCCAGGAAAAAATTAAGGATTAAAGCGTAACACTATGTCTCATTGGATCGCCTTGTAACCAGACTTCGGTACCGACTATCAAGCTCGGACGGTGCTAATCAATCTTTTCTACCTTCAACCAAGTAGCAAAGTGATGAGATGCTCGAGGATATAAAGGCAATAGCAGAATTGGAACCCAGTGGGATTATTCACATAGTTGTTTTTCTTTGTTTTTACAAATTGTATAAATTCTGTTTGTTCAGCGGCGTTCTTTTAATAGGACGTCAGCCTCTTGTACAAAAGACGCCTATTTATAGGCCAAACTTCAAAGTCAATACAATTCATTTTCACAAATAAATTTCAAATGGTTTTTCTTTTTTCTGTTTTGTTTTGCAAGAACATCCAATGTTCATTTTTGATATATGCATTTGACATTAATTGCTGCTCATAAATATTTACATGCGAAACAAAAGACGATTACTCGTAATATCAGAAACAGGGGCAAATAAGAAATGTCCAGACCTTACAGTTGCTCTGTCCACCAGGTACAGGGATAGATTTAGCTGAAGAATATTACTAAGGTACATTCACTCCCTGCAGAGTAAGAGAAAGACAATGGTGTTAATTCTCCCCAGCTAAGGCTCGCAACGGCGAATGAGTCGGTAAAATTCTCCCCAAGCAGAGTTTATCTATCATCAACACTGGAAAATTATCCCCAGTGGAGTTTGGAGAATAATCCCCAATGGAGTCTGGAAGATTGTCCCCAGTAGAGCTTAAAAGATTATTCCCAGTGAAGTCGCAACTGGAAAATTATCCCCAGCGGAGTTCATTCCTTTTACAAACAAAAATTCAATCCTCAACAGGTTTCATTATCACCAGCAACGGTAATTCATCCTCGGCTGAGGTTATTCTTCCAAATCAACAGATCCTCCGGCAGAGTATGTCCTCCCTACAGAGTCATTTCCTCATCAGTTTATTCCCCAACGGAGTTATCCTCTCCCGCAGGTTTATTCTCACAATCATTTTCATTCACTATCCCCAGCGGAGACGAAGAATTCAACTCTTTTCTCCAGCAGCAATCCAGGATTTATTTTCCCCAGCTAAAAACATCACATTTCCATACATCATGACACATGCATATACGCATCATACAAACACAATCTCATTTATTTTGAGAACATTATTGCCTGATACATGTCATGCATTACATACAACTAACCTTTACCTTTCAGGAAGGATACAATCAAATTCTCACAAAATTCAAGCTATGAAGCCCGGGTACGACTGGATAATAGTTTAATCCCCAGTTGAATAACGGACGACCGAAGCTCCTAAAATTCAACTTTCCTCTTCAATAGAGATGTTTCCTCAGTAGAATACGGACGACCGAAGTTCCTAAAATTCAACAGAGATGATTCTTCAGTAGAATACGGACGACCGAAGTTCCTAAAATTCAACAGAGATGATTCCTCAGTAGAATACGGACGACCGAAGTTCCTAAAATTCAACAGAGATGTTTCCTTAGTAGAATACGGACGACCGAAGTTCCTAAAATTCAACAGAGATGATTCCTCAGTAGAATACGGACGACCGAAGTTCCTAAAATTCAACATAGATGTTTCCTCAGTAGAATACGGATGACCGAAGTTCCTAATATTCAACAGAGATGATTCCTCATTAGAATACGGACGATCGAAGTTCCTAAAATTCAACAGAGATGGTTCCTCAGTAGAATACGGATGACCGAAGTTCCTAAAATTCAACAGAGATGATTCCTCAGTAGAATACAGACGACCAAAGTTCCTAAAATTCAACAGAGATGATTCTTCAGTAGAATACGGACGACCGAAGTTCCTAAAATTCTATTTCTATCAAGATAGAGATCAGTATTCCTCAGCGGAATCTTCCTCAACAAACAAGCATACCAACTCTCGCTAAGGAATCTCTTATGCGATCGACACGCCTTCGGATGACATCTTTAAGCCCATATCCCGTCATCAGTCTCCAAATGGCATCATTAAACCCATTCCTGACATTACAAGACAATTACCACTTCATGCGAGTGCAAATTTCTGGGCACTCTAGTGTTCAATCATCTTCCACCTTTAGATCACGAAAGGCAGACAAGCGAATCTAAATCTTCAGGTTTAAGAAGATTGAACAGGGGCAGTTGTTGTACCCCAAAATTTTCCCTCCCATATTTCTCAAAACATTTCAAGAAAGATCCCCAAGTTGCTCAAGGTAGGCCAAGGGTTGGCCAGACAAGCTCTCTCCTAAGGCAGTCTATCTCAAATTAGGGTTTCATGTTGCATCAAGATACTTGAGTCCAAGGGATCCCAAATCCTCACCAATGTCTTAATATGTTATCAAGATCATCCATGTCAAGTTTCAAGCCTTACAGAGGAAGTTTGCTCAGTCAATTGCTCAAAGGCCTGAAAATCGATTGTGCTAGGGAAAAAGTCAATTGTGGCCCACATACAGTCAAACTTCAAGATTTTTAGTCAACATTCTCATTTTTAAGTATATTTCATCATTTGATCATGGGTTGATCATGATTCATCAAGACCCAAAAGTTGCTTAATTAGGGTTTTGTAGGAAAAGTCAACTCAACTTTGACCAAGCATAACTTTCTCATACTTTATGAGAAATGACCCATCCAAAGCTCATTTGAAGAGGATGAAATTCTATACAATCCATCTTCATCTCCCAAGTTCAAAATATGAACTCACAAGAAGTTATGAATTCAGACATTATAGGTCATTTTGAAAAGTCAACAAAAACACCTTTTTTTCAAAGCTTCATACATGAGCATGTAATATCAAATTGAGATGAGACCAAAAGGGTTGCTTAGAGGACATCTCAAGCTTTCTAAAAAGTCTAAGAACACCTTCAAAGAGTCAAAATTGAGAAAGTTATGCATTAGTGAAGTTGACCTTTTTTGCAAAATTGCCAAAAGTCAACTATGCCTAAAACTTCAAATTTTGCCAAATGGGCCCAATATTTTTCACTTGTTTTGAGTTAGAAACATAGCCCACGAGCTCTAGCCCTTGCCACTTGTCATTATCATGTTTTTATTATTTATTTTTTATTTTTTATTTGATTTAAATTAATTTTAATCAAAATAAATCATGCGAAAATCTAAAGCATTGAAAACTCAAGATTTCATACTTGTTTCAGGTCACAAATCCAGTTGGCAAGTATTTGAAATCGTGCAAGGCATTGGGGTGGACAAAAAGATTGATTTTAGGCTAATTTTGGAATGATATTCAAGAGAATCAAATCACAATCAAATTCAATAATGGAAGAAGATTGAGTACATTCTATCAACCCAAATCCATTCCTTGATACATATTGTGATACGGTGGGAGAACTGACTTAGGTTTTGCGTTTGTGTTTGCAAATGTTCGGTTTAGCAAGAGTCGCCACTGACTTTTTATTTTATCCTAAGGAAAGGTCAAAAAGAACAGGAAAGACCTTTGAGATGTTTTCTTGGGTTCGGGGAGTAGATTATAGAATGGGAAGGTATTAACACCCTTTCTATCCATGGTTATCCATGGGCTCTTAGTTACTTACTTAGATCACTTGTCTTCTCTTTTCAATTGTTTGAAATGGTGCTTTGTGTGTGTGGTTTTGAAAATGTTTTGAAAAAAAGATGCCTTGTCTAGGCAACCTTTGTAACAATTCTTGTTTGAATGTTTTACAAAGGTGTTTGTCTTTTTGAAAAGATGTTTCAATGTTTTTGAAAGTTGTTTTGAAATTGTTTTTGAAGTTGTGTTGTGAAGTGTGTTTGAAAAATGGCAAGGATGTTTTGCAAGTTTGATCAAGTAACTAAGAGCTATCTACCCTAATTTTACTCAAAGATCTTTCTCATGTTTTTAACCCTTTTAACAGTGTTGTTTCACCATTGTATTTGGTGAACAACCTTGTGTTAGGATGTTAACGGGACAGGCGTGGGTCATCGTATAGACCATGAACGCAATAATGTCAAGTATTTTTGGCAATTTTCTTGAGGGACTTGATCATTTTGTTTAGGCAACTCAGATAGTGTCATCGAGGGACTATGATCTTTTTGTTTGTTTTTGTTTTGCCAAAGTACTCAACATGCAAACATGGCCCATTTTATTGAAGGCAACAAGTGGATGAAACCCTAGGGGTGCAAGTGTGAAAGTGTGTTTTATTGCATGCATTTAGTCTTTGATTAGGGTGACCTATTTGTTGATTTTATCTTGCCATGCACGCCTAATTACTAGTATTTGTGTGAAGTAAATAAAATGCAGAAAGATAAAATCCTACGCTATTACAACCATATCGAAAGGCATAAAAAATATGAAGGAAAAAATAAGATAAAAGTAAGAAAAATGAGTGTATTTCGACGCAGGAAGAAAACCCTTCGATTTGCATTGTGCTGGCCTACTTCGATTGGGACTAGAACCAGTGAGGTCCTGGCCTTCGGTTGGGCTTTCGCACCAGTCAGGTCCTGTACTTCGATTGGGCTTTGGCACCAGTCAGGTCCTGTACTTCGATTGGGCTTGGCACCAGCATGGGAGTGTCTTTAGATTGGGACCAGTGGGACAGCATGTTGTGCCTTTGGATTGGGACCAGTGGGACAACATGTTGTGCCTTTCGATTGGGACCAGTGGGACAGCATGTTGTGCCTTTCGACTGGGACCAGTGGGACAACATGTTGTGCCTTTCGATTGGGACCAGTGGGACAACATGTTGTGCCTTTCGACTTGGGGTTGAAAGCAGTGAGGGAGTGGCTTTCGATTTTTTCTTTGTCTCCTTCGACTGGGGGTTGGAGTCAGTGGTTCTATCTTTTGTTTGAGGCATGGAAACAGAAAGGTTATGGATTTCGTCTGAGGTCTGGAAACAACAAGGTTCTGGATTTTCCACAGGCTCCTTGCTGACTCCTTGTAAGCATATTAGGCCCTCAAATTGTGATTCGAAAGGCTTGTGCAACTAGCCAATCGAAGGGTATAACAAACCTGTCTAAAGTTCTTAAAAATGCAACATCCAAACATAACTACAGTCCAGGGGTTAACACAAAAACAAAACAATAGGTCTCAAAGTCCAAAGTATAACTAATTAAAGTTGAGTTTTCAGCATAAGAGCAGTCAGAATCTAATGCTAAAACATGGTCCAGAAATATCTATATTTTTCTTTATTGGCATGTACTCATGATGTTTAAATGAAAGAGTCCCAAGCTAGAGAGAACTTACCTCTTGAAGTGCTTAGTCGAAAGAGCTGTAGGTGACCTTTTTTGATGATGGAGGGAGCCTCGCTGGGATCTTCCTGAAGCTAGTTCTGTTACTGTTTGGTTTGGGCAGTCACTGAATCGAAGAGAGTATATGATGGTGATACGCGAATCGAAGGTTGCTTCAGTCTAGGGGAAGTAAATTGAAAGGTATACCACTGAGACTTTTTTATGAAAAATCTTAGAGTTTTACAGGTTTGAGAACGTTGGAGAGTTTGAGAATATGGGAGAGTTTCAGAATATGGGAGAGTTTTGATGTCTGGGACTGTTTGCAAAGTTTTTTTTGCTCGTGTTCACCGAAAAATCTCCTCCCTTCTGTTTTGCAAAATTTTCTTTTATGAAGCCAAGATGTGTCAGTCTTTTGAACAGGCCTGTACCAGCCATCTTGTATGCTGAACACAATCCTCTAGGCCCCTCCCCCAATTTGTGGACTTGATTTGCTGCATGAGATATGGACCAATGCTCAAGGGATTCAGATTTGACATAAAGCACATTTTGGCAAAAATGGAAATGTCACTTTTTCTACTTAGGGATTAATCTTGTATGTAATGACCCAATGGCTAAAATAAAACCTTAGTTCAATGGTTAAGCATTAAACTAAGGAGTGTAAGTTGGTTTTGAGGCCTACAAGCTAGCACCAAACATGCTGATTTGAAAATGCAAGTTTGTATGAACATGCCTTGGTCATGAACAAAAGTGAGTTTTTTGCCAACTTTGAGAATTCGATTCTCTCTAACCACAAGGGTGTTTGTGGAGTTCTTGGACAATTTGGAAAGCTTAGAACATGTACTACAATCCATATTTGTAATGCAACTTGAAACTCCAAGTGGAACCATGTGAAAAGTGGCCAAGAAGATGGGTCAAAATCCTGCCTAGATTAGGATAAATTTTGCCTAAGTTAAAAGTTTTAAGTACCCTTGTTCCAAAAATCATAACTTGAGATACAAGCTTCTTATGAGGAAACTTTGTGAATTAAATCTGTAGACTTTATGACGGACTACACCTTTCATGTTGCAAGTTTTGTTTGAATCCATTTGCATCTCGGTGAAAAAATGGGACAAAGTTGGGAAAAAAATAAGGAAATTTCATAATTTAGAAAAATTCTAAGTTATGAAATTTTTTCATTTTAAACCCTAATTTGCATTTTTAGGTTTCTTGATGAACAAGTTTCATAATTTGACATGTCTTGATGAAAAATGACCCTTGGCACTTGATTTTGACTAAAAAGTCAAAGTTTGAGTTTTCAGTATACAGTCAAATTTTGATCAGTTGACTGAAAAATTCATCTGTCAATCCTATGCATTTGAGGTCTTTTGAACTTGTTGAATGGGTCAAGACAAAGTCATTGGGTCCTTGAGTCCATATGTGAGCTTGGTTTTCTATTGGTTAGGTCAAACATCCCTGTGCAAACTCAAAACCTAATTTAGGTCAACAGTGCAAGGAGGGGTCTTGAGCAGAACAAATCCTAGCTTGATCTTGAGTTTCAAGAGTCTTGTGATGAGAAATTGTTGATGAAATGAGAGGGAAAATTTTGGGGTACAACAGTTGCCCCTGTTCAATTTTCTTAAACCTGAGGATATAGATTGGCTTTCGAGCCTTTCGTGATCCGAAGGTGGAAGATAATTGAACACTAGAGTGCCCAAAAATTTGCACTCGCATGGTGTAGTATCAGCATTGTGATGTCGAGAATGGGCTTACAGATGCCATTTGGAGATTGTGACAGAAACTTGTCAGGGATGGGCTTAAAGATGCCATCTGGAGATGTGATAGAAAGTTTTGTCTTCGTTGGCGGGTTGTCTCTTCTGATGGGGTGTCTCCTTTGACGAGTTGTCTCCATTGACAGGTTGTCTCTATTGACAGGTTGTCTCTATTGACAGGTTGTCTCAGAAAAATCTTTAGGAATCGATTTAACTGATTTTGTCTCCATTGACTGGCTCCGCCTCAGAAAAATCTTTAGGAATCGATTTAACTGATTTTGTCTCCATTGACTGGCTTCGCCTTAGAAAAATCTTTAGGAATCGATTTAACTGATTTTGTCTCCATTGACTGGCTTCGCCTCAGAAAAATCTTTAGGAATCGATTTAACTGATTTTGTCTCCATTGACTGGCTTCGCCTCAGAAAAATCTTTAGGAATCAATTTAACTGATTTTGTCTCCATTGACTGGCTTCGCCTCAGAAAAATCTTTAGGAATCGATTTAACTGATTTTATCTCCATTGACTGGCTTCGCCTCAGAAAAATCTTTAGGAATCGATTTAACTGATTTTGTCTCCATTGACTGGCTTCGCCTCAGAAAAATCTTTAGGAATCGATTTAACTGATTTTGTCTCCATTGACATAATTGAGAATTTAACTGCATCTTTCCTGAAAGGTAAAGGTCAGTCATATGCAATGCATGATATGGATCAAGCAATGATGTTCTCAACATAAATGAGATTGCATGGTATGATGTGTATATGCATGTATCATGATGTATGGAAATGTGATGTTTTAGTTGGGGAAAATAAATCCCGAACGGCTGCTGGAGAGTAGGGTTGAATTCTTCGTTTCCACTGGGGATGATGAACGAAGATGATTGCAAGAATAAACCTGCAGGAGAGTATGACTCCGTTGGGGAATAAACTGGTGAAGAGATTACTCTGCGGGGAATTACTCTGTGGGGAAGAGATACTTTGCTGAGATTTTAATGATAAACTCCGCTGGGGATTCTGTTGATAAGCTCTGTTGGGGATTTTGATGATGAACTCCATTGGGGATAGAAAGAACTTCGCTGGGGATAATCTTTCAGTTGCAACTCGCTGAGGATAACCCAGTTAGACTCTTATGGGGATAACCTCTGAATTTGGCTGAGGAGACTTTTTGTGCTTCGCAGGGGATAAGCTTCCAGAGTCTACTGGGGAAGATGATTCAACTTCATTGGGGGAAGCTTTTTTAAACTGCGCTGGGGAAATGACTCCACTGTGGTACCTTGTATTCCGCCGGGGAATATTCTTATATTCTGTTGAGGAATATTAAGACTGCCGGGGATGCTCCTTACGCTTGCTGGAGAATATCTTTATACTCCACTGGGGAATATTAAGACCTTCTGGGGATACCCAACCTTTTTAAGGCTGATGGTAGACCAACTCTGCTTGGGGAGAGTATTGCTGATTTGTTCATAGTTGCAAGTCCTAGTGGGGAGAGCTACCATTACTGTTTTACTCCGCGGGGAGTGACGGTATCTTAGCCATATTCTTCAGCTGAATATATACCTTGGTACCTGGTGGACAGAGCAACTAGACCGCTCAGACAATTCTTATTGCCCCTACTTCTGATATCACCTGTAATTTGTCCTTTGTTTCGCATGTAAATATTTATGAGTAGTAATTAATGTCAGATGCATATATCAAAAATGAACATTGGACGTTTTTTTGCAAAACAAAACAGATAAAGGAAAAACAGTTTGAAATTTGTCTGAAAATGAATTTGTATTGATTTTGAAGTTTGGCCTGTAAATAGGCGTTTTGTACAAGAGGATGACGTCCTAGTAAGAGAACGCCACCGAACCAATAGAATTTATACAATTTGTGAAAAGAAAACAAAACAACCATGTGAATAGTCCCACTGGGTTCCAGCTCTGCTATTGCCTTTATATCTTCAAGCATCTCATCACTTTGCTGCTTAGTTGAAGATGAATCTGATTGACTAGTGTCGTCCGAGCCTGATAGTTGATACCGAAGTCCGGATGCGAGGTGATCCAATGAGACATAGTGTTACGCTTTAATCCCTAACTTTTGCCTGGACCGCCCTTTCGGGTTTTCAGTCCACCGGGATACCCATTTTTGCCCAAGCCCCCTTTTCAGGTTTTCGACTTGCCGGGTGTACAGATTTTTTTTTTAATTTTCATCCCTTATTTTTGCCCGAACCCTTTTGGTTCGCCGGGAAGCCCTTAATTTTGCCTAGGCCAATCAACCTAGCGGGTCTTTGATTATGCGTAGTATCTTTTTACTATGTCTGCATTGACGGGGTGAGGAAGGTCGTCACCATCCATGGTGGTTAGATTCATCGCTCCTCCTGAGAAGATGTTCTTAACCACAAATGGCCCTTCGTAAGTAGGGGTCCATTTTCCCCTGGGATCACCTTGAGGTAGAATAATGCGCTTGATTACCAGGTCCCCAACTTGATACTCTTGTCGTCTAACTTTCTTGTTAAATGCCTTGATCATTCGTTTTTGGTACGTCTGACCATGACAAATAGCAATAAGTCTCTTTTCGTCGATTAGATTCAATTGATCAAGTCGGGTCTGGATCCAGTCGTCTTCGCTCAAACCTGCATCCTTCATGATCCGAAGAGAGGGTATCTGAACTTCAATAGGCAACACTGCCTCCATACCATAAACCAAGGAATAGGGTGTTGCCCCTGTCGACGTCCGTGCTGAGGTACGGTACCCATGAAGAGCAAATGGTAACATCTCATGCCAGTCTTTGTATGTCACTGTCATCTTCTGCCCAATCTTCTTAATGTTCTTATTTGCCGCTTTGACAGCCCCATTCATCTTCGGCAGGTATGGAGAAGAGTTGTGGTGCTGTATCTTGAATTGTTCGCAGAGCTCAGTGATCATTTTGTTATTAAGATTGGTACCATTGTCCGTAATGATCCTCTCTGGTACACCGTATCGACAGATCAGGTTGTGCCGAATGAACCGTGTCACGACGTTCTTGGTTTCCGTAGCAAAGGAGGTTGCTTCAACCCACTTCGTAAAGTAATCAATCACTACCAGGATGAAACGATGCCCGTTGGATGTCGTAGGTCTGATCTCGCCGATCATATCAATGCCCCACATTGCAAAAGGCCAAGGTGATGTCAAAATGTTCAGAGGAATTGGAGGGATGTGCACCTTATCAGCATAGACCTGGCACTTGTGACATGTCCGAGAATGCTGATAACAGTCGGCTTCCATTATAGACCAGTAATATCCTTCCCGAAGGATTTTCTTTGTCATGGTATGTCCGCTGGAATGAGTTCCAAAAGTACCTTCATGCAGCTCTGCCATGATCGCTTCTGCTTCAGTCTTATCCACACAACGCAGTAAGGTTGAATCATGGTTACGCTTGTAAAGAATGTCATTGCTGATGAAGAACATCACCGCGAATCTTCTCAGAAACTTCTTGTCATTAACAGATACACCCTCGGGGTATTCTTGAGATTCAAGGTATCTCTTCACCTCTTGATACCAGGGTTTTTCTGTTACCTCTTCATTCTCAAGATCACAACAATGTGCAGGTTCATCCAATTTCCAAATAATGATCCGGGGGGCCTCGTTGTCCCATTTGACTTTGAACATAGAAGACATCGTAGCTAACGCGTCTGCCAACTAATTCTCTTCTCTCGGGAAGTGTTCAAAGGTTATCTCCTCAAAGTGGGGAAGCAACGTCAACACATACTCCTTGTAAGGAATATGATTTGGGTGTTTCGTATCCCACTCTCCTTTTATCTGACTGATCACGAGAGAGGAATCTCCAAAGACACTCAGAAACTTAATCCTTAGGTCAATTGTTGCTCGAAGACCCATGATGTAGGCTTCATACTCCGCCATATTGTTGGTGCAGTTGAAACATAAACGGGCGGTAAATGGAGTATGAGAGCCTTTAGGAGATATGATCACAACGCCAATGCCATTACCCAAAGCGTTCGAAGCTCCATCGAAGTGCATAGACCATCGGGATCCCTCCTCAGGTCCTTCATCCGGTCCAGGTGTCTCACAATCAGTCACTACCATGATATTCTCGTCTGGAAATTCAAAGTTCATAGACTGGTAATCATCCACTGCCTGATGTGCCAAATGGTCTGCCACTACACTTCCCTTGATTGCTTTTTGAGTCGTGTACTGGATGTCATACTCAGTCAAGATCATCTGCCATCTTGCTATTCTTCCGGACAAGGCAGGATTTTCGAAGATATACTTGATTGGATCCATCTTTGAAATTAACAGAGTAGTGTGAGTCAGCATATACTGTCTCAGCCGGCGAGCAGCCCATGCCAAAGCGCAGCAAGTTTTCTCAAGCAGTGAGTATCGGGTCTCACAGTTGGTAAACTTTTTGCTAAGGTAATAAATAGCGTGCTCTTTTCGGCCAGACTCGTCATGTTGACCCATCACACACCCCATCGAATTGTCAAGTACTATCAAGTATAAGATTAGAGGTCTCCCTTCAACTGGTGGCATCAGAATGGGTGGCTCCTGGAGATACTCTTTGATTCTTTCGAAAGCGGCCTGGCATTCATCGTTCCAACGTACCACTTGATCTTTCTTCAGCACCTTGAAGATTGGCTCACAAGTAGTAGTTAGGTGCGAGATGAATCGAGCAATGTAGTTCAGTCATCCTAGAAAGCCTCTGACTTCTTTCTCTGTCTTGGGAGCTGGGATTTCTTGTATGGCTTTCACCTTGGCAGGGTCCACTTGAATGCTTTTTTCGCTTACAACGAAACCTAGCAGTTTGCCAGACCTCATCCCGAAGGTGCACTTGTTCGGGTTCAATCTTAGCTTGTACAACTTTAGCCTGTCAAACAGCTTTTGTAGATGGTCAAGGTGTTCCTCCTCAGTTTGGGACCTTGCAATCATATCGTCGACGTATACTTCAATCTCATGATGGATCATGTCATGAAACAAAGCAACCATGGCACGCTGATATGTTGCCCCAACATTCTTCAACCCAAAAGGCATGACTTTGTAGCAAAAGGTACCCCACTGAGTAACAAAAGTGGTCTTCTCCATGTCTTCGGGAGCCATCTTTATCTGATTATAACCGGAGAAACCATCCATGAAGGAGAATACCTTATGCTGAGCATTGTTGTCAACCAGAACGTCGATATGAGGTAGAGGGAAGTCATCCTTAGGGCTTGCCATGTTCAAATCTCTGTAATCAACACACATTCTGACCTTACCATCTTTCTTCGGCACTGGAACCACATTGGCGACCCACAGAGGGTAAGAAGTCACTTCTAGAAAACCGGCGTTAAATTGTTTCATAACTTCGGCCTTGATTTTCTCAGACATCTCCGGGCGCATACGGCGAACCTTCTGTTTTATCGGAGGGCAGTCTTCCTTGGTAGGCAGGCGATGAACCACAATGTCAGTATCCAACCCAGGCATATCTTTATAAGACTAGGCAAAGATCTCAACATAGTCATGCAGCATCTGAATCAACCGCCGTTTCACACTAAGCTCCAGATTTTCACCGATCTTGACTTCCTTCTTGTCTGTCTCAGTACTTAGATTCACCGTTTCCACTGGCTCTTCATGTGGCTGAATGGCCCTCTCTTCCTGGAGTAGCAGTCTTGCAAGTTCACCAGGCACTTCGCAATCATCTTCACATTCGTCTTCGGCTAAGTTGATCGGATTTTCGAAGTCATAACCGGCAGTAGCAGAGTCGTTACCAGTGAGATCCAGAGTGGATGGAGACCTGTATATGTGAGTGTGTGTAAAATAGCTATTTTTCAATATATAATAAAGAAAAACAAGGAGCGCAAAATGCAACAAAAAACGTCCAATGCTTTTATTGATGATATATGAAAATGGCACACAAAAGCCCTCACAAAGGAAGCCACGGTGCCCCGGGTAAGACACCGGGCCATAAAGTTTCAAAACGTTGTCTGTTACAAATTCAAAACAAAGAGTTCATTACTGGGTAATGTTGTACCCCAAAATTTGCCCTCTCTTTTCCACAAGAAATCGCAGCTTCGGGTTTTTCCCTGACTTTTTCAGATTGGCGTAAGAATCAATCAAACAGACTTTTTCTTATCAGTCTATCCAAATTAGGGTTTTCATGGACTTTGGAACAGTTCAAGCAGATTATTAGGGTTTGGTTGAATTTGGCTCAGGGTTTGATCAGGCAGACGCTTCTTTGACAGTAAATCAAGAACTAGGGTTTGTGCGCGCATTCTCAGAAAGAATTAATTCTATAGTTCTTTTCAATTTATTCTGGGATATGAGCTGAGGCTTCTGATTGAGAGTTTGCAGTGTTTGATTTAATCAGTAAAAGGGATAAGCATATGGATGTTTGTATGATTAACTGTGCATTGCTTATGTTTAATTGGGACGCCGGGTTTATTATTGATTGCAAGACTACATTGTTTGTTAATTATTAATTTTATCTAAGTTAGAATAATTGGATCTCCTTCCAGTTATTTTAATTCAAGAAAGCTTAAATAATCAAATAGACAGTTGAAATAAAAGAGATATCTGACAATAAAAAGACTTTTATTTATTTTTAATTATTTGTACAAGTGTTATTTAAATACAGTAATTGTTTACAAGTATTTATAATAATATTTATTACAATGATTAAAAGTAAAATAAAATTGCATCCTAATTTTCCTAAGTCTTCATCCTCTATTGCTGCTCCCCATTGCTCAACTGACTTTCATCTGCAAAAACAAGAAAAAGAAGAGAAGTCAACACAGATGAAATCAAAGACAGTTAATCATAAAAAAAGCTCATCATTAAAAGTGACTGGCCGGAATCAGTTTATTCACCCTCTCTGCAAATCAAAAGAATACTCTTGGTTCACAAAGAAGGAAAGAGAAATATGCTTGCAAAAAAATATGAAATGCAAAAAGCTACTGAATATGCCAAATACGAGGCTGCATAGTTCAAAATTCCAAACCAAATTACAAAGGCAAACTGAACTGCACAATGCCTAACCAAGTCTAATGTCAACCAAGCTGTCAAACTGTCCAAAAGAGATGTCAACCAAAAGCCAATAAAGTTGTCAACAAAGTACACAAGAGATATGCAGGAAATCTGAAAAGTATGCAGAGGAAAACTAACAATGCAAGCAATATTCAAATTTACATCATTTCCCAGCCAATTACTTTTTCATAAAGTACAGTAAGCAATAAACAATGCTTTTCTGTGGAGAGAGAAAGAGGAAAAGAAGTATAGGCTTACAGTTTGCTGAGGCAGGCTAAAAAAGATATAAACAAAGAAATATCAGAACACATGAGGGGAGGCAGAATACACACAAGCCCTCAAGCCTTAACCTGCTTCAAACAAACCAAAATCCTAAAACTTGGTTCAGGACACAAACCTCAAAGCTTGTAAACTCTAACAAGCCTTCACCTGCATAAACACAAGCCTACACCAGAAACAGCCATACAAACTGAAGCAAACTCACAAACAGAAGCCCTTTCAAAACAAACATGTTACACTTTCAAAACTGCTTGCCTGCATAAAGCTTGCTTTAAGCAAGCCTGTAACAAACAAGAAACACATAACAAAGAAACTCAAGCCATACAAACCTGCTTAAAAAAACCAGTAAATACAAACCAGTTTTCAAACAAATTCCCACAAGCCTGAAGCAAAACTGCAACCAAAGCTTGCCTCCTGCCTAGAACCCATAACAGAAATAAGCAAACAAACCCAGTATCAAAAACCCATCAAAGCCTGTCTCAAGCCCAAAGCCTAAACCTTAAGTCTGTCAAAGCCAAAAAGCCATACAACCTGTTTCAAACCACAGGCCAGCCTCAGAACTAACTTCCTCATAGGCTACACAAATCCCAATCTCAGAGTCAATATCATACAAGCATATTCAGAAGCAAATCACACAAGCATCTTCATCAAATCAAAGCATTAAATCCCAAAACCCTCAGAGCAACCTCATCATTGGGCCAACAATAGCATAAACATCATCAAAACAATACTCAGAATCAACCTCAACACATCATCAAATAATCATACAGAAGCAAGTCAAGAGAGGAAAAGCTATTCAAAAGCGAAGTAATAAGCAAACAGGCATCTCAGATTCGAACATAACCATCATTGAAAGGAGCAAGCAAGCAAGCAAGCAGAAGAGAGAACTAGAAGCTAGGGTTTTCAGGCACTCATCACAAAACCTAACAAAAAAGTAAAATATGAGGATACCAGGAAGGACAAGCTCATAGCATCACGTATTCCTCCGCCCCTAGCCGCCTGAGACGCGCCTCCAGTCTACCTCTCCTCCTCTCCAAGCAACGAACCCTCCAAAGGTATAACTTCCTTCTCCCTCTTTTCATACCTCCCATGAACAACAACACATAAAGAAATCAGAACACATAAAATTAAAACATGCAAGAGGAAGACTGAAAACCCTAAGACATAAAAATGGGAAATCTTTACCTTTTCTTGTCGTTGTTGTGCTCAACCATGGAGAGGAGGAAGTAGAGGCGGCGCCTGGTGGCCATAGGCAGCGAGGAAGTTTGTTCAGAAGCGTGGCTCAAGGGCGAGGAAGAGATGAAGAGGACAAAGGTGGAAATGGCGCCGCTCAAAACTGTAACCCTTGAAATGAAACAAACCTAAGCGAACCCTAAAACAAATGTTCACAAACTCGTTTGGGCTTTTCCCCATCTAACTGCCAAGGCCCAATGCAATCAGGCGCCTTACACCCCTTTTTTTTCTCATTCAAACTTTATTTTGGGCCATAAACCCCCTAAGCCCATTTAACCCTTTTTTTCTTTTATTTTTCTATTTATTCAAACTAAATACCTTTATTTATTTTCTTTTTATATCATACCACTTATTTTGTAAATAAAATAATACATTAACTCTTTTTATATAAAACTTTCTTAATTACTTTTTTAGTTAGTATAATTAAAAATACATAAGAATAAAATTTTGAGTTAAATAACTTTCTTGTATATAACACATTAAAAGATACATAAATAATTATTTTGTTTTGAATTAAATATTTTTCTTTAAAACCCTTTTGTTTATATAACATTAACTAAAAATGTATAAATGTTAATTTTCTCTAAAAGCTTAAAACATTTTTCTTTTCTTTTATTAAATATTTTTGTTTGTACATAATCAACAAAAATCCAAAAATAAATAATAATACTTAACAATTGCATTAGGTTAACATTTTTACTCACTTGTAAATAATCACATACACTTTCACAAATACTTTTGATACATTGCTTTTATTCTTATACATTGCTACATTTTACATTGAGATTGCGATTCGATTTGGTTGTAAATATATTTGGACACTACTCTCCTAATAAGTCTCATCCCCATTTGTAAATATTTGTACCCCCATTCCCGGATACTTATTTGTAATAGCTTAGACTTTAAATTCCCGCAATTTATCGCTTTCTATATACTGTATAGTAATTAGGGTTTGTATGCGAAGATTCGAAATCAACCGCTAGATAACCTAATACAAGACAAATGCATGACAATCAATACACAATTCACACTTGCACCCTTAGGGTAATCCCGCTTGTTGCCTTCAAAAATGGGCCATGCTTGCATGTTGAGTTTCTTTGGCAAAACAAAACAAATCAAATGATCATAGTCCCTCGATGACGCTTTTTCAAGTTGCCTAAAAAATGATCATAGTTCCTCGATGACGCTTTCGAAGTTGCCTAAACAAAATGATCATAGTCCCTCAAGCAAATTGCCAAAGACGCTTGGCACCATTGCATTCATGGTCTAAACGATGACCCGCGCGTGTCCTGTTAACATCCTAACACAAGATTGTCCATCAAATACAATGGTGGAACAATACTGTTAAAAGGGTTAAAACATGAGAAAAATCTTTGAGTAAATTTAGGGGTAGACAACTCTTAGTTACTTGATCAAACTTGCAAAACACGCTTGCCTACTTTTCAAAACACACTTCAAAACACACTCCACAAAACAACTTTCAAAAACTTAGAAACATCTTTTCGAAAAGACAAACACCTTTGTAAAACATTTGAGTAAAGAATTGTTACAACGGTTGCCTAGACAAGGCATCTTTTTCAAAACATTTTCAAAAACACACACACACACCACTATTTCAAGCAATTGAAAATCAAGGCAAGTGATCTAAAACAAGTAACTAAGAGCCCATGGATAACCATGGATAGAAAGGGTGCTAATACCTTCCCTTTCTATAATCTACCCCCCGAACCCACGAAAACATCTCAAAGGTTTTTCATGTGCTTTTTAACCTTTCCTTTAGGATAAAATAAAAAGTCGGTGGCGACTCTTGCTAAACCGAACAAGTGCGAATACAAACGCAAAACCTCAAGTCAGTTCTCCCACCGTATCACAGAACTGGCGACTCTGCTGGGGATTCCTTATAAAAGTGGGGTTACCTTAGGGTTTTAGATCACCTTCACATACTTGCTTTGATTTCTTTGATTGCTTTACTTTTTGGGTCCTTGTTTGGGTTTGTTGTAAATCCTACACCCGGATTTGGGGGAACCTTTTTAGGTAAATAGCAATAAAACTGTGAGGGAACTGTGTGGGGTATACCGACATGGTTGAAGCAGTAAGCTATGTTAGTGTGACATATTTGTGAGTACCGGTAACCCTTGAGTTCAATCAAGGAGAGTACGGGGCCGCTGAGTGATGTCATGAAGCACTAACGAACTCTTAGAACCTTACTTGACCATCTTAGCCTTTTTAGGAGTAGTGAGATGACCGACTTTGGTGTAGTCCGAAGTTGGTAGATACTCGATACTACACTCATTGAGGGTTGTTTTCTTGGAATATTTTGGTCGCCAGTTAAGTGGCTAAACCAAAACAATGAACACAGAAAATAATCCAATGATATTGAGCTCCTTAGAACCCAGTTTCTATTTTAGGACAGGATGAGCCAACTAACTTCAAGAGGGTACTTACCTACAAACCCCATGCAAGCCTAAACCTAAGGACTTGTTTGCTTTATGTGAATACGATTACCTGTATATACACTTACTTGTTTTTGCATACATGTACATAACATCATGACATCATACCATAGCATTTTTTCAATAACCATTTCAAGGATCTCGAGGGTCTGTTGATGCAGGGTCACGTTGAACCAGACATCTACCAAAGGGCAAGAGGTTTTCTCCTCTAAACAAATGCCATCAAAGATCGAATGCGACAACTTGAATCAGGGGCTATGACCCACTTGACATGGTGAGCTTGATTCTCATGGAAAGACATCCACCGGTGCAAAGTTCTCCAATCAAAGATCGAAGTTCAACCTCTAAATTTCTCTTTTGTTTACCCCAAGAGATCCTTGAAAACATTCATCCACATATCATGCATTACATCATAACAATTTCTCCTTTTCAGGTTTCCTTACTCTCCTACTGTTTATTTCAGTAGAGATGGCTCTGGAGCAGACTATCAAGGGAATCCAGGCTCAAAACGCTCAACTGCAAGAGATGTTCTTGAACCTATCCCAGGGGCAAGAAGAGATAAAAGCTCTCCTCACAAGGGGCATGGTCTTGGGGAATCCAGGAGGCATCAAGAATGATCAGTTGGAAGGACTGCAGATTGAGTTGGCAACAATGAAGATCCAGCTGGGGGCCAGATGTCTCTCATTTAAGACTTAGCTCAAAGACAAGAAGAGCTCAGGGTCCTCGTCAACAAGCTACTTCAAAATGACCAAGTGGGGAAAACACCAAGGGTTGAAGATCAGGTCATCATTCAACCTCCTTTGAGACAAGAAGACAAAGGAAAAGCTCCTCAGCTTGCTTCAGGGTCACAAACCCAGAAACAACCTCGCCAACATCAACAGGGTAATAGACGCAAGCGAAATGTACCTGGAAGACATTTCTCTGAGACTGAGATACCGTCATCTTTGATACTGAAACGCCTGTTGGAGGACAACCTGCTTACTTTAAGGGATCCTCCTCGGAATCCCAACACCTCTGCTCCTACCTATCACCCCAATGAAAGGTGTGTGTACCACTCCTTTGGTCCTGGACATGACACCGACAACTGTTGGACTCTGAAGAACAAGATCCAAGATTTGATCGACGAAGGAGTGCTGGAATTCATGCCGGATGGTGAGATGAAAATCTTCCACTTTGGATGCTCCACCTGAAATGACGAAGCTCGAACTGAGAGACTTTTGCTTCATTTGAATTTTCAAAGTTGTAATTTCTTTTGTTATTCAAACAATTATCTGTTGATGTCAAACTCTGTTTCATTAATGCATTGCATATGTTTGTCTTGAATTCATCCATTCGTTTTCACTACTCTTATGCTTTCTTTATGATATTTAACTCTTGATAAAAAGCTGCAAGCCTTTAGAGGGAGTATGACGAAACAATACCATAATCTCATACAGTATGCTCTTGAACAGACCTTGCTGATGATGTACAGGCATTTCTTTCAATTCCCAAACACTGGAGTTATAAGGAAGATAATCCCTAGTCAACCCCTTCGAGCCAAAGAAGTAGGAGTTTTCTGTTCTAAACAAATCAAAATCTTTGATATAAACCTGGGGCAGGGTAGTCTCTCAGTTAATAAAAAAAAAGATGTGCATTGAAGTCGCAAACTCTCAGTTCGTAATACAACGAACGATATCAAAAAAAAAAGAAAAGCATTCCTTTGGAATCAAAAGACAGTGATGGTTCCTTATCTCATAGGCAGTCATTATCTCTCAAAAGAGAAAAGCCCACTGAGCCAAAACCTATAAAGGAGGCTTAAGAAAGCTGGGGCATCCCGCTGACTGTGATCTCGAAAACAGGAACAGTCAGGCAAAAGTTAGGGATAACAAGACAAAAGAAAGAGGTCATTACAAATCCTCAACAACATGAAAAAAATGTTGCAAAAGAAAAAAGGAGAGGATGACTGCCCTCCAAATTCAATTGGTGTGAACCATCACCGAAAAGTCGTTCTAAATTCGAAAAGAGTTCGACGCACGATTAACTGAGTCTAGGGTTGAAGAACATCACGAAGAACGGGTGGGTACAAATATACTTTGAGCCTTTATCCTTTAATTCTTAAACTGTGAACTAGGCCATGTTACAACCCTTCAAAAGTCCTAATTGAAGCATGGGTTAGTTCGAAAGCATACTGTTACAAAAGGTATCCTGACTCCTGTAAGGCTTTGCCCTCAATCTTGTGTTGAATTTGTCTTATAAAAAGTTTTCTGCTAAAAAATGCATTTTTTAAAACTTCGAGACAAACATAAACTTTGCATTGCTTGAATATCACTGTTTGCATTTGGCTATTTGTTTGACAGCAGAGAAATTCACACAATGAATATCCGATGAACGAAATCCCTCTCAGTGAGCAAAATCATTTCAAAAGGAACGACACTTACATTACAAAAATTTCCTATCAACAAGGGGCATGACATGTCACTATCCAGTTAACCTGGGGCAGTCCAGTCAAGATTTCAACAAATCTCTCAATTGCAGATTAACCTGGGGCAAGTCTCCTTCATAATCACTTGGGGCATTCGAATGTCAATCACCAAGGTCATCAAAATTCCTTCATCACCTGCTGGAAGTTACAACCACCAACAGAATAACGGACAATTGAAGCTCCTAAAAATCTGTTTCTCTCAAGAATGAAGATTCTCATCCTTAAAACCTCATAAGATTGGTATACTCCCAGTTTCTGACCGTTAACAGCATGAAGATTCTCATCATCTCAGAAGATTGGTATACTCCCAATTTCTGACACTCAAGAGTGAAGACTCTCATCCTTAAAACCTCAGAAGATTGGTATACTCCCAGTTTCTGACCGTTAACAGCATGAAGATTCTCATCATCTCAGAAGATTGGTATACTCCCAATTTCTGACACTCAAGAGTGAAGACTCTCATCCTTAAAACCTCAGAAGATTGGTATACTCCCAATTTCTGACCGTTAACAGAATGAAGATTCTCATCACCCCAGAAGATTGGTATACTCCCAATTTCTGACCCCCAACAGAAAAATGAAGATTCTCATTCTCAAAATGGCGTATAACCCAAGTTCTAGATTAATACCTATAGCAAGCCAGGAAAATATCTGTGGACGACTGGTTGTGGATCAATACCTGAAACAAGCCAGGAAATTATCTACATGAAGAGATTGAAGATTAATACCTGTAACAAGCCAGGAAAAATATCTTTCTTCTCAGGTCAGAGATCAATACCTGAAACCAGCCAGGATAGTATCTCCTTGACCAACCTTTCTTAAGTTCCAGATTAATACCTGTAGCAAGCCAGGAAAATATCTGTGGACGACTGATTATGGATCAATACCTGAAACAAGCCAGGAGATTATCTACATGAAGAGATTGAAGATTAATACCTGTAACAAGCCAGGAAAACTATCTTTCTTCTCAGGTCAGAGATCAATACCTGAAACCAGCCAGGACAGTATCTCCTTGACCAACCTTTCTTAAGTTCCAGATTAATACCTATAGCAAGCCAGGAAAATATCTGTGGACGACTGATTGTGGATCAATACCTGAAACAAGCCAGGAAATTATCTACATGAAGAGATTGAAGATTAATACCTGTAACAAGCCAGGAAAACTATCTTTCTTCTCAGGTCAGAGATCAATACCTGAAACCAGCCAGGACAACTATCTCGCCGACCAACCGATACTTATCCCAGATCAATGCCTGCAGCAATTAAAAGATTCTTGCAATCCCCATCGGAGCTAAAACTTCCAACTATCAATCCCCAAGCAGAATGAAGACTCTCATTCTCAGTTCCTCACAGGATATTCAGATATTCCCCAGTGAAGATCTCCTCAAGACAGGAATCCCCAGTAGATTGGCATACAACCCAAGCTCCTGATCCCCCAACAGCGGTCCCAGGACTTCTCATTTTCAACGATCAAAGGATTTTCAATCCCCTGCAGCAGTCAAGGAATTACTTTCCCCGGCAGCAGTCAAGATTCTATGATCTCCAGCCATCCAGGATTCATCTATCCACAACAAGACAACTCATCAGCTTACATGCGCATTCATTACATTCATTCATAACCATTGATATATCATACATTTAATCATACATTTCATACAACATGACTTTGTGTTTCAGCTAATATCTTACCCTTTTTCAGGATAAAGATTAATAAGCTTCAGACTCAACCGCTGAAAACAGTTCACGGGTTCTCCAGTAATGGATGTTAACCTATCGCTTGTTCAGATTCTAAGACTTCTGAAAACAGTTCACGGGTTCTCCAATAACGGATGTTAACCTATCGCTTGTTCAGATTCCAAGACTTCTGAAAACAGTTCACGGGTTCTCCAGTAACGGATGTTAACCTATCGCTTGTTCAGATTCCAAGACTTCTGAAAACAGTTTACGGATTCTCCAGTAACGGATGTTAACCTATCGCTTGTTCAGATTCTTCAACTTCTGAAAACAGTTTACGGATTCTACAAACACGGAGGTTAATCTATCGCTTGTTCAGACTCAAATTTTGAAAACAGTTTACGGACGCTTCCCAACATGGATGCTGATCTATTGCTTATTCATCTCCAAGACTTCTGAAAACAGTTTACGGGTTCTCCAGACACGGATACTAACCTATCGCTTGTTCAGATTCTTCAACCTCTGAAAACAGTTTACGGATTCTCCAAACACGGATGTTAATCTATCACTTGTTCAGATGCAGCTTTTGAAAACAGTTTACGGACGCTTCCCAACATGGATGCTGATATATTGCTTATTCAACTTCAACTCCTGAAAACAGTTTACGGATTCTCTAAACATGGATGTCAATCTATTGCTTGTTCAGACCCCCAGTTCAGAGATGTTCCAAAACATGGATACCTTTCTGATACTCATCCTCCTACCAGCAATTTCCAGATGGCATCTCTAAGCCCATCCCCCCGTCACATCTCCAGATGGCATCTTTAAGCCCATCACCAAATGGCATCTTTAAGACCATTCCCTCTACCATCACATCACCGAGTGCAAATTTTTTGGGCACTCTAGTGTCAAATCTCCTTTTACCTTCGAGTCGCGAACGGCAAACTTGCCAATCTAACTCTTCAGGTTCAAGAAGATTGAACAGGGGCAACTGTTGTACCCCAAAATTTCCCCTCTCTTTTCCACAAGAAATCGCAGCTTCGTGTTTTTCCCTGACTTTTTCAGATTAGCGTAAGAATCAGTCAAACAGACTTTTTCTTATCAGTCTATCCAAATTAGGGTTTTCATGGACTCTGGAACAATTCAAGCAGATTATTAGGGTTTGGTTGAGTTTGGCTCAGGGTTTGATCAGGCAGACGCTTCTTTGACAGTAAATCAAGAACTAGGGTTTGTGCGCGCATTCTTAGAAAGAATTAATTCTATAGTTCTTTTCAATTTATTCTGGGATATGAGCCGAGGCTTCTGATTGAGAGTTTGCAGTGTTTGATTTAATCAGTAAAAGGGATAAGCATATGGATGTTTGTTTGATTAACTGTGTATTGCTTATGTTTAATTGGGACGCCGGGTTTATTATTGATTGCAAGACTACAGTGTTTGTTAATTATTTATTTTATCTAAGTTAGAATAATTGGATCTCCTTCCAGTTATTTTAATTCAAGAAAGCTTAAATAATCAAATATACAGTTGAAATAAAAGAGATATCTGACAATAAAAAGACTTTTTTTTATTTTTAATTATTTGTACAAGTGTTATTTAAATACAGTAATTGTTTACAAGTATTTATAATAATATTTATTACAATGATTAAAAGTAAAATAAAATTGCATCCTAATTTTCCTAAGTCTTCATCCTCTATTGTTGCTCCCCATTGCTCAACTGACTTTCATCTGCAAAAACAAGAAAAAGAAGAGAAGTCAACACAGATGAAATCAAAGACAGTTAATCATAAAAAAAGCTCATCATTAAAAGTGACTGGCCGGAATCAGTTTATTCACCCTCTCTGGAAATCACAAGAATACTCTTGGTTCACAAAGAAGGAAAGAGAAATATGCTTGCAAAAAAATATGAAATGCACAAAGCTACTGAATATGCCAAATACAAGGCTGCATAGTTCAAAATTCCAAACCAAATTACAAAGGCAAACTGAACTGCACAATGCCTAACCAAGTCTAATGTCAACCAAGCTGTCAAACTGTCCAAAAGAGATGTCAACCAAAAGCCAATAAAGCTGTCAACAAAGTACACAAGAGATATGCAGGAAATCTGAAAAGTATGCAGAGGAAAACTAACAATGCAAGCAATATTCAAATTTACATAATTTCCCAGCCAATTACTTTTTCAGAAAGTACAGTAAGCAATAAACAATGCTTTTCTGTGGAGAGAGAAAGAGGAAAAGAAGTATAGGCTTACAGTTTGCTGAGGCAGGCTAAAAAAGATATAAACAAAGAAATATCAGAACACATGAGGGGAGGCAGAATACACACAAGCCCTCAAGCCTTAACCTGCTTCAAACAAACCTAAATCCTAAAACTTGGTTCAGGACACAAACCTCAAAGCTTGTAAACTCTAACAAGCCTTCACCTGCATAAACACAAGCCTACACCAGAAACAGCCATACAAACTGAAGCAAACTCACAAACAGAAGCCCTTTCAAAACAAACCTGTTACACTTTCAAAACTGCTTGCCTGCATAAAGCTTGCTTCAAGCAAGCCTGTAACAAACAAGAAACACATAACAAAGAAACTCAAGCCATACAAACCTGCTTAAAAAAACCAGTAAATATAAACCAGTTTTCAAACAAATTCCCACAAGCCTGAAGCAAAACTGCGACCAAAGCTTGCCTTCTTCCTAGAACCCATAACAGAAATAAGCAAACAAACCCAGTATCAAAAACCCATCAAAGCCTGTCTCAAGCCCAAAGCCTAAACCTTAAGTCTGTCAAAGCCAAAAAGCTATACAACCTGTTTCAAACCACATGCCATCCTCAGAACTAACTTCCTCATAGGCTACACAAATCCCAATCTCATAGTCAATATCATACAAGCATCTTCAGAAGCAAATCATACAAGCATCTTCATCAAATCAAAGCATTCAATCCCAAAACCCTCAGAGAAACCTCATCATTGGGCCAACAATAGCATAAACATCATCAAAACAATACTCAGAATCAACCTCAACACATCATCAAATAATCATACAGAAGCAAGTCAAGAGAGGAAAAGCTATTCAAAAGCGAAGTAATAAGAAAACATGCATCTCAGATTCGAACATAACCATCATTGAAAGGAGCAAGCAAGCAAGCAAGTAAGAAGAAGAGAGAACTAGAAGCTAGGGTTTTCAGGCACTCATCACAAAACCTAACAAAAAAATCAAAATACGAGGATACCAGGAAGGACAAGCTCATAGCATCACGTATTCCTCCGCCCCTGGCCGCCTGAGACGCGCCTCCAGTCTACCTCTCCTCCTCTCCAAGAAACGAACCCTCCAAAGGTATAACTTCCTTCTCCCTCTTTTCATACCTCCCATGAACAACAACACATAAAGAAATCAGAACACATAAAATTAAAACATGCAAGAGGAAGACTGAAAACCCTAAGACATAAAAATGGGAAATATTTACCTTTTCTTGTCGTTGTTGTGCTCAACCATGGAGAGGAGGAAGTAGAGGCGGCGCCTGGTGGCCATAGGCAGCGAGGAAGTTTGTTCAGAAGCGTGGCTCAAGGGCGGGGAAGAGATGAAGAGGACAAAGGTGTAAACGGCGCCGCTCAAAACTGTAACCCTTGAAATGAAACAAACCTAAGTGAACCCTAAAACAAATGTTCACAAACTCGTTTGGGCTTTTCCCCATAAACCCCCTAAGCCCATTTAACCCTTTTTTTCTTTTATTTTTCTATTTATTCAAACTAAATACCTTTATTTATTTTATTTTTATATAATACCACTTATTTTGTAAATAAAATAATACATTAACTCTTTTTATATAAAACTTTCTTAATTACTTTTTTAGTTAGTATAATTAAAAATACATAAGAATAAAATTTTGAGTTAAATAACTTTCTTGTATATAACACATTAAAAGATACATAAATAATTAGTTTGTTTTGAATTAAATATTTTTCTTTAAAACCCTTTTGTTTATATAACATTAACTAAAAATGTATAAATGTTAATTTTCTCTAAAAGCTTAAAACATTTTTCTTTTCTTTTATTAAATATTTTTGTTTGTACATAATCAACAAAAATCCAAAAATAAATAATAATACTTAACAATTGCATTAGGTTAACATTTTTACTCACTTGTAAATAATCACATACACTTTCACAAATACTTTTGATACATTGCTTTTATTCTTATACATTGCTACATTTTACATTGAGATTGCGATTCGATTTGGTTGTAAATATATTTGGACACTACTCTCCTAATAAGTCTCATCCCCATTTGTAAATACCGGATACTTATTTGTAATAGCTCAGACTTTAAATTCCAACAATTTATCGCTTTCTATATACTGTATAGTAATTAGGGTTTGTATGCGAAGATTCGAAATCAACCGCTAGATAACCTAATACAAGACAAATGCATGACAATCAATACACAATTCACACTTGCACCCTTAGGGTAATCCCGCTTGTTGCCTTCAAAAATGGGCCATGCTTGCATGTTGAGTTTCTTTGGCAAAACAAAACAAAACAAATCAAATGATCATAGTCCCTCGATGACGCTTTTTCAAGTTGCCTAAAAAATGATCATAGTCCCTCGATGACGCTTTCGAAGTTGCCTAAACAAAATGATCATAGTCCCTTAAGAAAATTGCCAAAGAAGCTTGGCACCATTGCATTCATGGTCTAAACGATGACCCGCACCTGTCCCGTTAACATCCTAACACAAGATTTTCCACCAAATACAATGGTGGAACAATACTGTTAAAAGGGTTAAAACATGAGAAAAATCTTTGAGTAAATTTAGGGGTAGACAACTCTTAGTTACTTGATCAAACTTGCAAAACACGCTTGCCTACTTTTCAAAACACACTTCAAAACACACTCCACAAAACAACTTTCAAAAACTTTGAAACATCTTTTCGAAAAGACAAACACCTTTGTAAAACATTAGAGTAAAGAATTGTTACAACGGTTGCCTAGACAAGGCATCTTTTTCAAAACATTTTCAAAAACACACACACACACACACCACCATTTCAAGCAATTGAAAATCAAGGCAAGTGATCTAAAACAAGTAAATAAGAGCCCATGGATAACCATGGATAGAAAGGGTGCTAATACCTTCCCTTTCTATAATCTACCCCCCGAACCCACGAAAACATCTCAAAGGTTTTTCCTGTGCTTTTTAACCTTTCCTTTAGGATAAAATAAAAAGTCGGTGGCGACTCTTGCTAAACCGAACAAGTGCGAATACAAATGCAAAACCTCAAGTCAGTTTTCCCACCGTATCACAAGTAACAAAAGTAATAAGGATGAAGTCCTTTGCTGTCTAGTTGCTTGGTCCACCGTTGGTCGTAGGATAGATCCAGCTGTCAAATTCAGACTCCTCCACATCATCTTCAATGGCATTTACTCCTGAATTGCTGATGAACACATGAGGTCTACCCATCCTTGCACTACGAACAACCCTTTGAGCTTCTTCCGTGAAACCCAAACCAAACTTGTTAGCCTTCTGAGTGAAATCAGGAAGTCGGCCCCAGTTTGAATACTCACCCTTCTCAATAACAACCCGGGCGTCCTTTAAGGAAGCCATCTTCATAGGAGAATCTTCAACCACAGTCTCAGCTAATGCCAATGTTTAAGGAACCTCTTCAAAGTGCTGAAATGGGGTCTCAATGAACTCCCCATCCATCTCTACGTATCTGAACGAGTTGAGGTGACTGACCATATACTCTTCCTCCCCTTGAACTGTCACAATCTTGCCTTTACACAGGTACTTCAACTTCTGGTGGAGCATTGAGGTTACGGCTCCAGCTTTGTGGATCCATGGACGACCCAGCAAACAAGAATAGGATGGACGAATGTCCATCACGTAGAATGTAGAATTGAAGACCTGAGAACCAACTTTAATTGGAATGTCAACCTCACCATGTACCATCCTTTTAGACCCATCAAAGGCCCGGACAACAATGTTACTTGGCTTCAGCTCTAACCCTTCACAATCCAACCTGTCTAGAGCTTTCTTGGGCAAGACGTTCAACGAGGAACCAGTGTCAACCAACACATGTGCAAGAGTAGTGCCCCTACATTCAATGGAGACATGCAGGGCATCGTTATGGTTCTTCCCTTTAGCATTCAGATCAGCGTCGGAGAAACCCAAACCATTATCAGCAGTTAAATTGGCCACACAATCGCTAAACTGATCAGCTGATGTCTCTTGTGGCACGTGGGCCGTCTTCAGGAAGGTAATCAGAGCCTTGGCATGGGCCTCTGAACACAACAATAGTGATAACATAGAAATCTTGGATGGGGTTTTCCCCAGTTGCTCAACTACATTATAATCACTCTTCTTAATAATCTTCAGAATCTCTTCCATCTCCTGTTTGGAAGCTTCAACAGTGATTGTCTTTGGCGCCTCCGTCTAGGCAGGCATATCAGTGGTGATCCCTTTGCCCCGAGCGTTAGAGGACTCGGCGACAGTGGTAAGGATAGGAACTTGATCAGGAACGTCAGTGGGTACACTTTCAGGTGTAATGACAACATGTCTTCGGACAATTGGTGGAGCAATATCAGGTGAGAAAAGTCTACCGCTGTGGGTGACTTTAGCAGGTCCAGTAATGTTGCTGACGCCAGTATCAGCATCAAACTCTTTCTTAACTCCGAGAACATAAACATCTGCCCCATAGTGCCAAGGGACAACTTTGTCAGAGGTGTAGGGGATGGGCCCCGGAACAGTGATGATTACAGGTGCGATCTTTGGAACAGGCGTAATTCTAACAGGCTTCCTCGAGGGATCCTTGGGAGAATTGTTGAAAATGGTAATGATGGCAACTTCTTCAGTAGGAATGGATGGAACAATAGTATTTTCAAACAGGATCTCTTTGCTATCCATCAGGTTTTGGATACCTGACTTCAAAGATGGGCAACCGGTGGGTAAAACAGAACACATATGGCAACCTTCACCACAACCCAGAAATAAATCGGCTAGCAATAGGTTCTTCTTAACAGTCATCAGAGGGGTAACAATATCATCCACAGAAAATACAAACAAGTCTTCCTCTACAGCATTCACTCCATGCTTGGGCATGGGAGAAGTTACAACATTGGGCCTCTCGGGCGCCTCAAACTCAATCTCCTTTGCATCAATCAAGTCTTGGACCTTATTCCTTAAAGTCCAACAATCATCCGTATTATGCCCCGGGCTCTCAGAGTGATAAGCGCAGTGGGTGTTGGGGTTATACTTTGGTGATGTAGTATTTGGATTCTTTGGGGCTTCCCTTAGAGTCACCAG
Organism: Vicia faba; assembly: GCA_948472305.1. NCBI lineage: Eukaryota > Viridiplantae > Streptophyta > Magnoliopsida > Fabales > Fabaceae > Vicia > Vicia faba. The sequence continues at coordinate 237,827,555 of OX451741.1, read as the reverse complement.
ATTGGTCTTCAGCAACTGTGGCAGAATCTGAGATAAAGTCATGCTGAGACGGGTGAATTGCCTTCGAGGTCTCTCGTCCCTTTGTTGGTTGTGATGCTGAGGAGCACCAACAGGTTTTGAAATAACAACCGCATTGACAGCTTGGCGGTGTTCAGGTCTATTATGTCTTCTTGAACTGTAGATAGCACTGGACTCTTTCTTAAATGGTTTCTTCTCGGTGCTCGATGAGGCACCCTTCTGTATTTTCCCAGCCTTAATACCAGCTTCAATCCTTTCACCAGTCAAGATAAGGTCTGTAAACCCGGCTGAAGAGCTTCCAATAAGATGATTGAATAAAGGGCCAGATAGGGTCCACAAAAACATGTCAACTAATTCCCTATCTGATAGCGGTGGCTGCACCCTTCCAGCCAGGTCGCGCCACTTCTGGGCGTACTCCTTGAACCCTTCATTTGAAGCCATTCCCATACTCTGTAGCTGAGTACAGGTTAGCGCCAAATCAGCATTGTACTGATACTGAAGATAGAAAGAGGCTGCCAAGTCTTCCCAATTGTGGACCTCTGACCTCTCCAGCTGATAAAACCAATCTAACTGAGTGCCAAACAAGCTGTCTTGGAAAAAGTGCACCCAGAGGTCTTTGTCGGAAGAATGTGGCTGGATCTTTCTAACATACGACCTCAAGTGCATCTTAGGGAAAGACAGACCGTCGTACTTGGCGAACGTTGGCACTTTGAACTTAGGATGGATAACAATCCCAGCTACAAGCCCCAGCTCCTCAAAATCCAATTTGGGCACCCTCTGCAACTCCATAGCTGCCAATCTGTCTTCAAGGTTCTTATACTTGTCATCCGCTGGTGGGTACTGTTGTTCTGAATAGTCTTCATCTGCTTCCTCTTCCTCCTCTTCTACTTCAGATTCTGAAGGTACAGTAACTCATTTCCCCTTGCCAATCCCCTCGTCGGATGTTGACAGAAACTCAAGAGTCCTTCTAGCATCACCCTCAAATCTTCTTCCGAAAGTAGCTACCCCAATTCTCTTCTTTTTCTTCTCTTTACTCTTCTCTAGCAGAACTTTGAGATCCTCCTGACCCTTTACCAAGGTCATGAGGAGTTGTTGAAATTGTGAATTTTGTGCCTGTAGGTCCTTCACTGTTTGCTCCAAGTCCATCTTGCTGAAATAAATAGCAGAAAGATAAGGAAACCTGGCTTGAAGACCTGTTTGTGCACATGATGAATGATATGTTATTCATGTAATGCAATCAAGGGTTCAAAAATTTAAATTTGTTGCAAACAAAAAGAACGCACGTCATATTAAGAAGAAATTTGTTAGTACATAAATGCCCCACGGGAGAAATGTTACAAAAATCTTAATGTAAAAAGACGTTGCGCATCCTCTTTGGTGCGATGTAGGTGTTGAGAGTTTCCTCCTCGTGAAGTCGGCGGGTGAGCTCTAAAACCTTCTTCTCACTGGCATAGAAGTTGGCTTCAAAAGTATCCCGTTCTTCCTTGAGTTGGATCCAACTCTTTTGTATTTCCTCCCATGATGTTGGCATGTCAGGATACAGGATGGTGTATGGAACCTCGCCTTCCATGACAGGATCTTTAATCAAGGGGAGAATGTGAGGATATGGCATCATAAGATTCTGGGAGCGGGTTCGTACCCACTTGAGGTAAGGCTCAAGGGGGATGGAATTCTTGTACCCCAGTGTCTTACTGTTAACCTTGTTAGGTATCCTCCAAGCTCTGATGAACCTTTGTCGAAGTCCTTGCATATCGTTGTCGAAGTCAAAAACTAGGTCAGGAATCAGCATGTCATGAGGGCCATCCCTCCGAGCGTATCCAAATTGTCTCAAGGCTAGACAGGGGTTATAGGTGATGCCTCCCCTAATACCGAGTAGTGGGACATTAGGGAATTCACCACAACGATCAATGAGGATGACATTTTCTCTGGACCGAGAACACCAATGTACATCAGAATGTGTGAGGGTCATCAACCGTTATGACCACCTTAAACCCTGCTCATTCTTCAGAACTGATTGTGGAAGGTGAGAAATAAACCACCTTGCCAGGAGAGGAGTACAGCACATGAGAACACCCCTTTTCCTCGTTGTTCGTGTGTGAAATGAGTGGAGGATGTCCCCAAGTAATGTAGGTATGGGATTCTTAGACATGAAAATCTTGACAGCATTCACATCTATAAGTTGGTCAGGGTTTGGGAACAAGACCAACCCATAAATAAGGAGTGCCACAATATCTTCAAAGGCTTGCAGATCCAGGGAATTCCAACACTCTTGTGCCTTCTCAAACAAGAACTTTTCCAAGAAGCCTTTGAAACCACTTATGGTTTCCCAATGCCCCTTGATGTCAGATGGTTGCAAGTGTAACACTTGAGCAACATCTTCAGGCTTTGGTTCTTTTTCCGTACCATTGTAGGGTAGTTGATTACGAATAGGAATTCTCAAGATTTGAGAAAATTCCTCCAAAGTAGGCACCAATTTGTAACCGGGGAATGTGAAACAGTGGTGTAGGGGGTGAAAGAATTGGAAGAGAACTTTCACCATGTCTTCTTCAATGCTGGTGTTGACTAAGTTGAGGAGTCTACTATGTCTTTCACTGAAGGGAGAATTCTCTGGAATCCTGGAAGTAAGCTCCTTGAGTTGAGGAGGGATCCTCACAAGGTTGACTTGAATTGTTTTCCTGCGAAGAGATTCCATGCCCTACAAAACAAGAACAAAGATGAAGATCCAAACCCTTGAAATGGTTAGTGGATGCAAATGATGCTTTATGATGTTCATGATGTATGCACAAACACATGTACAAGCAAGTCACACAAAACCCTAGTTTCAGGCTTGCATGAGGTTTCATAGGTAAGTACCCTCTTGAGTTTAGTTGGCTCAAAACCTATCCTATAAATAGTAACCGGGTTCTAAGGAGCTCAATATCATTGGATTGTTTTCTATGTTCATTGTTTTGGTTTAGCCACTTAACTAGCGACTAAAATATTCCAAGAAAACAACCCTCAATGAGTGCAGTATCGAGTATCTACCAACTTCGGACTGCACCAAAGCCGGTCATCTCACTACCCCTAATAAAAGGCCAAGATGGTCAAGTAAGGTTCTAGTTCATTAGTGCTTAATGATATCACTCAGCGGCCCCGTATTCTCTTTGATTGACTCAAAGGCTACCGGTACTCACAAATATGTCGCACTAATATAGCTATTGCTTCAACCGTGTCGGTATACCCCGTACAGTTTCCACAACGTATTGCTATCTATGAATGTTTCCCCAAATCCGGGTGGAGGATTTCAAGCCCAAACAAGAGAACCAAAATGTAAAGCAATCAAAGCAAACAATAAGCATGCAAAAGGGTGATCTAAGCCCTAAGGTTACTCCACTTAAAAAAGAAATCCCCAGCAGAGTCGCCAGTTCTGTGATACGGTGGGAGAACTGACTTGGATTTTGCGTTTGTGTTTGCAAATGTTCGGTTTAGCAAGAGTCGCCACCGACTTTTTATTTTATCCTAAGGAAAGGTCAAAAAGCACAGGAAAGACCTTTGAGATGTTTTCTTGGGTTCGAGGAGTAGATTATAGAAAGGGAAGGTATTAGCACCCTTTCTATCCATGGTTATCCATGGGCTCTTAGTTACTTGCTTAGATCACTTGCCTTCGCTTTTCAATTGTTTGAAATGGTGCTTTGTGTGTGTGGTTTTGAAAATGTTTTGAAAAAAAGATGCCTTGTCTAGGCAACCTTTGTAACAATTCTTGTTTGAATGTTTTACAAAGGTGTTTGTCTTTTTGAAAAGATGTTTCAATGTTTTTGAAAGTTGTTTTGAAATTGTTTTTGAAGTTGTGTTGTGAAGTGTGTTTGAAAAATGGCAAGGATGTTTTGCAAGTTTGATCAAGTAACTAAGAGCTATCTACCCTAATTTTACTCAAAGATCTTTCTCATGTTTTTAACCCTTTTAACAGTGTTGTTTCACCATTGTATTTGGTGAACAACCTTGTGTTAGGATGTTAACGGGACAGGCGCGGGTCATCGTATAGACCATGAAAGCAATAGTGTCAAGTATTTTTGGCAATTTTCTTGAGGGACTTGATCATTTTGTTTAGGCAACTCAGATAGCGTCATCGAGGGACTATGATCTTTTTTTTTTGTTTTGCCAAAGTACTCAACATGCAAACATGGCCCATTTTTTTGAAGGCAACAAGTGGATGAAACCCTAGGGGTGCAAGTGTGCAAGTGTGTTTTATTGCATGCATTTAGTCTTTGATTAGGGTGGCCTATTTGTTGATTTTATCTTGCCATGCACGCCTAATTACTAGCATTTGTGTGAAGTAAATAAAATGCATAAAGATAAAATCCTACGCTATTACAACCATATCGAAAGGCATAAAAAATATGAAGGAAAAAATAAGATAAAAGTAATAAAAATGAGTGTATTTCGACCCAGGCAGAAAACCCTTCGATTTGCATTCTGCTGGCCTCCTTCGATTGGGACTAGCACCAGTGAGGTCCTGGCCTTCGATTGGGCTTTGGCACCAGTCAGGTCCTGTACTTCGATTGGGCTTTGGCACCAGTCAGGTCCTGTACTTAGATTGGGCTTGGCACCAGCATGGGAGTGTCTTTCGATTGGGACTAGTGGGACAGCATGTTGTGCCTTTCGATTGGGACCAATGGGATAGCATGTTGTGCCTTTCGATTAGGACCAGTGGGACAGCATGTTGTGCCTTTCGACAGGGACTAGTGGGATAACATGTTATGCCTTTCGATTGGGACCAGTGGGACAGCATGTTGTGCCTTTCAACTGGGGGTTGAAAGCAGTGAGGGAGTGGCTTTCGATTTTTTCTTTGTCTCCTTCGACTGGGGGTTGGAGTCAGTGGTTCTATCTTTTGTTTGAGGCATGGAAACGGAAAGGTTATGGATTTCGTCCGAGGTCTGGAAACAACAATGTTCTGGCTTTTCCACAGGCTCCTTGCTGACTCCTTGTAAGCATATTAGGCCCTTAAATTGTGATTCAAAAGGCTTGTGCAGCTAGCCAATCGAAGGGTATAACAAACCTGTCTCAAGTTCTTAAAAATGCAACATCCAAACATAACTACAGTCCAGGGGTTAACACAAAAACAAAACAATGGGTCTCAAAGTCCAAAGTATAACTAATTAAAGTTGAGTTTTCAGCATAAGAGCAGTCAGAATCTAATGCTAAAACATGGTCCAGAAATATCTACATTTTTCTTTATTGGCATGTACTCATGATGTTTAAATGAAAGAGTCCCAAGCTGGAGAGAACTTACCTCTTGAAGTGCTTAGTAGAAAGAGCTGTAGGTGACCTTTTTTGATGGTGGAGGGAGCCTCGCTGGGATCTTCTTGAATCTAGTTCTATTACTGTTTGGTTTGGGCAGTCACTGAATCGAAGAGAGTATATGATGGTGATACGCGAATCGAAGGTTGCTTCAGCCTAGGGGAAGTAAATTGAAAGGTATACCACTGAGAATTTTTTATGAAAAATCTTAGAGTTTTACAGGTTTGAGAATGTTGGAGAGTTTGAGAATATGGGAGAGTTTCAGAATATGGGAGAGTTTTGATGTCTGGGACTGTTTGCAAAGTTAGTTTTGCTCGTGTTCACCGAAAAATCTCCTCCCTTCTGTTTTGCAAATTTTTCTTTTATGAAGCCAAGATGTGTCAGTCTTTTGAACAGGCCTGTACCAGCCATCTTGTATGCTGCACACAATCCTCTAGGCCCCTCCCCCAATTTGTGGACTTTATTTGCTGCATGAGATATGGACCAATGCTCAAGGGATTCAGTTTTGACATAAAGCACATTTTGGCAAAAATGGAAATGTCATTTTTTCTACTTAGGGATTAATCTTGTATGTAATGACCCAATGGCTAAAATAAAACCTTAGTTCAATGGTTAAGCATTAAATTAAGGAGTGTAAGTTGGTTTTGAGGCCTGCAAGCTAGCACCAAACATGCTGATTTGAAAATGCAAGTTTGTATGAACATGCCTTGGTCATGAACAAAAGTGAGTTTTTTGCCAACTTTGAGAATTCGATTCTCTCTAACCACAAGGGTGTTTGTGGAGTTCTTGGACAATTTGGAAAGCTTGGAAGATGTACTACAATCCATATTTGTAATGCAACTTGAAACTCCAAGTGGAACCATGTGAAAAGTGGCCAAGAAGATGGGTCAAAATCCTGCCTAGATTAGGATAAATTTTGCCTAAGTTAAAAGTTTTAAGTACCCTTGTTCCAAAAATCATAACTTGAGATACAAGCTTCTTATGAGGAAACTTTGTGTATAAAAGCTGTAGACTTTATGAGGGACTACACCTTTCATGTTGCAAGTTTTGTTTGAATCCATTTGCATCTTGGTGAAAAAATGGGACAAAGTTGGGAAAAAATAAGAAAATTTCATAACTTAGAAAAATTCTAAGTTATGAAATTTTTTCATTTTAAACCCTAATTTGCATTTTTAGGTTTCTTAATGAACAAGTTTCATAATTTGACATGTCTTGATGAAAAATGACCCTTGGCACTTGATTTTGACTAAAAAGTCAAAGTTTGACTTTTCAGTATACAGTCAAATTTTGATCAGTTGACTGAAAAATTCATCTGTCAATCCTATGCATTTGAGGTCTTTTGAACTTGTTGAATGGGTCAAGACAAAGTCATTGGGTCCTTGAGTCCATATGTGAGCTTGGTTTTCCATTGGTTAGGTCAAACATCCCTGTGCAAACTCAAACCCTAATTTAGGTCAACAGTGCAAGGAGGGGTCTTGAGCAAAACAAATCCTAGCTTGATCTTGAGTTTCAAGAGTCTTGTGATGAGAAAGTGTTGATGAAATGAGAGGGAAAATTTTGGGGTACAACATATATAGAAGCGAGGCAGACCAAAAGAGGCTAGAAAAAAGAGGCGCAACATCAAGAACAGAACTTGAAAAAATCAAGTAAAAGTGCAAACACGATTTCATTGTTCCAGGCCAATTCAAGACTCTTTGCCTATTCCAATCGATTCCTGGGAGTGTAGGCAAGCAGAAGAAATCAAGAACAAAGCCTTTCCAGTACCAAAAAGCGCTTGATGCAGTGGTAGCCAGGCAAGCGTTAAGGCGTTGGAAAGCTTGAGGTCAGGGGTTCGACCCTTGCCTCCAATGTTTGTTATTTTTCTTAATTCCTTTCGGGCAATCCAGCGTGCACCAAGGACTAAGGACCATCATGCACTCTCACCATCCAATCTGGCAAGTGGCCAGATGGCCAAATCTGATGGCCATCATCTGGAGGAGCCCCATAAGCCACAGTCAACGTGCAACACTGGATCCAAAAAAGTCAAACGGACCTCACTCTTCTTGGGCCCAGAATCCCTGTTTGCACCCCCCAAAAATCCTTTTCAGGCCCATTCTCTCTTTCTATTTTCTTTATATTTTATTTTATTTCATTTAATTTATTTATTTTATTTACTAACCAATTAATTTTTTTTCTTATTACCAAAAAATCATAAAAATAATAACTTTCACAAATTAGGTTTAGATTTTATTTTTTATACAAAAAATTAAATAATTTAATTAGATTTTAATTTTAGACAACTTTAACTCCTTTTGTAAATAAATTAAAATAATTAGAACAAATAGGTTTTATTTCTAATTTAATTATTTTCTTTTTCTTAAAAATAATAAAAACACAAAAATAGGCCATGTATTATTTTTTTAATTAATCTAATCAGTAATTAATTTTCATACTTAATTTAGAAAACTTAATTCTTTTATTAAAAACAACAAAAACATTTTTTCCTTTCATTAGGATAGAAGGGTCAAAACCCTAATTTCTTCCCGATCTAATTTTCTTCACGCGCACTTTTATTATTATTTTTATCCCATTATTGTAACTGCTCACAAGGGGTAAAAGTTTTAATTAGGACTTTTACTTTTCATTCATCGCTTTATTTTCAAAGGGTTTGTTTTTGGTTATGTAAATATCTGAAGCCGTGTAATAGCTTTAGTTTAATTTCCGCATTTTAAATTCCGCAAATATTAAACTGTTAGATGTATGATATTAAGATGCATGACAAGAATGTATGATTAATTTTAAAACAGTTAGATAACCCTAACATGTGAAAAGATAAATAATCTGAAATTGAATCACTCGCACATGCGCACTCCTAGGATACACTCCCACTTGGTTGCCTTCGGTAAACGGTCATTGAGTATAGGATGCTTTTAGTGGTCGTCCTTTTGTCCAAAGATCAAAGTTGTCTCGAAAAGGTTGCCTCGGATTTTGTTGCCTCGGATAATTGATCTAAGACATTAGGGTTATTACTAAGACGTCCTAACGTTGCTTTAGTGACCGTACGTCCCTTTTGAATTGACCCTCAAAACTCCAACGATTGTGCTACCTACTCACTAATAGTGGGATAGCACTGCCTAAAGGAAACGAATACAGAACGATTCTTTTTTTGAGTAGGTAGATTAGTTCTTAATTACTTGCTCAATCAAAACAAACTTTTCACACTTACACTCCTTTACAAACAAGTTTTCAAAAACACTTCATTACACTCTTGAAGACAGAAGCAAGAGTTAAATCGAAGTCAAAATAAAAACTTTTCAAAGCACACAAACACAAAGAAAACAATTTTGAAAATGATGAGTAAGTACCTAAGAGCCCGTAGATAACTACAGATAGAAAGGGTGCTAATACCTTCCCTTTCTATAATCTACCCCCCGTACTCATAAATATCTCGAAAAAGGAATTTTCTGTATTTTTTCCTTTCCTTGTTGGATAAAATAAAAGTCAATGGCGACTCTTGCTTACTGCGACATTTTGCAAACACAAACGCAAACTAGCAATTCCTAAAAGAAACATGTCCCGGTTCTGGCCACTGTGTCACACAGCTCACGCAATCTTTCCTTGCAGCCAGAACTATCTCGAGAGTATGGTCTCAATGAGTGTAGTATCGAGTATCAACCAGCTCTCAACTTTACACCGAGGCCGACTATCTCACTACTTCCTAATGGCCAAGTTGGTCAATTATAGGTTCTAAGGTCAGTTGATGCTTAACGACACACATAGCGGCCCCGTATTCTCCTCATTTCTCCACAAGGGATATCGGTACCAACTAATGTGCCACATCAACGTAGCTACTGCTTCAACCGTATCGGTCTACGCCGTACAATTCCCTCACAGTTTATTTCTACTTACCTAAAAGGTGTCCCCAGATCCGGGTTAGGATCTATAGTAACCCCAAACAAAACCCTTAAAAGTAAAGCAATCAAAACAAACAAGAGAAGAAAATATGATGAACTAAATCCTAAGGTATACCCCACTTATTGAATTCCCCAACAGAGTCGCCAGTTCTGGCGATAAGGTGGCAGAACCGAACTGTTTTGGAAAAATGTTGGTTTGTGTTTTGCGTTTGTGTTTGCAAAATGTCGCGGTAAGCAAGAGTCACCACCGACTTTTATTTTATCCAATTGGAAAGGACAAAAGCACAGAAAAATTCCTTTTTTAGAAATTTTGAGTACAGGGGGTAGATTATAGAAAGGGAAGGTATTAGCACCCTTTCTATCCATGGTTTTCCACGAGCTCTTAGGTACTTGCTCATCATTTTAAAAATTGCTTCCGTGTTTGTGTATTTTGAAACGTTTTTTTTTTGTTTTACTTTGTTTTAACCCTTGTATCAGTCCTCAAGAGTGTTACGAAGTGTTTTGGAAAACTTTGTTTGAAAAGAGTGTAAGTGTGGAAAATTTTATTTTGAGCAAGTATCTGCTAGCATCTACCTACTCGAAAAAAGAATGTTTCTGTTATTGTTTCCTTTAGACAATGCTATCCCACTATTAGTGAGTAGGTAGCACCGTTGTTGGAGTTGTAAAGGTCAATTCGAAAGGGACGTACAATCACTAAAGCAATGTTAGGACGTCTTAGTAATAACCCTAATGTCTTAAGATCATAGTCGAGGTAACATTTCCGAGGCAACCTTTCCGAGGAAACATTTCCGAACGGGACATTTGATCTTTGTTTAGACAAAAGAGTGACCACTAAAACACCCTATACTTAATGATTGTTTACCGAAGGCAACCGAAGTGAGAGTATACCCTAGGAGTGTGCATGTGCGAGTGATTTGATTTCAAGTTATTATATTTACACATTTAGGGTTTGCTAACCATTTTAAAATTAACATACATTTTTGTCATGCAATCCTATTACCATACATCTAACAGTTAATATTTGCGAAAATTAAAATGCGAGAAATAAAACTACGCTATTACAAGGCTTCGGGGAGGGGGATTAATTACATTGCCAAAAACCTGTAAAACGATAAATAAAAGAAAAATCCTAATTAAGCTATTACATCCCATGAGCAGTTACATTAATATTTGCGAAAATAATAAGCGTGCGCGATAAATTAAGAACGAGAAAAAATTAGGGTTTTGACCCAGTCTAAACCTAATTAAAATAAAAATCACTTTTGTTGTTTTTGATTATTTTGAGAAAATAAGGTTTTAATTAAATAAGTGCAAACCTAATTAATAATTAATTTAAATTAAGAAAAGTAATTAATTTGACCTATTTTTGCATTTTGGTTATTTAAAAAAAAGAAAGTAAAAATTAAATCAAACAAACCCTAATTTCTAATTTGTTTTAAATTATTTACAAAAGGTTAAAATTACCCTAAAATTAAATTTAACTAATTATTAAATTAACTTTGATAAAAATAAAACCTAAATCTAATTTGATGATTTTAATTTTTATGAGTTTTTGTAAAAAAAAAATTAATTTTGTGTTAGAAAATAAATTTGAACAACATAAATTAAAGAATAGAAAAAGAAAAGAAATTGGAATGGCCCTGGTTATGCTAGCAATAGAGGGGGTGTCCATAGCATTTTCTGAGCCCAAAATCCCTTGGCCTACGTTGACTCTTCAGATTCCATGTTGCAAGTTTGACTAGGCCTATGGTAGACCTTCATGTGCCAGGCGTTGGATTTGGTTTGCTATAGATCCAATGGTTGAAAGCTGATGACTCATGGTGGATTTATGAGAAGCCTGCGCATGGAAATACACATAGCAAAATAATATTGAAGAAACAAGGGGACCTGGGGATCGAACCCAGGCCCTTTAGCAATTTCCAACGCCTCCTGACCAACGGAGCTAGCGTGCTTTGTTGTATATGAAATAACAAATAAAGATTATATTGAGAAAACAAATTAACATATGACAAACACGCAAATTTTTAAATGGGCCAGTCAGGGGGTGCCACGCCACCCTTCTTCTTCCTACCTCCGTTGGCAAAAGTCCAGGACTTTTACCTACAGTTTTCTGGGCGTAGGTATAAGCCTGTGATCTTCCAAAATCCTTTGCAAGCATGGTAAATCAATTCTAGTGGCACCAATCAACTCGTTGCAACCTCACGAGCATCATGGTACCACTCTCCATGGCCAATTGTTCCTGCAATCAAAACCCCTAAAAACGAAACCTAAACCCTTATCATGGAAAATCTCTGTATGGTTAACAAAAATGCAATTAATTATTATCATTAGCTTGCAAATGTCTCAAAGATTCAGAATATACCCATAACATATTCTAACAATGCCAGAATTATGAATTGCAATTTCAAGAAAGTAGGGATGTCGTGAGGTGCTTACAGTGCGTATCTGGGCACGAAAATGCTTGTTGATGATTGGGATAGGATCCTTGGATGCCTAGCAAGTGAATGAGATAGCTGGGAAGGCTTGAGATAGCCTGGAACTATGAAATCAGATTGCCACTTTTGTTGAGTTTTTGCAAGTTTTCTTTCAGCTTCTCACGCCTCCAATCCTTGTTCTTTTCCTTTGGATTTATTCAATATATATCATAGAGTGCATTAGGGTTACAAGTTTGCACCAAATCCTTACAATTATGAAGATTTGATCATTGATTCACCCCTGCATCAAATCTTTCCAAAACAAGAAAAATTCAATCTTTTTCTGTCCAAACAAGCCTTGCACGATTTGATTTCATTTCCAGCTGCATAAGAGACCTAAACATGCACAAAATCTCAAGCTTTGATTAGTTTTGATATTTTCATGATTTTATTTTGATTTAATTTGATTTAATTGAAATAAAAATCAAAATAAATGACAAAAATAAAATAAAGGCAAGTGGGAAAGATCATGGGTTGTGGACCATGTTACAAACTCAATACAAGCACAAAAAGTTGGGCCCGTTTGTCAAAAATTGTAATTTGAGACATATTTGACTTTTGGCAATTTTGCAAAAAAGGTCAACTTCACCAATGCATAACTCATTCAATTTTGACACTAGAGATGTGTTCTTGGACTTTTTAGAAATATTGAGATGTCCTATAAGCAACCCTTTTGGTCTTATCTCAATTGAGTCTTCCATGTTCATGTATGAAGCTTTGACAAAAAAGGTGTTTTTGTTGACTTTTCAAAATGACCTATAATGTCCAAATATATATCTTCTTGTGAGTGCACATTTTGAACTTGGGAGATGAAGATTAATTGTAGGTAATTTCATCCTCTTAAAAATGAGCTTTGGATGGGTCATTTTTGATAAAATATGAGAAAGTTATGATTGGTCAAAGTTGGGTTGACTTTTCCTACAAAACCCTAATTTAGCAACTTTTGGGTTTTGATGAATTTTGAGCAATACTTGAGGAATCATGATCAATCCTTGATAAAATGATGAATAATGCTTCAAAATGAGGATGTTGACCAAAAATATTGAAGTTTGACTGTATGTGGGCCATAGTTGACTTTTACCCTAGCATAGTCAATTTTCAAGCCTTTGAGCAATTGACTGAGCAAACTTCCTCTGTAGGGCTTGAAACTTGATATGGATGATTTTGAGAACATATTAGGACAATGGTGAGCATTTGGGATCCTTTGGACTCAAGTACCTTGATGCAAACTGAAACCCTAATTTGAGATAGACTGCCTTAGGAGAGAGTTTGTCTGGTCAACTCTTTGACTTCCTTGAGCAATTTGAGGACCTCACTTGAAATGTTTTTGAGAAATATGGGAGGGAAAATTTTGGGGTACAACATCAAGGATCTCGCAGGGTAAACAAGAAAATGTCAGAAGTTGAATTTTGCAGCTTTGATTGAAGAACTTTATATCGTTGAGAGTCCTTCTACGAGAGTCAAGCTCACCATATCAAGTGGGTCATAGCCCCTGACTCAAGTTGTTGAGTTTTGATCTTCTAATGACATTGGCTACAGGAAAATAAATCCCATTGCCCCTTGCTAGACGTTTGGTTCATCATAACCTGCACCACAGGCCCTTGAGATCCTTGAAATGGTTAAGGAAATGCTATGGTATGATGTTATGATGTGTATGCTATACGTTTAAGCAAAGGTGAGAAGTGATGTAAGCAAGTAAACCCTGCAAGAAATCCAAGTTATTGGATAATAACTGTAAACAAAACCTGCAAGTAACTCATGTTGTCATGTAATAAAACTCTGCAAGTAGTTCAAGTTTAAAGCACACAAGTCACACAAACAACCTTAGGTTTAGGCTTACATGGGTTATAAGGTCATACCCTCTTGAAGTTTAGTTGGTTTCAAACCTGTCTTAGAAAATTAATCGGGTTCTAAAGATTCTCAATATCACTGATCATCCTTTATCGAGCATTGTTTCATCTCAAGCAATCTTTTCTTGCGGCCGAAATATCCCAAAAGCCTAATCTCAATGAGTGTAGCATCGAGTATCAACCAATCCTCAGCTTTATACCAAGGCTGGCTATCTCACTACTTTCTAATGGCCAAGTTTGTTCAACTAAGGTTCTAAGGTCCGTTAGTGCTTCAAGACACTACGCGGCGGCCTCGTATTCTCCTCGTTTCCACACGAAATATACCGGTACCAACCAAAGTGTCACACTAACATAGCCATCGCTTAAACCATATCGATCTACACCGTACAGTCTCTACGATCTATTGTTGTTTACCTAAAAAGTGTCCCCAGATCCGGGTGTAGGATCTTTAATAATACCCAAACAAAAACCCTTAAAGATAAAGCAAGCAAAGCAAACAAGAAAGCAATTTAAAAATGACCTAGATCCTAAGGTAAATCCCACTTTATAAAACTCCCCAGCAGAGTCGCCAATTCTGGCGATACGGTGGAAGAATCGACTGTTATACTGGTTTGCATTTTTTGTTCATAAAATTTCGCGGTAAGCAAGAGTCACCATTGACTTTTATTTCATCCAACAAAGGAAAAGGAAAAAGAACAGAAAAAACCTTTTTTCGAGAATGTTTATGAGTACAAGGGGTAGATTATATAAAGGGAAGGTGTTAGCACCCTTTCTATCCATGGTTTTCCATGGGCTCTTAGGTACTTTCTCATTTTTAAATTGCTTGTGTGTGCTTTGTTTTGAAAAGTTTTGTTTTACTTTGTTTTAACCCTTGTTTCTGTCCTCAAGAGTGTTACGAAGTTGTTTTTGAAAACTGTTTGAAAAGTGTTGGTGTGAAAAAGTTTGTTTGTTTGAGCAAGTGCCTAGGAACTAATCTACCTACTCGAAAAAGATTGTTCGTTTTCCTTTAGACAGTGCTATCCTATTATTAAGGAATAGGTAGCACCGTCGTTGGAGTTTGAAGGGACGTTTGAAGGGACGTTATGATCATTGAAGGCAACATGTAAGGAAACCTTAGCATTTCGAAGGGATTGTCATCATATAGGAAACATCGAGGGACAAGATCATTTCTTGTAGGCAACTCGAGGGACGTTAAGGGACTATGATCTTTATGATGACTTTTAGATTGAGGGTCTTTTGCTAAGATATCCCTACGTTCGAGGGACATGGCCATTGTTTTCTGAGGCAACCGAGTGAGGTATACCCTAAGGGTGCAAGTGTGAAGCAGTGTTTGATTTCAGTTATTTAATCTTTGCATAATTAAGGTGATCTACAGTTTTAATTTTATTTGTCTTTTGCATGCAAGCCTATTATCCATACATCTAAACAGTTCATAGTTGCGGAAATTAAAAGCGAAAAAGTAAATCTACGCTATTACAAGGCTTCGGGGAGGGGGTTACATGACCAAAAACCGGGGATTAAACAGTAAATAATATGCGGTAAACTCTAATTAAAAACCATTACAAACCCGAAGCAAATACAATAATTGGAAATTTAAATATTGCGCGCGAGAATTAAGTACGGGAATCAAAGTTTAAATTCTAAAATCTAATCAATTAAAGAGAAAATATTTTTTTGTATTTTATTGTTGAGAAAATTAAATATTTGTGAATTAAACCTAATTTGTCTAATTAATTTTAATTATGAAAACAATCAAGTCAATATCATTAAATTAATTATTTTCCAAAAAAACTAATTTTAATAAAAAACCTAATTCTACATTTTTATGGTTTTCTTGATTTTATGATTAAATAAAAAAAGTAATGATTTTTGTGTTATTTTTGTAAAAGGAAATAATTAATCAAATAATTAAAATAAAGGAAATAAGATAAAAAAAGAAAAGAAATTGGGTCTGTATTGTTGAGCAATTCAGGGGGTGTAGTACTGAATTTGTTAGGCCCATTCCTTGCTCAGCCCAGTCACCGTGCTAGATCCAGTGTGATGCTCTTTTTGACGGTCCATGGTATGACTTGAGCGTTGGATCTAGATTGATGATGAATCCAATGGCTGGATGGTTAGTTGTAAATATAATAACATAAATAAAATATAAAAGAAATAAAGTGGTCTTTTCCAAACGCGCGCGTGATTCAAATCACCCAATGGGATTCTGCCACCTAATTGTCTTCTTCCCCATAACTGTTATTTTGGGCCACACTTTTACCTACAGTCATTTCCGTCACTAAAAGCTATAGTGACGGATTTTGTTCGTAGCCATAAACCTGTAAAATTCAAAAACGCAGCACAAGCAGAATAAATTCAAACCAAAGACATGGATCAATTGCAAATCATCTTCTAAGCATGATAATACCCCTAATTTTGTCCAATTTTGCCTCTATATGGAATTCCCAATTTGGGACCTCAAAACCCTAACAATGGCATCGTGCCATTCCTGCACTTAAACTTCAATCAAACCAATCAAAAACATTGCAAATATGATAGCAAGCATGGATATATGATCAAAACATGTTTATGATGGATAAATTATTGAAAACGAATCTTGAAAAAAGATGCAAATCGTGGCACTGTGAGGCATGATTTCTGAAGGTTTTAAGGCTTGAGGATGATTAGAATGGCTTCAGAAAATGTCCAGGAACAGATTGCTGGCCTTGGAATTGCTTGAACCAGTCTATGGAGGAATATGTGATCAACACTTTTTTTGACAAAAATTTGAATTTGACTCCTTTGTTTTCACGACCAAGAACCATTTTTTATGCTTTGGAAATGTTGTGTATATATCATAGAATGATTTAGGTCAATAAAAGCTGACCATATCTTTGCAAATTATGGAGATTTGATTTCATTATTTGCCTTGTATGATTTGTTTCCAAAATAGACCAAATTAAGATATTTTCCAATCAATTAGCTCTTGCACGAATTTTTTGATTTGTTAGATGTTCATGGACTCATAATATGCTCATAAAATCAAATCTTTGATTTTATTTGATTATTCTACTATTTAAATTGATTTATTTTGATTTAAATGGATAAAAATCAAAATAAATAATAAAAATAATAAAATAATAGGTAGATAAGCTCAGGGGTCGTGGGCCATCTTAGGAACAAGTTTCAAACAAGAAAACATGGGCCCATTTGGAAAAAAAAGTCATTTTGATCAATGTTGACTTCATGCACATTTCCAAAAATTGGTCAATTTTGACAATACATATCTCCCTCAACTTTAACCTTAAGAGGGTGTTCTTGTACTTTTTAGAAAGCTTAGGATGTCCCCTAAACAACCCTTTTTGTTTCATCTCAATTGGGTCTTCCATGTTCATGTAAGAAGCTTTGACCCAAAAAGTGTTTTTGTTTACTTTTCAAAAGGACCTATAATGTAGAAATTCATATCTTTTGATGAGTGCATATTTTGAACTTGGAGGATGAAGATGAATTGTAGGGAATTGCATCATCTTCAAAATGAGCCTTGGATGGAAAATTTCTGATAAAGTATGAAGAAGTTATGCTTGGTCAAAGTTTGGTTGACTTTTCCTAAGAAACCCTAATTTAACAACTTTTGGGTTTTGATGAATTTGGGGAATTCCTTGAGGAATCATTATAAACCCTTGATAAAATGATGGATATCTCTTCAAAATATTGATGTTGACCAAAAATCTTAAAGTTTGACTGTATGTGGGCCACATTTGACTTTTGACCTAGTAAAGTTGATTTTCAGGCATCTGAGCAATTGGCTGAGCAAACTTCTTGTGCAAGGCATGAAACTTGACGTGGATGATCTTGAGAACATATTGGGACCATGGAAAGCATTTTGGACCCTTTTAATTCAACCATCTTGATGAGGAGTGAAACCCTAGTTTGAAGCTTGTTGCCTTAGGAGAGGATTTGTCTAGTCAATCCTTAGTCATCCTTGAGCAATTGAGGACCTCTAGAGGCATGTCTTTAGTGAAATGAGAGGGAACATTTTGGGGTACAACAATGAGATATGGGATATTATTTAATATGTAGTTGACTTTGAAGTTGATGGAGTAGGTAAGCTGGCTAATAGAAAAAGTTTCAGACCTGCTCAAAAAAAGCTATACAAAAAAAATCATAGAGTAAGAGGAATCTTGGTTGATGCTCTACCTTATTCTGAGTATCTCAATATTCTCCACAAGTTTACTTCCAAAACCATCTTTAAATCTCTTTGTGCTTCCTGTGAAGGGAATCAGCAAGTGAAAAAGGCTAAGTTAAATCTTCTGGTCCAACAGTATGAACTGTTCAAAATGAAGGAAGATGAGGACATTGAAACCATGTTCTGAAGTTTTCAAGTTCTTATATCTGGACTTCAAGTGTTGAATAAGAGCTATACAACTGTTGATCATGTCAAAAAGATTCTTAGGAGTCTTCCTATCAAATATAGACCTAAGGTAACTTCCATACAAGAAGCTAGAGACTTAAAAAGGATAAGTCTGGAAAGTTTAATTAGTAATCTCCCGAGCCATGAGATGGAGATTATTAGAGATTAACCAACAAAGAAGCCAAAGTCTCTCACTTTGAAATCTGTTGATAAATCTGCTAAATCTTCCAAAGTATGGGGATTTGATGAAGATTCTTCTGTAGCAGGTTTCGAAGATGAACTAGATGGTAAGGGGATGTCATTTATTATCAAAATATTTCAGTATTTGACAAAGAAGGAAAAAATATTTCTGACTGAAGCAATGGCTTTAGAGGAACTAGTTCCAGAGATAAGAAGGGTGATCAGAAGGGGTGCTTCAACTGCAAAAAGACTGAACACTTCATTGTCGACTGTCCAAAATTGCAAAAGGACAAAGCAAAGAAAGGAAGATATCAGAAGGACAACTTCAGAAACAAGGACAAGAAGAATCTCATGGCAACATGGGATGAACTTGTAAATGAAGAAGATTCTGACAAAAATGAAGAAAATGTCAATGTAGCTCTTATGGCTCATACATTCTCTGATGCAGAATTTGACTCAGGTTATGGTTCTAAATCTGAAGAAGAGGAGGTATTTACTAATTTATCTCATTCATATTTAATTACTCTTGTTGAAGATCTTATGGATTGTTGTCAAGTTAAAGCCAGACATGTGAAAATTATGAAAAAGCGTTATGATCTCTTAGAAGATGAATTAGATTTTTATAAAATAAAATTTATGAATTAGAAATATACAATACTACATTAATTAATGACATGTCTAACAAACCCTCTAATATGTATGACATGGCTCTTAAAGAGTTTGTCATTTCTGGATTTAATAAGACAATAATAATTTTTATGATTTATAATGTTGGTAGGATCAGAGGATAAGGTCTTGGCTATTATGGAAAATATTTTGATCCTAGGTTTGGAACTTGGAGAAAACCAGCAAAACCTTCTTTTCCAAGATCTGATCAGAAAGGACTTTATTCTTACTTTGTACCTACTTCTGACAAAGTAGAGGTTCTGAATCAATCATAATTAAAGGTTGTTGAATAAGAAGTTCTGAAGAAATCAGAACCAGAGACCTTAAAGTTTAAGGTTCTGAAGAAACCAGAGCCAATGATTCAAAATTCTAAAGTTTTGATAAGACCGAAACCTAACACATTATATTCTAAGGTTCTAAGAGGTTCATAACCAAAGGATAAAAGTTTTTCAAGACATAAAAAAATTTTAAATCAAAAGTCTTGAATGATTCTAAGCCTTACTATATGAAGGCTAAGGTACAAGGTCAGAAGAGACCTTTCAAAACTAACCCTAGAGGACCCATCAAATTATGGGTATCTATTGTACCCCAAAATTTGCCCTCTCATTTCTCAAGTTTTTTCTCACAAAATTCCTACTGGGTCAAGACTGCACAAGTACAATTGGATCATATTGGATTTTTAAAGCACCAAGTCAAAGAGGGAAGTATTGAAAGAGAAAAACAGATAAATTTGATTTTTTGACAAAATTGAAGAAAAACAAGCTTGTTTTGATTCATGCTTAGCTTCGATTGAATTCTCTCCTGCATGCCAGCTTCGACTGGGCTTTGTTTCCCTTTGAAACAGCTTCCTTCAATTCAAAAGGAAGGGGCCTCCTTTTGGTTTCCTTCAATTTAGAAGGTAGTGGCTTCATGCTGACTTCTTTCAATCCAGAAGACAATGACCTTCTGAAAGCGTCCCTTGATTAAGAAGGCAATGACCTTCTGAAAGATTTCTTTCGATTCACAAAGCAGGGACCTTCTGCATGCATATTTTATTTGGGCATGTGGCCTTCTTCGAATGCAAGTTTGGTTTACATCCTTCGTATGGTCATATGGACCCCTTTTATGAAAGCTTTGGGTTACATCCTTCGTTTAGCCATGTGACCTCTTGCATGCAAGTTTAGATTGGACATTGGCTTTTCATGCAAACCTTCGTTTAGGCAACGGCCTCTTGTATGCTTGCTTGGAGTCACAAAATAGTGATCTCCTGTAGACAAGTTTTGATTGGACAAGGATTACCTTCTCACAAAGCTTCGATTGCACCATTTATATGTTTGCCTTTGATTCGCAAGGCAGGAATTCCCTTCATGATTGCTTCGGTTCCACCCTTGAAAACATCCAATACACAAAGGACACATTCGAAGGACACATATTGTTGTCTAAAGAGGGGCCTGTTCGAAGGATGGATCTAGTTGGTCAAAAGGAAAGAGAAATATAAAAAGATGCTTGTTGGCCCAAAATACAACATACTGCCAGGCTCAAGCCTCCTGCACAAGCAGATTCATGCCAAGGGAAGCTTCGACTGGCCAGAATGAAGTCTCTCGATTGGGCTAGTGGGGTAGTGTCAGAGCAATCAAAGAGAGCGAACTTGGGGGCTGATCAAAGAATCCAGGATGTTGAGGCCTTGTGCAATTCGAATCAGGACTCAGTAATCGAAGAGAGTAAGCTTCGGTGTTGATCGAACGAGCCATGATGATGTGGCCTTGTGCAATTCGAATCAGAACTTAAAGTCATCGAAAAGGGACAAGAGCTGATTCGACTAAGTTTATCATTCCAGATCAGGCAATCGAAGCAAATGGGG
This sequence comes from Vicia faba, assembly GCA_948472305.1. Classification (NCBI taxonomy): domain Eukaryota; kingdom Viridiplantae; phylum Streptophyta; class Magnoliopsida; order Fabales; family Fabaceae; genus Vicia; species Vicia faba. Next base: position 237,806,967 of record OX451741.1, on the reverse strand, counting down.
ATGTAATCGAAGGAGCTCTGATGAGGAAAACTCTGAACAATTAAAATTCGTATAAGGCACCAACATAACATGTCCAGGTTCATGCAACCTATGAAAATAGCAAGAATATAACATAAATGGATAATTTTCAAATTCTTAATTTTGTTTTAAAGGCCATGTTAAAGGCTTGATTCTTGACATGTTTACCAAGCTTCACATTCCTTTATATAAAGCAGCACATTTGCAAGAAGGACACACACATATCACTGCCTGAAAGAAGCCACACGAAAACCACAAAAATACATCAAAGTTGTAAAATTTCAACAACAAATTCCAAGCCATCCCACGCTCAGAATACTAGATCGAAGCACATCCAGTTGGTAAAAAATTTCAATCTCATTCAATCTATAATGTAAACTCATGTGGATTGCATATTCATGTTATTCATATTGTTTATGAATGATTTAATGCAATATATTTAAGTTGTAGCACCCAGATGCTAAGATACCATTGCCAGGGGTCCTTCAAAATAGTCATTTTCGAAACTCATGATGCAGACCATTGCAAATCGAAACAGCCCCAGATTCGGGTTCAGGGGGTGATTTCGATTGGGATAGGTTTTCAATTGTTTTTTTTAAATTAACATAATTCACAGAAATCAATATTAGTGTCATTTCTTTCGATTGACAAGCTGGCCCAGTGGTAACCGATGCACTCATAGAGTTTTCACCTTGCAGGTCCTAGGTTTGATCCCAGTTTGCTGCATTTTGGATTTTCTCTAACATTTTATTTACATATCTGATGCGTACAAGCCAAATACACTCACCATGCACCTTCAAGTCTGCGCTACCAGATGTTAGCGTAGCCATATCCAATGCTCTCACAAGCAGACTACCATGTGCTCCCCAAAAACTCTTCTCACTGGATCCAGCGCTGGTGAAATGGCCATGGATCTAGTTGTGCAATTCACCCCCCCCCCCCCCCCCCTCATCGCTGATTGTGTCAAGCCCACTTGCATTTTTCTATTTATTTATTTTATTGTTTATTTCATTTAATCCTTTTTCCATGATAATATAAAAATCAGAAAAAAGTCACAAAAAATATAGTTTTAGGTTTTTATTTTATTTTATTAAATTAATTAGTTAATTATTTTAAATTCTTTTCTTAATTAAAATTAATTAGACCTAGGATTTAATCCATTTAATTTAATATCTCCCCAAATAAACAAAAACAACAAAAATATTTTCTTTTTTTACTTAGAACTTTTTTAGGGTTTTAGACATTCCTATCGACTTGCGCGCGTTATTATTTTCTATATTTTATTTTTTCAAATTATTGTAATTGCTCACAGTATGTAATAGCTTAACTAGGACTTTACTTTTACTGCTTTATTTCCCCAAAAGTTTGGACATGTAAATACCCCCCCCCCCCCCCCCCCGAAGCATTGTAATAGCGTAGATTTAAATTCCTGAACTTTAAATTCATGTACATATTAACTGCTAGACTAATAGGATTGTATGGCAAGAATAAAATCAAACGCTAGCAAACCTAACACAAAAGACAAAAATAACTGAACATAACACACTTTTACATATACACCTCTAGGGTATTCCCACTTTGGTTGCCTTCGGAAAACAAAACACTCATGACCCTCTAAAGTAGGGACGCTTTAGCAAAAACCCTTAAATCAAAAGATCATAGTCCCTCGATGACCCTACGGTGTTGCATTTCGATAAATGATCTAGTCCCTTAAGCAAAATTGCTAAAGCGTCTCTATATGTTGCATTTGTGACTGTACGATGACCCACGAACGTACCTCATACATCCAAACCACTATGGCTACCTACTCACTAATAGTAGGATAGTTTTGTCTAAAGGAAAGGAAGAAAAGAACAAACCTTTCGAGTAAAAGTAGATAGCTATTAGATGCTTGCTCAAAAAAAAAATTTCACACTTACACGAAAACATTTCAAAACACTTTCAAAAATGCTTTATCAACACTCTTGAGGACTGATACAAGAGTTATCATAAAGTGAATCACCGTACTAAGGCAATTTCAAAATACTTTTCAAAAACGCACAAAAGCACAAAGTATTTTTCAAATGAGCTAAAGCATCTAAGAGCCCGTAGATAACTACAGATGGAAAGGGTGCTAACACCTTCCCTTTCCATAATCTACCCCCTTACTCAGAAATAATCTTGAAAGGTCTTTTTCTATTCTATTCACCCTTTCCTTTGTTGGATGAAAGAAAAGTCGGTGGCGACTCTTGCTTACCGCAATATTTGCGAATACAAACACAAAACCAGTATAAACAGTCGGTTCTGCCACCGTATCACAGAACTGGCGACTCTGCTGGGGACAAAAAAATTGGGGTTACCTTAGAGTTTAGTTCATCAATTTGACGTGATTTCCTTGTATGTATTACTTGCTTTATCTCTGAGGTTTTGTTGGGGTATTCTTGTAAAGATCCTACACTCGGACCTGGGGCACCTTTTTAGGTAAGCAGCAATAGATCGTGGAGACTTTACAGCGTAAACCGATATGGTTGAAATGATAGATACATTGGTGTGCCACTTTTGTTGGTACCAGTATCCCTTATGTTAAATCGAGGATAATACGAGGCCTCTACGTGGTGTAATAAAGCACTAACGGACCTTAGAACCTTAGTTGAACAAACTTGGTCATTAGAAAGTAGTGAGATAGTCGGCCTCGGTATAAAGCTGAGGATTGGTTGATAATCTATGCTACACTCATTGAGATCAGACTTTCAGGATATTTCGGCCGCGAGAAAATATCGCTTGACCTGAAAAAATGCCTGATAAAGAAAGATTAGTGATATTGAGACTCCTTAGAACCCGGTTACTTTCCTAACACAGGTTGAACCAACTAAAACTTCAAGAGGGTACTTACCTGCAAACCCCATGCAAGCCTGAACCTAAAGCTACTTGTGTGACTTGTTTGCTTTCATTGTCTAACAACTTGAACTCATTACAGGGCTTTATTTGTACTCCTTGCAAGACTTGTTTGTGGTCATTATCCAATAACTTGGATTTCCTGCAAGACATACTTGTCTTCATCACCCTACGTTTTTGCTTGATAAATAGCATACACATCATAGCATCATACCATACATAGCATTTCCTTAACCATTTCAAGGATCTCAAAGGGCTTGTGATGCAGGTTATGATGAACTAGACATCTAGCAAGGGGCAAGGGGATTTATTTTCCTCTAGACAACACCTTCAAAATACAACAACTCGAGTCAGAGGCTATGACCAACTTGATATGGTGAGCTTGACTCTCGTAGGAGGACATTTCAATGATACGAAGCTCTCCAATTAAAGCTAAGATCAAAGTTCAACTCCTAACATCTTCTTGTGTTTATCCCTTGAGTTCCTTGAAAACATTTATATATCATGCATGTCAAGGCATAACAGTTATTCTCAAAACAAGTTTCTTATCTTTTTTATGTTTATTTCAACAAAAAGAAATGGCTCTTGAACAAACAATAAAGGACCTTCGAGCTCAAAATGCTCAGTTCCAACAAATGTTCTTGGCTCTGGATAAGGGGCAGGAAGAACTGAAAACTTTCGTCATCAAAGAGAAGAAGAAAAAGGCAAAGAAATCGGCTGGCGTCTTGAATATGGGAAGAAGACTTATAGGACCAGCCAAGCGAGCTCTAGATCTCTCAACTCCATCAAATGAGGGGGATAATCATGAAGAAGATAACAACCCGGGGATTGATGAAGATGAAGCTGACTACTCTGAGGAATAGTATCCTCCTACTGATGATAAATACAAATAGTCGGAGGATCGTCTCAATGCTATGGAGATTCAACAGATACCTTGCTTGGACATTGAAGAGTTAGGGTTGGTTTCCGGAGTGGTCATCCCACGAAAGTTCAAGGTTCCCATATTTGTTAAATATGAATGGTCTCTTGTCCTAAACTTCACTTGAGATCATACACCAGAAAGATCCAGCCTCACACTACCGATCGTAAGCTATGGGTCCATTTCTTCCAAGAAAGTTTGTCTAGAACTCAACTGGAGTGGTTCTATCAATTAAAAGGAACTAACATTCATACCTGGGAGGACTTGGCTGCTGCTTTCTACAAGCAGTACCAATACAATGCTTACCTGGCACCAACTCGAGTGAAATTGTAGAATATGTCCATGGGCTCAAGAGAAAGGTTCAAGGAATATGCACAGAAATGGAGGGATTTGGCTGGCAGGGTGCAACCTCCTCTGACTGATCGAGAAATGGTAGACATGTTCATGGGCACTTTGGCAAGCCCGTTCTTCAATTTTCTGATTGGAAGTTCCTCATCCGGTTTTACAGAGATGGTTCTGACTAGGGAGAGGATTAAAAGTTATCAAGAGTGGGAATATTCTGATGGCCGCATCCTCTAATGCTGAGAAGAGGCCATTTGGTGGTAAAAAAGAAACTAATGTTATCTATGGTCAAATGGGCCATAGTAAAAAGGACCACCATCAGTCCTTTAGAGTGGTGATAAAATCTAATCCTACACCTATTCAACAACGACAGGGAAATAGGAATATGGTAAAGTACCAAGAAAGTCAGTACGCTAAGATTAATATGCCATTGTCTCAAGCGTTACAACATTTGCTGAAAGAGAAACTGATTACACTAAAGGATCCTCCTCAAAACCCCAATACCTCCTCTCCTAAGTATAATCCAAATGTAAGACGTGCCTACCATTCTGATAGTCCTGGACACGACACCGACAATTATTGGACTTTGAAGAACAAGATTCAAGATTTGATCGACAACAAGGAGATTGAATTTGACCCTCCTAAGGCTCCTAATGTAATCACTACTCCCATGCCAAATCATGGCCAAAATTGAGAGCGTCTATTTCATTTGAATTATCAGTTGTAATTTCTTTGTTTGCTTAAAACATTTGTCTTTATGTCAGACTTTGGTTATTCATATTAATGCATCACATATGTTTTGTCTTGAACTATTTCATTCGTATTCATTATATTCAAACTGTGTTTTTAATTCCTTTTTATGATATTCAACTCTCAATTAAAAGCTCTAAGTCTTTAGAGGGAGGATGACGAAAACGATACCATAATCTCTACAGTATGCTTTTGAATAGACCCTGCTGATGATGTACAAGCGTTGTTTCAAATCCTAAACAGTGGAGTTATAAGGAAGACAATCCCTAGTCAACCCCTTTGAGCCTAAGAAGTAGGAGTTTTTCTTTTCACACAAATTAAAACCCTTAATCATAACCTGGGGCAGGGTACTTTTCTCAGTTAATTCAGATGTGTATTCAGTCGCAAGCTTTATCTTCATACACGACAAATAGTGTAGGAGATGCCCTCCAAAAGATGGTGATGGTTCCACATAATCGTCAAGACAGACAGTCATTATCTCTCAAAATAAAATCCCGTTAAGCCATAAAACTACGAAGAAGATTTAAGAAAAACCGGGGTATCCCGCTGACTGTAATCATAAAAGAAATAGTTCAGGCAAAAGTAGGGATAACAAAAAAAAAGAGGTCCTAAAAATCCTCAACAAAAAATAAAAGGTTACTGCCTTCTCAAAACGAAAATTCAATTCCTGAACCATCACGAAGTATCAGAGCAATGATTCCAGACTTAACTGGAATCTAAACGCACAATTAGCTGAGCATAGGATTGAAGAACATCACGAAGAACGAGTTGGGTACAAATAAAATTTGAGAATTTATCCTTTGTTTCTTAAACCGTGAACCGGGCCATGCTACAACCCTTAAAAGTCCTAGCTGAAGCATGAGTTAGTTCGAAAGCATACCGTTACAAAAGGTATCATGACTTCCGTAAGGTTTGCTATAAATCCTGAGTTGGTATCATACTCTTACAAAATTTGTTTGTTTTACTAAAAAATGAATTTTAAAACTTCAAGACAAACATAAGCTTTGCATTCTTTAAATGACATTGTTTCCATATGACTATTTGTTCAACAACAGAGAAATTCGCACAATGGATATTCGATGAACATAAATTCTCTCAATGGACAGAATCACCTTAGATGGAAAAGACATATCCAGTAACAGGCTTTGCATAATCAAGGGGCATGACATGGTTTCTAACTGACCTGGGGCAGTCAAGTCAAGATTCGAGGAATTTCTCAAAAAATGCCAAAGAGCCAGGGGCAGATCTCCATCTGAATCACTTGGGGCATTGGACATGAATTCCAACAATGAATCACGTGCGATCAAGCAATCATCTTCTAGTAGTGTGGCAACACTTACTACTATAGACGGTGACAATTTTCCATACCCTGTGAATGTGTACATAGTCGGAAAATACTATGCATGAACAAAGACCCGCTAGGTTGACTGGCCCATGAAAAATTAAGGGCATCCCGGCGAACCAAAAAGGTTCGAGAAAAAAGTAGGGATATACATATGGAAAAATCTGTACACCCGACAAATCAAAAACCTTAAAAGGTGGCTTAGGCAAAAAAGGGTATCCCGGTGGACTGAAAATCTGAAAGGACAGTCCAGGCAAAAGTTAGGGATTAAAGTGTACGACTATGTCCCGTCATCTCGTCACTTGTCTATCAGTAGAAGGCTGACCACCCTAATCAACATCTACTCAGGACTCTAAGAGTTGGGATAACATTCCAAAGGACCATCCACAAAATCCCAACATATACTTTCTCCAACAGGTACAGAGGCAGGGGCATCCTACTATAAGGTCACTACCATGTTCTCAGCATGCAGCCTAATGGTGTCAAATGCTCTTGTATCCCTGGCGGAGCAAGAATCTCCAAATTACTGCTCCAACAAAAAAAACTCCCCAGTGAAGTCGCCAAGCTTCTCAGGATTCCCCAACGGGATTCCAACGAAATCCTCAAGCAGTTCATAGAGTTTTCCTTCCCCAACAGAGTTTATTTCTCTAACAATGGAAGTTCATCTCCCAGCGTTTCAATTTCAACAAATTTGAAGACCTACATTCTTCATCCCCAACAACAACCAGTGATTCATTTTCCCCAATTCAAAAATATAGCAGTGGAATGACTGACGCGTTCATACATTGCATTCATACATCATTTTACAAGCATCATAGCATATTGTGATCGGTGGGAATAGAACTGACTGTTTTTGGAATGCTGGTTCGCGTTTGCGTTTGTTTTTGCAAAATGTCGCGGTAAGCAAGAGTCGCCACCGTCTTTTATTTTATCCAACAAGGAAAGGACAAAAGCACAGAAAAATTCCTTTTTTGAGATATTTCTCGGGTTCAGACGGTAGATTATAGAAAGGGAAGGTGTTAGCACCCTTTCTATCCGTGGTTATCCACGGGCTCTTAGGTACTTGCTCATTATGTTTTCAAAAATTTGCTTTTCTTTGTGATTGTGGGTTTGAAAAGAGTTTTTGTTTGAAAGAGAGTGTAAGTGCGAAAAGTTTTGTTTTTGTTTTCAAAAGAGCAAGTACTTAAGAACATCTACCTACTCAAAAAGGAATTAAACTGTGCAAATATCCTTTAGACAATGCTATCCCACTATTGATGAGTAGGTAGCACCGTCGTTGGAGTTTTCGGGTCAATTTGATTTAAGGGACGTGTGGCCACTAAAGCAATGTTAGGACGCCTTAGCGGTAACCCTAATGTCTTAGATCATTTTTTCCAAGGCAACCGTTTCGAGGAAACTTATGATCTTTGTACAAAAGGACGACCTCTAAAACTTCCTATACTCAATGACCACGTTTGAGGCAACCAAGTGAGGTGTACCCTAAGAGTGCGCATGTGCAAGTGTGTGAATTTTCAGTTATATTATCTTTGCATGTCATGGTGAGCTACTGTTGATTTTAAGTTAAGATAGATCTTGTCATGCATAGCCTATTATTCAAACATCTAACAGTTAATGGTTGCGGAAATTAAATTGCGGGAAAATAAATCTAAGCTTTTACAAGGCGTCGGGTATTTACATCGCCAAAAAACAAACCCTTGAAAATTAAATTGCAAAAAGTAAATAAGAGCGGTAAATAAAATCCTAAGTTAAAACTATTACATCCTCGGAGCAAATACACAAATATAGATCCAAGATGATACGCACGAGAAAAATTGAATCGGAGCGTCCTAGGGTTTTGACCCTTTTTTTTTTCAAATAAAACATATTTTTTGTTATTTTTTGAATTAAAAATTAAGTCTAAATAAATAATTTGAATTAATTAATTAGAAAAAGAAAATATTTTTGAGTTTTATTTTAATTAAGGAAATAAAAAAAATGGGTAACAAATATTAAAAACCCTAATTCTATGTTGATTTTAATTTAATGCAAAATATATTGAAATTGAACCTAATTAAAACTAAATTAATTGGTTAATTTTTATTTACAAAAATAAATAATAACATTAATGGAATTTAAATAAAAATATTTTTTGTTTTCTGATTTTTTTTATGAAAAATAGTTAATTAATTAATTGGTTAATTAAAATACTAATAATAATAAAATAGAAAATAACGAAAAGAAAAATAAAATAAACAAACTCAAAGAGGGGGTGCTGGGCTTGATTTGGTGGTAGAATTGGCAATTCCCAGGCCCGTTAGCACTGGCCTTCATTGACCCTTGGGATTCCCTGCATACTCGTTGACCAGGGAGTATGGTGGATGCTCCAATCTTGCCTTCAGATCTTGGCCTGAAGCCACTTGGCGTGTTGAGATTTGAATCACATGGTGGATCACATTCCAGGCGTTACACCTGAGTACCTGAAGGAGAAAAACAAATAAGGTTTTGTGGGACCTGGGATTCGAACCCAGGTCCCAAGGGACAAATTAATTAGCGCGCTACCAACTGAGCCAAGATGTTAACCTGTTAGTGGAATATCAATCAAATATTATATTCAAACAATTCAATTATGCCTGGCCAAAAATAAAAAACGCGCAATTGATTCAAATGAACCAATCACGCCCCACCACGTAATCATCTTCTTCATAAAACCTGGTTCGATTACCTGCGGATTTTTATTTGCATGAAGGTTCCTAGGATCTCTCCAAAATCCTCTCTAGGCCACAAAAATGGAATCCAAGAGTACCACCGTACTCGTCTCACTCCCCTGAACTCATCCATGGCCATTGTTGGCCTTAATTTAACTTGCACAAAGAACGCCCAAAAACAAGAACAAGAACTCTAGGTTCTGGATACAGGGTTATAAGCCATAAAAATAAAATCAAATATTATAGAAACGTTGGAAATTGAATGGTGAGTATGAATGCACAAGAAAATTAGCAAAGAGGTGCAAGAATGATGAGTTGCATTTTCATGTTCAGAGGCGTTTTCAAGGACACTTACAGCGCGATTTAGGTGATGAAACGGCTTCTTTTTTATTGGTATAGCACCACTGGATGTCAAGGAAAAGAGTTGCGTTCTTCTTTTGGTCTGAAAGTGCCTCTAATGTGGTTTTCGATCTCACACTTTTCAACCTTTTTTCTCAAAGTGGTATGGCCGTTTCTGCAGACTTCTATGCGTGTTTTTGATTTGTGAGACTTGCTTGCATATAATGGGATGATTCTAGGTTAAAACATTGGCCAATATCCTTGTGCATTGAAGAATCAAGATTGCCCTTTGATCACCATTAACATGTTTCCAAATATAGGCCATATCTAAGATTTTGTGCTTGAATGAGCCTTGGCACGAGTTGGTTGGGTGTCACATGGTATATGCAAGCTGTACAAATCACAAAGATACCATTTCATTAATTTTTGGATTTTATTTGAATTAATATAGATTTAAAATGAATTAAATCAATAAAAATTAAATAAAATAGAAAAATAAATTTTTGGTCATGAAATTAAAGATGAGACACGTGTGTGGCATGACAAGACCAAATCAAGTGGAAAAAAGTGGGCCCTTTTGTCAAAATTTGGAGTATTGAGGATAGTTGACTTTTGGCAATTTTGGAAAAATACCCAACTTCTTCAATTTTGAACTTTTGGAGGTGTTCCTTGACTTTTTAGAAACCTTGAGATGTCCTCTAATCAACCCTTTTGGTCTCACTTCATTTTGATGTTCCATGCTCAAGTTATAAGCTTTGGCAAAAAAGGTGTTTTTGTTGACTTTCAAAAATGACCTATAATGTCCAAATTTGTAACCTTTTGTGAGAGAATTTCTTGATCTTGGGATGTGAAGATTGATTGTAGTAAATTTCATCCCCTTCAAAATGAGATTTGTATGGGTCATTTCTCATAAAGTATGAGAAAGTTATGCTTGGTCAAAGTTGGGTTGACTTTTCCTGCAAAACCCTAATTTAGCAACTTTGAATCTTGATGAATCTTGAGAAATCCTTGATGAATCATGATCAACCCTTGAGAAAATGATGAATTAACCTTCATAATGAGAATGTTGACAAAAATTCTTGAGGTTTGACTATTTGTAGGACACAGTTGACTTTTGCCCTAGCACAGTCGATTTTTTGGCCTCTTGAGCAATTGACTGACCAAACTTCCTCTGCAAGGCTTGAAATTTGACATGGATGGACTTGAGAACATATTAATACATTTGGAAGCACTTGGGGCCATTTGGATATGAGGACCTTAGTGCAACACAAAACCCTAATTTTGACTTGACTGCCTTAGGAGGTGATTTGACTGTCCAACTCTTGAGCTAACTTGAGCCACTTGGAGATTATTCTTGGCATATCTTGAGGAATATGGGAGGGAAAATTTTAGGGTACAACAGTTTCCCCTGTTCAATTTTCTTAAGCCTGAACATATAGATTAGCTTTCGAGCCTTTCGTGATCCGAAGGTGGAAGATAATTGAACACTAGAGTGCCCAAAAATTTGCACTCGCATGGTGTAGTATCAACATTGTGATTTCGGGAATGGACTTACAGATGCCATTTGGATATTGTTGGTAGGAGGATGGGCTTATAGATGCCATCTTCAAGAGTGTCGATCGCATAAGAGATTCCTTAGCGAGAACTTGCATACTTGTTGTTGTAGAAGATTCCGCTGGGGAAGTCTAACTTTCGTTGAGATTTAGGAACTTGCCTGTACTTCAACTGAGAGAATGCCTCGGCTGAGTATTAAGAACCCGTCCATAATTCAACTAGGGGGTAATCTTCATCAAGATCTAGGAACTGTCTCGTGCTCACCGGGATTATACCATTGAGGTTATAGAACTTGTCCACACTATGACGGAGGAAAACATCAAGATCTAGGAACTGACTCGTGCTCACCGGGAGTATACTGTTGAGGTTATAGTACTCGTCCACACTATGACATAGGGAAGCATCTTCATCAAGATCTAGGAGCTGTCTCGTGCTCACCGAGAGTATACCGTTGAGGTTATAGAACTCATCCACACTATGACGGAGGAAAACATCAAGATCTAGGAACTGACTCGTACTCACCGGGAGTATACCGTTGAGGTTATAGTACTCGTCCACACTATGACGTAGGGAAGCATCTTCATCAAGATCTAAGAACTGTCTCGTGCTCACCGGGAGTATACCGTTGAGGTTATAGAACTCGTCCACACTTATGACGGAGGAAAACATCAAGATCTAGGAACTGACTTGTGCTCACTGGGAGTATACCGTTGAGGTTATAGTACTCGTCCACACTATGACATAGGGAAGCATCTTCATCAAGATCTAGGAATTGTCTCGTGCTCACTGGGAGTATACCGTTGAGGTTATAGAACTCGTCCACACTATGACGGAGGAAAACATCAAGATCTAGGAACTGACTCGTGCTCACCGGGAGTATACCGTTGAGGTTATAGTACTCGTCCACACTATGACATAGGGAAGCATCTTCATCAAGATCTAGGAACTGTCTCGTGCTCACCAGGAGTATACCGTTGAGGTTATAGAACTCGTCCACACTATGACGGAGGAAAACATCAAGATCTAGGAACTGACTCGTGCTCACCGGGAGTATACCGTTGAGGTTATAGTACTCGTCCATACTATGACGTAGAGAAGCATCTTCATCAAGATCTAGGAACTGTTTCGTGCTCACCGGGAGTATACCGTTGAGGTTATAGAACTCGTCCACACTATGACGGAGGAAAACATCAAGATCTAGGAACTGTCTCGTGCTCACCGGGAGTATACCGTTGAGGTTATAGAACTTGTCCACACTGTGATGGAGGAAAACATCAAGATCTAGGAACTGACTCGTGCTCACCGGGAGTATACTGTTGAGATTATAGTACTCGTCCACACTATGACGTAGGGAAGCATCTTCATCAAGATCTAGGAACTGTCTCGTGCTCACCGGGAGTATACCATTGAGGTTATAGAACTTGTCCACACTATGACGGAGGAAAACATCAAGATCTAGGAACTGACTCGTGCTCACCGGGAGTATACCATTGAGGTTATAGTACTCGTCCACACTATGACATAGAGAAACTGTCGAGATTGAGAACCTTATCTGAAATTCAACCGAAGATAATTCAATTGAGATTTAAGAACTGGTCAGATCTTCGACTAAGCTGAGAACTTTTAACTGTATCTTTCCTGAAAGGTAAAGGTTAGTCATATGCAATGGATGATATGGATCAGGCAATGATGTTTTCAAAATAAATGAGATTGTATTCATATGATGCGTATATGCATGTATCATGATGTATGGAAGTGTGATGTTTTAGCTGAGGAAAATAAATCTCGGAGCTGCTGGAGAATAAAGTTTGAGTTCTTCGTTCCCGCTGGGGATGATGAACGAAGATGATAAACCTGTAGGAGAGGGGAAAAAAACTCCGTTGGGGGAATAAACTGATGAAGAGATTACTCCGAGGGGAAATACTCTGTGGGGAAGAGACGTTCTGCTGAAGATTTTAACGATAACTCCGCTGGGGATTCTGTTGATAAGCTCTGTTGGGGATTTTAATGATGAACTTCGCTGGGGATAGAAAGAATCTTTGCTGGGGATCACCTTACAATTGCAACTTGCTGAAGATAACCCAGTTAGACTTCTGTGGGGATAACCTCTGAATTTGGCTGAGGAGACTTATTTGTGCTTCGCAGGGGATAAGCTTCCAGAATCTACTGGGTAAGATGATTCAACTCTGGCGGGGAAGCTTTTTTTAAACTGCGCTGGGGAAATGACTTTCCCAGGGTATCTTGTATTCCGCCGGGGAGCGTTCTTAGATTCCGTTGGGGAATATTAAGACTGTCGGGGATGCTCTTATGCTTGCTGGGGAATACCTTTATACTTCGTTGGGGAATATTAAGATCTTCTAGGGATACCAAGCCTTTTCGAGGTGGATGGCAGACTAACTCTTCTTGGGGGAAAGTATTGCTGATTCATTCATGGTTGCAAGTCTCAGTGGGGAGAGCTACCATTATTGTTTTGCTCTGCGGGGAGTGACGGTATCTTGGTCACATTCTTCAGCTGAATCTACCATGGTACCTTGGTGGACAGAGCAACTAGACCGCTCGGACAATTCTTATTGCCCCTACTTCTGATATCACCTGTAATTAGTCCTTTGTTTCGCATGTAAATATTTATGAGCAGCAATTAATGTCAGATGCATATATCAAAAATGAACATTGGACGTTCTTTGCAAAACAAAACAGATAAGGGAAAAATAGTTTGAAATTTTGCTGAAAATGAATTTGTATTGATTTTGAAGTTTTCTTGTAAATAGGCGCTTTTGTACAGGAGGCTGATGTCCTAGTAAGAGGACGCCGCCGAAAAAATAGAATTTATACAGTTTGTGAAAGGAAAAACAAAACAGCTATGTGAATAATCCCACTGGGTTCCAACTCTGCTATTGCCTTTATATCTTCAAGAATCTCATCACTTTGCTGCTTAGTTGAAGATGAATCTGATTGATTAGTGCCGTCCGAGCCTGATAGTTGATACCGAAGTCTGGATGCGAGGTGATCCAATGAGACATAGCGTTACGCTTTAATCCCTAACTTTTGCCTGGACCGCCCTTTCGGGTTTTCAGTCCACCGGGATACCCATTTTTTCCCAAGCCGCCTTTTCAGGTTTTCGACTTGCCGGGTGTACAGATTTTTTTTAATTTTCATCCCTTATTTTTGCCCAAACCCTTTTGGTTCGCCGGGAAGCCTCTATTTTTGCCTAGGCCAGTCGACCTAGCGGGTCTTTGATTATGTGTAGTATCTTTTCACTATGTCTACATTGACGGGGTGAGGAAGGTCGTCACCATCGATGGTGGTTAGAATCATAGCTCCTCCTGAGAAGATGTTCTTAACCACAAATGGCCCTTCGTAAGTAGGGGTCTATTTTCCCCTGGGATCACCTTGAGGTAAGATGATGTGCTTGATTACCAGGTCCCCAACTTGATACCCTTGTTGTCTGACTTTCTTGTTAAATGCTTTGATCATCCGTTTTTGGTACGTCTGACCACGACAAACAGCAGTAAGTCTTTTTTCGTTGATTAGATTCAGTTGATCGAGTCGGGTCTGGATCCAGTCATCTTCGCTCAAACCTGCATCCTTCATGATCCGGAGAGAGGGTATCTGAACTTCGATGGGCAAGACTTCCTCCATGCCATAGACCAAGGAATAGAGTGTTGCCCCTGTTGACGTCCGTGCTGAGGTACGGTACCTATGAAGAGAAAATGGTAACATCTCGTGCCAGTCTTTGTAGGTCACTGTCATCTTCTGCACAATCTTCTTAATGTTCTTATTTGCTGCTTCGACAGCTCCATTCATCTTCGGCCGGTAGGGAGAAGAATTATGATGCTGTATCTTGAATTGCTCGGAGAGCTCAATGATCATCTTGTTGTTAAGATTGGTACCATTGTTCGTAATGATCCTCTCTGGTACACCGTATTGATAGATTAGGTTGTGCTGGATGAACCGTGCCACGACGTTCTTGGTTACCATAGAAAAGGAAGCTGCTTCAACCCACTTTGTAAAGTAATCAATCGCTACCAGGATGAAACGATGCCCGTTGGATGTCGTAGGTCTGATATCGCCAATCATATCAATGCCCCACATTGCAAAAGGCCAAGGTGCTAACAAAACATTCAGAGGAACTGGAGGAATGTGCACCTTATCAACATAGATCTGGAACTTGTGACATGTCCGAGAATGCTGATAACAGTCGGCTTCCATTGTGGACCAGTAATACCCTGCCTGTAGGATTTTCTTTGCCATGGTATGTCCACTGGAATGAGTTCCAAAAGTACCTTCATGCAGCACTGTCATAATCCTTTCTGCTTCAATCTTATCAACACAACGCAGTAAGGTTGAATCATGGTTTCGCTTGTAAAGAATGCCATTACTGATGAAAAACTTTGCTGCGAATCTCCTCAGGAACTTCTTTTCATTAACAGATGCCTCCTCGGGGTACTCCTGAGCTTCAAGGTACCTCTTCACTTCATGATACCAGGGCTTTTCTGTTACCTCTTCGGTCTCAAGATCACAGCAATGTGCAGGTTCATCCAATTTCCAAATAATGATTCGGGGGGCCTCGTTGTCCCATTTGACTTTGAACATAGAAGACATCGTAGCTAGCGCGTCTGCCAACTGATTCTCCTCTCTAGGGAAGTGTTCAAAGGTTATCTCCTAAAAGTGGGGAAGCAACGTCAACACATACTCCTTGTAAGGAATAAGATTAGGGTGTTTCGAATCCCACCCGCCTTTGATCTGACTGATCACGAGAGCGGAGTCTCCGAAGACACTTAAAAACTTAATCCTTAAGTCAATTGCAGCTCGAAGACCCATGATGCACGCTTCATACTCCGCCATGTTGTTGGTGCAGTTGAAACATAGTCGGGCGGTAAACGGAGTATGAGAGCCTTTAGGAGATATGATCACAGCGCCGATGCCATTACCCAAAGCGTTTGAAGCTCCATCAAAGTACATAGACCATCGGGATCCTTCCTCGGGTCCTTCATCCGGTCCAGGTGTCTCACAATCAGTTATCAGCATGATATTCTCGTCTGGAAATTCAAAGTTCATAGACTGGTAATCATCCACTGCCTGATGTGCCAAATGGTCTACCAACACACTTCCCTTGATTGCTTTTTGAGTCGTGTACTGGATGTCATACTCAGTCAAGATCATCTGCCATCTTGCTATTCTTCCGGACAAGGCAGGCTTTTCGAAGATATACTTGATTGGATCCATCTTTGAAATCAACAGAGTAGTGTGAGTCAGCATATACTGTCTCAGCCGGCGAGCAGCCCATGCCAAAGCGCAACAAGTTTTCTCAAGCAGTGAGTATCGGGTCTCACAGTCGGTAAACTTTTTGCTAAGGTAATAAATAGCATGCTCTTTTCGGCCAGACTCATCATGCTGCCCCAGCACACACCCCATTGAGTTGTCAAGTACTGTTAAGTATAAGATCAGAGGTCTCCCTTCAACTGGTGGCATAAGGATGGGTGGCTCTTGGAGATACTCTTTGATCCTTTCAAAAGCGGCCTGGAATTCATCGTTCCAACATACCACTTGATCTTTCTTCAGCAGCTTGAAGATTGGCTCACAAGTAGCAGTTAGGTGCGAGATGAATCGGGCAATGTAGTTCAATCGTCCCAGGAAACCTCTGACCTATTTCTCTGTCTTGGGAGCTGGCATCTCTTGTATAGCTTTCACTTTGGCAGGGTCCACTTGAATACCTTTGTCGCTAACGACGAAACCTAGTAGTTTTCTAGACCTCACCCCGAAGGTGCACTTGTTCGGGTTCAACCTCAGCTTGTACAACTTCAACCGATCAAACAGCTTCTGTAGATGGTCCAGGTGTTCCTCCTCAGTCTGGGACCTCGCAATCATATCGTCGACCTATACTTCAATCTCATGATGGATCATATCATGAAACAAAGCAACCATGGCACGCTGATATGTTGCCCCAGCATTTTTCAGTCCAAAAGGTATGACCTTGTAGCAAAAGGTACCCCACTGAGTAACAAAGGTGGTCTTTTCCATGTCTTCGGGAGCCATCTTAATTTGATTATAACCGGAGAAACCGTCCATGAAGGATAATACCTTGTGCTGAGCAATATTGTTAACCAGAACGTCGATGTGAGGTAGAGGGAAGTCATCCTTAGGGCTCACCCTGTTCAAATCCCTGTAATCAACACACATTCTGACCTTACCATCCTTCTTCGGCACTGGAACCACATCGGCAACCCACTGAGGGTTAGAAGTCACTGCTAGAAAACCGGCGTCAAATTGTTTCATAACTTCGGCTTTGATTTTCTCAGACATCTCTGGGAGCATACGACGAACCTTCTGTTTTACGGGAGGGCATTCTTCCTTGGTAGGCAGGCGATGAACCACAATGTCAGTATACAACCCAGGCATATCTTCGTAAGACCAAGCAAAGATCTCAACATAGTCATGCAGCATCTGAATCAACTATTGCTTCACACTAAGCTCCAGATTTGCACCAATCTTGACTTCCTTCTTGTCCGTTTCAGTACCCAGATTTACCGTTTCCACTGGCTCTTCATGTTGCTGAATGGCCCTCTCTTCCTGGAGTAGCAGTCTTGCAAGTTCACCAGGCACTTCGCAATCATCTTCACCTTCGTCTTCGGCTAAGTTGATCGGACTTTCGAAGTCATAAATGGCAGTAGCAGAGTCGTTACCAGTGAGATCCAGAGTGGATTGAGACCTGTATATGTGAGTGTGTGTAAAATAGCTGTTTTGCGATATATAATAAAGAAAAACAAAGAGCCAGTGGTGCCCCGGGTAAGACACCGGGCCATAAAGTTTCACAACATTGTCTGTTACAAATTCAAAACAAATTTTATTACTGGGTAACAAAAGTAACAGGGATGAAGTCCTTTGCTGTCCAGTTGTTTTGTCCACCGTTGGTCGTATGATAGATCTAGCTGTCGAATTCAGACTCTTCCACATCATCGTCAATGGAATTTACTCCCGAGTTGCTGATGAACACAGGAGGTCTTCCAATCCTTTCATTACGAATAGCCCTTTGAGCTTCTGCAGTGAAACCCAAACCAAACTTGTTAGTCTTCTGAGTGAAATCAGGAAGTCGGCCCCAATTTTCACACTCACCCTTCTCAATAATAGCCCGGGCATCCTTTAAGGAAGCCATCTTCATAGGAGAATCTTCAACCGCAGTCTCAGCTGATGCCAGCGTCTGAGGAACCTCTTCAAAATGCTAAAATGGGGTCTCAATGAACTCCCCATCCATCTCTACGTATCATAATGAGTTGAGGTAGCTGACCATGTACTCTTCCTCCCCTTGAACTGTCACAATCTTCCCTCTGACCGGGTACTTAAGCTTCTGGTGGAGCGTTGAGGTTACGGCCCCAGCTTTATGGATCCATGGACGACCCAGCAAACACCATCACGTAGAATGTAGAATTGAAGACCTGAGAACCAACTTTAATTGGAATATCAACCTCACCATGCACCATCCTTTTAGACCCGTCAAAGGCCCTGACTACGATGTTACTTGGTTTTAGCTCCAACCCTTCGCAATCCAACCTGTCTAGAGCTTTCTTGGGCAAGACGTTCAATGAGGAACCAGTGTCAACCAACACATGTGCAAGAGTAATGCCCCTGCATTCAATGGAGACATGCATGGCGTCGCTGTGGTTCTTCCCTTTGGCAGTCAGATCAGCATCGGAGAAACCCAAACCATTATCGGCAGTTAAATTAGCCACATAATCGATAAACTGATCAGTTGATGTCTCTTGTGGCATGTGGGTAAACTTCAGGAAGGTAATCAGGGCCTTGGCATGGGCCTCTGAACACAACAACAGTGATAACATAGAAATCTTGGATGGGGTTTTCCCCAGCTGCTCAACTACGTTATAATCACTCTTCTTAATAATCTTTGGAATCTCTTCCATCTCCTGTTTGGAAGCTTCAACAGTAATAGTCTTCGGTGCCTCTGTCTGGGAAGGCACATCAGTGGTGATCCCTTTGCCTAGAGCGTTAGATGACTCAGCGACAGGGGTAGGATTAAGAACTTGATCAGGAATGACAGGTACACTTGCAGGTGTAATGACAACAGGTCGGCAGACAGTTGGTGGAGCAATATCAGGTGAGAAAAGTCTACCATTGCGGGTGACTTTAGCAGGTCCAGTAATGTTGTCGACACCGGTATCAGCGTCAAACTCTTGCTTAACTCCAAGAACATAAACATCTGCCCCATAGTGCCAAGGGACAGCTTTGTCAGAGGTGTAGGGGATGGGCCCCAGAACAGTGATGATTACAGGTGCGATCTTCGGAACAGATGTAATTCTAACAGGCTTCCTCGAGGGAGCCTTGGAAGAATTGTTGAAAATGGTAATGATGGAAACTTCTTCAGTAGGAATGGGAGGAACAACAGTCTTCTCAAACAAGATCTCCTTATTATCCATCAGGTCTTGGATACCTGACCTCAGAAATGGACAACCAGTAGGTGAAATAGAACACATATGGCAAGCTTCGCCACAGCCCGGAAATAAACCGGCTAGCAACAGGTTCTTCTTGACAGTCATCAGAGGACTAACAATATCATACACGGAAACTACAAACAAGTCTTCCTCTACAGCATTTACTCCGTGTTTGGGCATGGGAGCATTCACAACATTAGGCCTCCCGAGCGCCTCAAACTCAATCTCCTTTACATCAATTAAGTCTTGGACCTTTTTCTTCAAAGCCCAACAATCATCTGTATTATGCCCCGGGCTCTCAGAGTGATAAGCGTAGCGAGCGTTAGGGTTATACCTTGGTGACGTTGTATTTGAATTCTTTGGAGCTTCTTTTATAGTCACCAGATTGGTCTTCAACAACTATGGCAGAATCTGAGACAAAGTCATGCTGAGACGGTTGAATTGCCTTCGAGGTCTCTCATCCCTTTGTTGGTTGTGATGCTGAGGAGCACCAGCAGATTTTGAAATAACAACCGCATTGACATCTTGGCGGTGTTCAGGTTTATTCTGTCTTCTCGAACTGTAGACAGAACTGGATTCTTTCTTGAATGGCTTCCTCTCGGTGCTCGATGAGGCACCCTTCTGTATCTTCCCAACCTTAATACCAGCTTCAATTCTCTCACCAGTCAAAATAAGATCTGTAAACCCGGCTGAAGAGCTTCCAATTAGATGATTAAAGAATGGACCGGACAGGGTCCCCAAAAACATGTCAACAAGTGCACGATCAGCCAAAGGTGGTTGCACCCTTCCGGTGAGGTCTCTCCATTTTTGAGCATACTCTTTAAATCCTTCACCTGTTCCTATTGATATACCCTAGAGTTGGGTACGCGTAGGAGCGAGGTCGGAGTTGTACTGATACTGCCTATAGAATGCAGTAGCCAAATCCTCCCAGCTACGGATACTGGCTCCGTCCAATTGATAGAACCACTCAAGTTGAGTCCCTGAGAGACTGTCTTGAAAGAAATGGATCCACAAGTTCTTATCAGCAGTGTAAGGTTGGATCTTCCTCACATATGACCGGAGGTGCAGCTTTGGACATGAAGCTCCATCATACTTGGTAAAGGCAGGTGCCTTGAATTTATGGGGAATCACCACCCTAGATGATAGACCCAGATCTCCGAAGTCCAGACCGGGCACCTTCTGTATTTCCATAGCGCTTAAACGGTCTTCCAGCCGTTTGTACTTATCCTCAGCAGGAGGATACTGTTCTTCGTCATAGTCCGTCTCGTTGTCGGAGACTATAGTGCTAGGAGCCCTCCTTTCTTGTGGATTGTCTTTCCCTCCAGATGAGGTGGTTAGATTAACTTCATTCTGCAGCCCATTTCCAAACCTACGTCCAGTATTGAACAGGATGGTCCTCTTCTTCTTCTTCTTTTTCTCCTTCAGAATCAAAGTCTTCAGGTCCTGCTGACCCTTAGCCAGATTCATGAAAAACTCTTGAAACTGGGCGTTCTGGGCTTGGAGGGCCTTGATAGCTTGCTCAGTGGAAGGTTCAGCAGACATGATGATTGAGCGCTGAAATAAACAGCGAAGAAGATAAGAGACCTATAATGGGGTACCTGTTTATGAAGTGCATGAGATGAAATGCATATGATCATGATTTCAAAGACAATCGGGATTCAAATTTGTAGACAAGAAAGGAAACACACTTTATTAGATTTAAACTTCAAAATTTAAATTGTTCAACAAACTACCCTTAGGCGTTACAAGAATGGAATTACTAAAAAGTAAACAAAAACTGTAAAAGAAATCATCAGAGGTCCATCAATGCTCCCATGGTCTCTTCTTCTCAGTGCGGACATAATCATTCAGGATCTGTTCGTTCTCCAACTGTCTGGTCAGCTTCTGGATCTTCTGCTCCTGTTCATTGAACCTCTCTCGGTAGGAATCCCGTTCATTCCTCAATTTCATCCAAGACCTCTTCAGTGTCCCAATATCAGTGGGCATATAAGGTTGGAGGATAGTTGGAGGAACCCCCTCCTCATTAGCAATTTCAAGAGTAACAGGCCTGACAGCTTTGTATGGCATACCTAACTTCTGGGCACGAATGCAGACCCATCTGAGATATGGTTCCATTGGCAGAGAAGTCTTTGGTCCTAACTCATGTGGGTCAGATCGGTGAACTCTATCCCAAGCACTTATGAATTTATGACGTAGCTCGTCGCTATCTCCCTGAAAATCAAAGATGATATGAGGCATCAACATCTCGTGAGGCCCTTCTCTTCTGGCTCTTCCAAACTGACGGAGAGCTAAGCATGGGTTGTAAGAAATCCCTCCATGGAGTCCGATCAATGGAACATTAGGATACTCTCCACAGCGATCAATGATAGTCACCTCATCCATACCTTTGAGAGTCCAGATAATGTCATCACTAGAAATAGACATCACCCTATAAGCCCAGCCCATTCCTTCTTTGTTCTTCAGCACGGACTTAGGGAGGTGAGAAATAAACCACCTAGACAATAAAGGAACACAGCACATCAAAGTTCCCCGCTTTCGGGCAGTACGAGCATAAAGCTGATGAAGCATATCACCCAAGAGAGTGGGTACCAGATTCTGAGAGATGAAGATCCTTATAGCATTAATACCAACAAAAGTGTCAGGATTCGGAAACAATACCATACCATAAATCAAAAGAGCCAGAATGTCCTCGTATGCCTTGAAGTCTAAGATGTCCCATAAGTAATTAGCTTTGTCAACCAAAAACTTAGTCAGAAAACCCTTAACTCCACTTCTAGTCTCCCAGTTGGCCATTACCTCCTCCTTGGTTAAGTGAAGGGCTGCAGCAATTTCTTCGGGCCTCGGAGTCTTTTCCCAACCAGTGAATGGAGTCTGCTCCAAGACAGAGATACCAAGCAGCTCAGAGAATTCTTCCAGGGTAGGTACCAGCTGGAAATCTTGAAAGGTGAAGCGGTGGTATAGTGGATCATAAAACTGGACCAGGACACTCATCATTTGTTCGTCCAATTTTTAAGTGACCAAACTGAGAAGAGAACCATGCCTTCTGATGAAGGAAGTAGTGTTTGGTATCCTGACAACCAAATCTTTAAGTAGGGCAGGTACTTGGACAAAGTTGATCCGGATAGTATTCCTACGCATGGGCATCATAATGACCTACAAAACAGAGCAAAGATGAAACCCTCTTGTCTTTGAAATAGGTTAGTCCTTATGCAAGATGTATGCAATGTTATGATGTCGTGATGTCATGGTAAAGGCACACCACAAGTATTCACAAAAGGCAAACATGGTAAAGGCACACAAGTCACACAAAAGAGCCCTTAGATTTCAGGCTGGCATGAAGCTTAGGTACTACCCTCTTTCAGTTTCAGTTGGTTAAGACCTGTCTTAAAAATAGTAATCAGGTTCTAGAGGATCTCAATATCACTGACTACCCTCAATCGGTCATAATCCTAGTTTAGCAACCTTTTCTTGCGGCTGGAATCATCGCGAGAGTTTAGTCTCAATGAGTGTAGCATACTGCTACTGTTCTATGGCCAAGTTGGTCACTTTAAGGTTCTAAGGTCAGTTGGTGCTTGATGACTCCTTAGAAGACCCATATTCTCCTCGTTCCAACACAAGGGATATCGGTACAGACCAAGGTGCCACACCAACGTAGCTACTGCTTCATCCGTATCAGTCTATGCTGTACAGATCCCTCATAGTTTATTGCTACTTACCTAAAGGGTATTCCCAGATCCGGGTTAGGATCTATAAAACTCTGATACAAGCCCACAAGATTAAAGCACACAAAGCATACAATTGAGAACATAGTGATCTAATCCTAAGGTACACCTCACTTATAAGTATCCCCAGCAGAGTCGCCAGTTCTGTGATCGGTGAGAATAGAACTGACTGTTTTTGGAATGCTGGTTCGCGTTTGCGTTTGTTTTTGCAAAATGTCGCGGTAAGCAAGAGTCGCCACCCTCTTTTATTTTATCCAACAAGGAAAGGAAAAAAGCACAGAAAAATTCCTTTTTTGAGATATTTCTCGGGTTCGGGAGGTAGATTATAGAAAGGGAAGGTGTTAGCACCATTTCTATCCGTGGTTATCCACGGGCTCTTAGGTACTTGCTCACTATGTTTTCAAAAATTTGCTTTTCTTTGTGATTGTGGGTTTGAAAAGAGTTTTTGTTTGAAAGAGAGTGTAAGTGCGAAAAGTTTTGTTTTTGTTTTCAAAAGAGCAAGTACTTAAGAACATCTACCTACTCAAAAAGGAATTAAACTGTGCAAATGTCCTTTAGACAATGCTATCCCACTATTGAGGAGTAGGTAGCACCGTCGTTGGAGTTTTCGGGTCAATTTGATTTAAGGGACGTGTGGCCACTAAAGCAATGTTAGGACGCCTTAGCGGTAACCCTAATGTCTTAGATCATTTTTTCTGAGGCAACCGTTTCGAGGCAACTTATGATCTTTGGACAAAAGGACGACCTCTAAAACTTCCTATACTCAATGACCACGTTCGAGGCAACCAAGTGAGGTGTACCCTAAGAGTGCGCATGTGCAAGTGTGTCAATTTTTAGTTATATTATCTTTGCATGTCATGGTGAGCTACTGTTGATTTTAAGTTAAGATAGATCTTGTCATGCATAGCCTATTATTCAAACATCTAACAGTTAATGGTTACGGAAATTAAATTGCGGGAAAATAAAGCTAAGTTATTACAAGGCGTCGGGTATTTACATCGCCAAAAAACAAACCCTTGAAAATTAAATTGCAAAAAGTAAATAAGAGCGGTAAATAAAATCCTAAGTTAAAACTATTACATCCTCAGAGCAAATACACAAATATAGATCCAAGATAATACGCGCGAGAAAAATTGAATCGGAGCGTCCTAGGGTTTTGACCCTTTTTTTCTTCAAATAAAACATATTTTTTGTTATTTTTTGAATTAAAAATTAAGTCTAAATTAATAATTTGAATTAATTAATTAAAAAAAGAAAATATTTTTGAGTTTTATTTTAATTAAGGAAATAAAAAAATAGGTAACAAATATTAAAAACCCTAATTCTATGTTGATTTTAATTTAATGCAAAATATATTGAAATTGAACCTAATTAAAACTAAATTAATTGGTTAATTTTTATTTACAAAAATAAATAATAACATTAATGGAATTTAAATAAAAATATTTTTTGTTTTCTGATTTTTTTTATGAAAAAAAGTTAATTAATTAATTGGTTAATTAAAATACTAATAATAATAAAATAGAAAATAACGAAAAGAAAAATAAAATAAACAAACTCAAAGGGGAGGTGTTGGGCTTGATTTGGTGGTAGAATTGGCAATTCCCAGGCCCGTTAGCGCTGGCCTTCATTGACCCTTGGGATTCCCTGCATGCTCGTTGACCAGGGAGTGGATGCTCCAATCTGGCCTTCAGATCTTGGCCTGAAGCCACTTGGCGTGTTGAGATTTGAATCACATGGTGGATCACATTCCAGGCGTTACACCTGAGTACCTGAAGGAGAAAAACAAATAAGGTTTTGGGGGACCTGGGATTCGAACCCAGGTCCCAAGGGACAAATTAATTAGTGCACTACCAACTGAGCCAAGATGTTAACCTGTTAGTGGAATATCAATCAAATATTATATTCAAACAATTCAATTATG
This sequence comes from Vicia faba, assembly GCA_948472305.1. Classification (NCBI taxonomy): domain Eukaryota; kingdom Viridiplantae; phylum Streptophyta; class Magnoliopsida; order Fabales; family Fabaceae; genus Vicia; species Vicia faba. The sequence continues at coordinate 237,782,055 of OX451741.1, read as the reverse complement.
CCTGGCCAAAAATAAAAAACGCGCAATTGATTCAAATGAACCAATCACGCCCCACCACGTAATCATCTTCTTCATAAAACCTGGTTCGATTACCTGCGGATTTTTATCCGCAGGAAGGTTCCTAGGATCTCTCCAAAATCCTCCCTAGGCCATAAAAATGGAATCCAAGAGTACCACTGTACTCGTCTCACTCCCCTGAACTCATCCATGGCCATTGTTGGCCTTAATTTAACCTGCACAAAGAATGCCCAAAAACAAGAACAAGAACCCTAGGTTCTGGATACAGGGTTATAAGCCATAAAAATAAAATCAAATATTATAGAAACGTTGGAAATTGAATGGTGAGTATGAATGCACAAGAAAATTGGCAAAGAGGTGCAAGAATGATGAGTTGCGTTTTCATGTTCAGAGGCGTTTTCAAGGACACTTACATCGTGATTTAGGTGATGAAAAGGCTTCTTTTTTATTGGTATAGCACCACTGGATATCAAGGAAGAGAGCTGCGTTCTTCTTTTGGTCTGAAAGTGCCTCTAATGTGGTTTTCGATCTCACACTTTTCAAGCTTTTTTCTCAAAGTGGTATGGCCGTTTCTGCAGACTTCTATGTGTGTTTTTGATTTGTGAGGCTTGCTTGCATATAATGGGATGATTCTAGGTTAAAACATTGGCCAATATCCTTGTGCATTGAAGAATCAAGATTGCCCTTTGATCACCATTAACATGTTTCCAAATATAGGCCATATCTAAGATTTTGTGCTTGAATGAGCCTTGGCACGAGTTGGTTGGGTGTCACATGGTATATGCAAGTTGTACAAATCACAAAGATACCATTTCATTAATTTTTGGATTTTATTTGAATTAATATAGATTTAAAATGAATTAAATCAATAAAAATTAAATAAAATAGAAAAATAAATGTTTGGTCATGAAATTAAAGATGGAACACGTGTGTGGAATGACAAGACCAAATCAAGTGGAAAAAAGTGGGACCTTTTGTCAAAAATTGGAGTTTTGAGGATAGTTGACTTTTGGCAATTTTGGAAAAATACCCAACTTCAACAATGCATAACTTCTTCAATTTTTAACTTTTGGAGGTGTTCCTAGACTTTTTAGAAACCTTGAGATGTCCTATAATCAACCCGTTTTGTATCACTTCATTTTTATGTTCCATGCTCAAGTTATAAGCTTTGGCAAAAAAGGTGTTTTTGTTGACTTTCAAAAATGACCTATAATGTCCAAATTTGTAACTTTTTGTGAGAGCATTTCTTGATCTTGGGGTGTAAATATGGATTGTAGAAAATTGCATCCCCTTCAAAATGAGCTTTGTATGGGTCATTTCTCATAAAGTATGATAAAGTTATGCTTGGTCAAAGTTGGGTTGACTTTTCCTGCAAAACCCTAACTTAGCAACTTTGAATCTTGATGAATCTTGAGAAATCCTTGATGAATCATGATCAACCATTGATCAAATGATGAATTAACCTTCAAAATGAGAATGTTGACAAAAATTCTTGAGGTTTGACTATTTGTAGGACACAGTTGACTTTTGCCCTAGCACAGTCGATTTTTGGGCCTCTTGAGCAATTGACTGACCAAACTTCCTCTGCAAGGCTTGAAATTTGACATGGATGGACTTGAGAACATATTAAGACATTGGGAAGCACTTGGGGCCATTTGGATATGAGGACCTTAGTGCAACACAAAACCCTAATTTTGACTTGACTGCCTTAGGAGGTGATTTGACTGTCCAACTCTTGAGCTAACTTGAGCCAGTTAGAGATTATTCTTGGCATATTTTGAGGAATATGGGAGGACAAATTTTGGGGTACAACACATTTGAAGCACAAATGCATATATTGCAATATCATTTATTTTGAGAGCATCATTTGCACTTCACGCATCATGACGTTGCATACAACTAAACCTTTATCTTTTTAGGTAAAAGTCTATAAACAGACAAATATCATCAACTATTTACATGACCAGACAAATTTCTAGTACCCTGTTGAGGTAGTAATCGTCCAAGGTTCCTTCATTATCTGTTGAGGTAGCAATCGTCAAAGATTCCTTCATTACCTGTTGAGGTAGAAATCATCCAATATTCCTTCATTACCTGTTGAGGTAGCAATCATCCAAGATTCATTCATTACTTGTTGAGGTAGCAATCCTCCAAGATTCCTTCATTTGAGGTAGCAATCGTCCAAGATTCCTTCATTATCTATTGAGGTAAAAATCGTCCAAGATTCCTTCATTATCTGTTGAGGTAGTAATCACCTAAGATTCCTTCACTATTTGTTGAGGTAGTAATTTTCCAAGATTCCTTCATTATCTATTGAGGTAGTAATCGTCAAAGACTCCTTCATTATGTGTTGAGGTAGCAATCGTCCAAGATTCCTTCATCACATGCTGAGGTAGTAATTTTTCAAGATTCCTTCATTATATGTCACATGTAAGCTTCATGTAACCAACATTTTCAAGTTCCAGATTAATACCTATAACAAGCCAAGACAACTATTTGTGGACGACCGGCTGTAGATTACTACATGTAACAAGCCAGGAAAACTATCTACATGAGGAGATTGAAGATTAACACCCGAAACTAGACGGGAAAACTATCTTTCTTTCTCAGGTCATAGATTAATACCTGAAACCAGACAAGACAACTATCTCAACAACTGACAAAAACAAGTTCCAAATTAATACTTGTAACAAGCCAAGACAACTATCTATGGACAACCGACTGTAGATTAATACCTGTAACAAGCCAGGAAAACTATCTACATGAGGAGATTGAAGATTAACACCCAAAACCGGACAGGAAAACTATCTTTCTTTCTCAGGTCAGAGATTAATACTTGAAACCAGACAGGACAACTATCTCAATGGCCGACAAAAACAAATTCTAGATTAATACCTGAAACAAGACAAGACAACTATCTGTGAATGACTGATTGTAGATTAATACCTGGAACCAGATAGGAAAACTATCTACACGACTACATGAATTAATCTTACACGGGTTTCTTCTCATAATCTCCAAATGCAGTCTAACATGGACTCATCCAGAGGCAATCTTACACGGACTCCTTCTCGCAGTTTCCAGATACAGTCTAACACTGACTCATCCTGAAACAGCCCTACACAGGCTCTTTCTAATACATTTCTAGACAATAGTTAATTTCATCCTCCAAGCAAGTTACTGTGAAGCCTGGAGTTCAACCAGAAAACAACAAACTTTTCCAGAGATAATTCCTCAGTAGAGCCTTGGAAAATTGAAGTTCCTAGACTCTATACCCCATAAAGTTTTCCTCAAACAGGAGAATAACAGAAATCAACCTTCCCCAGTGGACTCCTTCTCAGACAACAGGAACAGGAATTCCCCATAAAGGGACCTCTTATGAAGTCATCATCTACTTTGGATGGCATCTTTAAGCCCATCTCCAACAACTCTCAGTCATCCTCTCCAAATGGAATCTCTAAGCCTATTTCCTACATGATCAACCATCACATCATCGAGTGCAAATGTCTGGGTAGTCTAGTGTTCAATCATCTTCCACCTTCAAGTCACGAATGGCGGACTCACCAATCTAACTCTTCAGGTTTAAGAAGATTGAACAGGGGCAGTTGTTGTACCCAAAAATTTGCCCTATCATTTCTCAAGTTTCTACTCACAAAATTCCTACTGGGTCAAGACTGCACAAGTACAATTGGATCATATTGTATTTTTCAAGCACCAAGTCAAAGAGGGAAGTATTGAAAGAGCAAAACATATAAATTTTATTTTTTGACAAAATTGAAGAAAAATATGCTTGTTTCGATTCATGCTTAGCTTTGATTTAATTCTCTCCTACATGCCAGCTTCGATTGGGCTTTGTTTCCCTTTGAAATAGCTTCCTTCAATTTAGAAGGAAGGGGCCTCCTTTTGGTTTCCTTCGATTTAGAAGGTAGTGGCTTCATGCTAGCTTCTTTCGATTCAGAAGACAATTACCTTCTGAAAGCATCCTTCGATTCAGAAGGCAATGACCTTCTAAAAGATTTCTTTCGATTCACAAAGCAGGGACCTCCTGCATGCATCTTTCTTTTTGGCATGTGTCCTTCTTCGAATGCAAGTTTGGTTTACATCCTTCGTTTGGGCATATGGCCCCATTTTATGAAAGATTTGGGTTACATCCTTCATTTAGCCATGTGACCTCTTACAGGGAAGTTTAGATTGAACATTGGCTTTTCATGCAAACCTTCACGTTGGCAATGGCCTCTTGTATGCTTGCTTGGAGTCACAAAACAGTGATCTCCTGCAGGCAAGTTTCGATTGGACTAGGATTACCTTCTCACAAAGCTTCGATTGCACCATTTACATGTTTGCCTTTGAATCACAAGGCAAGAACTCCCTTCATGATTGCTTTGATTCCACCCTTGAAAACTTCCAATACACAAAGGGCCCATTCGAAGAACACATATTGTTGTCTAAAGAGGGGTCTGGTCGAAGGATGGATCTAGTTGGTCAAAACAAAAGAGAAATATTCAAAGATGCTTACTGGCCCAAAATCTAACATACTTCCAGGCTCAAGCCTCCTGCACAAGCACATTCATGCCAAGGGAAGCTTCGATTGGCCAGAATGAAGTCTTTCAATTTGGCTAGTTGGGTAGTGTAAGAGCAATCGAAGAGAGCGAACTTGGGGGCTGATCAAAGAAGCCAGGATTTTGAGGCCTTGTGCAATTCGAATAAGGACTTAGAGAAATCAAAGAGAGTAAGCTTGGGTGCTGATCGAATGAGCCATGATGATGTGGCCTTGTTCAATTTGAATCAGAACTTAAAGTCATCGAAAAGGGACAAGAGCTGATTCGACTAAGTTTATCATTCTAGACCAGGCAATCGAAGAAAATGGTGACGTAATCGAAGGATCTCTGATGAGGAAAACTCTAAACCATTCAAATTCGTACAAGGCGCCAAACATAACATGTCCAGGTTCATGCAACCTACGAAAATGGCAAGAATATAACATAAATGGATAATTTTCAAATTCTTGATTTTGTTTTAAAGGCCATGTTAAAGACTTGATTCTTTCCATGTTTACCAAGCTTCACATACCTCTATATAAAGATGCACATTTGCAAGCAGGACACACGCATATCACTTCCTGAAAGAAGCCACGTGAAAATAATAAAAATACATCAAAGTTGTAAAATTTCAACAGTAAATTCCAAGCCATCCCACGCTCAGAATACCAGATCGAAGCACCTCCAATTGGTAAAAATAATTCAATCTCATTCTATCTATAATTTAAACTCATGTGGATTGCATATTCATGTTGTTCCTGTTGTTTATGAATGATTTAATGCAATATATGTAAGTTGCAGCACCCAAATGCTAGGATACCATTGCCAAGGGTTCTTCGAAATAGTCATTTTCGAAACTCATGATGCAGACCATTGCAAATCGAAACAGCCCTAAATTCGGGTTCAGGGGGTGATTTCGATTGGGATAGGTTTTCGTTTGTTTTTTTTAATTAACAGAATTCACAGGACTCAATATTGGTGTCATTTCTTTCGATTGACAAGCTGGCCCAATGGTAACCGATGCACTCATAGAGTTTTCACCTTGCAGGTCCTGGGTTCGATCCCAGTTTGCTGTATTTTGCATTTTCTCTAATTGTTTATAGATCTCATGCATACAAGCCAAATACACTCACCATGCACCTTCAAGTCTGCGCTGCCAGATGTTAGCGTAGCCAGATCCAATGCTCTCACACACAGACTACCACGCGCTCCCTAAAATCTCTCCTCACAGGATCCAGCACTGGTGAAATGAGCCTGGATCTAGTTGTGCAATTCATCCCCCCTCATCGCTGATTGTGTCAGGCCCACTTGCATTTTTCTATTTATTTGTTTTATTGTTTATTTCATTTAATCCTTTGTTCCATAATAACATAAAAATCAGAAAAAAGTCACAAAAATATAGTTTTATGTTTTTATTTTATTTTATTAAATTAACTTTGTAAATTAATTAGTTAATTATTTTAACTTCTTTTCTTAATTAAAATTAATTAGACCTAGGATTTAATCCATTTAATTTAATATCTTCCCAAATAAACAACAACAACAAAAATATTTTCTTTTTTTACTTAGAACTTTTTTAGGGTTTTAGACATTCCTTTAGAATCGCGCGCGTTATTATTTTATATATTTTATTTTTTTCAAATTATTGTAATTGCCCACAGTATGTAATAGCTTAACTAGGACTTTACTTTTACTGCTTTATTTCCCCAAAAGTTTGGACATGTAAATACCCCCTCCCCGAAGCATTGTAATAGCGTAGATTTAAATTCCTGCATTTTAAATTCCTGTACATATTAACTGCAAGACTAATAGGATTGTATGGCAAGAATAAAATCAAACGCTAGCAAACCTAACACAAAAGACAAAAATAACTGAACATAACACACTTTGGTTGCCTCCGGAAAACAAAGCAGTGATGTCCCTTGAAAGTAGGGACGCTTTAGCAAAGACCCTTAAATCAAAAGCTCATAGTCCCTCGATGACCCTATGGTGTTACCTTTTGGTAAATGATCTAGTCCCTTAAACAAAATTGCTAAAGTATCTCTATATGTTGCCTTTGTGACTGTACGATGACCCGCGAACGTCCCTCATACATCCAAATGACTATGGATACCTACTCACTAATAGTAGGCTAGTCTTGTCTAAAGAAAAGGAAGAAAAGAGCAAACCTTTCGAGTAAAAGTAGATAGTTGTTAGATGCTTGCTCAAAAACAAATTTTCACACTTACACAAAAACATTTCAAAACACTTTAAAAAATGCTTTATCAACACTCTTGAGGAATGATACAAGAGTTATCATAAAGCGAATCGACGCACTAAGGCAATTTCAAAATACTTTTCAAAAACACACAAAAGCACAAAGTATTTTTCAAATGAGCTAAAGCATCTAAGAGCCCATAGATAACTACGGATGGAAAGGGTGTTAAAACCTTCCCTTTCCATAATCTACCCCCCTTACTTAGAAATAATCTCAAAAGGTCTTTTTATGTTCTTTTCACCCTTTCCTTTGTTGGATAAAAGAAAAGTTGGTGGAAACTCTTGCTTACCGCAACATTTGCGAATACAAACGTAAAACCAATATAAACAGTCGATTCTGCCACCATATCACAGAACTTACGACTCTGTTAGGGACAGAAAAAAATGGGGTTACCTTAGAGTTTAGTTTATCAGTTTAACTTGATTTCCTTGTATGCTTTGCTTGCATTATCTTTGAGGGTTTATTGGGGTATTCTTGTAAAGATCCTACACCCGAATCTGGGGCACCTTTTTAGGTAAGAAGTAATAGATTGTGGAGATTGTACGGTGTAAACCGACATGGTTGAAATGATAGCTGCATTAGTGTGACACTTTTGTTGATACCGGTATCCCTTATGTTAAATCGAGGAGAATACGGGGCCGCTGCATGGTGTCATAAAGCACTAACGGACCTTAGAACCTTAGTTGAAAAAACTTGGTCATTAGAAAGTAGTGAGATAGCCGGCCTCGGTATAAAGCTGAGGATTGGTTGATACTTGATAACGAGAAAACGTATCGTATAATTACTATGCTTTTTACCGATTTTATATTACATTAAGTCGTCTAACCCCCAATTATTCCGAGTTTATTTGTCTTTTTACAGGTATAACATTTGTCAACTCAAACCAATGGAAAAGGACAACATGAAGAAGGCTAGACAATAGACAAAGAGAAAAAGAACTAAAAATACAAAGTTTGTATTTTTGCACCTGTGACGACCGTCACACCCTGTGACGACCGTCACACCTCCCCAACTAGAAATAACGCTCGTAACACATTGATGACGAGCGTAATGCACTATTTAAGCGCATTACGACCGTCACCCACCTATGACGACCGTCACACGCGTAAAGAGGAACGTTGTGCTTTGGTGGAGACGTGGGCAACGTGAGGAAGAATCCTTCTTCAATATTTCCTCCACTCAGTGACCATGCATCCTATTTTTATGCCACTCAAGCCTCTTCTCAAGACACTTTCAACTGCCATTTCCTCTGCTATATATATGTGTGGTAGTGCAAAGCTGCAAGGGTCGAAGAATTTTACTCAGAGCAAATATTTATTTTATTTTACAGTTATTTCCAATTTGTTTGTTTTGCAATTCTGCTTTCATTTTCTTGTAATTTTCATTCAAAGCCTTAGTTTCTATTATTAAGTGTTAATTCTTCTTTCAAGAATTAACACGAATTTCTACTGCAAGTCAAGCTCGAAGATTGGATTACTGTATTACCTCAAGATTACTATAGCATCTTTAATTCCAGGTTTTTTATATTGCAATTATTATTTATTCAGTTTTTATAATATGCCAATTATTGCCATGAATTATATTTTAAACTTTATTGCTGTTAAGTTAATTATGTCTGGCTAAATTATTAATACCGGTATGTGACCGTAAGAACTGAAAGAATTCAATGATACCTTGGCCAAAAATATTTATAAAACAATTTCTGGTTTCCAATTTCCAATATTAATTTAACTATCCTTGTCACGAGAGTGAGAGATTAATTAACACGATTTTGCCACGAGAGTGGGAAATTAATTAAGGCAAGAACCTGCATGCGAGAGCTGGGGTTCAACCCAGATAGTGGTAACGAAGCATTGATTTTTAAATACACGAGAGTGTTTTAATAAATTAATTAAATTCAAATTGTTTTCAAAAAGTGTTATTAAATTTAAAGTGCATCCACTAGGTTTAGTAGCATGACTTATTTCATAAACACGAGAGTGTATGTCTCAGGTTTTTAAACAATTAGGTTTTACCGAAATACTTTATAGGCCAAGCGATTCATCGAATTCCCTAATTCCGATTATCACATACCGATATAATTAGTACTATTACTTTTAAAATTAAACTGTCTCCCCCAAATATCGAATATTCATTGCTTAGTTAGACAACTGTAGCATTAGATCGTATGCGATTGATCCTCGGTCTCTGTGGGTTCGATAATCTTTTAAAACTAGAACGACTGAACTGTATACTTGCAGTTAGTATCCCGACAGACTTATAAAGTCCCGATCAATACTCGATGCAACACTCATTGAGATCAGACTTTCGGGATATTTCAGTTGCGAGAAAATATCGCTTGACCTGAAACAATGCCTGATAAAGAAAGATCAGTGATATTGAGACTCCTTAGAACCCGGTTACTTTCCTAACACATGTTGAACCAACTAAAACTTCAAGAGGGTACTTAACCGCAAACCCCATGCAAGCCTGAACCTAAAGCTACTTGTGTGAATTTTTTGCTTTCATTGTCTAACAACTTGAACTCATTGCAGGGCTTTGTTTATACTCCTTGCAATACTTGTTTGTGGTCATTATTCAATAACTTGGATTTTCTGCAAGACATACTTGTCTTTATCACCCTACATTTTTTCTTGATAAATAGCATACACATTGTTGTACCCCAAAATTTTCCATCTCATTTGACTCAACACATGCCCATTGAGGTCCTCAACTTGCACAAGGATGCCCAAGAGTTGATCAGACAAACTCCCTCCTAAGGCAATGTACCTCAAATAAGGGTTTCCATTTTCATCAGGGTGTGGGAGCTCCAAAGGTCCCAGATGCCGTCCATGGTCCTAATATATTCTCAATATCATCCATGTCAAGTTTCATGCCTTGCACAAGAAGTTTGCTCAGCCAATTGCCCAAATGCCTAAAAATCAACTATACTAGGTCAAAAGTCAACGGTGGCCCACATACAGTCAAACTTCAAGATTTTTGGTCAACATCAACATTTTGAAGTTATATCCATCATTTGATCAAGGGTTTATCATTATTCCTCAAGGAATTCCCCAAATTCATCAAAACCCAAAAGTTGTTAAATTAGGGTTTCTTAGGAAAAGTCAACCAAACTTTGACCAGGCATAACTTCTTCATACTTCATCAGAAATTTTCCATCAAAGGCTCATTTTTAAGAGGATAAAATTCCTTACAACTCATCTTCAGCCCCAAGTTCAAAATATGCACTCATCAAAAGATATGAATTTCTATATTATAGGTCCTTTTGAAAAGTCAACAAAAACACTTTTTGGGTCAAAGCTTCTTACATGAACATGGAAGACCCAATTGAGATGAAATTAAAAGGTTTGTTTAGGGGACATCCTAAGCTTTCTAAAAAGTCCAAGAACTCCTCTCTAGGGTTAAAATTGAGGGAGCTATGTATTGTCAAAGTTGACCAATTTTTGGAAATATGCATGAAGTCAACATTGATCAAAATGACTTTTTTTTCTAAATGGGCCCAAGTTTTCTTGTTTGAAACTTGTTCCTAAGATATCCTACGACCCATGATCTTATCCATCTAATATTTTATTATTTTTATTATTTATTTTGATTTATTATCCATTTAAATCAAAATAAATCAATTTAAATAGTAGAATAATCAAATAAAATCAAAAATTTGATTTTATGAGCATATTATGAGTCCATGAACAGCTAGAAAATCAAAAAATTCATGCAAGAGCTAATTGATTGGAAAAGATCTTAATTTGGTCTATTTTGGAAACAAATCATACAAGGCAAAGAATGAAATCAAATCTCCATAATTTGCAAAGATATGATTAGTTTTTGTTGACCTAAATCATTCTATGATATATACACAACATTTCTAAAGCATAAAAAATGGTTCTTGGTCGTGAAAACAAAGGAGTCAACTTCAAATTTTTGTCAAAAAAGTGCTGATCACATATTCCTCCATAGACTAATTCAAGCAATTCCAAGGCCAGCAATTCGTTCCTGGACATTTTCTGAAGCCATTCCAATCATCCTCAAGCCTTAAAACATTTAGAAATCACGCCTCACAGTGCCACAGTTTGCATCTTTTTTCAAGATTCGTTTTCAATAATTTATCCATCATAAACATGTTTTGATCATATATCCATGCTTGTTATCATATTTGCAATGTTTTTGATTGGTTTGATTGAAGTTTAAGTAAAGGAATGGCACGATGCCATTGTTAGGGTTTTGAGGACCCAAATTGGGAATTCCATATAGAGGCAAAATTGGATAAAATTAGGGGTACTATCATGCTTAGAAGATAATTTGCAATTGATCCATGTCTTTGGTTTGAATTTATTCTGCTTGTGCTGCGTTTTTTAATTTTACAGGTTTATGGCTACGAAAAAAATCTGTCACTATAGCTTTTAGTGACGGAAGCGACTGTAGGTAAAAGTGTGGAAAAAACAACAGTTATGGGGAAGAAGACAATTAGGTGGCAGAATCCCATTGGGTGATTTGAATCACGCGCACATTTGGGAAAGACCACTTTATTTACTTTAAATTTTATTTATGTTATTATATTTACAACTAACCATCCAGCCATTGAATTCATCATCAATCTAGATCCAACGCTCAAGTCATACCATGGACAGTCAGAAAGAGCATCACACTGGATCTAGCGCGTTGACTGGGCTGAGCAAGGAATGGGCCTAACAAATTCAGTACTACACCCCCTGAATTGCTCAACAATATAGGCCCAATTTCTTTTCTTTTTTTATTTTATTTCCTTTATTTTAATTATTTGATTAATTATTTCCTTTTACAAAAATAACACAAAAAAATCATTTTTTTAATTTAATCATAAAATCAAGAAAACCACAAAAATGTAGAATTAGGTTTTTTTTATTAAAATTAGTTTTTTTTTTTGGAAAATAATTAATTTAATGATATTGACTTGATTGTTTTCATAATTAAAATTAATTAGACAAATTAGGTTTAATTCAAAAATATTTAATTTTCTCAATAAAATACCAAAAAATATTTTTCTTTAATTAATTAAATTTAGGTTAAGATTTCAAATATTTTTCTCAACAATAAAATGCAAAAAAATATTTTCTCTTTAATTGATTAGATTTTAGAATTTAAACTTTGATTCCCGTACTTAATTCTCGCGCACAATATTTTATTTTCCAATTATTGTATTTGCTCCGGGTTTGTAATAGTTTTTAATTAGAGTTTATCGCATATTATTTACTGTTTAATCCCCGGTTTTTGGTCATGTAACCCCCTCCCCGAAGCCTTGTAATAGCGTAGATTTACTTTTTCGCTTTTAATTTCTGCAACTATGAATTGTCTAGATGTATGGATAATAGGCTTGCATGCAAAAGATAAATAAAATTAAAACAGTAGATCACCTTAATTGCGCAAAGATTAAATAACTGAAATCAAACACTGCTTCACACTTGCACCCTTAGGGTATGCCTCACTTTGTTGCCTCGGAAAACAATGGTCACGTCCCTCGAACGTAGGGATATCTTAGCAAAATACCCTCAATCTAAAAGTCATCATAAATATCATAGTCCTTTAATGTCCCTCGAGTTGCCTACGAGAAATGATCTTGTCCCTCGATGTTGCCTATATGACGACAGTCCCTTTCAAAATGCTAAGGTTTCCTTACATGTTGCCTTCAATGACCATTACGTCCCTTTCAATAGTCCCTCAAACATCCAACGACTAGGATTACCTACTCACTAATAGTAGGATAACACGGTCTAAAGGATAGGAGGAAAAAAACGCGTTTTTTCGAGTAGGTAGATAACTGTTAGGTACTTGCTCAAAACAAGAAGACTTTTTCACACAAAACACTTTTCAAACAAAGTTTTTAAAAACAACTTCGTAACACTCTTGAGGACATAAACAAGGGTTAAAACGAAGTAAAACAAAACTCTTCAAATCACACACAAGCAATTTCAAAATGAGAAAGTACCTAAGAGCTCATAGAAAAATACGGATAGAAAGGGTGTTAACACCTTCCCTTTCTATAATTTACCCCCCCGTACTCAGAAGCATCTCGAAAAAGGTTTTTTCTATTCTTTTTCCTTTTCATGATTGGATAAAATAAAAGTTGGTGGCGACTCTTGCTAACTGCGACATTTGCGAACAAAAAATGCAAACCAGTATTAACAGTCGGTTCTGCCACCGTATCACAGAACTGGCGACTCTTCTGGGGATTAAATAAGTGGGGTATACCTTAGGATCTAGTTCATTTTTTTAATTGCTTTCTTGTTTGTTTTGCATGCTTTATTCTTAAAGGGTTTTGCTTGGGTATTATTAAAGATCCTACACCCGGATCTGGGGACACTTTTTAGGTAAACAACAATAGATCATGGAGACTGTACGACATAGACCGATATGGTTTAAGCGATGGCTGTGTTAGTGTGACACTTTGGTTGGTATCGGTATCCTTCATGGGGAAACAAGGAGAATACGGGGCCGCCGCGTGGTGTCGTGAAGCACTAACGGACCTTAGAACCTTAGTTGAACAAACTTGGCCATTAGAAAGTAGTGAGATAGCCGACCTCGGTATAAAGCTGAGGATTGGTTGATACTCGATGCTACACTCATTGAGATCAGACTTTCGGGATATTTCCGCCGCAAGAAAAGATTGCCTGAGATGAAACAATGCCCGATAAAGGATGATCAATGATATTGAGAATCCTTAGAACCCGGTTACTTTTCTAAGACAGGTTGAGCCAACTAAACTTCAAGAGGGTACTTACCTATGGAATCCATGCAAGCCTAAACCTAAGGCTAGTTGTGTGACTTGTTTGCTTTCTTTGCCTAACAATTTGAACTAATTACAGGGCTTTGTTTGTATTCCTTGCAGGTCCTTGTTTGTATAAATTTAATAAATTGGTTTCTTACCCTACATTTTTGCTTGATGCATAGCATACACATCATAGCATCATAACGTGACATATCATACTAACCATTTCAAGGATCTCGAGGGCCTGTGATGTAGGTTATGATGAACCATACGTCTAGCAAGGGGCAAGGGGATTTATTTTCCTCTAGCCAATGTCGTCAAAAGATCAAAACACGACAACTTGAGTCCGGGTCTATGACCCACTTGATATGGTGAGCTTGACTCTTGTAGAAGGACTCTCAAAGATACAAAGTTCTTCAATCAAAGCTGTAAAATTCAACTTCTGACATTTTCTTGTTTACCCCGCGAGATCCTTGAAAACATTGCATACATATATAATACATATCATTGCATAAGCAGGTTTCAAAGCAGGTCTCTCATGTTATCGCTGTTTATTTCAGCAATGGCTCTCCAACAAGACAACAGAGATCTCCAAGCTCAAGATGCCCAGTTCAAGGAACTTCTCTTGAATCTATCCAAGGGGCAAGAAGACCTGAAAACACTTTTCGTCGGGAATCTGACCAAGGAATGTCCTGACAACAACAAGGATGAACAATTGCAACAACTGCAAGCTGAGGTAGAAGCAATGAGAATCCAGATGCTGGGGCAGATGGCTCTTATCCAAAACTTAGCTCGAGAACAAGAGGGGCTAAGAGTCTTCCTCAACAAGCTTCACCAAGATGGATGCAAATCCATGAAACAAATAGTTAAAATTGTGGATCAAGGCATTAATCATCCCCCAGTGAGATAAGAGGTTGGTTTGGTCAGGAACAGACCTTTACAGATTGCTACTACATCACAAGCTCAACCACAACCTCGCCAACAACAACGGGGCAATCAGAATAAGAAGAATACATCTGAAAGACACTTCACCGAATTCAACATGTCATTGGCTCAAGCATTGCAATGCATGTTGAAAGCCAAGATGGTTATGTTAAGGGACCCTCCTCAGAATCCCAACATAGCCTCCCCAAGGTACGATCCAAATGCAAGATGTGCGTACCACTCCAACAGTCCTGGATATGACACCAACAACTGTTGGGCGTTGAGAAATAAAATTCAAGACCTGATTGATGAAGGAGCACTAGAATTCTCACAAGACGGTCAGGTTGAGTTCTTCTGCCATCCCTCCAAGGCATACCATCTGAAGTAACAAGTTCTCACAAGAAGACTTTTCGTTCATTAGAATTTTTAATGTGTAATTTTCTTTTGATTTGTCTGACCATTTATTCATATCAAACCTCGTTATTTCATCAATGCATTGAAAATATTTGTCTTGAATCAATTCATTCGTATTCACTATTTCAAAAATGCGTGCTTATTTCCTTTATTGATATTCAACTCTCGATTAAAAACTCTAAGCCTTAGAGGGAGGATGACGAAAATGATACCACAATCTCTACAGTATGCTTTGAACAGACCCTGCCGATGATGTACATGCTTTGTTTCAAATCCTAAACAGTGGAGTTATAAGGAAGATAATCCCTAGTCAACCCCTTCGAGCCAAAGAAGTAGGAGTTTTTCTTTTCACACAAATTAAAACCCTTAATCATAACCTAGGGTAGTATAGTTTTCTCAGTTAATTCAGAGGCGCATTCAGGCACAATCCGCCGCTTCGTACACAATGAATGGCATCGAAGACGTCTTTCCAAAACAAAATACAGTGATGGTTCCGTATAATTGTCAAGACAGGCAGTCATTATCTCTCGAAATAAAAGCCCATTAAGTCAAAACCTATGAAGGAGACTTAAGAGAAAAATTGGGGCATCCCGCTGACTGTAATCAAAAAAGAAACAGTTCAGGAAAAAGAAGGGATAATAATAAAAAAAAGAGGTTACTACAAATCCTCTACAAAAAGAAGATTACAAAAATGACTGCCTTTTCAAAAAGAATCATCACCAAGTATCAGAGCAAAGATTCCATACTCAATCGGGATCTAAATGCGCAATTAACTGAGCATAGGACTGAAGAACATCACGAAGAGCGGGTTTGGTACAAATAAAATTTGAGCCTTTATCTTTTGTTTCTTGAACTGTGAACCAGGACACGTTATAACCCTTAAAAGTCCTAACTGAAGCATGGGTTAGTTTGAGAGCATACTGTTACAAAGGTATCCTGACTCCTGTAGGATTTGTTACGAATCTGAGTTGATATCACATTCTTGCAAATTTCATTTTACTACACAAAACACATTTTCAAAAAAATTTCAAGACAAACATGAGTTTTGCATTCTTTAAATGACATTTTTTGCATATGACTAATTGTTTGACATCAGAGAAATCCGCACAATGGATATTAATGAACAGACATCCTCTCAATGGACAGAATCACCTCAGTGAGAAAGACACTTCCAATAACAGGTCTTCCATGAGCAAGAGGCGTGACATGATGTCTAAACACACTTGGGGCAGTTTCTCCAAACGTGACAAATAACCAGGGGAAGATCTCCATCTGAATCGCTTGAGGCATTATGAACGCATTCCAGCAACGAATCATGTGCCATCAAGAAAACATTTTTGACAATACTACAACACAACACTATGGACAGTAACAACTCTCTACATCCTGAAAGCGTGGACATAGTCGGAAAATACTACGCATGAAGAAAAAAAAAGACCCGCTAGGTTGACACACCTAGGAAAAAATAAGGGAATCCCGACGAACCAAAAGGGTTCGGGAAAAAGTTAGGGATATACATTAAAAAAAACTTGTACACTCGACAAGTTGAAAACTTGAAAAGAAGGCTTGGGCAAAAAGGTATCCCAGTGGACTGAAAACCCGAAAGGGCGGTCTAGGCAAAAGTTAGGGATTTAAAACGTACGACTATGTCCCGTCACCTGTCTATCAGTGGAAGACTTATACCTTGATCATCATTCATCAAGAGCACCAGAATCGAGAAACGGTTCAGATACGATCCAGATACAGATGTCATTCTGCTACTTATTCAAGATTTTCATACATTGAGAAACAGTCCAGGTACGATCCAGAGACGGATGTTATCCTGGTACTTATTCCAGATTTCTCTTCAGATACAGTTCATATACGCTCCAGATACTGATGCCATTCTGATACTCATTCAGATTCAACTTTCAGATACAGTTCAGATACGCTCCAGATACGGATGCCATTCTGATACTCATTCAGATTCATCTTTCAGATACAATTCAGATAAGCTCCTGATACAGATGTCAATCTGATACTCATTCAGATTCAACTTTTAGATACAGTTCAGATACGCTCTAGATACAGATGCCATCCGGATACTCATTCAGATTCAGCTTCTAGATATAGTTCAGATATGCTCCAGATACGGATTCCATCCTGATACTCATTCAGATTCAGCTTCTAGATACAGTTCAGATATGCTCCAGATACGGATGCCATCCTGATACTCATTCAGATTCAGCTTTCAGATACAATTCATATACACTCCAGATACGGATGCTATTCTGATACTCATTCAGATTTAGCTTTTAGATACAGTTCAGATACGCTCCAGATATAGATGCCATTCTGATACTCATTCAGGTTCAACTTTCCGATACAGTTCACATACGCTCCAGATACGGATTCCATTTTGATACTCATTCAGATTCAGCTTTCAGATACAGTTCAGATACACTCCAGATATGGATGCCATTCTGATACTCGCCAGATTCAACTTTCAGATACAATTCAGATACGCTCCAGATACGAATGCCATTCTGATACTCATTCAGATCCAGCTTTCAGATACAATTTAGATACGCTCCAAATACGGATGCCATTCTGATACTCATTCAGATTCATATTTCAAGTACAGTTCAGATACGATCCAGAGACGGATGTCATTCTAACACTCATTCGACACATGTTTCAAATACAGTTCAGATACGCTCCAGATACGGATGCCATTCTAACACTCATTCAACACATGTTTCAAGTACAGTTCAAATACGATCCAGAGACGGATGTCATTGTAACACTTATTCAACACATGTTTCAAGTACAGTTCAGATATGATCCAGAGACGGATGTCATCCTAACACTCATTAAATACATGTTCAAGTTCAATCTCGACATAGATCCATCCATAAAATCTCCACATGTACTTTTTCCAACAGGGTACAAGGAGCAGGGACAGTTGGAAGCAAAGTCACTATCACATACAAGCCATTGATACCTATATTCCCCACATATTCGAGACAACCAAGGTCTGACTTCCATATCCCCAAACAGGAATTCCTTCCCCAACAGGTTCCTTCAGAAAGCTGATATCCGTATTCCCCAGCCAAGTTTTATAACCATGAGCAGATTATAAAGCCATATCCCGAGCAGAGTTTATTTATCTGACAGCGGAAGCTCAATCTCCAACAAAGCTCTTCTCTCCAGCAATGGAAGTTCATCCCTAGCTGAGCTTATTTCTCCAAATCAGCAGATCTTCCAATAGAGTATCTCTCTTCCCCACAGAGTCATTCCCCCGCAGGATTATTCTCAGACAGAGTCTCCTCCGACAGAATGGATGTAAATCCCCAGCTAATCATCTCCGGTCACTATCCCTAGCGGAAACGAAGAACTCAACTCCTTATACTCTCCAGCAGTAGTCCAGGATTTATTTTCCCCAGCTAGAAAATATCACAATAGCATTGCATATCCATACATCATGACATGTGCATACATATTATACAACACAATCTCATTTATTTTGAGAATGTCATTACTCAATACATTTCATACATCATGACATTACATACGAATAACTCTTTACCTTTCAGGGAAAGATGCAATCAAGTTCTCTCTGGTTTAGTCAAACCGACACTAAGGTTTCTATTCTAGTTGAAGATGTTTTAAGACTTTCGTCTGGGTCATTCGAATCGCCGCTAAGATTCCCCTGATTTCTATGCCAGTCAAAGTTAATCCGAGACCTCTCCCGGGATCAGTCAAATCGATACTAAGATTTCTCTCCCAGTTGAAGTTCTCACAAGTTTTCTCTGGTTCAGTCAAACCGACACTAAGGTTTCTATTCTAGTTGAAGATGTTCTAAGACTTTCGTTTGGGTCCGCCGAATCGCCATTAAGATTCGCCTGATTTCTATGCCAGTTAAAGTTAATCTTAGACCTCTCCTAGGATCAGTCAAATCGATACTAAGATTTCTCTCCCAGTTGAAGTTCTCACAAGTTTTCCCTGGTTCAGTCAAATCGATACTAATATTTCTATTCCAGTTCAAGCTATGAAGCCTAGAAATCGACCAGATAATATCTTGATTTCTCCAAAATACTACGAAGCCTGGAATCGACCAGATAGTGGTATATCTTAAATTCAAGCTATGAAGCCCGGAAATCGACCGAATAATAGCTTAATTTCCCCATCATATTGTGAAGCCTGGAAATCAACCGGATAACAGTACAAGATACTATGAAGCTTGGAATCGACCAGATATTGGTATATCCCAGATTCAAGCTATGAAGCCCGGAAATCGACGGAATAATATCTTGATTTCTCCAAAATACTACGAAGCCTGAAGTCAACCAGATAGTGGTATAAGACACCGTGAAGCCTAGAGCGTGACCAGACAACGGTATAAGACGCTGTGAAGACTAGAGCACGACCAGATAGCGACAAGAGACACTGTGAAACCTAGAGCACGACCAGATAGTAGTCAGTCTTATTATTCTCAGCAAATCCCTATAAGGCCTGGAGCACGACCAGATATCAGTTCATTTTCATCTCCTCGACTAAGAGATAATTCCCCAGTAGAGTAACGGACAACTGAAGTTCCTAAAATTCCATTTCTCCCAAGACAGAGACCAACATTCCTCAGCAGATTCCTCCTCAACGATAGGAAAAGGAATTCTCATCAAAGGAATATCTCAGGAAATCAACATCCTCTAGATGGCATTTTTAAGCCCATCCCCAAAGATTCTCCGTCATATCTTCCAGATGGCATCTTTAAGCCCATCTTCGGTGACCTTTCGTCATCTCCTCCAAATGGAATATGTAAGCCCATTCCCGATACTACCTATAAAGTCTAGCACCATCTCATATGAGTGCAAATTTCTGGGCACTCTAGTGTTCAATCATCTTCCACCTTCAGATTACGAAAGGCAGACAAGCCAATCTACATCCTCAGGTTTAAGAAGATTGAACAGGGGCAGCGTTTGTACCCCAAAATTTTCCCTCTCATTTTACTCAACACATTCACATTGAGGTTCTCAACTTGCTCAAGGATGCCCAAGAGTTGATCAGACAAACTCCATCCTAAGGCAATGTACCTCAAATTAGGGTTTCCATTTTCATCAGGGTGTGAGAGCTCCAAAGGTACCAGATTCCCTCTGTGTTCCTAATATGTTCTCAATATCATCCATGTCAAGTTTCATGCCTTGCACAAGAAGTTTGCTCAGTCAATTGCCCAGATGCCTGAAAATCAACTGTACTAGGTCAAAATTCAACTGTGGCCCACATACAGTCAAACTTCAAGATTTTTGGTCAACATAAACATTTTGAAGTGATATCCATCATATGATAAAGGGTTGATCATGATTCCTCAAGGAATGCCCCAAATTCATCAAAACCCAAAAGTTGTTAAATTAGGGTTTCTTAGGAAAAGTCAACCAAACTTTGAGCAGGCATAACTTCTTCATACTTCATCAGAAATTTTCCATCAAAGGCTCATTTTTAATAGGATGCAATTCCTTACAACTCATCTTCAGCCCACAAGTTCAAAATATGCACTCATCAAAAGATATGAATTTCTATATTATAGGTCCTTTTGAAAAGTAAAAAAAAACACTTTTTGGGTCAAAGCTTCTTACATGAACATGGAAGACCCAATTGAGATTAAACCAAAAGGGTTGTTTAGGGGACATCCTAAGCTTTCTAAAAAGTCCAAGAACACCTCTCTAGGGTTAAAATTGAGGGAGATATGTATTGTCAAAGTTGACCAAGTTTTGGAAATATGCATGAAGTCAACATTGATCAAAATGAATTTTTTTCTTCTAAATGGGCCCATGTTTTCTTGTTTGAAACTTGTTCCTAAGACGTCCCACTACCCCTGATCTTATCCACCTATTATTTTATTATTTTTATTATTTGATTTGATTTTTTATCCATTTATATCAAAATAAATCAATTTAAATAGTAGAATAATCAAATAAAATCAAAAATTTGATTTTATGAGCATATTATGAATCCGTGAACAGCTAGCAAATCAAAAAATTCGTGCAAGAGCTAATTGATTGGAAAAGATCTTAATTTGGTCTATTTTGGAAACAAATCATACAAGGCAAAGAATGAAATCAAATCTCCATAATTTGCAAAGATATGATCAGTTTTTGTTGACCTAAATCATTATATGATATATACACAATATTTCCAAATCATAAAAAAGGGTTCTTGGTCCTGAAAACAAAGGAGTCAACTTCAAACTTTTGTCAAAAAAAGTGCTGATCACATATTCCTCCATAGTCTGATTCAAGCAATTCCAAGGCCAGCAATTTGTTCCTGGACATTTTCTGAAGTCATTCCAATCATCCTCAAGCCTTAAAACCTTCAGAAATCACGCATCATAGTGCCACGGTTTGCATCTTTTTTCAAGATTCGTTTTCAATAATTTATCCATCATAAACATGTTTTGATCATATATCCATGCTTGCTATCATATTTGCAATGTTTTTGATTGGTTTGATTGAAGTTTAAGTGCAAGAATGACACGATACCATTATTAGGGTTTTGAGGTCCCAAATTGGGAATTCCATATAAAGGCAAAATTGGATAAAATCAGGGGTACTATCATGCTTAGAAGATGATTTGCAATTGATCCATGTCTTTGGTTTGAATTTATTCTGCTTGTGCTGCGTTTTTGAATTTTATAGGTTTATGGCTACGAATAAAATCCGTCACTATAGCTTTTAGTGACGGAAACGACTGTAGGTAAAAGTGTGGTAAAAAACAACAGTTATGGGGAAGAAGACAATTAGGTGGCAGAATCCCATTGGGTGACTTGAATCACGCGCGCGTTTGGGAAAGACCACTTTATTTCCTTTATATTTTATTTATGTTATTATATTTACAACTAACCATCCAACCATTGGATTCATCATCAATCCAGATCCAACGCTTAAGTCATACCATGAACCGTCAGAAAGAGCATCACACTGGATCTAGTGTGTTGACTGGGCTGAGCAAAGAACGGGCCTAACAAATTCAGTACTACACCCCCTGAATTGCTCAACAATACAAGCCAAATTTATTTTCTTTTTTTATTTTAATTATTTGATTAATTATTTCCTTTTACAAAAATAACACAAAAAAAAATCATTTTTTTTAATCATAAAATCAAGAAAACCACAAAAATGTAGAATTAGGTTTTTTTATTAAAATTAGTTTTTTTTTGGAAAATAATTAATTTAATGATATTGACTTGATTGTTTTCATAATTAAAATTAATTAGACAAATTAGGTTTAATTCACAAATATTTAATTTTCTCAATAAAATACCAAAAAATATTTTTCTTTAATTAATTAGATTTAGGTTAAGATTTCAAATATTTTTCTCAATAATAAAATACAAAAAAAAAAATTCTCTTTAATTGATTAGATTTTAGAATTTAAACTTTGATTCCCGTACTTAATTCTTGCACGCAATATTTTATTTTTTAATTATTGTATTTGCTTCGGATTTGTAATAGTTTTTAATTAGAGTTTACCGCATATTATTTACTGTTTAATCCCCGGTTTTTGGTCATGTAACCCCCTCCCCGAAGCCTTGTAATAGCGTAGATTTACTTTTTCTCTTTTAATTTCTGCAACTATAAACTGTCTAGATGTATGGATAATAGGCTTGCATGCAAAATACAAATAAAATTAAAATAGTAGATCACCTTAATTGTGCAAAGATTAAATAACTGAAATCAAATACTGCTTCACACTTGCACCCTTAGGGTATGCCTCACTTGGTTGCCTCGGACAACAATAGTCATGTCCCTCGAACGTAGGGATATCTTAGCAAAAGACCCTCAATCTAAAAGTCATCATAAAGATCATAGTCCCTTAACGTCCCTCGAGTTACCTACGAGAAATGATCTTGTCCCTCGATGTTGCCTATATGACGATAGTCCCTTCGAAATGCTAAGATATCCTTACATGTTGCCTTCAATGACCATTATGTCCCTTTCGATAGTCCCTCAAACATCCAAGAACTAGGGTTACCTACTCACTAATAGTAGGATAACACGGTCTAACAGATAGGAGGAAAAGAACGCCTTTTTTCGAGTAGGTAGATAACTGTTAGGTACTTGCTCAAAACAAGAAGACTATTTCACACCAAACACTTTTCAAACATTGTTTTCAAAAACAACTTTGTAACACTCTTGAGGACAAAAACAAGGGTCAAAACAAAGTAAAACAAAACTTTTCAAAGCACACACAAGAAATTTCAAAATGAGCAAGTACCTAAGAGCCCATAGAAAACTACGGATAGAAAGGGTGCTAACACCTTCCCTTTCTATAAACTACCCCCGTACTCATAAGCATCTCGAAAAAGGTTTTTCATGTTCTTTTTCCTTTTCCTCATTGGATAAAATAAAAGTCGGCAGCGACTCTTGCTTACCGCGACATTTCCAAACAAAAAACGTAAACCAATATTAACAGTAGGTTTTGCCACAGTATCACACCCATCATAGCATCATACCATAGCATTTCCTTAACCATTTCAAGGATCTCAAAGGGCCTATGATGCAGGTTATAATGAACTAGACATCTAGCAAGGGGCAAGGGGACTTATTTTCCTCTAGCCAACACCGTCAAAACATAACAACTTGAGTCAGAGGCTATGACCAACTTGATATGGTGAGCTTGATTCTCATAGGAGGACATTTCAACGATACGAATCTCTCCAATCAAAGCTAAGATCAAAGTTCAACTCCTAACATTTCTTGTGTTTATCCCGCGAGATCCTTGAAAACATTTACATATCATGCATGTCATTGCATAACAAGTATTCTCAAAACAGGTTTCTTATCTTTTTGTTGTTTATTTCAGCAAAAAGAAATGGCTCTTGAAGAGACAATAAAGGACCTTCAAGCTCAAAACGCTCAGTTCCAACAAATGTTCTTGGCTCTGGCTAAGGGGCAGGAAGAACTGAAAACTCTCGTCATCAAAGAGAAGAAGAAAAAGGCAAAGAAACTGGCTGCGTCTTGAATATAGGAAGAAGACTTAGAGGACCAGCCAAGCGAGCTCTAGATCTCTCAACTCCATCAAATGAGGGGGGTAATCATGAAGAAGATAACAACCCGGGGAGTGATGAAGATGAAGCTGACTACTCTGAGGAACAATATCCTCCTGTTGATGATAAATACAAACAACTGGAGGATCGTCTCAATTCTATGGAGATTCAGCAGATATCTGGTTTGGACTTTGAAGAGTTAGGGTTGGTTTCTATGGTGGTCATCCCACCAAAGTTCAAGGTTCCCATATTTGTTAAATATGATGGGGTTTCTTGTCCTAAACTTCACTTGAGATCATACATCAGAAAGATCCAGCCTCACAGTGCCGACCTGAAGCTATGGGTCCATTTTTCCAAGAAAGTTTGGCTGGCACTCAACTGGAGTGGTTCTATCAGTTAGAAGGAACCAACATTCATATCTGGGAGGACTTGGCGGCTGCTTTCTACAAGCAGTACGAATACAATGCTGACCTGGCACCAACTCGAGTGCAATTGCAGAATATGTCCATGGGCTCAAGAGAAGGGTTCAAAAACAAATTTTCACACTTACACAAAAACATTTCAAAACACTTTCAAAAACGCTTTATCAACACTCTTGAGGACTGATACAAGAGTTATCATAAAGTGAATCTCCACACTAAGGCAATTTCAAAATGCTTTTCAAAAACACACAAAAGCACAAAGTATTTTTCAAATGAGCTAAAGAATCTAAGAGCCCGTAGATAACTACGGATGGAAAGGGTACTAACACCTTCCCTTTCCATAATCTACCCCCTTACTCAGAAATAATCTCGAAAGGTATTTTTCTATTATTTTCACCCTTTCCTTTGTTGGTTAAAAGAAAAGTCGGTGGCGATTCTTTCTTACCATAATATTTGTGAATAAAAATGCAAAACCAGTATAAACAGTCGGTTCTACCACTGTATCACAGTATCCGAATCTAAAATTTTCTTTGCAACAGATATGAGAAGCAATGCAGGAGTCATGATACCTGGCCATTGGTTAATGACAACATATGATAGAAGAAAAGCATATGTTCCAAATGAGGAAGGAAATGTGAAAGCTAGAAGAAACCAAAAAAGGTGGATGACTGCTACTGGTACTACTAACATTGGGTGACCAGAAACTGACACTTTAAAAGTTATCTGACCTCTGAAGATCATCTAGGAAAAGGAGCTCATGGTGATTCTTCAATGTTGTGTGAAATCTGGTACCAAATCTTCATTAGAAGAATAACTCTAGAACAAAATGGGTCTTCAAAATCAAGTTAATTGAGTAAAGAGAAAACAACTCAACAGTATGTCAATTTCTTTGTTTTTGCTTATCAGTTTCTAAACCTGATATTTTAATATCAGTTTGAAGACTACCATATCTTTGATAAGAAATACTTCAATGTTGTTGTTATATTTGTGGAAAAGAATCATGTTCATTATTTAAGAATCAAACACTAGAAAGAATTGAAATTTTCTAAACATTTGTTTAAGAATAAGTGCTTGTTTGTGAATGAGGCTCAGAGTCTGATGATGGTCGGAAGATATTATGATCAGAAGCTCTAAATTAGCCTCTAATGAATAGTATACTCTAAAGCATCTCAGCCTATGATACTCATATTATAATGTGTTGCTTCTGATTGCACATAAGTGGAAAATTGTTCATTTGCTTTCTTCTGACACTTGTCCACTCATGTGTCTCAAATCTGAAATGTCCTCTGACACGTGGTTTGTAACTGTTGAGTAAAAACCGCCAGGTAATGATGAAAGTAACTTGAAACTTGTGCTTCCCGTCTCCTTAGTCATTAAGTTTAGTTTAAATCAAAATTTGGTTTTCACTCGATACACTCAGTTGATTAGTATTTCACACACTCTCTCACTTCACAACTTACACTTTCATTTTCTAACCTTCTCCAAAAAATCCTTTTTCAAAAATACCCATTTAGAAACCCTAACTTCATTTTAATGGCTTTTACATCATCCTTTCATCAAGATACTATGGTTGTTGTATATGGGAAGAGTTACCATCTTAAGCCCAAAATTACAAAGTTCAGCAGAGAAGATCTGAAGCTAATTGTGGAACAGATTGTTAATTGTGATTAATTTGAAGCAAATGGGTATCCTCTTCATCATTACTTTGAAACTCAGGGATGGATGAACTTATTTGATATGCTCAAAGGTACAACCTACCCTTACTTGGTCAAAGATTTCTAAATTAGGATTGAGGTCTATGATGAAGTTGTTGTTACTCTTGAAGAAAACCAGAAGATTAATGCTTAGAAAGAACTCAAAGGAAAATCTAGGGATGAAATGGGTCTGAATAAGTTTAAGAGGTGGAGATCATATCTACTGTGATGGGGATAGATGTGACCATCACTTAGAGTCACATTTCCAAATATTTAGGAATGTACAACATTAGAAGATGTGCTATGAACTCTAAAGACAACAACCTAAATATGAGGTGTTCAAGCAACTTCTGTTTTCCAGTAAATAAGATTTTGGTAAAGTGAAGAACATGAAGACTATATATAAGCTTATGTTCAAACTTTTGATTGGTAGTTTGATTCCAAGAGAAGGAAGTATTGATCAAATTTATTCGAATCACAAAAATTTCATTGGCTTTTATTCAATATTGAGCAAATCAACCTTCATGCTTACATCTTCAATTACTTATGTGATATTGTCAGGGAAATCAACAAGAATCATACAAAGAATGCTAATTACGCAAGGCTTCTCTCTGAGGTGTTTCATCAAAGTAAGTTGATTGAGATTCTGAAGGCACATGGTGCTAATGATGATTTGGAAGAAATTGTTGGAAATGTTCTTTCTGGTGTAATGTTGGATAATACAAAGTTAATTACAAAGAAGGAGCTGGTGCAACCTGCAAATCCACTAAGGATTATAAGTTCCAAAACTACATTCATTAATAATTTCCCCTACATCTTCAAGTTGGAAAAACCCGAAGTTATTTAGGAATTCATTAAAATAGAAAATAGAGATACTGGAATCACATTGAACTATGAATGACATTATTGATGGTTCAGAAGGGAGTGTGTACAAACACAAAAAAAGAAATCAAATGGCTTTTGTAACTGAGGAGGTTGTGTATAAGCCATCTAAGAAGAAGATTTTACTTCCAAAGGGAGTTTAGAAGGAGGTTCAAGAAGTGGCCTCCATAACTATCTTGATGCCTACAAAGACAAGAAGTGGAGTCACTCCTCAGAAGACAACATCTTCTTACCGAGTTATGTATATCAAGAAGAAGAAGTGGAGGGAGATGGTATTTCCATAAGAAGAGGAAGAAGAAGATGATGAACAACCTTTGTACAGGAAGCCCGATGTTGCTGAAGGAGACATTTAGAACCCTCTTAAGAGGTTATTCAAAAGGGAGCTAGTCTAATTGCAAAAGCTCTGATGAGTGAGGCTATGGAACAATCTTCCTTTACTGAAGTTTTGCAGAAGCAATTGGAAGGTGAAGCTAAAGTAGAAGTTATATTAAAGAAGATTGAAGATACTTCTGCTGTTGGAACGTCTCATGTGGTAGAAGAAGTCTCTACTCATGCTCTTGAGACCATTATGGAAGAAGAGCAAGCGACATCAGATGTTGTAGAGATTAGTCGTATAGTTGATCAATGTAATTATGTCCTTGATAATGTCTTAGATTCTTCCAACTCTGCACTCATGACCATATCTCCAACACTAACCCCACCTGAAACTCATAAACACTCACCATCGCCAAACCATGACCAAAACCTATCTATGAGTCCTGTCATATCCTCTCCCAAACCAACCTCATAATCAGAATATGATGCATCAGATTCCCATAACATTGGTCAGATTCTTGAAATATTTGCTCCACAATAGATTCTTCCTAGAGAATTTGTCCTAGAGGAACTGTAAAGTAAACCAGCTAGTGAGTTACCTAATGAACAAACCCATCTAGTATACATCTTTGATTCAGAACTATCCAAGCCCATAAACATCATGCTTGAACCCCCTATAGAGCTTTCCAGTGATAGAATTAGTCCAAGCTCAAGTCAAATCTCTGAGTTTGATGATGTTGAGATTATTCCTCTCAAGTTAAACCTCTTCATGCTTTCCCCCCTGAAACCATACCCTATAAGATCCCAAAAAATGTCCAAACCAGTTCTGTCGAACCAGACCTAACTAAACTTGTTCAGGATGCAATTCCAATTTAGACTGGAATTAAACAACCAAATCATCTATGAAAACCTCCTTGTTCAACCTCAACCAGAAACTAAAACCCAAACTGGCCTTGAACAAGTTACTCATAACCAACCTCTACCAGAAGCCACACTAGACTAAATTGTACCAAGAAACCCATAACCTTCACCATATATCCATCACCTTCCCCCGCTAGAGAAGCAGATGTTGTGTTAAAATCTAATACAATGCCTCTATCTAGTCCATCTACACCTTAGCTCATTCCCTGTCTAAACCTACAACTTCTTAGACCCTAGAGTCAACTTGTTAATTAAATCAACAACTATTATTCTTAAATACTTGTGTTTGTCATCGTCAAAAATGGGGAGATTGTTGGAACAAAATTGATTTATACCATAACCCTTAGGTTTTGATGATAACAAAGTATTTAAAGAATAATTAGGTAGAATAATGTGTGTTCACATGTGCATGTATAATGAATAATATTATTATTAAAAGTCAGTTATGATACTGTTTTGAACATCTAAAGAGAAGCTCTAAAAGATGCAGATTTTGAAGATCAGATCCTGAAGAATCAGCTTCTGATCAAGCTAGCTTCTGATGATCAAAACATGAAGACTCCAGAGTCTAATCAGGTCGACATCTAAAGATCAAGTCAACCTTTAAAGATTCATAGTATGAAGGATCAAAATCTAAGACTCGGACTCTAAAGGATTAGAACTTGAATCCGGTCAAAGCTCAAGAACTAAGGAGTTTCTGACAAGTCACAATTAGACTCCGAGGTCAATTTGTCTTCTTCTTTTCACGTGAAAACTTAAAATAAAGTTGTAGAAGCATGAAGAATTACAATTGATAACTACTTTTGTAGCGAAAGAGTTTCAAATGGCGTTGCAAAGGCATTAACTGTATCAGGAAGCTTTGCAAAGGATTTGATATCTCTTCTCTTAAAGACTCACTTATGCAAGAAGTATTCCTAAATGTATATTTGGTGGTTCTCTATAAAAGGAGTTTAAGACTTGGAGAAACATACAACATTGAGCCTTGACAAACAAAGAGAAGTTACTTTGTAAAAACAAATAACACAAGTTAACTTAGAACTTCTTACCAATTATAAATTCTTAGAAGTTATTAAGTCTTAGTGTTTTCTGTGTTTTATTCTGTTTACACTTCTGATTGTATATCAAGTGTAAGTATCAAACTATCACTATCATTTATCGGCTAGATAGATTGTAGAAAGTATTTTCTTGTGTGCTTGAGCATTTGGAAGTATCTTGCTTGTGTACTTGATCATTCATGTCTTTTGCTTGTGTGCTTGAAAGATTATCAGTCTCTTGCTTGTGTGCTTGAGCATTGAGGTCCCTTACTTGTGTGTTCGAGCTTTAGAAGTCTCTTGCTTGTGTGTTTGAGAAATTTGTAATCAGATTTGGTTATAGTAGAAATCTCTTGGAAGTGCAAGGGGATTGGGCTAATCCTGATTTGTAGAAGGAACCAGGATAATTGTTGTATGTTTTCTTGCTCTCTTTTTCATTTATGATTAACTTTATTCCACTGCTATCATCATTTGACTCTGACTCGGATTTTATTCTTGTGGTCAGAATCTGATAACAGATTTGTAAGAAAAAAAGAGAAAAATTTAACACAATTCAACCCTCCCCTTCTTGTGTTTTTCTCACCTTTAAACCACACTTGGGAGTTGTTGAAGAAACCTGCTGGAGCCAGGTTAGTCAATTGTAAGTGGATTTTCAAGGTTGAGGAAGGAATAAAAAGAGTGATGTCGAAGAGGTTTAAGGCTAGATTAGTTGCTAAGGGGTTCACTCGGAAAGAAGTATTCAACTTCAATGATGTATTCTCACATTTTGTAAAGCCTATATCCATTATAATGTTGTTAGCCATAATGGCGAAGTTTGACTTACAACTTGAACAGATGGAAGTAAAGACAACCTTCATGTATGGTGATCTAGGTGAAATAATCCTGGTGAGGCAATCTGAAGGGTATGCAGAAAAGGGCAAGGAGGGTGATGTGTGCAAGTTCAATAGGTCTTTGTATGGCCTGAAATCATCTCCTCGACAATGGAATAGGAGATTTCACAAGTTTATGGCACACATAGGTTTCACTAAGAGCCAGTTCAACCATTGTGTTTACTCAAGATTTCGACCTGGAAGTTCACTTGTTATTTTATTACTTTATGTGAATGACATCCTCATAGCAAGAAAAAGTGTCGAGGAATTAATGATGGTGAAGGTTGAACTCGATAAGGAGTTCGACATGAAGGATCTAGGAGCTGCCACCAGGATTCTTGGGATTGACATTGAGAGAGATAGAAAGTAGTTGAGATTATACTTATCTCAAGAGACATACCTGAAGAAGAATCTCGACAAATTTGGTATGTCGAATTCAAATCATGTTGTTACACCGACAAATCCTCAATTCAAGATGAGTATGAATCAAAGTCCTAGTACTAAAGTCGAAAGAGCTTTTATGAATAGCATATCGTATGCTAGTATAAGGGGTTCTTTGACATATGTTATAGTTTGTACGAGGCCAGACGTAGCCTACAGAGTGAGCCGTGTAAGCAGGTATATGGCCAATCTTGGAAAGGAACACTGACAAGTTTTAAAGTGGATTTTGAGATACATAAAAGGATCCCTGAGTAGGGTCTTGGTTTATGGTGGAGCTATGAGTGATGGCGAAGCCGAAGTCGAAGGATTTGTCAACTCTAACTATGCAGGATGTATGGATATCAAAAGATTCTTTCTGGATATGTTTTCACTATGTTTGGTACAACTATCAGATGGAAAACTCCTCTTCATAATGTTGTTGCCTTATCAACCACTGAAATTGAATATATTGTCCTCATTGAAGCTGTAAAAGAAGCAATGTGCCTTGAAGGGTTTGTTAAGGAACTGAAACTTCAAGGTCAAGTTATCACTATTAAATGTGATAGTCAACATGTCTTATATTTGTCGAAGAATTCAACCTATGAGAGAATATAATACATTAATGTTAGGCTGCACTTTGTCAGACAGAAAATTAAAAGTGAAAAAGTCAAAGTGATGAATGTTTCGACAAATCACAATGTTGCAGATATGATAAGCAAATCATTGCCAAATAGTAAGATTGTCTCTTATTCTCATATTTTATCTTCGCTCTCATCTTGCCTCTTGTTCTTAAATTCTATTTTAAAGTAAGAGTTTCTCTTATTCAAATTTTTGATTTCTTCAAATGAAATGTAAGATTTTTTAATTGCAAGAACGAAGACATATGACATTGAACATGTTGGTTATTGACATGATAGAAAGAAGAGCAATGGTTAAATTTCAGAGGAGGGAAATTAGAATTTCTAAAAAAAAAAGAGAAAAAGTGGTTGTTGGGTGGATTTTTTTAATTATAAGGTATATAATATTTATTAGTATATAATTATTTATAAATAAATATTAATGATATAGATTAAAATTATACACGTGAAACTATTGAAATCATACATTTCACATGTATACTATATATTTAAAAAAAATTGAAAGGCATCGAAATGTTCACCCAAAAAATTACTAAAAAAATAAGATATTTTGAATATGTACAAGAAGCTTTCCACTTGGTGCAATCTTACCGGTCACTCGTGAGGCTAAACTAGGAAGTAGGAATGAGATGGCCTCTTTATTTTACTTAATTCTTTGATAAAGACTTTCCCATTTAAATTATTTTACACAATAATCTTATAAGTTCTTACCTAATATTTTGGCACTAACAAGGTATGAACACATTTACTGACTTACTGCCAAATGTGACTAGACTATGCTGTATGAATTGTATGTGCATGAAAGGACCAAACTAGATTTTAAGCATTGTTTTTTATACTATCATACTTAGAGTGAAAATTTTAAGAGTTTAGGTGTGAAACTTATTTTGTAAAGGTGATAGATACCTTTCACTTTATGACATATTTTTAAAGATAAATTAGTCCAATTGAAAGTTTATATATATATATATATATATATATATATATATATATATATATATATATATATATATATATATATATATATATATATATATATATATATATATTTTCAGAGTATTAACCATTATATTATTACGGTAATTAATTTTATAATATAATTTTAATCTATGTCATTAACTAATTGAGATATAGTTTGGACTGTCAGTGCACTCGGTTGGGGTGACAACTGAGTGGTAAAGTGTTACATATTCCCTCAATTGAATAAAAGGCATCGAAATTCGACCAAAGTAAGGAAAGAAAAGGAAAGTCGAAACGAAGCTTCCTCTATCATTGTCTTTGTCTTTTCCATCACATTTTTGGTACGTAAATCACTTTATTTATACATGTAACTTAGAAATATTAGTTGTTGTTGTTGTAAAATATTTAATGGTGTGGTTGTTGTTGAAATTGAAGATTTAACTATGTTAGTAATGTATGTTGATATTATTGTCGAGAGTAAACGATTTAATGTGTCAGCTCTAAAGGCTATTTAATAATATATCTTGTTGTTAGAGAGTAATAAATATCCTAAAATGTATTTGTAAAAACACGTAATTATTGATTTTATTTTCAGAAAGTAGTTATGAATCATAGTTGGATGAAAACTAATAAATCAAGTGCGAAGTATGAGAAATGGGTAGTTGAATTTCTTCAATTCGGTGAAAGAAATCTTCATGAGAATAATGGAATTTTTATTATTCTTGTGTTTTTTTGTGGGAATACTAAAAAAACATGGAAAGAAAGAAATATTGAATTCTCTATGTTGTGATGAAATTTGTCAACATTATACGACATGGACGTGGCATGGTGAAGTGCCAAAAACCCCAAAAACGTCACACATAAATGAAGTTGATGTAGATATGAATGATCAATTAGAAGATATGATATGTGATATTGAATAATATTATTTTTAAAGATGTCATGTGTATACTTTATGTACAAATTAATGAATTAAAATTCACACCGGTTGACCTTTACAAGATAACTTATATGAACAAGTCTTTCATTATAGCATCTCAAGAAAACAAGTGTTCTATGTTACTGATCCTTCTAATAATAGAAGTTTAATTGTTCTCTAAGGAACACACATTTCTGCTAGTGATCAAAATCAAGATTTAACTATTGATATTTCTGAGACCCCTTCTATTTTAACACACGTGCTTACCTCATATAAAGAAATTAATGAAGATGATGATGTGCATGCTATTTGTTAATTTTGGATGTATTTACGGAAAAGATCCAAGAGCTAGCACTGAGATGCATGCTTTTTACAGATGATATAGTCCTTCTTAGAGAGTCGAAGGAGGATTTAAATGAGAGGTTGGAAACTTGGAGACAAGTTTTAGAAACACATTGTTTTTGCCTAAGTCGAAGTAAGACGAAGTATATGGAATGCTAATTAAACAAAATAAGAAGTGTTTCTAACCTAGTGGTGAAAGTTGGAGACCATATTATCCCTCAGGTCATACAGTTTAAATATTTTGGATTTGTAATGCAAATGATGGATAAATAGAAGGGGATGTAAATCATCGAATTAAAACTAGGGGTTGAAATCGAGAAAGGAATCAGGTGTTTTATATGAGGCAAAGGTACCTCTCAAGCTGAAGGGAAAGTTTTATCAGATTGCGGTAAGACCTGCGATTTTATACTGGACAAAATGTTGGGCGATTAAAAATTAATTCGAGAATAAAGTAAGTGTAGCATAGATGAGGGTATTGTACTAGATGTGTGGTAAAACTCAACAAGTTAAAATTAAAAAGGAAAGTATTAGAGAGAGTATTGGGGTAGCGCCATAGTAGAGAAAATGGTGGATAATAAACTTAGGTGGTTTGGGCATGTAGAAAGAGGACACGTAGATTATGTAGTAATGAGAATATACCATATGTAGAGAAGACAAACAATTCAATGAAGATAAAGACCTGGAAACACTATAAGAGAGGTTATTAAGAAATATCTCAAGATTAATAATTTGGATAGAAGCATGGTCCTTGATAGAACATTATAGCCAAAGTTGACCAATGCAGTTGACCCCACCTAGTGGGATAAGGCTTTGTTGTTGTTGTTTGTAGTTCTGTTCCTCAGAGGACAAGTATTAAACTAGATGTCTATGACAATTTGTCAAACCGGGTTTTATACACTATGACACTAACACAGAATTAAAGAGAAAGCAATAAAGAACACAAGTGAATTGGTAACCTAGTTCACTGCAAACCACACCTACATCTGGAGGGTATCCATAGCCAAGAAAGAAAATTCAATCTTTAATAGGATTAGTGCAATGTATCTTATATGAACAAGCCCCTTGTTCAATGTCCTTCTTCTTAATTCTACCCTCGGTATTCTTCTATTTATATATCCACCTAAATATGAGAAATCCATTTTCACTTTCTCTCAATCACTAATCCCAAGTGATCAACAACAATAATCAAAGTGATCAATATTGAATTACAACTCAACCAAAAAATCAACTACTATGCCTTATGAATGAAGCAATATTGTGGTGTACAATTAACACAAATAGAATACTTAGCCTAAACATAAAATATCACTAAATCTCATGTTCTTAAAGGCATGTAAATATTCTTGTATATAATAATCAATTATGGGCTTTTCTCCTTTGGATTTTTGATTTGATTTCGCCTAGAAAGATTGAAGATTCAGTTGAGATATGTTTCTCCAAGTCAGCTCCACAAAAAAGATTTGATATAATTTGAACTCAAACTTAAATATTCATGATTTAAATTTAACCTAATTAAATAATCAACCAAGTCATATTTCTAAAAGATAGAAACAACCCTTGTTGCACAAGTAACATAAAAACGCGTCCCAAGTAACTTAAAAACGCGTGCATGCAACAACAGGCTTATCCTGTAGATAAGGGAAGGATGATGCACACATGCTGGGACATTTATTCCCACATTTTTCTTTCTTCACATAAAACAACTTGAATATATCATGTTGTTTTTCTTAATGCAGTCAATCCAAAAGGAACAATAAAATTCTTTTTTGTCAAATTTTGGCAAAACAATATTCTTCAAAAAATATATATCCAAGACATGCAAGCTAAGTGGAGTATTAAGCACGCCACACACAAGCACACATAGAAAACATCATCAACAGCATAAACTAGAGTAAAAGCAACATAAAATAGTAGCATAGTCATAAGTCAATTGGTTTGCTACATAATCAGTCACACAATAGTGTTCCCATAAACAGTCAGTCATGAAATCATTCAAGATTAGTTAGTCATGCATGCACACACAATTAGTAGCCGATAGTATAGAGTTAGAAGCTACTACTAACACACAAATAACTTCAAAACATCATATCTCACACATTCTCAAATGCCATAAGTTAGGCCATATACTCTAGCATGTGAGCACACATCATCAGAGCAGTTAGTACCAATCAACGGCTAGTACTAAGCATAACAACAACATAAGCATACATAACAAGATCAATAGTCATAAAATTACACTACCCTTACACACCATTCCCCCTTTTTCCATAATTTGGAAAATGTATTCCTCAGAAATACCAGTCAGTCATCACAAAGGGTTAGTATGTAAGCACATACACACATCAAATCAGGAGAAAAAGGTCATCAACACTTATAAGAATAAATGTTGAGCACGATGTTATAACATTAGGACAATTATATTCAATAATTCATAAACACATGAGAGTACCAACAAGAGTATCATAAGACAAGGTTATTACAAAATCCAAAAAATAGGTCTAAATAAAATACTAAATAGAACAACTACAGCCTAATGACATCAATCTTCAAAGTTTGATTATTCTTTTTCACTTGAAGATTTAGAATTTTTAGGTCATTCATCATCATATTGTTCTTCTTCTTCTTCCTCTTCACTCTTGGATGTTTCTTCATCCTCACTCTTTCTTGCAAATTGTTCTACCTCTTCATTGTAAGCTCCAACTTCTTTTGCAACTTCCTCCTCCTTTTTTATCAAGTTGATTAATGTATCTATCTTCTTCTTTTTATATGTACTTGCAGTTATTGTGTCTTATAGAACTTTTGACACTTTCATTAATTCATGTAGCACGTCATTCCTGGTGGCTTTGGAGATTGGAGATTGGAGAGGAACTTCCACCAGCATCCTGAATTTGATGTTGAGGCGTCACAATTTCTGGAACATTTGTCTCCATCGTCTTTACCTTTCTTTTTGGGTCGTGAATCCTACATGATAGATTCTCCGTTGTCTTCAATTGTACCCGTTTGTCTTTACCTTTATTTTTGGGTCGTGAATCCTGCATGATAGATTCTCCGCTGTTGTCGATTTTACCCGTTTGTCTTTACCATTCTTTTTGGGTCGTGAATCCTTCACGATAGATTATCTGTTGTCATCGATTTTACCCGTTGTCTTTACCTTTCTTTTTGGGTCATGAATCCTAGACGATAGATTCTTCGTTGTCGTCAATTTTACCCGTTGTCTTTACCTTTCTTTTTGGGTCGCGAATCCCACACGATATATTCTCTGCTGTTGTCGATTTTACCCATTGTCTTTAAGTTATCATGTTGTCATTAATCCTACTTTTAGTCACCACGTCATTATCGCACCATATATTTTTCAATCACTATAACACACACTTCCCCGAGAACCTTGTATGGGCATTGTTACCCCATTACAAGCTATCACTATTTAACCACATTTGTCCATCATAACCAGTTCACCAGAAAATAAAATTTCTATCCCTAACAGACATCAGAAATAATAACACTTACACCATCTCTCTAGGACAAATTTCGGGTCTTGGTATTTAATCTTCTTCTACCTTAAATGATCAAAAGGCTGACACCAATCTCAGTTTCAAGTTTAAGACAATTAAATAGGGGTAACCGTCATACCCCAAATTTGTCCTACCTTTTCACTTTTATCTGGTTTAGGATTTGCCTTTCATTTGCATCATTTTCATTAGGCCGTTCACACATCATTCCTTCATTTCAATAAGGCAGTGGTTCAAAGCATCCGTGGTTGTGATAACTAGGGTTTAATTTTGGTTTGAGGCTTCTACATTCTACAGTTTATTCCCTTGGTTCCTCCTTGTGAAGTGGACAGTGGAATCATGTTTCAAAGTATGGTTATCATGAGTTTCTTATTCGTCCATGAACAAGTCCCTTTCTCATTCAAATTCAACAAGATATTAGATTAGGGTTTATTTCCCTCTGTGTGATTAAAATCAGGGTTTACACCTCAATTACCATCTCCTAAGTTGTTCAGTCAGAAATTAGGGTTTTGGCCCCTTTTAAGTTGGGAGCTTCATTTTCATCAAGACTGGGTTTCTATGATCGAGTGATTTTTTGATTACTTGTTGGGTCATCCTTTTAAGGATGAATATTGAAGTTTGCTATGCAATAGTTGTTAAAGATCTTTGGTCTTTTGTAGTGCATCATTTTTGTGCATTTTAGAGTTCAAGTTCAAGTCTTGATATTTATTCTCTTTCAAAAGTTTTATTTAGAGATGAATTGGTGTTATTTCTTGTGATTTTCAAGTTTGTTTTCATCATTGAATCTTTAAAGAATTATAGGCATCACGATGATTCGAACTTTGACTTTCATTAAATCTTCACTCAAGAAGTTTTTCAAATAGAACTTAATTTCATAAATCGACAAGTTGTTGTTCCAAGATTTGTTTTCAAGATACAAGTATGATTCAAGTCTCTATGGCCTAGATTTCAAGTTTTGTCATGGAAAATGCAAGAATGCCCAAGTTTCTCATTATTTCAAGACATCACTTCGTTATTTTTCCAAACAAGATGGAACTTTTCAATTCTCTTTCAACATCATGATTACCAATTCAACATTCAAGAGGTTTCAAGTTACAAAGTATAATTGGAGTTCCAAAGTCCAAGTACTTCACTAATTTACAAAAATTTCCCAAATGAATATGGCCTAAAATTCCCAATATTGTTAAATTTACAAGAAGAATGCAAGTTTCATAGTTCTAAGTCTTCAAGTCGTACAAAGTTCAATTACAAATTTGAAACGCAAGTTACGAGTTTCTTATTTACAAAGAAAAGAGAATTATTCTTCAATCTCCTTGCTCCATCTTCAAGCGACTTATTCTCACGCCTTGCAATAACTTCTTCTTCAAGTCTTCCTCTATGCTCGTGCAAGCTCATCCATCAATATCACATGGGAAACAAACAAGGAAATAGTTAGTCATGGACAAGAAAGTTTCCAAGAAAGTATTTCGCAATTAATCATTAGGGATTTTGTGAAGGAATCAGAACATAGGGAGTTGGAATTTAATCATATGCCAAACAAAGGCCTTATTATCTTGCAAACAAAATCATATTCTATCATTGGCCCAATAATATTCCTATTGCAAATCACAAAAATAGGTTTGGTTCATAATAAGAAGAGATGAGTTACCGTGTACACTCCAATGAAAAAACAACAAAGCATCACATAAGTAGCAAGTACTGAAATTGTAATTGTCTGGACCAACAACAAAATTCAGAACATATCAAACCAACATTAGATTGCAAAAACCCGAATGAAGAGTTCACACGAGGCAAACCCTAGACCTATTCATCATCTTCCTTAATATCACAAAAACCCTTCAGAATTTTAATCGAAATCATAAAGAAGAAGAAGATACCAGCTGCAGAATGTTCAGAGAAAACAAGAAAGGCCAAGATCATAAAGATATCACCATAGAAATCTCAAAAGAGTTGCACAAAACTCATACCAAAACCTAGCCATATTACTATGATGTTGTCTAAAACAGCCTCACAATGCTAACTTGTACCAGTCTATTCTGCTGTTGTGCACAAAACCTGCCCCTGCCGTCAAAGTAAAACAACTAGCTGCAACAAGACAAATCAAAACAAAACAGCCTGTTGCAACAAGCCAAATCAAAACAAAACAGCCTGCTGCAACAAGCCAAATAAAAATAAAACAGCATGCTACAACCTGCAAAATCCCGCTACAAAAATAGCTCAAATGTCCTGCTTTCAAAGCAGTCCTATGCAGTCCTGCATCACACTACAAAACAGTCCAAACACAATTCCAAAAATCAACTTTGTTGTACCTACTATCTACCTGCATAAACCAAAAAAATAAGCTTGCATCATGCTGCCCACAAGAATCCAAATCCAGCCCTGCATAACCTATGCATATTGCTGTCCAAAACATGTAAACATAACAGTCCAAGAGTTACTCACAAATAACCAAAATAAAACTGCATCAAGAAAGTGTTAAAACAGTATGCCAAAACAGTTCAAATATCATCCCATTCCCCCCCCCCCCCTAAACCCCACTCTCATTCACTATAAAAACCAACAACATAAGACAAAGAAGGACACACCTGGTAAGCATCAAAAACCTATGCCACACACCACCAATTTCATAGCATATTTCGGTCCAAATCTCTCCCAAAACCACTTTTTAATTGACCGACAATGCTCCTCTTCAAACCCTTCTCAAAACCCATAATCTAATACCAACAATTATACTAGAAAACTTATGTCCAAAAACATGTCTTCACTTTCACCCTACAAACAGAAAACACAAGAATCATAAGAAAATACATACAAAAAACTCAGATATTGAGAACTCACGAATACACGATAAAACTGAGAAGAAATTCAAGAGAAACTCACCAATCAAAAGCTCTCTCTCTTTTCTCCATTTTCTCGATACACCTCTATCTTCACGTGGAATCCAGATTCATCATCTTCTTACAACCTCTTTGCACTTCAATCAGCATTCGCAACTTGCACTTTCAACTCCGCTTCAGTTGAATGAAAACACACAAATTCAATCAACAATAAAAATACAAGACACAGGGAAATCTGAAACGCAACAAGCGGGAAAAAAATGCAGAATCAGAAATAAATGGTAAAATAAATACAAAAATGAATCGCACCTGATCTGGTTTTTACTGTTTATCGTCATCGCCGTTGAAGACGCGTCAGACGAACTCCGACAGGTAAGATTCAATCTCTTACTTTCATCTTTTCGTGTGGAATTTGTTTGAGCACTTGTATAGTGTAACTAAAATGTTAGCTTTACATCTTCACTTTACTTGCTTCAATTTGAATCCAGGAATCACAGACAAACGAGAGAGATAGAGTGAAGTTTGAAACGATTTAGAAAGAATGAAGGAGATCGACACGTTGAAATGGAGCCAAGACGAAGCATGAAGAGGATGATGAACGCGTGAAGACGTTGAAGTGTGACTGAATCGGATATGATAGA
This sequence comes from Vicia faba, assembly GCA_948472305.1. NCBI lineage: Eukaryota > Viridiplantae > Streptophyta > Magnoliopsida > Fabales > Fabaceae > Vicia > Vicia faba. The sequence continues at coordinate 237,741,740 of OX451741.1, read as the reverse complement.
AGGTTGAGTCGCGATCAGAAGTTTTGAAGTTTGAATTGAAATGGAATCCATGACGGAAGCGTCAGATTGGTGTCTGAATAAAGAGTTGCGACATCGTTTCAGAAAGAAGATGGGGAAAAGGGGATGTTGTAAATGATTTTTATGGAGGAAGTTGTTATTTCTCATGAAATTGGATTGGAATATATTGTGAGAGAAGAGAGATCGCGAAGGTTACATAAGAGTATTTTTGAGAAATCTGAAGCAGTGTTGTTATCGTTTTCGCGGATCAAGAGAAGAAGAGAATTGAGACAGAAGTGATGTTGAGGGAAGAACAGAGAGAAAAATCATGAGAAAGAATAAGGTTGACGGAAGAGGATAAATTTTTTTTGTTTTGTTTTAATTAGGTTATTGGGAAATAAAAAATTAAGTTTTGACCTTTTCCCCATGTGAGAGCCTGCGACGCCCCTTTCTCCAGATTAGGGTTCCCAAAAAACCTCTTCATTTTCTTCTCCCAATCTGGGTCGATCCATTGGGTCTGATAATCCATTTCCATTGTCTATGTTTTAAATTTAGTTTAATGAAGAGATAAGAATAAATAAATGAACAACTTGGTGCAATGGTTAGCGTTCATGTTTGTATTCGTGAGGTTCTGGGTTCGAGAACCCCTGGGACACTTTTACCATTATTCTACTTTTTTTATTTCCTTTTAAGCCAACACTATTTTATTATATTTTAATTAATTTGTAAATGTAACAGAAAAATAAACTTGCTTTAGTGGCAAGGCAAGAGAGTTATAACTTAGGGGACATGAGTTCAATCCCTGACTTTGCCTTTTTTTCTTTAAATTCTAAGTTTCAAGTTTTGTTAGCTTATTTCATTCAAAATTCATACAAAAACCACAAAAATATTAGTATTATGTTTTGATTTTATTTTAATTTTCTTTAATATGATAAAAAATACAAAAAATATTAGAATTAGGTTTTAATTTTCTTTATATGATAAAAATCACAAAAATATTAGAATTTTATTCTTCTCTTGAGTTTAATATTTATTTACTTGAAAATGATCACAAACAATATTAGCAGTACTTCCCTTTACTTTGATAGTTGCTCAATTTCTTCTTAGCAGGTTCCCTTAGGAATGTCGTGAAGCGGTTGAAATCTCATTTCGATCATTTCGCGTTAGACTTTAGGTTTTAAACCTTAGCATGATAAATCTTAGGGTATTATTTTTGTTTTAATTGAATGACAACACTAGGTAATTCCCTTAAACTCAAGCCTAGGCCAAACTTCGCATGCTAACTTAGTTATATTTTCTCCCTTCATCTCAACTTTAAGTTAACGCCTTGTATGACAACAATTAGGTTTTTTTAGTCTCCCTTTAGACTCTTTCTTCTTTTGTAAATTAAAACAAAAATTTATTTCCCTCATTGAAAATACCCAAAAACACTTAATAATTATTCCAACCTATTCCACACTTAACAAAAACACTCAACAAATCAAAGATCTCCTCAAAAGGGCATGTTATCTTCGTTCTATCGCGTACCGGCCGTGTCTATTGCTAGAATATGTACGTTAACTTCGCCCACTAAAAAACACCACAAACCAACATTTTCAACAAGAACTACGATGTTCTGATTCCTTCACGGGATAGGTAGGCAAAGGGTTGCAAGACCCTCACGAACACACTAATAAAAAACCATTTCATTCCCCTTAGCAAGTATATTTATAGATAGGCACACCCTTAGAAGCAAACAGTCAAAATGGATCTCGTTGAGTATGACATATGTGAGGGGGCTAATACCTTCTGTTGTACCCCAAAATTTGCCCTCTCATGTTTTCAAAGGTCTTCCCTTACATGGTGGGTCACAAACCCTTTCCTAAGAAAAATAAAGTTTTTTTGAAGATGAACAAAGTGCCTTTCGATTGGCATCTGGGAAAAGTCTTTGATTGGGCATTTGGCACTCTTTGATCAGGCTTGACTCACCAGTATTTGATTGGGAATTTGGCACTCTTCGATCAGGCTTTGATTAGTAAGCTTCGATTAGGTGTTTGGAACCCTTCGATTAAGCTTTGGTGTGCAAGTCTTCGATTGAGTGCTGGACCCCTTCGATCAAGTCAATTTCACAATGCTTCGACTAGTACTTCAGAGGGTCCTTCGACTGGAACTTCATACTTTACCTCAAGCAGAACATCAGAATGAAATGACCTTCGAATGGCATTTCAGTGCAGAGTTTATCTTAATCTAAGATGCTCTGATGAAGGAAGTTCTGGACACTTCGAATCAGAACTTAGACTCATCACAAGGCCAAGGGCTGGTCGAAGTTGTCTAATAGGGAATGTTCTAAATATATTCGAATTGGACTTTGAAGCTGGCAAAGAAGGCAGATTCAAAGGAATGAAGTAAGCTGGCATGACTAAGCAAAAACACATGTTCTAACCTGTCCAGGTTCACCCAAAGTTCACAATGGCATGTGTCCCTTGCAAATATAGAAATAATTAAATGTTGATTGTGGACTCAACTATTTGAGTTAAAGGCCAGATTCTTGCCTTGTTTTCTCCCAACCCTACAAGAGCTGATTCGACCAGGGTGATCCTTTTCGAATCAAGAAATCGAAGCAGAGGGAGGCTCAATCGAAGGGGATATGCAATTGAAGCTGGAGTAATTTGATTTGGGACTTTGAAGCTATCAAAGAGAAGCATTCAAAGGCTCATTCGAAGAACATGTAAAGGTCCATTTGAAGAAGCATTCAGAATGCCCATTCGAAGAGCACATAAGAAGTTCATTTGAAGGAGGCAACTCAAGACCAATCGAAGAGCATGGCATGGAGGCATTCGAAAATCAAAGGTGTCCAGGTTCATTCAAGATTCCAAAGAGACATGAATATTTCAAAAAAAGGAAATCTTTTAATATGTCTGATTCTTGTCTCATGGATTTAAAGGCCTGTTTAATTGGTTGTCTCTTGCCGTTACTAGACCATCATACTCCTATAAATACAAGGGCAAGCATACAGTACAAAGGACGAACAAGAAAAGAAAACTCTGCAGAAACAAAAAGACACACAAAACTCTGCAGAAACAAAACAGGGGGGAAAGACACACAAAACTCTGCAGGAACAAACATAACGAAAAAAGGAGAAAAAGAAACAGGGAGGTGTTGGAGATACGCTTCCCACAAACCCACCAAAGGTTGTCAACATTTTCAGAAGTAATCCAAGCCAAAGCATCCATTCTGCAAACATCTCCACACCCAGAGCCACAGATCATACATCTTCAATTGGTAAGGGTTTGCAAAACCAAAATTGCACCTTCATGACATTTAAATACACATTGCATATGTATTCTTGTTATTACTGATTATGTTGCATGTAAGCTACAGAGCAAAGATGAGATCGTGCCATTGCTTGGGCACGATCTAAGTTTCTCCTTCGAATCTCAGGATAAAACAAACCCAGGCCCAGATTCAGCAGATTCCAATTGAGGAAGGACTCGAATTGGGAGGAGATTCGAATTAGGGGGGTAAAGTCCCCCTGGATCTTTAACGTTTGTTTCGTTTTGTAGGAAATATATTCTCAGAATCTTGTTCAGAGCTTCGAAGCTTAGCAACTTAGCTTCGAATTGGATCCAAGGTTCCCAGATCGAAGGATGACATATCCAGATCGAACACCCCCAAAGTGCAGCCCCTCATGCACCTTCGATCAAGCCTCTTCACTGGATCGAAAGACAGCCCACACCTCTTTCGATCCAGGCCTCCAGAATTATACCTTTCATGATTTACTTCCTGTTCCTTCGATTTCATCTTTGTTTTGACTATTTTATTTCTTTTTTAAATCAACATAAAATCAATTAAAAAGAAAAACCACAAAAACATTAGGCTAGTTTTTTCTATTAAATTAACTTTGTCAATTAATCATTTAATTATCTTAACATTTTCTCAAAAAACTAAAATTAAGAAGATTTAGATCATTTTCCCAAAATAAAATAAAACAACAAAAAAATTTTATTCTTAGGATTTTTAGAGGTTATTTTCAGATTCACGCGCATTTATTTTATTGTAACTGCCTACTGGTTTGTAATAGCTTAACTAAGACTTTTACACTTTACTGCTTTATTCCCCCAATTTTGGACATGTAAATAATCCCCCTCCCCGAAGCCTTGTAATAGCGTAGGATTTACAATTCCCGCACTTTAAATTCTTGTACATATATTAACTATTTAGATGTATGCTAACTAGGATTGCATGACAAGATCTATCTTGACTTAAAATCAACAGTAGCTCACCATAACATGTACAAAGATAATATAAACTGAAAATTGACACACTCGCACATGCCACTCTTAGGGTACGCCTCACTTGGTTGCCTCGAACATGGTCATTGAGTATAGGAAGTCTTAGAGGTCTCCCTCCTGTCCAAAGATCAAAGTTTCCTCGAAACGGCTGCCTCGAAAAAATGATCTAAGACATTAGGGTTACCGCTAAGGCGTCCTAACATTGCTTTAGTGACCATACGTCCCTTAATCCAATTGACCCGAAAACTCCAACGACGATGCTTCCTACTCCTCAATAGTGGGATAGCATTGTCTAAAGGACACTTGTACAGATTAATTCCTTTTTGAGTAGGTAGATGTTCTTAAGTACTTTCTCCTTTAAAAAACAAAAACAAAACTTTTCGCACGTACACTCTCTTCAAAAACAAAACTCTTTTCAAAACCCACAATCACAAAGAAAAGCAAACTTTTGAAAACATAGTGAGCAAGTACCTAAGAGCCCGTGGATAACCACAGATAGAAAGGGTGATAACACCTTCTCTTTCTATAATCTACCTCCCGAACCCGAGAAACATCTCGAAAAGGAATTTTTCTGTGCTTTTGTCCTTTCCTTGTTGGATAAAATAAAAGACGGTGGCGACTCTTACTTACCGCGACATTTTGCGAAAACAAACGCAAACGCGAACCAACATTCCAAAATAGTCAGTTCTCATTCCCACCGATCACAGAACTGGCGACTCTGCTGGGGAATATATATAAGTGAGGTGTACCTTAGGATTAGATCACTTGTGTTTTCAATTGTATGCTTTGTATGCTTTAAATTTTGTGGGCTTGTATCAGAGTTCTATAGATCCTAACCCGGATTTGGGGATACCCTTTAGGTAAGTAGCAATAAACTGTGAGGGATCTGTCCGGCGTAGACCGACACGTATGAAGCAGTAGCTACGTTGGTGTGGCACCTTGGTCTGTACCGATATCCCTTGTGTTGAAACGAGGAGAATATGGGTCTTCTAGCACCAACTGACCTTAGAACCTTAAATTGACCAACTTGGCCATAGAACAGTAGCAGTATGCTACACTCATTGAGACTAAACTCTCGCGATGATTCCGGCTGCAAGAAAAGATTTCTAAACTGGAATTATGACCGATTGAGGGTAGTCAGTGATATTGAGATCCTCTAGAACCCGGTTACTATTTTTAGGACAGGTTTAAACCAACTAAACTGAAAGAGGGTAATGCCTAAACTCCATGTCAGCCTAAACTTAAGGCTATATGTGTGACTTGTGTGCCTTCAAACTTGAACTACTTGCACATTCTTGTTATCTGACAACATGAGTTCCTTGCAGGTTTTGTTTACAGTCCTTATCCGATAATTTGGATTTATTGCAGGGTTTACTTGCAGCACTTCACACTTTTGCTTAAACGCATAACATACACATCATAACATCATGCCTTAACATTTCCTTAACCATTTCAAGGATCTCAAGGGTATGTGATGCAGGTTATGGTACATCGAATGTCTAGCAAGGGGCAATGGGATTTATTTTCCTCTAGCCAAGACCGTATATAGATCAAAACATGATAACTTGAGTCAGGGGCTATGACCCACTCGATATGGTGAGCTTGACTCTTGAAGAAGGACTCTCAGCAACATGAAGTTCCTTCAATCAAGCTACCAGATTCAGATTCTAACAGTTTCTTGTTTACCCCGCGAGATCCTTGAAAACATTGCATACATCATACATATCATTGCATAACAGGTCTCCCAGTACAAGTCTATTATCTTCTTCGCTGTTTATTTCAGCAATCATCATGTCTACTGAACCTTCAACCGAGCAAGCTATCAAGGCCCTCCAGGACCAGAATGCCCAATTTCAAGAGCTGTTCATGAATCTAGCTAAGGGTTAGCAGGACCTGAAGACTTTGATTCTGAAGGAGAAAAAGAAGAAGAAAAAGAGGACCATCATGTTCAACACTGGACGCAGGTTTGGAAACGGGCTGCAGAATGAAGTTGATCTGACCACCTCATCTGGAGGGAAAGATAGTCCACAAGAAAGGAGGGCCCCTAGCCCTATGGTCTCCGACAACGAGACGAACTATGATGAAGAATAGTATCCTCCCGCTGAGGATAAGTACAAATAGCTGGAAGACCCTTTGAGCGTTATGGAGATACAGAAGGTGCCTGGTCTGGACTTCGGAGATCTAGGTCTATCCTCTGGGGTAGTGATTCCCCATAAATTCAAGGCACCTGCCTTTGCCAAGTATGACAGAGCTTCCTGTCCAAAGCTGCACCTCCGGTCATATGTAAGAAAGATCCAGCCTTACACTGCTGATAAGAACTTGTGGATCCATTTCTTTCAAGACCGTCTTTCAGGGACTCAGCTTGAGTGGTTCTATCAGTTGGACGGAGCCAGTATCCGCAGCTGGGAGGATTTGGCTACTGCATTCTATAGACAATATTAGTATAACTCCGACCTCGCTCCTACGCGTACCCAACTCCAGGGTATATCAATAGGGACGGGTGAAGGATTTAAAGAGTATGCTCAAAAATGGAGAGACCTTGCTGGAAGGGTGCAACCACCTTTGGCTAATCGTGAGCTTGTTGACATGTTCTTAGGGACCCTGTCAGGTCCGTTCTTTAACCATCTGATTGGAAGCTCTTCTGCTGGGTTTACAGATCTTATTTTGACTGGTGAAAGGATTGAAGCTGGTATTAAGGCTGGAAAGATACAGAAGGGTGCCTCATCTAGCACTGAGAAGAAGCTGTTTAAGAAAGAGTCCAGTGCTATCTACAGTTCGAGAAGACAGAATAAACCTGAACACCGCCAAGTTGTCAATGCGGTTGTTATTTCAAAACCTGTTGGTGCCCCTCAGCACAACAATCAACAGAAGGACGAGAGACCTCAAAGGCAATTTACTCGTCTCAGCATGACTTTGTCTCAGATTCTGCCCCAGTTGCTGAAGACCAATCTGGTAATTCTAAAGGAAGCTCCGAAAAATCCAAATACCACATCACCGAGGTATAACCCTAATGCCCGCTGTGCTTTTCACTCTGATAGCCCGGGGCATAATACTGACGATTGTTGGGTTTTGAAGAACAAGGTGCAAGACTTGATTGATGCCAAGAAGATCAAGTTTGACCCTCCGGAGACTTCAAACATAATCATTGCTCCTATGACGAATCATTGAAAGCTTTTGTTCATTTGAATTTTCAAGTTGTAATCTCTTTGTTATTCAAACAATTATCTATTAATGCCAACTTTGTTTCATTAATGCATTGCATATGTTTGTCTTGATTTGATCCAATCATTTTAATTACATTTAAACTATGCTTTTTACTCGCTTTATGACATTCAACTCTTGCTAAAAGTTACAAGCCTTTAGAGGGAGGATGACGAAAATGATACCACAATCTTTACAGTATGCTTTTGAATAGACCCCGCTGATGAGGTACAGACATTGTTTCAAATCCTAAACAGTGGAGTTATAAGGAAGATAATCCCTAGTCAACCCCTTTGAGCCAAAGAAGTTGGAGTTTTTCTTTTCATAAATTAAAACCCTTAATTATAACCTGGGGCAGGGTAGTTCTCTCAGTTGATCCAGGTGCACAATGAATGGCATCAAAGAAGTCCTTCTGAAACAAAATACAGTGATGGTTCTGAATAATCGTAAGGACAAGCAGTCATTATCTCTCAGAAATAAAAGCCCATTAAGTCAAAACCTATGAAGGAGACTTACACAAAACTAGGGTATCCCGCTGGCTGTAGTCACAAAAACGAACAGTTCAGGCAAAAGACAGGGATAATAAAATCAAAAAGAGGTCCTAAAAACTCTCAACAAAAATGACTGCCTGTTCAAAATAAATTGTCAGTATCCGAACCATCACTGGAATATCAGAGCAAAGACTCAAACAAGATCTAATGCACGATTAGATGAGTTTAGGATCGAAGAACATCACGAAGAATGGGTGAGTACAAATAAATTTTGAGCCTTTATCCTTTGTTTCTTAAACCGTAAACCAGGCCACATTATAACCCTTAAAAAGTCCTAGCTGAAGCATGGGTTAGTTCAAAGCATACTGTTACAAAAGGTATCCTGACTCCTGTAGGGCTTGCTGTAAATCCTGAGTTGACGTCACATTTTACAAAATTTTCCTATCTTACTGAAAAAATGAATTTTCAAAAACTTCAAGACAGACATAAGCTTTGCATTCTTAAAATAACATTGTTTTCATATGACTATTTGTTCAAACAGCAGAGAAATTCGCACGACGAATATCTTGTGAACAAAAACCTTTTCAATAAAAAGGGTTATCTCAAGTGGAAGAAACACTTCCAACCAAGGGGCAGACATGATCATTTTCCATCATTTGGGGCAGTCAAGTCAAGATTCAAGGAATCTCTCAAAATGCCAAATAGCCAGGGGAAAATCTCCATCTGAGTCACTTGGGGCATTAGACATGGATTCCAGCAACGAATCTTGCATGATCAAACGAAGATCTTCTGGTAGTATGGCAACACAACACTACTGACAGTGACACCTCCCTACATCCCGAGAGCGTGGACATAATCAGAAAATACTACGCATAATCAAAGACCCGCTAGGTCGACTGGCCTAGGCAAAAATAAGGGCTTCCCGGCGAACCAAAAGGGTTCGGGCAAAAATTAGGGATAAAAATGGAAAAAATCTGTACACCCATCAAGTTGAAAACCTGAAAAGGCGGCTTGGGCAAAAAAGGGTATCCCAATGGACTGAAAACCCGAAAGGGCGGTCCAGGCAAAAATTAGGGATCAAAGCGTACGACTATGTCTCGTCATCTCATCACTGGCCTACCAGAAGAAGACTTGTCATTTCAATCGAAAGATACCAAGCACCTCATAGGTTGGGATAATACTCGATCCACAAGGCCTCTGCATGAACCTTCTCCCGCAGAAACAGGGGCAATAAGAATTGTCCGAACTATACAGTTGCTCTGTCCACCAGGTACAAGGTAGATTCAGTTGAAGAATATGGCTAAGATACCTTCACTCCCCGCAGAATAAGACAGTAATAGTAGCTCTCCCAGCTGGGACTTGCAACTATGAACAAATTAGCAATACTCTCCCCAAGCAGAGTTAGCCTACCATCAGCCCTAAAAAGGTTTGGTATCTCCAGAAGGTCTTAATATTCCCCAACGGAGTATAAGAATATTCCCCATCAAGTATAAGAGTATCCCCGACAGTCTTAATATTCCTCAACGGAGTATAAGAATATTCCCCGGCAGAATACAAGATACCCCCAGTGGAGCCATTTCCTCAGTGCAGTCTAAAATTTTTTTCCCAACAGAGTTGAATCATCTTCCCCAAGTTGATTCTGGAAGCTTGTCCCCTGCAGAGCGCAAATAAATCTCCCCAGCCAAATTCAGAAGGTTATCCTCACAAGAGTCTAACTGGGTTATCCTCAGCAAGTTGCAACTGAAAGATCATCCCCAGCGAAGTTCTTTCTTTCCCCAAACAGGACTTCTATCCTCAACAGATTCAATATCACCAGCAACGGTAATCCATCCCCAACGGAGTTCATCATTGAAATCCCCAACAGAGCTTGTCAATGGAATCCCCAGTGGAGTTATCGTTAAAATCATCAGCAGAACATCTCTCCCCCATAGAGTATTTCCCCAACGGAGTTCTTTTCTCCTGCAGGTTTATTCTCACAATCATCTTCATTCATCATCCCCAGCGAAAACGAAGAACTCAACTCTATTCTCCAGCAACCCTGGGATTTATTTTCCCCAACTAAAAAATCCCACTTCCATACATCATAATACATACATGTACACATCATATGGATACAATCTCATTTATTTTGGGAACATCATTGCTTGACCCATATCATGCATTGCATATGACTGACCTTTACCTTTCAGGAAAAATGCAGTTAAGTTCTCAGCTTAGTCGAAGATCTGACCAGTTCTTAAATCTCAATTGAATTATCATCGGTTGAATTTCAGATAAGGTTCTCAATCTCGACAGTTTCCTCCGTCATAGTGTGGACGAGTCCTATAACCTCAACGGTATACTCCCGGTGAGCACGAGACAGTTCCTAGATCTTGATGAAGATGTTTCCCTACGTCATAGTGTGGACGAGTACTATAACCTCAACGGTATACTCCATTGAGCACGAGCAAGTTCCTAGATCTTGATGTTCTCCTCCGTCATAGTGTGAACAAGTTCTATAACCTCAACGGTATACTCCATTGAGCACGAGACAGATCCTAGATCTTGATGAAGATGTTTCCCTACGTCATAGTGTGGACGAGTACTATAACCTCAACGGTATACTCAATTGAGCACGAGTCAGTTCCTAGATCTTGATGTTCTCCTCTATCATAGTGTGGACAAGTTCTATAACCTCAGCGGTATACTCCCGGTGGGCACGAGACAGTTCCTAAATCTTAATGAAGATGTTTCCCTACGTCATAGTGTGGACGAGTACTATAACCTCAACGATATACTCCATTGAGCACGAGTCAGTTCCTAGATCTTGATGTTCTCCTCCGTCATAGTGTGGACAAGTTCTATAACCTCAGCAATATACTCCCGGTGGGCACGAGACAGTTCCTAGATCTTGATGAAGATGTTTCCCTACGTCATAGTATGGACGAGTACTATAACCTCAACGGTATACTCCATTGAGCACGAGTCAGTTCCTAGATCTTGATGTTCTCCTCCGTCATAGTGTGGACAAGTTCTATAACCTCAGCGGTATACTCCCGGTGGGCACGAGACAGTTCCTAGATCTTGATGAAGATGTTTCCCGACGTCATAGTGTGGATGAGTACTATAACCTCAACGGTATACTCCATTGAGCACGAGTCAGTTCCTAGATCTTGATGTTTTCCTCCGTCATAGTGTGGACAAGTTCTATAACCTCAGCAATATACTCCCGGTGAGCACGAGACAGTTCCTAGATCTTGATGAAGATGTTTCCCCCCAATTGAATTATGGACAGGTTCTTAAAACTCAGCTGAAGCATTCTCTCAGTTGAAGTACAGACAGGTTCCTAAATCTCAACAAAGTTAGACTTCCCCAGCGGAATCTTCTACAACAACAGGTATGCAAGTTCTCTCTAAGGAATCTCTTATGCGATCGACACTCCTGCAGATGGCATCTATAAGCCCATCCTCCTACCAACAATCTCCAAATGGCATCTGTAAGCCCATTCCCAACGTCACAATGCTGATACTACACCATGCGAGTGCAAATTTCTAGGCACTCTAGTGTTCAATTATCTTCCACCTTTGGATCACGAAAGGCTCGAAAGCCAATCTATATCCTCAGGTTTAAGAAAATTGAATAGGGGCAACTGTTGTACCCCAAAATTTGCCCTCTCATGTTTTCAAAGGTCTTCCCTTACATGGTGGGTCACAAACCCTTGCCTAAGAAAAATAAACTTTTTTTGAAGATGATCAAAGTGCCTTTCAATTGGCATCTGGGAAAAGTCTTCGATTGGGCATTTGGCACTCTTTGATCAGGCTTGACTCACCAGTCTTCGATTGGGCATTTGGCACTCTTCGATCAGGCTTTGATTAGTAAGCTTCGATTAGGTGTTTGGAACCCTTCGATTAAGCTTTGGTGTGCAAGTCTTCGATTGAGCGCTGGACCCCTTCGATCAAGTCAATTTCACAATGCTTCGACTAGTACTTCAGAGGGTCCTTCGACTGGAACTTCATACTTTACCTCAAGCAGAGCATCAGAATGAAATGACCTTCGAATGGCATTTCAGTGCAGAGTTTCTCTTAATCTAAGATGCTCTAATGAAGGAAGTTCTGGACACTTCGAATCAGAACTTAGACTCATCACAAGGCCAAAGGCTGGTCGAAGTTGTCTAATAGGGAATGTTCTAAATAGATTCGAATTGGATTTTGAAGCTGGCAAAGAAGGCAGATTCAAAGGAATGAAGTAAGCTGGCATGACTAAGCAAAAACACATGTCCTAACCTGTCCAGGTTCACCCAAAGTTCACAATGGCATGTGTCCCTTGTAAATATAGAAATAATTAAATGCTGATTGTGGACTCAATTATTTGAATTAAAGGCCAGATTATTGCCTTGTTTTCTCCCAACCCTACAAGAGTTGATTCGACCAGGGTAATCCTTTTCGAATCAAGCAATAGAAGCATAGGGAGGATCAATCGAAGGGGCTATGCAATTGAAGCTGGAGTAATTCGATTTGGGACTTTGAAGCTATCAAAGAGAAGCATTCAAAGGCTCATTCGAAGAACATGTAAAGGTCTATTTGAAGAAGCATTCAAAATGCCCATTCGAAGAGCATATAAGAAGTCCATTCGAATGAGGCAACTCAAGACCAATCAAAGAGCATGGCATGGAGGCATTCGAAAATCAAAGGTGTCCAGGTTCATTCAAGATTCCAAAGAGACATGAATATTTCAAAAAAACGAAATCTTTTAATATGTCTGATTCTTGTCTCATGGCTTTAAAGGCCTGTTTAATTAGTTGTCTCTTGCCGTTACTAGACCATCATACTCTTATAAATACAAGGGCAAGCATACAGTACAAAGGACGAATAAGAAAAGAAAACTATGCATAAACAAAAAGACACACAAAACTCTGCAGAAACAGAACAGGGGGGAAAGACACACAAAACTCTGCAGGAACAAACAAAACGAAAAAAGGAGAAAAGAAACAGGGAGGATTTGGAGATACGCTGCCCACAAACCCACCAAAGGTTGTCAACATTTTCAGAAGTAATCCAAGCCAAAGCAGCCATTCTGCAAACATCTCCATACCCAGAGCCACAGATCATACATCTTCAATTGGTAAGGGTTTGCAAAACCAAAATTGCACCTTCATGACATTTAAATACACATTGCATATGTATTCTTGTTATTACTGATTATGTTGCATGTAAGCTACAACACAAAGATGAGATTGTGCCATTTCTTGGGCACGATCTAAGTTTCTCCTTCGAATCTCAGGATAAAACAAACCCAGGCCCAGATTCAGCAGATTCCAATTGAGGAAGGACTCGAATTGGGAGGAGATTCGAATCAGGGGGTAAAGTCCCCCTGGATCTTTAACGTTTGTTTCGTTTTGCAGGAAATATATTCTCAGAATCTTGTTTAGAGCTTCGAAGCTTAGCAGCTTAGCTCCGAACTGGATCCAAGGTTCCCAGATCGAAGGATGACATATCCAGATCGAACACCCCCAAAGTGCAGCCCCTCATGCACCTTCGATCAAGCCTCTTCACTGGATCGAAAGACAGCCCACACCTCTTTCGATCCAGGCCTCCAAAATTATACCTTTCTTGATTTACTTCCTGTTCCTTCGATTTCATCTTTGTTTTGACTATTTTATTTCTTTTTTAAATCAACATAAAATCAATTAAAAAGAAAAACCACAAAAACATTAGGCTAGTTTTTTCTATTAAATTAAATTTGTCAATTAATCATTTAATTATCTTAACATTTTCTCAAAAAACTAAAATTAAGAAGATTTAGATCATTTTCCCAAAATAAAATAAAACAACAAAAAGATTTTATTCTGAGGATTTTTAGAGGTTATTTTCAGATTCACACGCATTTATTTTATTGTAACTGCCTACTGGTTTGTAATAGCTTAACTAAGACTTTTACACTTTACTGCTTTATTCCCCCAATTTTGGACGTGTAAATAATCCCCCTCCCCGAAGCCTTGTAATAGCATAGGATTTACAATTCCCGCACTTTAAATTCCTGTACATATATTAACTGTTTAGATGTATGCTAACTAGGATTGCATGACAAGATCTATCTTGACTTAAAATCAACAGTAGCTCACCATAACATGTACAAAGATAATATAAACTGAAAATTGACACACTCGCACATGCCACTCTTAGGGTACATCTCACTTGGTTGCCTCGAACATGGTCATTGAGTATAAGAAGTCTTAGAGGTCGCCCTCCTGTCCAAAGATCAAAGTTGCCTCGAAACGGTTGCCTCGAAAAAATGATCTAAGACATTAGGGTTACCGCTAAGGCGTTCTAACATTGCTTTAGTGACCATACGTCCCTTAATCGAATTGACCCGCAAACTCCAACGACGATGCTTCCTACTCCTCAATAGTGGGATAGCATTGTCTAAAGGACACTTGTACAGATTAATTCCTTTTTGAGTAGGTAGATGTTCTTAAGTACTTGCTCCTTTAAAAAACAAAAACAAAACTTTTCGCACTTACACTCTCTTCAAAAACAAAACTCTTTTCAAAACGCACAATCACAAAGAAAAGCAAACTTTTGAAAACATAGTGAGCAAGTACCTAAGAGCCCGTGGATAACCATGGATAGAAAGGGTGCTAACACCTTCCCTTTCTATAATATACCTCCCGAACCCGAGAAACATCTCGAAAAGGAATTTTTTTAAGCTTTTGTCCTTTCCTTGTTGGATAAAATAAAAGACGGTGGCGACTCTTGCTTACTGCGACATTTTGCAAAAACAAACGCAAACGCGAACCAGCATTCCAAAACAGTCAGTTCTCATTCCCACCGATCACACCTTCCCCTCGCATAATCGACTTCTGTCCCCTCTCTTTTGGTTGCAAGAACATCTTATCCATCCTCTTGGGGTTTTCTCGATATTTACCATTTCTTCGGGATAAATAAAGTTCGGTGGCGGCTCTGGGTTTTTTGCTGGTCGCTTCAACTTGGATACTCAAAAACTGACACAAAGGACCTATATATAGAGAAGAATATGATGGTAACTTCCTCTGGTCAGTTTCAGCAGTTGGAGGGAAAAGAAGTTGAGAAATTGCTACAAACTGCTCTTCTGTGAAAACTGTTGTCTGCAAAGCAATGGCGAACGCCATTTCCTCCTTCATCAAATGACACGGAAGTGCTAAGGGATGGCGAACACCGTCTTCCTATGGAAAATGCCATCTGCCTATAGCGAACAGCATCTACCTATGGAGAATTCCATATCCGCATAATGATCCATTTCTTTCTCTTTTGCTTCCTTTCCGTTATTCTTCACATAAACGCTCCATAATCGACAATCTTGAGGCTTAGAGAATGTTAGTGAATTAGAAGTTAGAGGGTTAGTTGAATGACCATCTTGAATCTTGCTTTTGAAAACTCATTAGAAGATTGATAAAATCAAAGCTTCTTAATAATAAGTTTCATTTTCTTTTTGTCAAGTATATCTTTCATTTCAAGTGCTCAAAGCAACCACATATGATCAACGATGTTCAAATGATTCACTTAGACCAAAATTCATGAAGTTTATTAGAGGATTGATAGCACCAAAGCCTCCTAAGAATAAACTTCAAAGTTATTGGACCCAAGGCTTCAAAATAAATATACTTGGGCTTGCAAATATAGGTTTGGGCCACGAATGATCATTTTTCGAATCAGGACAAATTTAGCGATATGTTAAGCAATCGTAAGTGGACTTATGTAGAAGCCACACATATTTTGAGGCTTGTCAATAGCAATATATGTACCGACATGTAAGATAAATGATATGTAGATCATTCTCCGAAAACATGTAGCACAAGTAAAAACAAGAAAGAGATAAGATGAAGAGAGAGGGGAATGATAGTACAACCAATGTATCAGATGAAATTAGGGTTTCAAATATCATCAACATCATTCATCTATTTTGGTGGATTTGGTTTTTAAACCTATCAACACCCAAGATCCAATGAGGTTGAGGAACTTATCCCAATAAAAAAACCCAAGTGTCTCCAAATCATAATCAATCAAAAAATAATAAAACATATTTAATATAAAACAAAATTTAAATGATTTAAAAGAG
Organism: Vicia faba; assembly: GCA_948472305.1. Taxonomy (NCBI): domain Eukaryota; kingdom Viridiplantae; phylum Streptophyta; class Magnoliopsida; order Fabales; family Fabaceae; genus Vicia; species Vicia faba. The sequence goes on along the minus strand of OX451741.1, from coordinate 237,725,707 downwards.
AAATGATTGGTAAAATATACAACATGTATTAAGACACCAAATAAAAATCCTAAAAAAATATCAGAGGTCAAACATGAGTCAATAAGTGTTGATAAATTTTTTTAGATTTTTTTAAAGTCATAAACTTTTTTTAAGATATAAAGAAATAAGCAAAATAAATCAAAATTTGTGAAAAATAGTAAATTCATAAATAAAAATAAAATGAGGTCACCAATATTTATCAAGAGGTCATTGGATCCTTCCATAATTTTTCCAGAATTTTAAAATCAAGAAAAGTATTTTTAAACAATTAAAACAAGTCTAATAAAGTGAAAAATCATAAAAAATACCAAATCACAAAATAAAATTGTGAAAAATAAAAATCATAAAGAGAAAAATCAAAAACCAGAAGAAGCGTGAGAATCAGAAGAAGGAGGACAACAAATTAGTAACTTGTTTGGATCAATTTGGTTAAGAAAACTACCTGGACGAAGTAAGAGAAATTTTCTCTGAAATTGGATTTGGATAGCTCGATTCAATGGATGATTTGGCTTGTTTTTTATATGGTTAGCTTCATAGAGGTTCAGTGAAGGTGAAGAGCTCAAGAATTTAGAACTGGAAGTGCTTTAGTATCAAATTCGAAGTTGCAGAATTGAGAGGTATGAAGGAAGTTTGACAGGGGTTTTCTAGCTCTCTAAAGCTTGTCGAAATGAGTGAAATATGGTCTGTATTTATAGGAGAAGTGAGTGAAACCAAAAGGAGGGGTGAATGATGCAATTTTAATCGAATTTGTGCACACATTCCTCATGAGCAAAGTGTGATCACATATGCATTAAAACTCATCCAAATGATGTGTTTTGACACTCTAAATGATTCAAACATCTTTTCTAATCATGTTTAACTGAAAATCACGTGGTAATTTGGTGATTAGAATCCATATTTTACAAACTCGCTTCTGAATTCAAGTGATTTTTCAGTTTCAAAGCATCAACTTTACAACCATGGTGCAAACAACTCAGGGATCTTTATGATGCAATCTTGAATTCTTTAGAAATCTGAATGATCAAGCTTGACAATGTGCTTTGAAAGTTTCCATTTGGATACTTGAGTTGAGAGTTATGTGTGTTTGAATTTGTGAAAAATACACGGATTTTTATACTTAGAAAAATTTCTAAGTATAGAACTCCAAAGTGACCTATAATGTCCTTCAAACCTCCTTTTCTTGTGTTTTTCTAAGTATAGAACTTCAAAGTGACCTATAACATATTTGTAAGAGAAAAAGGAGACAAATTTAACACAATTAAACCCTCCCCTTCTTATGTTTTTCTCACCTTCAAACCACACTTGGGAGTTGTTAGAGAAACCTGCTGGAGCCAGGTTAGTCAATTTTAAACGGATTTTCAAGGTTAAGGAAGGAATAGAAAGAGCGATGTCGAAGAGATTTAAGGCAAGATTGGTTGTAAGGGGTTCACTCAGAAATAAGTATTCAACTTCAATGATGTATTCTCACATTTTGTAAATCCTATATCCATTAGAATGATGTTAGCCATGGTGGCGAAGTTTGACTTACAACTTGAACAAATGGATGTAAAGACAATCTTCCTGTATGGTTATCTAGATGAAACAATCTTGATGAGGCAATCAGAAGGGTGTGCATAAAAGGGCAAGGAGGATGATGTGTGAAAGTTAAATAGGTCTTTGTATGGCCTGAAATCATCTCCTCGACAATGGAATATGAGATTTAACAAGTTCATGGCACACATAGGTTTCACTAGGAGCCAGTTCAACCATTGTATTTACTCAAGATTTTGACCTGAAAGTTCACTTATTATTTTGTTACTTTATGTGAATGACATCCTCATAACAAGCAAAAGTGTCGAGGAAGTAATAATGGTGAAGGTTGAACTCGATAAGGAGTTCAACATGAAGGATCTAGAAGCTGCCACCAGGATTCTTGGGATTGACATTCAGAGAGATAAAAAGAAGTTGAGATTATGCTTATCTCAAGAGACATACCTGGAGAAGAATCTCAACAAATTTGTATGTCGAATTCAAAGCATGTTGTTACACTGACAAATCCTCAATTCAAGATGAGTATGAATAAAATTCCTAGTACTGAACTCGAAAGAGCTTATATGAATAACATATCGTATGCTAGTATAATGGGTTCTTTGACATTTGTTATAGTTCGTACGAGGCCAGACATAGCCTACAGAATGAGCCTTGTAAGCAGGTATATGGCCAATCTTGGAAAGGCACACTAGCAAGTTATAAAGTGGATTCTGAGATGCATAAAAGGATCCATGAGTAGGGTCTCGATTTATGGTGGAGCTATGAGTGATGGCGAAGCCGAAGTCGAAGGATTTGTCGACTCTGACTATGCAGGATGTATGGATACCAAAAAATTCTTTATGGATATGTTTTCACTATATTTGGTATAACTATTAGATGGAAAACTCATCTTCATAAGGTTGTTGCCTTATCAACCACTGAAGTTGAATATATTGTCCTCACTGAAGCTATAAAAGAAGCATTGTGTCTTGAAGGGTTTGTTAAGGAGCTGAAACTTCAAGGTCAAGTTATCACTATTAAATTTGATAGTCAAAAGTCAACATGTCTTACATCTGTCGAAGAATTTAGCCTATGAGAGAATATAACACATTAATGTTAGGCTGCACTTTGCCAGATAGAAAATTGAAAGTGGAGAAGTCAAAGTGATGAATGTTTCGACAAATCACAATGTTCCAGATATGATCACCAAATCATTGTCAAATAATAAGGTTGTCTCTTATTCTCATATTTTATCTTCGCTCTTATCTTGCCTCTTGTTCTTAAGTTCTATTTAAAATTAAAAGTTTCTCTTATTAGAATATATGACTTCGTCAAATGAAATATACGATTTTTTAATTATAAGAAGAAAGACATATGACATTGAACATGTTGATTGTTGACAGGATAGAAAGAAAAGAGGAGCATGGTTAAAATTTCAGTGGAGGGAAATTAGAATTTCTATAAAAAAAAAAGGAAAAAAATGGTTGTTGGGTGAATTTTTTTAATTAAAGAGTATATAATATTTATTTATATAATAATTATTTATAAATAAATATTAATGATATAGGTTAAAATTATATACGTGAAACTATTGAAATCATACATTTCACATGAATACTATATATTTAATAAAATTTGAAAGGCATCGAAATGTTCATCCAAAAAATTACTAAAAAAATATATATTGATTTAAGATATTTTGAATATATACAAGTTGCTTTCCCATTTAAATTATTTTACACAATAATCTTATAAGTTCTTACCTAATATTTTGGCACTAACAAGGTATGAACACATTTACTGACTTACGGCCAAATGTGACTAGACTATGCTGTATGAATTGTGTGTGCATGAAAGGACCAAACTAGACTTTAAGCATTGTTTTTTATACTATCATAGTTAGAGTGAAAATTTTAAGAGTTTAGGTATGAAAACTATTTTGTAAAGGTGATAGATACCCTTCACTTAATGATATATATAATTTTAATCTCTATTATTAACCAATTGAGATATAGTTTGGACCGTAGGTTTATTCGGTTGGGGTGACAATCGAGTGGTAAAGTGTTACATATTTCTACGATTGAACGAAAGACATCGAAACTTGACCAAAGTAAGGAAAGAAAAGGAAATTCGAAATAAAGCTTCCTCTACCATTGCCTTTGTCTTCTCCATCACGTTTCTAGTACGTAAATCACTTTATTTATACATGTAACTTAGAAATATTAGTTGTTGATGTTGTAAAATGTTTAATGTTGTGGTTGTTGTTGAAATTGAAGATTTAACTATATTAGTAATGTATGTTGATATTGTTGTCGAGAGTACAAGATTTAATATATAAGCTCTAAAAGTCATTTAATAATATATCTTGTTGTTGTTGAGAGTAATAAATGTCCTAAATTGTATTTGTAAAAACACGTAATTATTGATTTAATTTTCAGAAAGTAGTTATGAATCGTAGTTGGATGAAAGCTAATAAATTAAGTGCGAAGTATGAGAAATGAGTAGCTGAATTTCTTCAATTCGGTGAAAGAAATCTTCTTGAGAATAATCGAATTTTTATTACTCTTGTGTTTTTTTATTGGAATAATAGAGTTTTTCTTTTGTTTTCTAAGGGCTATATCTTACTCATTCTTTGGTATTTTTGAGTTATTCCAAAGGCATGCTCCTCTTTAAAGGGTTATCAACAAATCAATTCAAAAGTTTCAAGAAACTTTTATGTGGAAGATGCCTAATGATTGAGAAAGATTACAAGTTCTCTAGATAGGCCATCAAATTCCCTTATGTGAGATCAAAAGATCATAACTTGGTCAATATTTATCTTCTTGAGCCCATTATTATTCCATAATGATCTTATAGATGTGAACTTCAACCCTTCTTTTATGTACAAAACTTGAAAATGGATGGAAGATGTCTTAAGAACTCAAAAGATTATAGTCATCTCATGAATTTTCACCAACTTCACAAAGTCATAACTTTCTCAATTTTTGGAGATTTTAAATGGTTCAAGTCTCAAAATTTCATTCAAGGGATATACTTCATATCATCTTTTTTGGTCAAGAGCAAATTTTAAATGGAAGACTATGTTTGGATGCAAGACATTATAGGTCATTTTTGAAGAAAAAACTTAGAATTTTTCTAAATACAAAAAGTCAACATCTTTTTCTCAACTTTGACTTATCACAATTTTCAGCTCAAGCATCCATTTGATTCCATTCTTTGCATATTGTAAAGTTTGTGATCTTATCTTTCCAATGAATCAAGAATAAAGTCCTAAGGTTCCTTAAATTATGCACACCACGATTTCAATGTTGGTACCTTAGAACTGAAGTTTCTCAAACAGTCTGAATGCAATTTCCATAATTTGACTTCTAATCACCAAATTTGTGCGTGTTTTCTACTTAAACATAATTAGCATAAGCATGTGGATGATTTATAGTGTCAAAATGCATCATTTGGATGAGTTTTGATGCACATGTGATCACACTTATTTCATGAAAACATGTGTGCATGATTTCCCTCCAAATTGCATCATTCACCCCTCCTCTTGATTACATCCACTTCTCCTATAAATACATGGTCTATCCCACTCATTTTGGCAAGCTTAGATAGCCATAATCACCATGGCAAACTCTCTCTTGAAGCCACTTTTCTACAACTTTGAATTTGGTTTTACAACTTTCCTCAATCCATTTTCTTTGTCAATTCTTCATCCTTGAACTTAACTAAAGCTAACAGAAGAAGAACCAAGCTCTAAGACTTCCTAAATCGTGCTAGCCAAGTCAAGTTTCAGAGCTCTGAATTTGAACTTCAATAGGTAGATTCCTTCATCAATTCTCTCAAACTTTGGTACTATAATGAAGCTCTCATCATTCTGATTCTAGTCGCAACATTTATTTTCAACTGGAAGTGAGTTTTGGCCGTGAATTTTCAAATCCTTTTTCAAATCTTTCCTTTCAAAATGACTGAGCTACACCTTACATAAATTTTTCGTGAGGGTACCATTGGAATCGTCTTGAAGAGACAAAGTGAATGGTACTGGTCTCGAGCTCTAATTTTTCCATTTCAGAGATATGTAATTCGTGTGGCTGGAGGTTGAAGATGACCAACGTGTCATCTCTCAACCAATGATATCGTGCCATTTATTTTTTTAAATTCTGATTTTAATAAATGATTCAGTGTTTTATTCACTAATGTTCATGATATGCACAGCGCGCCAGATCTCTTGGATCTGATTACTAACGCGTTTTGACATTGATCCAATGGTCTATATTCTTTTAGTTTTTATTTTATTTTCTTATTTTATATTTTATTTGTTTTAAACTTTAAAAATTCATAAAAAAATCATTTTAACTTCAAAAATCTAAAAAAATTCTTAAAAATACTTTTGATTTTTCTCTTTCTGATTATTATTTTTTCACAATTTTATTTTGTGTTTTGATATTTTTCACTTTATTTGAGTTTTTTAAATATTTAAAAATATTTTTCTTAATTTTTAAATTTTGAAAAAAATATGGAAGGATACAATGACCTCTTGACAAATATTGATGACCTCATTTTATTTTTATTTCTGACTTTACTATTTTTCACAATTTTTGGTTTATTTTGCCTATTTCTTTTAATTTTAAAAATAGTTTTTGACTTTAAAAAATTACCAAAAATTTAATAAAAATATTTGAGCTCATTTTTTATTTTTCTATGGTCTAATTGAATTTTTCTTGGAGGTTTTGAATATAGTTGTTATTTTCCCTTTTATTTTCATTTAAAACCATTTTAAAAATCTTTTTTCTTTATCTTAAAATACAATTTTATTTTTGTATATATTTTGGCTGATCTTGAACTATGGGATTTTGATCATGAGCTTCATTAACATCATTGGATCTTGGGTGTTGAGTTCAAATCCTCCAAAATGGATGAATGGTTTTAATTGATAACTTGATTAAATTTTTGGTTCAAATGTGGCTTAACTCTTATCCCCTCCCTCTTTATCTTATCCCCTTCTTACTTGTACTATATGTTGTTGGAGAATGATTTACATTTCATTTCTCTAAACATATGGTACATAGATTACTATTGACCAACCTCAAAATAGGTGCGATTTCTATATAAGTCCACTTACGATTGCTTAACATAGTGCTAAATTTTGTCCCGATTTGAGAAATGATCATTTGTGGCCTAAACTTATGTTTGCAAGCCCAAGTATATTAATTTGAAACCTTTGATCCAATAGTCTAGTGATTCATTGTTAGGAGACTTTGGTCTTATCAATCCTCTAATGAATCTTCATAAACTTTGGTCAAAGTGAATCACTTAACCATCATTGATCATTGTTTCCTTGGAATCTTGAAATGAATGATATACTTGACAAAAAGCAAATGAAACTTGTTGTTGAGAGGCTTTCGTTTTATCAATCCTCTAATGAGTTTCAATTGCAAGTTTCAATATTATCATTCAATTAACCTCTAATTTCTAATTCATTAATATTTGACTTTTATCTTATGCCTCTATTTTATGCTTTTATTTTATGTCTTTACTTTATGCACCATTTTACTCTAGCATTTATATTTCATGCTATTTTCATCTTTGCTCACTTGAGCATTTACTTTTATGTCATTTTTTATTTTTTCTCACTTGATCTTTTCATTTCTTTTTGAAGATATCTAATAATCAACTTGAACCCTAAAAAACTTTAATGTTACTTGGGCTACTTCGTTACTATCCTTGGCATCATGGAGTGATGGACTTCTTGGACTTAGGATTAGAGACCTTGACCTACATTGGGACCTTGTGATTTCTATTATTATTTTGTCTTGAGTTCTTGGGGTTTACCCCAAGACATTGGGTTGTTTGTTTTCTTTGCATGCAGGTTGTTTTGATTACATGCTTTGTCTGTGATCGGGAATTCATCTGTATACAGCTATTACTCTGCCCAATTTTTGTGAAGACTTAATGCAATTGAAGCTTGGTTTTCTTAAGAGGTTTATTATCTTTGCTTCTTTGGTTTCAATCCAAAGGATGAGAATTCTACATTGACTCATTGTGTCAAGTGTTGGCTTCTTGTTGGTTAGACGGTTCTTTTCTCTAGCTTTTACTTTATGCTTTAGGATAGTCCCTTCATCTCCTCCCATCTTCTTTAATTTCAAAACCTTCTCCTTCCTTTTCAAAACTATTCTTGTTTTCTAAACTTTAACCACTTTTACAATAAACTTGGACTTAGGTCCATGTATTTTCTAAATTATTTTCTTAATCAAACATTAAACAACTTAATAATACCTTTACATTTTTGTGAGAAGACTAAAAGTCAATCAATATCATTTAAACCATTTTGCCACTTTGGCTTTTTGCTTTAAAATTTTCTCAAAAAATAGACTCTTGTCAATCCTTGTAGTGATGCGAACTATTATACTTCTATGATATGTAGTGAAGTGAGAAATTTTCCACTTGGGTGTTCAGCGAGGCTTTTTTGATTTTAAAATCCAAGCCATATCCTCCACTTTGAGATGATGCAAGTTATCCTTTCTCGTAATTGTGGGTAGTAAGTATGTTCTTCCACTCGGATAAGACGTTGATGTCTCGTCTCTTAAAATTAACCAACACACTTGTGTTTTAAATTTTTTAAAGGTGAACTACGAGTACCATGATCCCCTATTGCACGAAAGGTGGTACGTAGGCACTAAAGGTTCGCAACTGCGGCAGATGCAAAAATTATAAAAAAAACTTCTCTTCTCATCTCCACCATCTCTTTTTATACAACTTTTATAGCCAAAATACACAAATTTACAAAGAGGTTCTTGCGGAGTACCGTAGATGTTTAGCGTGCTAATAACTTCCCTTTGCATAACCAACCCCCGAACTTAGATTCTCTCCCCCTCTTGTTTGGTTATTCTCTCTTTTCCCATTCCTTTGGAAACAATAAAGCACTGTGGCGATTTTTATTTTGATCAGTGCGAGTCAACTCAATGCAATGGCTTAGTCTCAACATTTCTACTGCTACAGAAAAAATGGCGACTATGCTGGGGAGATTCTCGTGGTTGTTCCATTGTGAGAATGGGAGTTCAGTTGTTGTTGGACAATGGTACAATCAAGGTTTCAGGAAATGAAGATGATTACCACGGGATTAATGTGATTGAAGATTATTCGATTGAGATTGTGTCAGATGATGAGTATGCTTCTGCAGATGAATTCTTTTCCATAGATGAAGATGTGTTTTCCAGCGACGATCATGTGATGTCTAAATATTCTTAAGAGGGGGTGAATGTTATTGTGCCTTGTTTCAGTGTTCCCGCCCCTTTTGAGATTGAATACCATAGAAAGCCAGTTGTTTCTCCAGTGGTGATTTTCTTGTCGGGTCCTGTCCCTTATGAGTCAGACAAGGATGTGCCATACAAATACAATGCTATAATTCTGAAGGTTTGTGTGGAAGTTTCCATCCAACCATTATCTGATATCAAGAATATTGCTGAAGCAGTCGGGTGACCCTCAGCGGTCGTGTTTTCGCACCTGTCATTCGAGGAAGTGTTAGGGATGATAAGAAGATTGTTGAATATGTTGAACCTAAGAAAGCAGTAGGGGAATCTAGCGGTGCCACACTGGAAAAATATGTGGAAGATATATTTGAAGATTATTAAGATGAGCGACTACAGGATCATAGAAAAATTATTACAGACTCCATCGAAGATATCTATTCTAGCCTTGCTAATGAACACTTCTACCTACAAGGAATCTTTGATGAGAGTATTGGATCAAGCTTTCGTAGAAAGTGGTATGCCTTTGGACCAATTCAGCAGTGTGGTAGGGAATATTACTTCCTGTAATAACTTAAGTTTTTGTGATGATGAATTGCCCGACGAAGGAAGGAATCCTAATTAGGCTCTCTATATCTCCATGAACTGTAAGAATGATTCATTGTCAAATGTGCTGATTGATAATGGGTCCGCTTTAAATGTCATAACGAGGAGCACACTTATGAAGCTGAAGTACCAAGGAACTCCCATGCGCCCGAGTGGCATAATTGTGAATGCTTTTGATGGATCAAGGAAGTCTATTATCGGGGAAGTAGATTTTCCTATTCACATAGGCCCATGCCTATTTCAGATTACTTTCCAGGTTATGGATATTGTGCCCGCTTACAGCTATTTACTGGGACGACCATGGATACACGAGGCATGGGCTGTCACTTCAACTTTGCACCAGAAGCTGAAGTTTGTTCATGAAGGAAAGGTGGTCATCATAAATGGAGAGAAAAAATTGTTAATGTCTCATTTATCACCTTTCAGTATTGTGGAAGCAGATGAAGCTGTTGTTGGAACCCAGTTCCAAGCTTTATCCATTGATAATATAAGAGGAAATGAGAATTCAATAGCTTCGTTTAAAGATGCTCAACATGTAGTACATAATGGCCCTAGTAAAGTAAGGGGGCATATTGTTGACCCACCTGTAAACAAGAATAGAGTTGGTTTGGGATTCTCTGTGAAAGATGATAAAGGTAAGAATATGAAGCCGAAATCAACTTTAAGAAAATACCTGGGTATCTTTTGTAGCGGGGGATATCTCCATCCAACTATTCTTAGGATGAACGCTATTATGGAGGATGAAGCAGAGAAGGAGATATCGAACTATGTGACGCATAAAGTTAAAGTCTAGAACTAGATCACCATTGATGTTCCCTCTTGCATTCATGTCTCAAAGTAATTTGTTTTTTTGCTAATCTTTTCAAAAAAAAAACTTTCACTCTGCCCAAGGTGAAAGTTGATATTGTATGGGCTTATCTGTTTGCTTTGATCTTTAAAATCAATAATAAAAGTTGTCTTTGATGCCCAAATTGTGTCTTTATTTTCTGCCTTTTCTTGTAAAATGGTAATCAGAAAAAATATATTTTAAAATAAATAATAACTATGAATAAATATGCATAATCACTTGTTATATATGCCAGTTTCTAAAAAGCAATCATAAATCATATGTGCAAATTAATTAAAAAACATGTTGAATACAATGACCCTGCATCCTCTCCCAACTTTGAATATCTTGTGTATGGGGCCGAAGAAGAAGAATATGATGAGATTCCATAAGACGTTTCATTGTTGCTTGAGTGCGAGGAAAGTGCCATTCATCTATATAAAGAGCTGTTGGAGACAATCAATTTAGGTTCAGAGGAAGATCCAAAGGAAGTCAAGATTGGAGCATTGTTGCATCCTGATCTAAAGAGAAGGTTGGTTGAATTGTTGAAAGAGTATGTAGACATCTTTGCTTGGTCATACCAAGACATGCCTGGTTTGGATACTGATATTGTGGAACATCATTTGCCGATAAAGCCAGAGTGCCCACCAATCAAGCAGAAATTGCGAAGAACTCACCCTGATATAGCAGTAAAAATTAAAGAAGAAGTTTTAAAGAATATTAATGCTGGTTTTCTTGTGACATCAGTATACCCTCAGTGGATTGCCAATATTGTCCCAGTACCAAAGAAAGACGAAAAAGTTCGCATGTGCGTTGATTATAGATATTTAAAAAAAGCTAGTCCAAAAGATGACTTTTCATTACCACATATTGATATGTTGGTTGACAATACATAAAAATTCAAAGTATTATCATTCATGGACAGATTTTCCAGATATAATCAAATCAGAATGGCTCCTGAGGACATGGAAAAAACAACGTTTATCATACCCTGGGGAATATTCTGTTACATAGTGATTCCCTTCAGGTTGAAGAACACTGGTGCAACGTACCAGAGGGCTATGACAACCCTATTCCATGATCTGATGCACAAGGAAATTAAGGTATATGTTGATGATATGATTGCCAATTCCCATATTGAAGAAGGGCATATAGAAGATTTGTTGAAATTGTTTCAGCGTTTATAGAATTATCGTCTCCACTTGAATCCAAATAAATGCACCTTCGGTGTTCGATCAGGGAAATTGTTAGGTTCCATTGTCAGCCAAAAAGGAATTGAAGTTGACCCTGATAAAGTCAAACAATTCAATAAATGCCAGCTCCAAGAACTGAGAAGCAAGTTAGATGCTTCCTTGGGCGTTTGAATTACATTTCCAGATTCATTTCACATATGACTGCAATGTGTGAACCGATATTTAAGTTGTTAAAGAAAGATCAAGGTTGTGTGTGGACAAATGATTTCCAGAAGGCATTTAAAAGTATTAAAGAGTATCTGCTTGAACCTCCTATCTTGCTCCCTCTTGTTGAAGGAAGACCATTGATTATGTATCTGACAATGTTAGATATTTCTATGGGTTGTATTTTGGGACAACAAGATGAAACAGGGAAGAAGGAATATTCCATTTATTATCTCAATAAGAAGTTTACTGATTGTGAGTCGCGGTATTCTATGCTAGGAAAGACATGTTGTGCTCTGGCCTAGGTGATAAAACGGTTGCGGCAATATATGTTGAATCATACTACTTGGTTGATGTCCAAAATGGATCCAATTATGTATATTTTTGAAAACCTTCTCTTACTGGGAGAATTTCCCGTTGGCAGATGTTGTTGTCTGAATATGATATTTAATACCGTACTCAGAAAGCTATAAAAAGCAGTGTGTTGGCAGATTATCTTGCTCACCAACCGGTTGATGATTATCAGTCGATTAAATATGATTTCCCTGATAAGGATGTGATGTTCTTAAAAATAAAACATTATGAGGAACCTTTTCCTGAGCAAGGCCCTGATCCTGAGTCTCGATGGGGTATAGTATTTGATGGAGCTGTGAATGCTTATGGGAAAGGAATTGGTGTTGTGATTATCACTCCTCATGGATCACATATCCCTTTTACTACAAGGATGACATTTGATTGTACCAATAATATGGCAGAGTATGAAGCTTGTATCATGGGTCTCGAGGAGGCCATTGATCTCAGAATCAAAGTTCTAGATGTGTATGGATATTCATCTTTGGTAATAAACAGATTAAAGGAGAATGGGATACTCTCCACCCTGGCTTGATTCCCTACAAAGACTATGCTAGAAGATTATTATGTTTCTTTAATAAAGTTGAATTCCATCATATCCCTAGAGATGAAAATAAGATGGCAGATGCTTTGGCAACTATGGCTTCTATGTATCAAGTAAATACTTGGAATGACGTGCCTCGTATATGTAGTGGTAGAAATGTTAAGACTAAGCCATTGGATTGACTTGACTCGTACAGATCAAAATAAAAATCACCATCGCGCTTTATTGTTTCCAAAGGAATGGGAAAACAACGAATAACCCAAAAAGAGGGGGAGAGAATCTAAGTTTAGGGTTTGGTTATGTAAAGGGAAGGTATTAGAACCCTAAACATATATGGTACTCCACAGGAACCTCTTTGTTAATTTGTGTATTTTGGTTGTAAATGTTGTATAAAAATAGATTGTAGAGATGAGAAAAGAAGTATTTTTTTTATGATTTTTGCACCCACCGCGGTTGTGAATCTTTAGTGCCTATGTACCACCTTCCATGCAATAGGGGATCAGGGTACTCGTAGTTCACCTTTAAAAAATTTAAAACACAAGTGTGTTGGTTCGTTTTAAGAGACGAGACATCATCGTCTTATCCGAGTGGAAAACATACTTACTACCCACGATTTTGAGAAAGGAGAATTTGCATCATCTCAAAGTGGAGGATATGTCTTGGATTTTAAAATCAACAAAGCCTCACTCAACACCCAAGTGGAAAATATCTTGCTTCACTATATATCGTAGAAGTATAGTAGTTCGAATCACTACAAGGATTGATAAGGGTATAATATTTTGAGAAAATATTTAAAGTAAAAAGAGCCAAAGTGGCCAAATAGTTTGAATGAGATTGATTGACTTTTAATATTCTCAGAAAAAAATGTTGAGTTATTATTAAGTTGATTAAAATTTGATTAAGAAAATACTTTGAAAAATCATAGACCTAAGTCCAAGTTTATTATGATAGCGGTTTAAGTTTTAAAACAAGAAGTGTTTTCAAAAGGAGGGAGACGGTTTTTGAAATTAAAGAAGATGGGAGAAGATGAAGGGACTATCCTAAAGCATAAGGTAAAAGCTAAGGAAAAAAACCATCTAACCAACAAGAAACCAACATTTGATACAATGAGTCAATGTAGAATTCCCATCCTTTGGACTTGAAACCAAACAAATAAAGATAATAAACCTCTTAATAAAACCAAGGTTCAATTGCATTAGGTCTTCATAAAAATTTGGTAGAGTAACGACTGTATACAGATGAATTCCCAATCACAGACAGAGCATGCAATCATAATAAGCTGCACACAAAGCAAACAATCAACCCAATGTCTTGGGGTAAACCCCAAGAACTCTAGACAAAATAACAGTTGAGGTCACAAGGTCTCGAGGTAGATCAAGGCTTCTGATCCTAAGTCCAAGAAGTCCATAACTCCAAAATGCCAAGGATAGTAACCAAGTAGTCCAAGTAACATTAAAGTTTTTTATGATTCAAGTTGATTATTAGGTATCTTCAAAAAGAAATGAAAAGCTCAAGCGAGCAAAGTAAAAATGACATAAAAGTAAATGCTCAAATGAGCAAAGATGAAAATAGCGTGAAATGTAAATGCTAAAATAAATGTGCTTAAATTAAAAGCATAAAGTAAAAGCATAAAATAAAGTCAATTGATAGAAATTAGAGGTTAGTTGAATGACCATCTTGAAACTTGCATTTCAAACTCATTAGAAGATTGATAAAATCAAAGCCTCTCAATAACAAGTTTCATTTGCTTTTTGTAAAGTATATCATCCATTTAAAATTCTCAAGGCAATAATAAATGATCAATGATGTTTAAGTGATTCACTTTGACCAAAGCTTATGAAAATTTATTAGAGGATTAATAAGACAAAGCCTCCTAACAATGAATCTCAAGGTTATTGGATCAAATTATTCAAATTAACATAGTTGGGCTTACAAACATGGGTTTGGGCCATGAATGATCATTTCTCGGATCGGGACAAAATTTAGCGCTATGTTAAGTAATCGTAAGTGGACTTATATATAGAAGTCGCACCTATTTTGAGGTCGGTCAATAGCAATATATGTACCATATGTTTTGAGAAATAATATGTACATTATTGTCCAATAACATTTAGTACAATAAGAAGGGGATAAGATGAAGAGGGATGGGGTAATAATTAAACCACATTTGAACCAAAAAATTAATCAAGCTACTATTAAAATCATTCATCCATTTTTTTTGGAGTTGAACTCAATACCATGGATCCAATGATGTTAATAAAGCTCATGATCAAAATCTCATAGTCCAAGGTCAACCAGAATATATACAAGATAAAAATTGTATTTAATAATAAAGAAAAAGATTTTTAAAATAATTTTTAAGATGAAAATAAGAGGAGAAAATAGCAACTATATTCATAACATTCAAGAAAAAAATCAAATAAGACCATAGAAAAATCATAAATGAGCTCAAATATTTATATAAAATTTTTGGTGATTTTTTGAAATCAGAAACTATTTTTAAAATATAAAAAATAGGAAAAATAAACCAAAAATTGTGAAAAATAGTAAGTTCAGAAATAAAAATAAAACGAGGTCACCAATAGTTGTCAAAAGGTCATTGGATCCTTCCATATTTTTTTTGAGAATTTAAAAATTAAGAAATGAATTTTTAAACATTCAAAACAATTCAAATAAAGTGAAAAATTATAAAATAAATATCAAAACATAAAATAAAACTGTGAAAATATAATAATCAGAAAGAGAAAAATCAAAAGTATTTTTAAGAATTTTTTCAGATTTCTTGAAATTAAAATGGATTTTTTATGACTTTTTAAAGTTTAAAACAAATAAAATCAGAAATAAAAAAAATATAGACCAATGGATGAGAGTCAAAATACGTTACTAAGTTAATCCAATGGATCAGACGCGTTGTGCATATCATGGTCCTTACTGGATAAAGCGTGAAATCAATTATTAAATCAGAATTTGAAAAAAAGCGTGGCACACTTTCATTGGCTGATAGATGACATATTGGTCATCTTCAACCTCCAGCCACGAGATTTGCAGGTCCCTGAAATGGTAAAATTAGAACACGAGACCGGTACCATTTGTTTCGTCTCTTCAAGACGATTCCAATGGTACCCTCGCGAAAAATTTATGTAAGTTGTAGCTCAGTCATTTTGCAAGAGAAGTTTTCAAAAGGGATTTAAAATTTCATGGCCAAAATGTACTTCTAGTTGAAAACAATTGTTGCGACTAAAATTAGGATGATGAGAGCTTCATAACATTATTAAAGTTTTAGAGAATTAGTGAAGGAATCTACCTATTGAATTTCAATTGCATAGCTCTGAAACATGACTTGGCTAGCATGATTTAGGAAGTATTAGAGCTTAATTCTTCTTTTGTTAGCTTCAGTGAGGTTCAAGGAAGGTGAATTGACAAAGAAAATGGATTGAGGAAAGCTATAAAAGAAAATTCGAAGTTGCAGAAAATTGGGTTCAAGAGAAAGTTTGGCAGGGTGATTCTGGCTCTCAAAGCTTGAGGAAATGAATGAGGTATGACCTTCTAATTATAGTGAAGCTGATTGAATGCTCAAGCGTGTGAAATGATAAAGTTTGGAGGGAAATCGAGTGAAGTTACAAACAAGAAAAGTGTGACTTCTATTTTGATCAAAACTCATCCAAAGCTTGCGTTTTAATGTGCTAATCACTTCTAAAAGTTCATTAAACATGATTAGAAGCAAAAGCGCGCAAAAACATTGTGCTTAGAAGCCAAATCAAGGATTTCAAATTCTGACTTGAGGTGAAACTTCAGTTTCAAGGTACCATGTTCAAATCAATGGTGTGCATGATTCAGGGCATCTCAAGACTTGATTATTGATGCATTGGAAAGATGAGATCACAAGCTTTACAATGTGAAAGGAATGGAATCAAATGGATGCTTGAGCTGAAAATTGTGATCAGTCAAAGTTGACAAAAAGAGGTTGACTTTTGTACTTAAAAAAATTCTAAGTTCTTTCTTCAAAAATGACCTATAATGTCTTGCATCCAAATATGGCCTTCCACTTCAAAATTGCTCTTGGCCAAAAAAGATGGCATGAAGTAGATCTCTTGAATGACATTTTGAGACTTGATCCATTTAAAATCTCCAAAAAATGAGAAATTTATGACTTGTTGAAGTTGGCAAAAATTCATGAAATGACCTATAATCTTTTGCATCCTTAGGGCATCTTCCATCCATTTTCAAACTTTAAACATAAAAGAAGAGTTGATGTTATCATCTTCAAGATAATTGTGGAAAAAGAATGGGCTCAAGGAGATAAATTTTTTCCAAGTTATGATCTTTTGAAGTCACATAAGGGATTTTGATGGTTTATCTAGAGGACTTGTAATCTTTCTTCATCATTAGGTATCTTCCACACAAAATTTTCCTGAAACTTTTGAAGTTATTTGTTGATAACTCTTTGAAGAGAAGCATTTATTTGGAATCACTCAAAAATAATAAAAGATGCGCAAGATATAGCCCTTTGAAGTTCAAAACACTAGCTCCTAGAGCAACAAGATGCCTTGGGAAACCTTTTCAATTTTGATAAACCTTCTTGCACAAATACATTTGTAATGTAAATAGAAGTTGTTTAGTATGATAATAAGGAACCATAACAACCATAACCACGTCTAAATATTGAGAATTAAGGAAAATATGCACTTGTGATCAAGAAATCAAGGACTTATCCAATTAGGTCAAACTTCTTCAATCAACCCTTGTATCTTTGAACTACCTTTGACAACTTGAGGCATGATGAATAAAAATAGACTTTGTTATGTCATTAATTCAAGGTATCTTCAATGATGGGGCTTGAATCTCAATGAAGCTTTATTGAAGAAGGCATGGGAATAAGCTCATGAACCCGTAGATCAACTTGATGGAATGTATTATGATTTCACCTATAACATCATCAATTAGGGCAAACGTTAATCATATTTATTAATTAAAAGGTTAATCAATACAAAACATAGATGATCACAAAAGTACAAGTCAAGGTGCTTGGTGATTCCCCATGAGCAAAGCTAAAGATATGGAAAAGAACCAAACCCTAGTGTGTGATTTTGTTGCATTGTGATGGTATGAGATGATAGAGGAATCTTAGGGGGGGGGGGGATTGGGGTACAATAGCTGCCCTTATTTAAGTGTCTTCTATCCGGAGATGCGAAGGTTAAAAAAATAAAATCTTTGTATCGATGCGATTGAAGATACTTAAATATAAAACAAGCCCTATTTTTGGCCCTAAGATGCCATGCAATGCTTATGATTATGAATTCAAATGAACAAATTCAAAAAGAAAGACATAAGACACCACTAGGGATGTAGAAAATAAAAATCAGGATCAAAAGAAAAATCCGGCCAGGAAAATAAATCACTGGTGAACAAAAGACAGGACTCTATTGGGGTAAAGCCAAAAAAAGGAAATAAGGCATCATCAACTCAAAGATTGAGGAGAGAAGGTAAAGGATAACAGTGACTGATAAATGACTGCGAACTATCCGCTCACTGAGGAGATAGCAAAAAAGTAACACCGACCCACTTGGGAAAGAGATGGTAGGATAATACCGGGTGAATGCCAATATTAGGGTGTGTGATATGGTGGGAGAACTAACTTTAGGGTTTGTGTTTTATTGCAAATGTTGCGGTTAGCAAGAGTCGCCACCGACTTTTCTTTTATCCAAAAGGAAAGGTGAAAAAGCATAGGAAAGACCTTTGAGATGTTTTCTTGAGTTCGGTGGGTAGATTATGAAAAGGGAAGGTATTAACACCCTTTTCATCCATGGTTTTCCATGGGCTCTTAGTAACTTGCTTAGATTACTTTCTTTTGTTTGTTTGAAATTGTGTTTGGTGCGGTTTTGAAAGTATTTTGTAAAAGAGGCCATTCGTTTAGGCAATCTTTGTAATGATTCTCGTTCGTAAGAATGTATACAAAGATGTTTGTCTTTTGAAAATGTTTTCAATGTTTGGAAGATGTTTTTGAAATGTGTGTGTTTATTTTGAAAATAGCAAGGATGTTTGTTTGAAATGGAGCAAGTAACTAGAAGTAATCTACCTACTCAAATGTCTTTCTTGTGTATTTTCTATTCCTTTGACATTGTTGTCTTACCATTGATTTGGTAAGCTACCCTATCTTTGGATGTAGACGGGACAGGCGTAGGTCATCGTATAACCATGATTAGAAATGTTTGCAAAGTATCTTAGCATTTGGAGGGACCAAGATCATTTTGTAAGGAAACTTTTTGAATAGCGTCATCAAGGGATTATGATCTTTATATTTGTTTGTTTTGACAAGATACTTTGCATGCGTTATATGGCCATTTTTGTTTTAGGCAACCAAGTGGAGAAACCCTAAGGATGCTTGTGTGCAAGTGTATCATTTTCATGCTTTGATTTTGTCTTGTATTTAGGGTTTTCTATTTTGATTTGTTTTGATCTTGTCATACAAACCCTAATTACTAATCATGGCATATAAAGCGATAAATTGCGTAATGTAAATATTTCTAAGCTATTACAATAATTTATGGGAGGGGGGAATACAAATTTGAATGGGGATTTGCAAAAATATAAACCTAAATAAATTATTACAACCAAATCAAATTTGTACGAATTAGAATAAATACAATATAATATTTAAAAATGCAATACAATGTACATGTAAGAAAATATCTTTTTGTTTTGTTTTTATGTAAAAGAAAATTTAAATCTAAGCCTAAAAATGTAAGGAAAAGAAATTAATTTTTTAGAAGGGATCTTAACCCTAATATCTATTTTTTTTAAAGAAAATAAAGTTCTTATATGTATTATTTTATGTATTTCTTGTGTTAAAATAATAAATAATATTGTATGAAAATATAAAATTTTTATATATGCAAAAATAAATATTTATAAGTATGAAATAAAAAATTAATAAGTAAATTAAACTAAATATACTTTGATTATATTTTACAAGTTATTAAGAAAATACATGATATATATTAAGAATAAAATATATTTCTATGTGAAAAATAAACTAAAATAAATAAAATGCAATATTATGAAATTTACATTTTTTAGGATTTTTATGTATCAAAGAAAATATTTAATATATTAAAAATGAAAATAAAACAAATAAAATAAAAAAATATGAAAAGTTGGCAGGGGGTGATATAGCAAAACTGGCAGCAATGTTAGTAAAAAATGCCAAGCCCAAGGAACTAAGCCCAAACCTACAAAAATCAGAAAAATAGAGAGAAGGAAAAATGTGAAAAAAATAAAAGTAGCGCCCAGGTTCGAACCCAAGACATGGGTCTTACCAGCGAACTACTTTGCCACTGGGGTGGCTATACATCCATTGTCTTAAGGAAAGCAAAATTAATATAACACAAAACAAGTCCTTGCCCTGTACTTCATCTTCTTCCTCAAGCTTGGCCAAACATCCTGTAACTTTCTCATACTTCCATAAAAATGAAAACTCATAACATGAAAGTTGTAGTATTTGAACTCACGATTCCAACCATATAAGTTATGTGAACTAACAATCAAAGGTCAGAAAGAATTTTAACAACCCTAATTTTAAACCTAATATTTTCAGAAACTTCAAGTTCTAAATTCTCTCAACTCAAGTAAAATAAATGCAAGATAAAGATATGTACAGTTTCGTTGCAATGAGGGCTACATTTTTTATTCACAAACCGTGGCCAATGGTTGCTTGTATAAGGAGATAGAAGTTGAGATTTTACCTCCTTCAGTTGGAATCGTGGATGGAACTGGAGTGAGTTTGATGGAGTCCTGGTGCTTGCTTGAGCTTCCTTGAACTTCCCTGAATGTATCCCAACCCTTGCCTTGCTATGAAAGTGCCTGAAACTCCTTGGCCAAGTCAAACTATAAGCTTTGAAAGAAACAATGGCAGATGATGGGAAGGTGGTTACAGAACAGGGATGAAGGTCTGGATTGGTTTGATATCAAGTAGGTAAGATGTTTTGATGATCAAGAAAGGAAACACACGAGCCAAATATGAGATTGGTATCCTTATGCTAAAACTGCAAGTTTAGACAATTTTCTGGTGTTTTTGTGCTTGGGAGTGTTTCAGGCCTTAACTAATCGTGTTCTAAGTTGTATTATGTTTGTATATTAGTATAGAATTGGTTTCATGTCAACCCTCTAACAGTTGTGCCAGTTCTAGCCTTTTTGCCACTTTTCTTGCATTTGAAGTAAAGTGAAGGGACAATGCTTGCCATGCTTGTACTTGCTCTCTTAGGGTTGGTATCAGCTTGTACAATTTGCTTTAGAATTGTGAGACTTGTGTGTACAATGGAGACAGGTGCAATGCTCAAGGATTGTAAAGTGGCAAAAGTTGTGCTTTTCCAAAATGGCAATTGTCACTTTATGCCATTTATAGAATTGCAACTTGGGTAATGGCTCTAGGGCATGGATCAAAGCTTTGTCAACTGAGTAAGCATTAAATTAAGGAGTGAGGAACAAGTTTGGGACCTGTAAAGCATGGATTTGGAATCATAGGTACTGGTTGCAACTTTGTTCTTCATGAAATGGCTTGGACAAAAAGTGAGAAATTGCCAACTTCATCTCTCCGATTCTCCCTACTCAAAAATGATCTTGAGGAGTTCTTGGACATTTTAGAAAGCTTGAAATGTTATCTATAACTCATATTTGAAATGAATTTTTAGATACCTCTTGGAACTAGGTGAAAAATTTCCATGAAGTTGGGTCCAAAACCTGCCTAAATTAGGGCAAAATTTCACTAAGTTATTTAGTTCATGACCATGTATTCATAAATTTATATCTTGAGATCCAAGCATCTTTAGGGAAAAGTGTTTGAAGAAAAGTTATATATTTCATGAAGGTATACAACTTTCATGTTGGGAACTTTCTTTGAATCATTATGCATCATGGTGAAAAAATGGCCTAAAATTGAGAAAAAATAAGAAATTTTCTATACTTAGAAAAATTTCTAAGTTAAGAAAAATTTCAAATTCAAACCCTAATATTCAAACTTGGATTTATTGATGAACAATTTTCACATTTTGACATGTTTTGATGAATTATGACCCTTGGCACTTGATTTTGACCAAAAAGTCAAAATTTGACTTTTCAGTATACAGTTGACTTTTGATCAGTTGACTGTAAATTTCATCTGTCAATCCAATGAAATTGAAATGTTTTGAGCCATGTAATAAAGTCAAGATTATGCCATTGAATCCTTGAAATCATGCTTCAAATCAATTGGTCATTTGCTAGGTCAAAAATCAGAAATTGCCCTTCCTCAGTCAAAACCCTAATTTTGACCATTTTGCCCTTTTGGTGATTTGATCAAATTTCTTGAGGAATTGTGATCCGAAGTTGACCAAATGATACATATAAGATTAAGATGTTGACGTGGATAAATAATTATGAAGTTTGACTTTAAATTGACCATTGTTGACTTTTTCCCCAATACAGCTGATTTTTAGGTCAACTGTCCAATTGACTGATCAAAAATGTGGTTCAAGGCTTGAAACTTGTCATGAGTAATCTTAGGGGTCCAAAATGATGTTTTAAAGTCACATGAAGCATTGATAGTCCAAAAATACTTGTGCAAACTCAAACCCTAATTTTGGGTGATCAGTGCATGATGAGATGTTGAGCTGACCAAACCCTAATCGAGTCTTGAGTCAAAGAAATCTTGTGAGAAAAGTCTTGATAAATGAGAGGGAAAATTCCGGGGTACAACAACTGCCCCTGTTCAATCTTCTTAATCCTGGAGAGTTAGATTGGCGAGCTTTGCCGTTCGTGACTCGAAGGTGAAAGATGATTGGACACTAGAGTGCCTATAAATTTGCACTCGACAATGTGTAGTTGAGGGAATGGGCTTAAAGATGCCATTTGGAGAAGTGATAGAATCTTGTTAGAGATGGGCTTGTAGATGCCATCCAAGGATGTTTGTTGAGCAGTAAGTTGTAATCCGAAAGGAAATGCATCAGAATGGTATTCGTGCCTGGAACGTATCTGAGATGTATTTGGAGACTGAATCTGTATGAGCAACAGAATGGCATCCGTGTCTGGAGCGTATCTGTACTGTATCTGAAAGTCTGAATTTGAATATCTGAATGAGTATCAGAATGGCATCCGTGTCTGGAGCGTATCCATACTGTATCTGAAGGTTGAATCTGAATAAGTAACAAAATGACATCCGTGTTTGTAGCGTATCCGTACTGCATCTTGAAGTCTAAAGGAGTATCAGAATGGCATCCGTGTCTGGAGCGTATCTGAACTGTATCATGAAAGCTGAATATGAATAAGCAACACTATGGCATCCGCGTCTGGAGCGTATCTGAACTGTATCATGATTGCATATTGTTAATGGTAGTTGTTAATATTATCCTGAAAAGGGTAAAATGTTAGCTGAAACACAACGTTATGTTGCATGAAATGTATGATGCAATGTATTCGTTATCAATGTTTATGATATATGGATGTAATGTAAGCTGATTTGTTGTATTGTTGTCTGATTGGGGAAAATAAATCCCTGACTGCTGCTGTGGATATGTGGATTCTTCACGTCTTGAATTTGAAGTACCAACAAAATTTTGTTGTGAGAGTAATGCCATGTACTGTTTGTAAGATCTGCTTGGAGAATCCAGATAATTTTGACGACTTCTATTGGGGATTAACAATTTGAAGTTTTAGTTCCGCTGGGGATCTACATGACGTACTGTGAGGATTGCTTATGGAATAGCCTAGAGACGTTTTCCGGCTCTTTCAACCTATCAGTAATTGTCTTTCTCATTTGGTTTATTTGTAAACAGTAATTATGTTCAAATGCATATGTTCATTAATGAATCATTGGACGTTTTTGCAAATAAAACACAAGTGTAAAGAAAAAGACAAATAGTTTTCTTTACTTTCAAAGATATATATTTGTATTGACTTTGAATAAATATTTTTGTACAAAGGAGATAATCATTCTAGTAAGAGAATGATGCCATAAAAGGCAAGAAAAAAAACTTTATACAAAGAAAGATAGCTATGTGTAATAATCCCATGGGGTTTCCATTATGCTATAGCCTTCGTATCTCCGGATATCTTATCTATTTGTTGCTTCGTCCGAAGATGATTGAATTGATCAGAAACTTCGAGCTTGTCAGGGGAAATCAAGAGGTTATCCTCAAAGTGATCCGACGGGACATAGTCATACGTTTTAAGTCCCTAACTTTTGACTTGACCGCCCTTTCGGGTTTTCAGTCCATCGTGAAACCCTTTTTTTCCCAAGTCGCCCTTTCGGGTTTTCAACTTGCTGGGTGTACAGATTTTTTTATTTTATCCCTAATTTTTTTCCCGAACCTTTTTGGTTCGTCGGGATGCCCTTTGTTTGCCTAGGTGTGTCAACCTAACGGGTCTCTTATGCATAGTATCTTTTGACTATGTCCGTGTTTGTAGGGTGTGGCAGGTCATCGCCGTCCATGGTGGTTAAGATCATTTCCCCACCGGAAAAGATGTTCTTGATTACAAATGGTCCTTCATAGGTAGGAGTCCATTTTCCCCTGGGATCACTTTGTGGTAAGACAATGCGTTTGATCACTAGATCTCCAACTTGATATACCTGGCGTCTAACTTTCTTGTTGAAAGCCTTGATCATCCGTTTTTGATACATCTGACCATGGAAAACAGAAGTAAGTCTCTTTTCATCAATTAAGTTCAGTTGATCAAGTCGAGTCTGAATCCAATCGTCCCCATTCAAACCTGCATCCTTCATAATTCTCAAAGAGGGGATCTGAACCTCAATAGGCAAGACAACCTCCATGCCATATACCAAAGAATATGGTGTTTCCCCAGTTGATGTGCGAGTTGTGGTACGGTACCCGTGGAGAGCAAATGGCAGCATCTCATGCCAGTCCTTGTAGCTGACTGTCATTTTCTGTATGATATTTTTAATGTTTTTATTTGCAGCTTCGACGACACCATTCATCTTTGGCCGATAGGGGGGATGAATTGTGATACTGAATCTTGAACTGCTCGCATAAGGCGGTGATCATAGTATTGTTAAGGTTTGTACCATTATCAGTGACGATCCTTTCTGGGATACCGTACCGGCAAATGAGATTCTGCTTGATGAAGCGGGAAACAACATTCTTAGTAACGAATGCGAAGGAAGCTGCTTCGACCCACTTTGTAAAGTAGTCAATGGCCATTAGAATGAAATGGTGTCCATTGGAGGCTGTAGGCTTGATCTATCCAATCATGTCGATTCCCCACATAGCAAAGGGCCAAGGAGCCTTTAAGACATTAAGAGGAACCGGAGGTACGTGCACCTTGTCAGCATAAATTTGACACTTATGACAGGTCCGAGAGTGTTGATAGCAGTCTGCTTCCATGGTAGACCAATAATAGCCTGCCCGTAGGATTTTCTTTTCCATCGTATGCCCACTGGAGTGAGTGCCAAAGGTACCTTCATGTAATTCAGCCATGATCTTTTCAGCCTTAATCTTATCCACACACCGGAGCAGAATGGAGTCATGATTGCGTTTGTACATGATGCCATTACTCAGGAAGAACTTAGCAGAGAATCTCCTTAAGAACTTTTTATCATTAATTGAAGCTCCTTCTGGATATTCCTGAGCCTCGAGATACCTCTTGACTTCATGAAACCAAGGCTGGTCCACTACTTCTTCAGTATTAATCTCGTGACAGTGTGCTGGTTCATCCATTCGTTCGATGGTGATCTGGGGAGCCTCGTTATCCCAATTAAATTTAAACAGAGATGAC
This sequence comes from Vicia faba, assembly GCA_948472305.1. Taxonomy (NCBI): domain Eukaryota; kingdom Viridiplantae; phylum Streptophyta; class Magnoliopsida; order Fabales; family Fabaceae; genus Vicia; species Vicia faba. Next base: position 237,700,450 of record OX451741.1, on the reverse strand, counting down.
ATTGTGGCTAGAGCCTCTGCTAGCTGATTTTCTTCTTGCGGGAAATGCTCGAAGGTAATCTGTTCAAAATGTGGTAGCAACGTCAAAACATGTTCTTTGTAAGGGATAAGGTTTGGATGTTTAGTGTCCCATTCTCATTTGATCTAACTGATGACCAAAGCTGAATCTCCGAATACATCTAAGGATTTGATTCCCAAGTCTATGGAATCCTTGAGACCAAAGATGCATGCTTCATATTTCGCCATGTTGTTCGTACAGTTGAAGCAAAGTCTGGCAGTAAAGGGGGTGTGACACCCTTCCGGAGATATGAGTACAACGTTGATACCATTACCGAGTGCATTGGATGCCCCATTAAAGAACAGGGTCCATCGGGATCCTTGTTCAAGTCCGTCAAATGGTCTGATTTCTTCACAGTTGTCTAATGTCATGATGTCTTCATCCGGGAATTCAAATTTCATGGACTGATAATCTTCTACAGCTTGATGAGCAAGATGATCAGCTAGCACGCTGCCCTTTATAGCTTTCTGGGTAGTGTATTGTATGTCGTATTCTGTTAGGATCATCTGCCATCTAGCTATCCTCCCAGACATAGCAGGTTTTTCGAAGATGTATTTTATTGGATCCATATTAGATATCAACAAAGTAGTATGAGTCAACATATACTGTCTTAGCCAGCGAGCAGCCCATGCCAGAGCGCAACAAGTTTTCTCGAGCAGTGAATATCTGGTTTCACAGTCGGTAAACTTTTTGCTCTGGTAGTAAATAACGTGCTCTTTTCGGCCAGACTCGTCATGTTTCCCCAATACACACCTGTTGTACCACAAAATTTACCCTCTCATTTTATCAAGATTTCTCCTCACAAGACTCTTTGAACTCAAGACCAAGCTAGGGTTTGCTCTGCTCAAGACATCTCCTTGCACTATTGACCTAAATTAGGGTTTGAGTTTGCACAAGGAATTTTGGACTTCTAATGCTCAATGTGACTTTCATGCTTCATGTTGGACTTATAAGATTGTTTATACCAAGTTTCAAGCCTTGAATCAGATTTTTGCCCAGTCAATTGGACAGTTGACCTAAAAATTAGTTGTATTGGGGAAAAAGTCAACTATGGCCAATTTACAGTCAAACCTCATAAATTTTGATCCACATCAATATTATAGCCTCATATGAACCATTTTATCAGGTTTGGACCACAACTCCTTATGAAATTTGATCAGATCATCAAAAGGGCAAAATGGTCATTTTTAGGGTTTTGACTGCAGAAGGGCAATTTCTGACTTTTAACCTAGACAATGGCAAATTGGGTTCAAACATGGATTCAAGGACTCAATGGCATCATCTTGACCTATTCACAAGGTTCAAAAGATCTCAATTGCATTGGATTGACAGATGAATTTTCCAGTCAATTGATCAAAAATCAACTGTACACTGAAAAGTCAAACTTTGACTTTTTGGTCAAAATCAAGTGCCAAGGGTCATTTTTCATCAAGATGTGTCAAAACAGGAAAATTGTTCATCAAGAAACCTAATTTTGCAAATTAGGGTTTAAGATTGAAAATTTTCATAACTTAGAATTTTTCTAAGTTATGAAATTTTCTTATTGTTTCCCAACTTTGCCCAACTTTTTCACCATTATGCAATTGGATTAAAAAAAAACTTCCAACATTAAAGTTGTATTCCTCCAAAAAATCTACAACTTTGATTCACAAAGTTTTCCCAAAATATGCTTGGATCTCAAGTTATGATTTTTGGAACAAGGGTCCATGAAACTTTTAACTTAGTGAAATTTTGCCCTAGTTTAGGCAGGATTTTGACCTATCTTCATGGCAATATTTCACCTAGTTCCACTTGGAATCTCAAAATTCATTTCAAATATGGATTGTATATAATGTTACAAGCTTTCCAAAATGTCCAAGAACTCTCCAAAATCGTTTATGGTTAGGGAGAATCGAAGGTTTGAATTTGGAAAAAAACTCACTTTGATCCATGGCATGTTACACGTTGACACAAGTTGCAATTTCCATCCAGCATTGTTTATACTTTCTTACATGTATCTAAACCCTTCCACACTCAAGAATTAAATGCAAACTCAATGGATTGAAGCTTTGTTCTGATCATTAGAGGTTTACACAAGGGATTAATCCAAAAATAGCAAAAAGGCAACATTGCCATTTTTGTCAAAACTTGCTTTATGTCAAATTGCATCCCTTGAGCCTTGAACCAAATCTTGGACAGCAAACAAAATCCACAAACTTGGGGCCAAGCTCACAAAATGTATGCAGGATTAGAGCTAGCCTGTACAGGCCTGTCTTATATCACTTCATACTTTTACTTCAAAACCAAGTAAACTTGCCAAAGATCCATATCTTTGAAATCTGATAAGAACAAAGTTTGTAAGCATTCCAAACAACTTTTGCACATTGCCTTGAGCCAGAAGCACGAGCTATCCAACCCTTAAGCCTTCTAAAACACAAAAACACCATCTTCTTGCAAAATAGGGCACTCTATGCAGTTTCACTTCTATCTCATCAACCACTCGTGCGTTTTATCCCAAATCAGTTCCAATACCTTCCATATAACCCACCTAAGCTATCCCAACCATTGGGCATTGACTGTAACTCCATTTGCAAGCTTCACCATTTCTGATTTCAGCTTGTGCAGGTTGACTTCTACAGGCTTATTCAAGCAAGCTCAAAGCAAACAAAGCATTGGTAAAGGTCAGAGGAAGTTCAGGCAAGCTCACAAACATCTCAGGCCTCATTGAAAACCTCCACATTGCCATACACGATTTCAACTGAAATAAGTATTTTCCAACTTTTTATCTCTCTATTTAGGAATCATTAGACTTAGGTTTGTGAATAAAAAATGTAGTACTCATGGCCCTTAAGTTGTACATATGCATAGATTTCATTTAAGTTAAGTGTGTTGAGAGAATTTGATTGATGAACATTCTGAAAAAGTTAGGTTAGAAATTAGGGCCAGAGAAATTCTCTCTGGTCTTTGAGAGTTAGATTAAGTTTTTTATATGGTTAGAATCGTATGATCATGCTCTATAACTTTCATGTTGCAAGTTTTTGTTTTAAAGCACAAATGCAGGAGATACGAGTTTGTACAAGAAACACGCGTTTTTGTTTGAATCTGAGGTTGAAGATGAAGTAGCTGGGCTGGGCCTGGGTATTTCTCACTTTTGGCACCCCCAGCTTGCTGACTGCACCCCCTTGGCCCATTGTTTTATATTTTTATATTTTTCTATTTCTTTTTTATTTATGATTTTATTTTATTATTTTCTAAACATAAAAAAATATCAAAAATATTTTCATAAATTTTCACATTTTATTTTGTATTTTTTATTATTTTTTCTAACATAAAAATATTTATTAAATAACATACTTTTATTTTCTTTAATAAAAACTTGAAAATAATACATAAAAATATTTTATTTTTATTTTTATTATTTGCATACTTAAATAATATTTTTTCTAATATATTTTTATTTTTTGACATTTGTATATATTTTATTATTTTATTTTATTGTACATAAATAATATAATTAATATATATATATATATATACTTTCTTAAAATAAATTAGGGTTTTACCCTTAACAAAAATAACTTTTTTTATTTTCTTTTTTAATACATTAAATATTATATTTTTACATACATAAAAATAATACAAAAAACATTTTTTTCATATTTATAATATATTGCATATTTATTTAATTGTTCATTTAAACATTTGTCTATTTATTTATTTGCACAATTAATTCAATTTGGATGTAATAGTTAATCTTAGGGTTTTATTTTCATGCAAATACTCCCCATTCAAAAATTGTATCCCCCCTCCCCATATCAATGTTGTAATAGCGTCGATTTATTTTACGCACTTTATGCTTTTAAATATGCCATGATAGAGATTAGGGTTTGTATACAATATCCAAAATTAAAACAAATAGTTAGACCTAATACAAGATATAAAATGCATGAAAATGACAACACAATGCACACATGTACCCCTAGGGTTTCATCCACTTGTTGCCTTTAAGTGGCCATGGTATGCACGTTGGGTATCTTGGCAAAACAAAAATCAAAACAAAAAGATCATAGTCCATCGATGACGCTATCTTGGTTGCCTATACAAAATGATATAGTCCCTCAAAAATTTGCTAAAGATACTTAGCACTATTGCTATCATGGTCAATACGATGACCCGCGCCTGTCCGGTTTAACATCCAAATACAAGGTTGTTTACCAAATGAAATGGTAAAACAACAATGTAAAAGGGATAAAAATGTGTAGGAAAGACTCTTGAGTAGATAGGGTAGACAACTCTTAGTTACTTGATCAAAACTTGCAAAAACATCCTTGCTATTTTCAAACACACCTCACAACACAATTTCAAAACATTTCCCAAAACAAACTTTCAAACATTGAAACATCTTTTCAAAAGACAAACACCTTTGTATATATTCAAACAAGAATCATTAAAAAGGTTGCCACAACGATGACCTCTTTTCAAAACATTTTCAAAACCACACACAAAGCACCAGTTCAAACAATTGAAAAGCAAAAGCAAGTGATCTAAACAAGTAACTAAGAGCCCATGGATAACCATGGATGAAAAGGGTGCTTGCACCTTCCTTTTTCATAATCTACCCCCCGAACCCAAGAAAACATCTCAAAGGTCTTTCCTGTGCTTTTTGACCTTTCCTTTGGATAAAATAAAAAGTCGGTGGCGACTCTTTCTAAACCGAAACATTTACGAACACAAACGCAAAACCTCAAGTCAGTTCTCCCACCGTATCACAACACCCCATTGAGTTCTCTAAAACAGTCAGATACATGATCAGTGGTCTTCCCTCGACTGGTGGCATCAAAACAGGAGGCTCTTGTAAGTACTCTTTGATCTTGTCAAAAGCAATCTGGAATTCATCATTCCATTTGACTACTTGATCTTTCTTCAATAGTTTGAAGATTGGCTCACAAGTAGATGTCAGGTGAGAAATGAATCTGGCAATATAGTTCAGGCGTCCCAAGAATCCTCTGACTTCCTTCTCGGTACGAGGAGCAGGCATTTCTTGTATCGCTTTAACCTTGGCAGGATCAACCTCGATGCCTTTGTTGCTGACGACGAAACTTAAGAGTTTACCAGACCGGACTCCGAATGTACACTTGTTTGGATTCAATCTTAACTTGTACTCCTTCAATCTAACAAACAACTTTTGCAAGTGATCAAGGTGCTCCTCTTCAGTTTGTGATCAGGCTATCATGTCATCTACATAGACCTATATCTCATGATGTATCATATCATGAAATAAGGCTACCATGGTGCGTTGATAGGTTGCCCCAGCATTCTTCAGTCCGAATGGCATCACTTTATAGCAGAATGTGCCCCACTGTGTGACAAATGTAGTTTTCTCCATGTCCTCGGGTGCCATTTTGATTTGGTTATAACTTGAGAATCCGTCCATGAAGGAAAATACTTTGTGCTGGGTTGTATTGTCAACCAGGATATCGATGTGGGGAAGTGGAAAATCATCTTTAGGGCTGGCCTTATTCAAATCTCTATAATCCATGCACATTCGTACTTTGCCGTCCTTTTTAGGCACGAGAACAATGTTGGCTACCCATTGAGGATAGGAAGTGACAGCCAAGAATCTAGCATTGAATTGTTTCATGACTTCCGCTTTGATCTTCTCTGACATGTCAGGTCTCATACGGCGGACTTTTTGTTTCACTGGTGGACAATCTTCTCTTATCGGCAGACGATGTACCACGATGTTTGTATCAAGTCCTGGCATGTCTTCGTATGACCAGGAAAAGATCTCAACATAATCATGCAATAGCTGAATTAGACTCTCCTTGACACTCGGCTCTAGATTGGAACTCACCTTGATTTCCTTTTTATCTTCCTCGGTACCCAAGTTGATTGTATCTAATGGTTCCTCATGAGGCTGAATAGCTCTTTCCTCTTGTTGTAGTAGTCTGGCCAATTCCCCTGGTACTTCACAATCTTCCTCACCTTCGTATTCGACTTGGTAGATTAGATCTTCAGAGTCACTAAAGGCTATAGAAGTATCGTTACCCATGAGATATGGAATGGAGGGGTACCTGCATTTGTGAGTGTGAGTGTGTGTAAGGGTATAGCCATATTTAAACAATAAAATGTAAAAGAAAGACAATGAGCACAAAAGGTTTGTATGTGAAAAAACGTCCATGATTCATTGAATGTCATATGAAGATGAAATAAAAACCCTTACAAATGGACCATTGTGCCTCGGGTAAGACACAAGGTTTTAAATGTGCGAATTGTTTGTGAATATTACAAGTCCAATAGAAATGTAAAAGATAAATTACAGAGATGAAAGTTATTGGGACAAAGTCTCTGGCTTCCCAATTGCGAAGTCCTCCGCTGATAGTAGGAAATATCCAATCCTCCAATTTGCCATCTTCTTCACCATCTTCCACTGCGTTGATCTCTTGGTTGCTAATTTTCAGAGGTGGCCCTCCAGCACGGGCACGACGCACAACCTTCTGAGCATTTGAAGTAAACCCTAAGCCAAACTTGTCAGATTTATACGGAATGTCTGGAAGCTGCCCCCAGATGGTGCATCCACCCTCCTCTACTACTTCCTTGGCGTCCTTTAAAGATGACATCCGAAGCGGAGGTCTTGTGATCTTGGGGATTTGGGATACCGTCTTGGTTACCGCTACCTCTTGAGAGACTTCTTCAAAATGTTGAAAAGGAGTTTCAATGAACTCGCCATCCAACTCCAAATACCGGAAATAATTTAGGTGGCTAATAACGTACTCTTCGTCTCCGTGGACAGTGATAATCTTTCCATGGACCGGGTATTTCAGCATCTGGTGGAGTGCAGAGGTGACAGCACCAGCATTATGGATTCGGGGCCGTCCTAATAGACAGGAGTAAGAGGGGAGGATGTCCATTACATAGAAGGTTGAGTTGAAAGTCTGAGTTCCCACCTTTATGGGGATGTCCACCTCTCTGTGGACCATCCTCTTTGAACCATCAAATGCTCTCATAACTATGTTACTGGGTTTTAGTGTCAGTCCTTCGCAATCCAATCTATCAAGAGCTTTCTTTGGTAAAACGATCAGAGATGAGCCAGTGTCTACCAAGACATGGGTAGAGTTGTTCCTCTACACTTCACAGAGACATGTAATGCCTCATTGTGCTTTCTCCCCCTTGGTGTCAAATCAGCATCAGAGAAGCTTAGGCCGTTATCAGCTGTCAAACTGGCCACACAATCTCGGAATTGGTCAGTAGACATCTCTTGTGGCACATGGGTTGTCTTCAGAAACTTCACCAGAGCTTTCGCATGTGCCTCAGAATACAGTAGAAATGCTAGCATGGAGATCTTGGCAGGAGTTTTCCCCAACTGTTCAACCACGTCATAGTCACTCTTCTTTATTATCCTCAATATCTCCTCCATTTCCTTTTTGGAGGTTTCGGGGATAGCCAGTGGTTGAGCCTTCATCCGGACAGGCTCTTCTTGGATACTTTTTCCTCGATTTTCAGTAGTAGAAGTGTTGGTAGGGATAACAGCAGGAGTCTTGTCGTCTTTGTCAGTAGGAGCACTTGCAGGTATGATTATTGGTATGGAGGTAACCTTTGGAACAACCACGGGTCCAAAAACTGCCTTTGGAGGGGCAATTTCTGGAGAGAAGATTCTACCGCTACGGGTAATCTTACTGGTTCTGGCAATATTGCTAATGTCGGAATCTTCTTCTTTGGAGCTCACTTCTTCGGCGGTCAGCCCATCTTGTTTGATACCATGGAAGTAGATTTCTCCACCGTAATTCCACGGTACTATTTTTGTCTGATTCATACGGGACCGGCCCGAGCATTGTGATTATAAGAGGAGTAGTCTTTGGAACCGATGTAATCCTAACGGGTCTTTTAGGGGCCCTGGAAGGATTAGCCGAGATGGTTATTATTGAGACGTCTTTAACAGGAACAGGTGAAACAAGAGCATTTTCAAACCGAATCTCTTGGTTGTCTATCAAACATTGAATGCCTGTCTTCAACAGAGGGCAAACAGTTGGTGAGGATAAGCAAAGATGGCAGTCTTCATTACATCCTGGGAATATACCAGCTTACAACAAGTTTATCTTAACGATTGGGAGTGGAGTCAAGAGTTCATCCACTGCGGTAATAAACAAATCTTCTTCGATAGCATTGGCGTTGTGACTATGTCTAGGAATAGGAGCGGAAATGACGTTTGGTTTCTCGGGCGCTTCAAACTCAATCTCTTTTGCATCTATAAGGTCTTGAACTTTGTTTTTCAAAGCCCAACAGTTGTTAGTGTCGTGCCCTGGACTTTCGGAATGGTATGCGCATCTGGCATTCGGGTGATAATAAGGGGACGCCATGTTGGGATTCTTCGGAGCTTCCTTCAAAGTTTCCAAGTTAGATTTCAGGAGATGTGGTAAAACCTGGGCTAGAGTCATATTAATTCTGGTGAACTACCGGACTGGCCTTTCCACCCTTGGTTGATTACTTCTTGGTTGATCAGATGTAAGCTTTGGGATCATAACGGCCCCTACCATTGGTCGGCGTTCAACTCTCCCTTGGTTCCTTTGTGGATAAACAACAGATACCTCCTTCTTCCCAGTGAAGGGTTTCTTCACAGTTTTAGAGGCAGACGAATCCTTCTGAATCTTTCCACTTTTTATGCCAGCTTCCACCCTCTCTCCGGTTAGTATTAACTCAGTAAATCCAGCAGACGAACTTCCAATCAAATGGTTGAAGAAAGGGCCCGATAGAGTGCCCAAGAACATATCCACCAACTCCCTTTCAGACAGAGGGGGTTGCACTCTTCCAGCTAGATCCCTCCATTTCTGCGTGTAATCTTTGAAACCCTCATTTGAAGCCATATCCATACTCTGAAGTTGAGTACGGGTAGGCGCAAAATCTGCATTATACTGGTATTGTTTATAGAAAGCTACGGCAAGGTCTTCCCAGTTGTGGACGTCGGCCCTTTCCAATTGGTAAAACCAATCGAGTTGTGTTCCGAATAAACTATCTTGGAAGAAATGGACCCACACGTCTTTATCGGTAGAGTGCGGCTGAATCTTTCTCACGTATGATCGGAGGTGCATCTTAGGACATGACACCCCATCATATTTTGCAAACAACAACACTTTGAACTTTGGTGGGATCATAATTCTCGACACTAGCCCCAATTCTTCAAAGTCTAGACCTGGTACCCTTTGTATTTCCATAGCGCTCAAACGCTCTTCAAGATGTATGTACTTATCATCAGCCGGAGGGTACTGTTCCTCAGAGTAGTCTTCCTCTTCTTCCTCCTCTTCAGATTCCGACGGAACTGCTGTTTCTTTTCCTTTTCATTCTCCTTACTCGAAGTGGTTGTAAAATTCAATGTCCTTCTAGTCTGTCCCTGAAACCTTCTCCCCATGTTCAAGACCCCAATGGCCTTCTTTGTTTTCTTCTTTCTTTCTTCAGCTAACAGAGTCTTCAACTCATCTTGCCCCTTGGCTAGGGTCATGAGTAACTGTTGAAACTGCATGTTTTGAGCTTGAAGATCTTTGACCGTCTGTTCGAGATCCATCTTACTGAAATAAACAGTAGAGAGATGAGGGAACTCGTTGCAAAAAACCTGTTTATGTTATGATGAATGATATGTATACATGCAATGCTTTCAAGGATTTAAAAAATTCAAATTTGTTTTAAACAAAAAGAAACACACGTTATATTAATAAGATAGAGTTTGAGTACATCAATGCCCCTTGGGTAAAATAATACAACACTCTAAGATAAAAAGTAGTGCGCGTCCTCTTTGGTGCTATGTAGGCATTTAGAGTCTGCTCCTCATGAAGTAGCCTAGTGAGTTCCAAAACCTTCTTCTCGCTTGCGTAGAATTGGCTTTCGAAAGTATCTCGCTCTCCTTTGAGTTGTATCCAATCCCTTTGTAGATCTTCGAGAGATGTGGGCATGTCAGGATGTAGGATAGTGTATGGAAATTCTCCTTCCTTAACAGGCTCAATAATCACCGGGAGAATAGAAGGATAAGGCATCATAAGACTTTGAGAGCGGGTTCGTACCCACTTGAGATAAGGCTCAAGAGGGATGAAATTCTTATGTCCCAAAGTCTTTCTATCCACCTTGTTTAGCATCCTCCAAGCTCGGATGAATCTCTGGCGAAGACCTTGATCGTTGTTGTCGTAGTCGAATACCAAGCCTTGAATCAGCATATCATGTGGGCCATCCCTTCGGGCATACCCAAACTGTCTTACAGCTAAGCATGGGTTAGGTGATTCCTCCCCTAATGCCAAGTAGAGGGACATTAGGGAATTCTCCACAATGGTCAACAATGATAACATTCTCTTTGGATCGAGAGCACCAATGAATATCTGAATGTTTGAGCGTCATTAACCTCCGTGACCACCTTAATCCTTGCTCATTCTTTAAGACTGATTGGGGAAGATGAGAAATAAACCATCTTTCCAGGAGAGGAGTGCAACACATAAGAAAACCTCTTTTCCTCATTGTACGAGTGTGAAAAGAGTGCAGGATATCCCCCAGTAATGTAGGCACCGGATTGCGTGACCTAAAGATTTTGACGGCACTTACATTTATGAGTTGATCAGGATTGGGAAACAAGACCATCCCATAGATAAGAAGAGCCACAATCTCCTCAAAAGCTTGAAAGTATAGGGAATTCCAGCAGCTTTGGGCCTTTTCAAACATAAATTTTGCTAAGAAGCCTTTGACACCACTTCTAGTTTCCCAATGGGTTGTGACATAAGAAGAGTGCAAGTGCAGGGCTTGAGCAATCTCTTCTGGCTTTGGATCTCTTTCCGTACCGTTGAAAGGTAGTTGATTGAGAATTGGAATCCTCAAGAGTTGAGAGAATTCTTCCAAAGTAGGCACAATTTAATAGTCAGGAAATGTGAAGCAATGATGCAGAGGATCAAAGAACTGGAAGAGCACTTTCATTATATCCTCCTCTATGTTGGAGGTGACCAAGTTGAGTAGACGACCATGCCTCTCGGTGAATGGAGAGTTCTCAGAGATCCTTGAAGCTATCTCCTTGAGTTGTGGAGGAATTCTTACAAGGTTGATTTGGATGGTTTTCCTGCGAAGTGAATCCATATCCTATAAAACAAGAACAAAGTTGAATCTCCAAAATCCTTGAAATGGTTAGTGAATGCATATGATGTTCATGATATCCATGATGTTATGTACAAGTATGCATATACAAGAAAATCAAACAAGTTCTTAGTTTAGGTTTGCATGGGGTTTTATAGGTAAGTACCCTCTTGAAGTTTAGTTGGCTCAACATGTCCTAATAATAGTAACCGGGTTCTAAGGAGCTCAATATCACTGGACTGTTTCCTTGTTCATTGTTTCAACTCAAGCCTCTTTAATGGCGACCGAAATATCCCAAGAAACCAACCCTCAATGAGTGTAGTATCGAGTATCTACCAACTTCGGACTGCACCAAAGCCGGTCATCTCACTACATCCTAAAGGCCAAGTTGGTCAAGTAAAGGGTTCTAGAAGTTCATTAGTGCTTCATGACATCACTCAGCGGCCCCGTATTCTCTTTGATTAACTCAAAGGCTACCGGTACCCACAAATATGTCACACTAACATAGATATTGCTTAGACCATGTCGGTATACCCCGCACAGTTTCCACAACGTATTTCTATTTACCTATAATGTATCCCAAATCTGGGTAGAGGATTTCAAACCCAAACAAAGAACCATAATGTAAAGCAAACAAGTCAAACAAATGTAAGCAAATAAATGTGATCTAAACCTTAAGGTAACCCCACTTTTAATTAAGTGCCCAACAGAGTCGCCAGTTCTGTGATACGGTGGGAGAACTGACTTGAGGGTTTGCATTTTATTGCAAATGTTGCAGTTAGTAAGAGTCGCCACCGACTTTTCTTTTATCCAAAAGGAAAGGTGAAAAAGCACAGGAAAGACCTTTGAGATGTTTTCTTGAGTTTGTGGGGTAGATTATGAAAAGGGAAGGTATTAGCACCCTTTTCATCCATATTTTTCCATGGGCTCTTAGTTACTTGCTTTTGTTTGTTTGAAATTGTGTTTGGTGTGGTTTTGAAAGTATTTTGTAAAAGAGGCCATTCGTTTAGGAAATCTTTGTAATGATTCTCGTTCGTAAGAATGTATGCAAAGATGTTTGTATTTTGAAAAGGTTTTCAATGTTTGGAAGATGTTTTTGAAATGTGTGTGTTTATTTTGAAAATAGCAAGGATGGTTGTTTGAAATGGAGCAATTAACTAGAAGTACTCTACTTACTCAAATGTCTTTCTTGTGCATTTTCTATTCCTTTGACATTGTTGTCTTACCATTTATTTGGTAAGCAACCCTATCTTTGGATGTAAACGGGACGGGCGTGGGTCATCGTATAACCATGATTAGCAATGTTTGCAAAGTATCTTAGCATTTGCAGGGACCAAGATCATTTTATAAGGCAACTTTTTGAATAACGTCATCGAGGGACTATGATCTTTATATTAGTTTGTTTTGCCAAGATACTTCGCATGCGTAATATGGCCATTTTTGTTTTAGGCAACCAAGTGGAAAAACCCTAAGGATGCTTGTGTGAAAGTGTATCATTTTCATGCTTTGATTTTGTCTTGTATTTAGGATTTTCTATTTTGCTTTGTTTTGATCTTGTCATACAAACCCTAATTACTAATCAAGGCATATAAAGCGATAAATTGCGTAATGTAAATATTTCTAAGCTATTATAACAATTTATGGGAGGGGGGAATACAAATTTGAATGGGGATTTGCAAAAATATAAACCTAAATAAATTATTACAACCAAATCGAATTTGTACGAATTAGAATAAATACAATATAATATTTAAAAATGCAATACAATGTACATGTAAGAAAAGATTTTTTTTGGTTTGTTTTTATGTAAAATAAAATTTAAATCTAAGCCTAAAAATGTAAGGAAAAGAAATTAATTTTTTAGAAGGGGTCTTAACCCTAATATCTATTTTTTTAAAAGAAAATAAAGTTCTTATATGTATTATTTTATGTATTTCTTGTGTTAAAATAATAAATAATATTGTATGAAAATATAAAAATTTTATATATGCAAAAATAAATATTTATAAGTATGAAATGAAAAATAAATAAGTAAATGAAACTAAATATACTTTGATTATAGTTTACAAGTTATTAATAAAATACATGATATATATTAAGAATAAAATATATTTCTATGTGAAAAATAAACAAAAATTGATAAAATGCAGTATTATGATATTTACATTTTTTAGGATTTTTATGTATCAAAGAAAATATTTAATATATTAAAAATGAAAATAAAACAAATAAAATAAAAAAATATGAAAAGTTGGCAGGGGGCTGATATAGCAAAACAGGCAGCAATGTTAGTAAAAAATGTCAAGCCCAAGGAACTAAGCCCAAACCTGCAAAAATCAGAAAAATGGAGAGAAGGAAAAATGTGAAAAAAATAAAAGTAGCGCCCAGGTTCGAACCCAGGACATGGGTCTTACCAGCGCACTACTTTGCCACTGGGGTGGCTATACATCCATTGTCTTAAGGAAAGCAAAAATAATATAACACAAAACAAGTCCTTGTCCTGTACTTCATCTTCTTCCTCAAGCTTGGCCAAACATCCTGTAACTTTCTCATACTTCCATAAAAATGAAAACTCATAACATGAAAGTTGTAGTATTTGAACTCACGATTCCAACCATATAAGTTATGTGAACTAACAATCAAAGGTTAGAAAGAATTTTAACAACCCTAATTTTAAACCTAATATTTTCAGAAACTTCAAGTTCTAAATTCTCTCAACTCAAGTAAAATAAATGCAAGATAAAGATATGTACAGTTTCGTTGCAATGAGGGCTACATTTTTTATTCACAAATCGTAGCCAATGGTTGCTTGTATAAGGAGATAGAAGTTGAGATTTTACCTCTTTCAGTTGGAATCATGGATGGAACTGGAGTGAGTTTGATGGAGGCCTGATGCTTGCTTGAGCTTCCTTGAACTTCCCTGAATGTATCCCAACCCTTGCCTTGCTCTGAAAGTGCCTGAAACTCCTTGGCCAAGTCAAATTGCAAGCTTTGAAAGCAACAATGGCAGATGATGGGAAGGTGGTTACAGAACAAGGATGAAGGTCTGGATTGGTTTGATATCAAGTAGGTAAGATGTTTTGATGATCAAGAAAGGAAACACACGAGCCAAATATGAGATTGGTATCCTTATGCTAAAACTGCAAGTTTGGACAATTTTCTGGTGTTTTTGTGCTTGGGAGTGTTTCAGGCATTAACTAATCGTGTTCTAAGTTGTATTATGTTTGTATATTAGTATGGAATTTGTTTCATGTCAACCCTCTAACAGTTGTGCCAGTTCTAGCCTTTTTGCCACTTTTCTTGCATTTGAAGTAAAGTGAAGGGATAATGCTTGCCATGCTTGTACTTGCTCTCTTAGGGTTGGTATCAGCTTGTACAATTTGCTTTAGACCTGTCAGACTTGTGTGTAAAATGGATACAAGTGCAATGCTCAAGGATTGGAAAGTGGCAAAAGTTGTGCTTTACCAAAATGGCAATGGTCACTTTATGCCATTTATGGAATTGCAACTTGGGTAATGGCTCTAGGGCATGGATCAAAGCTTTGTCAACTGATTAAGCATTAAATTAAGGAGTGAGGAACAAGTTTGGGACCTTCAAATCATGGATTAGGCAGCATAGGTACTAGTTGCAACTTTGTTCTTCATGAAATGGCTTGGACAAAAAGTGAGAAATTTCCAACTTCATCTCTTCGATTCTCCCTACTCAAAAATGATCTTGAGGAGTTCTTGGACATTTTGGAAAGCTTGAAATATTCTCTATAACTAATCTTTGAAATGAATTTTTAGATACCTCTTGGAACTAGGTGAAAAATTTCCATGAAGTTGGGTCCAAAACCTGCCTAAATTAGGGCAAAATTTCACTAAGTTATTTAGTTCATGACCATGTATTCATAAATTTATATCTTGAGATCCAAGCATCTTT
Organism: Vicia faba; assembly: GCA_948472305.1. Lineage (NCBI taxonomy): Eukaryota > Viridiplantae > Streptophyta > Magnoliopsida > Fabales > Fabaceae > Vicia > Vicia faba. The sequence continues at coordinate 237,685,396 of OX451741.1, read as the reverse complement.
AGGGAAAAGTGTTTGAAGAAAAGTTATAGATTTCATGAAGGTATACAACTTTCATGTTGAGAACTTTCTTTGAATCATTATGCATCATGGTGAAAAAATGGCCTAAAATTGAGAAAAAATAAGAAATTTTCTATACTTAGAAAAATTTCTAAGTTAAGAAAAATTTCAAATTCAAACCCTAATATTCAAACTTGGATTTATTGATGAACAATTTTCACATTTTGACATGTTTTGATGAATTATGACCCTTGGCACTTGATTTTGACCAAAAAGTCAAAATTTGACTTTTCAGTATACAGTTGACTGCAAATTTCATCTGTCAATCCAATGAAATTGAAATGTTTTGAGCCATGTAATAAAGTCAAGATTATGCCATTGAATCCTTGAAATCATGCTTCAAATCAATTGGTCATTTGCTAGGTCAAAAATCAGAAATTGCCCTTCCTCAGTCAAAACCCTAATTTTGACCATTTTGCCCTTTTGGTGATTTGATCAAATTTCTTGAGGAATTGTGATCCGAAGTTGACCAAATGATACATATAAGATTAAGATGTTGATGTGGATAAAAAATTATGAAGTTTGACTTTAAATTGACCATTGTTGACTTTTTCCCCAATACAGCTGATTTTTAGGTCAACTGTCCAATTGACTGATCAAAAATGTGGTTCAAGGCTTGAAACTTGTCATGAGTAATCTTAGGGGTCCAAAATGATGTTTTAAAGTCACATGAAGCATTGATAGTCCAAAAATACTTGTGCAAACTCAAACCCTAATTTTGGGTGATCAGTGCATGATGAGATGTCTTGAGCTGACCAAACCCTAATCGAGTCTTGAGTCAAAGAAATCTTGTGAGAAAAGTCTTGATAAATGAGAGGGAAAATTCCGGGGTACAAAAGGGTGGTAATAATGATTAGCATCAGTGCTCCCGAGTGGTAACAAATGAACTTCTTCAGAGCAATAGAATCTCAACGACAAACTAACTTTTAAAATGACAAGGCTACCATTCATCAGAAAAAGATCTCAACAATGAACTACCTTCCATAATGACAAGGCTACCATTCATTGGAGTAACAAAATCTCAATAACGAACTACCTTCCATAATGACAAGGCTACCATTCAGTGGAGTAACAAAATCTCAACAACGAACTACCTTCCATAATGACAAGGCTACCATTCATTAGAGTAACAAAATCTCAACAAGAAACTACCTTCCATAATGACAAGGCTACCATTCATTGGAGTAAAAAAATCTCAACAAAGAACTACCTTCCATAATAACAAGGCTACCATTCATTGGAGTAACAAAATCTCAACAACGAACTACCTTCCATAATGACAAGGCTACCATTCATTGGAGTAACAAAATATCAACAACGAACTACCTTCCATAATGACAAGGTTACCATTCGTTGAAGTAACAAAATATCAATAACGAACTACCTTCCATAATGACAAGGCTACCATTATTTGGAGTAACAAAAACTAAACAACAAACTACCTTCCATAATGACAAGGCTACCATTCATTGGAGTAACAAAATCTCAACAACAAACTACCTTCCATAATGACAAGGCTAACATTCATTGGAGTAACAAAATCTCAATAACTAACTACCTTCCATAATGACAAGGCTACCACCATTCATTGGAGTAACAAAATCGGAATCTTCTCTGGGAATTGTCAAACTTACAAGTTTCTCAAATAAAGAGACCTGCCACTTACTGTTATGAGGAGGAAAAGCAATAATGATTTCCTGAGGAAAGAAATATGGCCTCTTAGGGAAGGTAATAGGATTTCTTGGGGAAAGGAGATAAAATCTTCACGTGAAAAATAAATGCACGTTCTCAAATTAGGGCTCAAAGCTTACAGAAATCAAAAGAATAATATTATCGGGGACCATAGATTCAAACCAGAAATAAACCAGAATGAATTAGTCGACTAAAATAACACCTCATGAGAAATAAACTCAAGAGGGGACCACTTTCTATCCAGATAAAGGGCTGTACAGGGAGGCTAAAGCAAAATCTTCCAAGAGGGATAACTCAGTGGGGAAATTGAAAGAATATACATTTTCTACTTAAGGTTGACACTCTATTGGAGAGAGGATAATAACAACTCTATAAAACAAGGCAATATGCCAACAAAATATTAATGAATGCAAATGAGCAATGCTTTGCTAAATTTAACTATGCATGATTTGTGTATGAATGTATGAATATTATCATGTATATGCTGATAAAACATACATATAACACTGAGGATAACCAGAAAAAACCAACTTGGGTACAATCAATACTTGGCTAAATCATATCCGAGATGAAAATCTCATAAGAAAGTAAGCACCAACTGAGGAAACAAATTCCTATTTCACGACTTAAATTCATTTGGAAGGAACAAAATCCGAAAATAATCAAATCATAACAGTAAGTCAATACAGATACTGGGATATAACATCCTCCTCCAGGCTTCACCGGGGAATATCACATAAACTTCAATGGGGAAAACAAATGTTTCAAGGTTTGTACTTCAACTGGGGATTGCAATGCTGATTTCAACAGGGTAGACCATACCATATTGTCGAGACATCAATTGAGGATCTCATACTGACTTCATTGGGGAGGAAAACACCACATCATCAAGGGGAAACCAAGTCACATTCCTCAATACTAAGAGTGGGGATTGCATCAACTTTCCTGGGGAGAAATTATGAAACCTCATAGGGATAACAATTTTTAGAGGGGTACGCTATCTCAGCCTTACTTGGGGGATTTTAAGAATTCAAACATTTCAGCAAGAAATCAAACTTATGGGGATTTTAAATCAAACCCGGCACTTGGCGGGGGGAAAACCCAAAAAGTTGACAATTGTTCCAACATTTCTTAGAAAAGACATTGCCCTTGCCTAGTTGCCTGGGAAACAAACAACAACAAAAAATGCTAGCACTACGAGGGGCGGTGTTTTGCAAATGATTCCATCTTAGCACACCAAGAGGGAAGAGATTTTCATCATGTGAACGAAGACCTTAATGGGGAATCTGGGATAGAGATTTCATACCATGCAAACCCGAAATCAAAATGAGCCAAGACTTAACTGGTGAAAACGGGATCACCAACCCAACACCGTACCATACATATATTGATATCATCTTCAATTATATGAGAAGCACAAGAAAATCATACTCATACCAGCAAAAGTGATTTGGGAGAGCATTCCTGGGGAATTCATACTTTCAAATTTCAGAGTTCGTCCATCCTTTGAGTCACTATTTTTGTTCTCCTTGAGTCAAAAAATATAAAGCAAGAAGTAATTTGTAAATTATTTTCAAAAGAATAATTTTTGCTATTTAATCTGTTTGCTTTGAAAATTAGTATCAATAATAAATGAAGTTTTTGTAAGCAGAATAAAATAAGAATGGCAAAGAATTGGATAAAAGCTCAAACTTTATTAATAGAATGGTAGTCTGCAAATGGCGAGACTCCATAGATGATTACAAAGTTTAGAAAATGGTAATGTATTGGAAAAGATGCATTGAAATACAATGACCACTATTCTCCCTAACAACTTTGAATTTCTGAGTTGTGACTTCAGTTGAAGTATGATGAGAGTCTAAGAAGATTGTTGCTTCAATGATCAAGTCTTGTCTGATGCAGTTACTTGCCAAGAAATCCCTAGCTTTTGCCAAAGTCGCCCTTGCGAGTTTTCAACCTAGCGGGAAAATTTATTCTGTTTGTGTCTCTAATTTTTTTTCCTAGACCGCCCTTTCAGGTTTTCGGCCTACCGAGACGCTCCTTTTTGCCTAAGCCGCCCTTTCGGGTTTTCGACTTAGCAAGCTGTTCTTTTATCCATTTAGGCGAAGTATTTCTTTACTGCATCAGCATTCAAAGGACGTGGAAACTCCTCGCCATCCATTGTTTCAAGAATCAATGCACCACCAGAGAAGGCTTTCTTGACAACATATGAGCCTTCAAAATTGGGAGTCCACTTGCCCCTAGAATCAACGTTAAAAGACATGATCTTCCTGAGCACGAGGTCGCCTTCTCTGAATTCACGAGGTTTAGCCTTCTTATCAAAATCTTTCTTCATTCTTTTCTAGTATAACTAACCATGGCATAAGGCCGTCATTCTTTTCTCTTCAATCAAATTCAACTGGTCAAACCTGTTCTGGACCCATTCAATCTCTGACATTTTGGCTTCCATTATTACGCGTAAAGAGGGAATCTCAACCTCAATAGGGAGTACTGCTTCCATGCCATACACAAGAGAGAACGAGGTTTCCCCTATTGAAGTGAGGATAGATGTTCGATACCCATGCAAAGCGAAAGGGAGCATCTCATACCAATCTTTATAAGTAACAACCATTTTTTGGATGATCTTCTTGATGTTCTTATTGGTAGCTTCAACAACCCCATTCATCTTTGTCCTGTAGGGAGATGAATTATGGTCGATAATCTTGAATTCTTCACAAAGTTCTGTCATCATCTTATTATTCAGATTTGAGTCGTTGTCGGTGATAATCCTGCTTGGCACACCATACCGATATATGAGATTGTTCTTGATAAAGCGCACTACCACCTGCTTAGTGACATTAGCATATGAAGCTGCTTCCACCCATTTGGTGAAGTAGACAATTACCACTAAAATGAAACGATGTTCATTCGACGCCTTTGGTTCAATCATTCCAATCATGTCAATACCCCACATAGAGAAAGGCCATGGGGAAGAAATAACATTGAGAAGCGTTGGAGGCACATGAATCTTGTCATCATAAATCTGGCATTTATGGCACTTCTTTGGGAATTTATAACAGTCAGATTCCATTGTTAGCCAATAATAACCTGCCCTAAGCATCTTCTTCGCCATTGAATGTCCATTGGCATGAGTACTAAAGGAACCTTCATGGATTTCATGCATCAACATGTCTAATTCGTGTCTATCCACGCATCTGAGCAAGATCATGTCATAATTTCTCTTATATAACACATCCTCATTGAGGAAGAAGATACACACCATCCTTCTCAATGTATTTCTATCTTTATTTGATGCACCAGCCGTGTATTCCTGAGTCTGGAGAAAATGCTTGATATCATAATACCAAGGTTTCTCACCTGACATCTCTTTTGCTGCAAACAGATGAGCCGGTCTATCCAAACTTTGCACCATGATACGAGGCACGTTGTTCCAAGTATTCACTTGATACATAGAAGCCAGAGTTGCCAAAGCATCCGCCATCTGATTTTCATATTTGGGAATATGATGGAATTCAACTTTATTAAAGAAGGGTAATAATCTTCTAGCATAGTCTTTGTAAGGGATCAAGCCAGGGTGACAAGTATCCCATTCTCCTTTAATCTGATTTACTACCAAAGCTGAATCGCCATATACATCTAGAACTTTGATTCTGAGATCAATGGTCTCCTCGAGACCCATGATAAAAGCCTCATACTCTGCCATATTATTAGTACAATCAAATGTAAGCCTCGCAGTAAAAGGAATCTGTGATCCATGAGGTGTGATAATCACAACACCAATTCCTTTCCCATAGGCATTCACAGCTCCATTAAATACCATACCCCACTGGAATTCAGGATCAGGACCTTCCCCAGGCAAAGGCTCATCACAATCTTTTACTTTCAGAAACATAGCATCCTCATCATAGAAATCATACTTAACATACTGACAATTATCAACCGGTTGGTGAGCAAGATAATCCGCTAACATACTGCTTTTTATAGCCTTCTGAGTACGATATTCAATATCATATTCAGACAACAACATCCGCCAACGGGAAATTCTGCCAGTAAGAGCCAGCTTTTCAAAGATATACTTAATTGGATCCATTTTGGAAATCAACCAAGTAGTATGATTTAACATATATTGCCACAACCGCTTTGCCGCCCAGGCCAGAGCACAACATGTCTTTTCCAACACAGAATACCATGGCTTACAATCAGTAAACTTCTTGCTGAGGTGATAAATGGCATATTCCTTCTTTCTTGTTTTTTCTTGTTGTCCCAAAATACAACCCATAGAATTATCTAACATTGTCAAATACATGATCAATGGTCTCCCTTCAACGAGAGGGAGCAAGATAGGAGGTTAAAGCAAATACTCTTTAATACTTTCAAATTCCCTTTGGAAATAATCTGTCTACACACAACCCTGATCTTTCTTTTACAACTTAAAGACCGGTTCACACGTTGCAGTCATGTGGGAAATGTATCTGGAAATGTAATTCAGACGCCCAAGGAAACCTCTAACTTACTTTTCAGTCCTTAGCGCAGGTATTTCCTGAATTGCTTTGACTTTATCAGAATCAACTTCAATTCCTTTTTGGCTGACAATGAAACCTAACAATTTCCCTGATCGAACACCGAAGGTGCATTTGTTTGGATTCAAGCAGAGACGATACTTCCTTAAACGCTGAAACAATTTCAACAAATCTTCTACATGCCCTTCTTCAGTATGTGATTTGGAAATTATATCATCAACATATACCTCAATTTCCTTATGCATCAAATCATGGAATAAGGTTGTTATATCCCTCTGGTACATTGCACCAGCGTTCTTCAACCCGAAGGGCATCACTCTGTAACAGAATGTTTCCCAGGGTGTGATAAATGTTGTTTTTTCCATGTCCTTGGGATCCATTCTAATTTGATTATATCCGGAAAATACATCCATGAATGAGAATACTTTGAATTTTGTTGTGCTATCAATCAACATATCAATATGTGGCAATGGAAAATCATCTTTTGGACTAGCTTTATTTAAATTTCTATAATCAACGCATATGCGAACTTTTCTGTCTTTCTTTGGTACTTGGACAATATTGGCAATCCACTGAGGGTACACTGATGTCACAAGAAAAACAACATTAATCTGCTTTAAACTTTCTTCTTTAATTTATACTTCCATATCAGGGTAAGTTCTTTGCAATTTCTGCTTGACTGGTGGGCACTCGGGCTTCAACAGAAAATGATGCTCCATAATATCAGTATCTAGACCTGACATGTCTTGGTAATACCAAGCAAAGATGTCCACATACTCTTTCAATAATTCAATCAACCTGCTCTTTACGTCGGGGTGCAGCAATACTCCAATCTTGACTTCCTTTGGCTCTTCCTCTAGATCCATATTGATTGTCTCCATGGCTCTTTATACGGCTGAATGGCACTCTCCTCACGCTCAAGAAACCGTGAAACCTCTTCTTGGATTTCATCATATTCTTCTTCCTCGGCCATATACACAAGATATTCAAAGTTGGGAGAGGGTGCAGGGTCATTGTATTCAACATGTTTCTTAATTAATCTGCACATAAGATTTATGATTGCTTTTAGAAACTAACACATATAGCAAGTGATTATGCTGATTTATTTACAACTATTATTTATTCCAAAAGGTTTTTTTTTTCTAATTACCATTTTTCCAAGAAAAGGAAGAAAATAAAAACACAATTTGAGAATGAAATACAACTTTTATTTATGATTTTAATGAGTAAAGCAAACAAATAAGTCCGTACAATATTAACTTTCACCTTGGGCTGAGTGAAAGATTTTTGCAAAGATTAACAAAAACAAATAACTTTGAGACATGGATGTAAGAGGGAACATCAATAGTGACCCAGTTCTGGACTCTGAATCCAGGTGTCACATGATTCGACATCTCATGCTCTTCTTCATCCTCCACAATAGCATTGATCCTAGAAATATTTGGATGAAGGTAACCTCCGCTGTGAAAGATATCTTGATAGTTACCCAAAGCAGACTTCAGATTCATGTTCTCACCTTTATCATTATTCGCAGCAAATCCCAAACCAACCCTATTCTTGTTCACTAGAGGGTCAACAATCTGCCCCCATACTTTACTAGGGCCATTACGTACAACCTGCTTAGCATCTTTGAATGAAACCATAGAATTCTCATTCCCCTTATATTATCAACAAACAAAGCTTAGAAATGAGTTCCAACAGCAACTTAATCTGCTTCTACAACACTGAAAGAAGATAAATGAGAGATTAACAATGCTAGCTCTCCATTTATGATAACCATTTTTCCTTCATGCACGAACTTCATCTTTTAGTGCAAAGTGGAAGGGACAACCCATGCCTCATGTATCCACGGTCGTCCTAGTAAACAACAGTATGCGGGCACAACATCCATGACTTGGAAAGTAATCTGAAACAAATGTGAGCCTATGTGAATAGGAAGATCCACTTCCCTAATAACAGACTTCCTTGATCCATCGAAAGCTTTTACAATTATGTCGCTTAGGAGCATGGACGCTCCTTGATACTTCAGCTTCATCAGCGTGCTCCTCAGTATGACATTAAAAGTGAACCCATTATCAATCAACACATTTGATAATGAATCGTTCTTACAGTTGATATATATATGGAGAGCCAAATTGTGATTCCTTCCTTCGTCCGGCAATTTGTCATCACAAAAGCTTAGGTTATTACAAGACGTAATATTACCTACCACATTGCTGAATTAGTCTAACGGCATATCACTTTCCACGAAGGCCTGATCTAACACCCTCATCAAGGATTCTCTATGAGCGGAAGAATTCATCAACAAGGCCAGAATTGATATCTTTGAAGGAGTCTACAACAACTGATCTACGATCCGGTAGTTGCTCATTTTGATAATCTTCAATATATTATCCATATCTTTCTCCAGAGTAGCACCACTAGAATCCACTATTGGTTTCTTAGTTTTAATACTTTCCATAACCTTCTTACCAGTACTATCATTTCCTTGAATAACAGGCGCGAACACATGACCACTACAGGTCACTCTACTTGCCTCAGTAATATTCTCGACATTATACAAAGGATGGATGGGAACTTCCACGCCATCCTCTAAAATTGTAGCAATGTACTTGTACGGTACGTCTTTGTCTGATTTGTAAGGAACAGAACCCGGCAAGCAAATTACTACTTGAGCAACAACTAGTTTGCTACAGTATTCAATCTCAATATGGGCGGAATCATTGAAACAAGGAAAAATTACATTCACCCCTTCTTTAGAAAATTTGTTCATTGCAGGATCATCACCGGAGAACATATCTTCGTATGAGGAAAATAATTCATCAATAGAAGCATATTCATCATCCGACTTAGTCTCAACCAAGAAATCTTCAATCAAATTAACCTCATGGTAATCATCTCTTTGGCCTGAAACCTTGATGGTACCATTATCCAATAACAACTGAATACCTCTCTTCACAATGAAACATCCTCGAGAATCTCTGCAGCAAACCCTGCAAGATCCATAGTGGTGTTCAACCTGACCTTCCATGTGGTAGAAGGTGGCGTGCAATTTCACCATATCATCATTCATATGGTCCACGTCAAATATCTGGAGTTCTTCAGGACATCTAAAGACCTTGTTCACTTCTTCCTCATATTCTGCCCTAGGCCTGATTATATGGATGATGCCTTCATCCATCATTTCCTGCAAATCAGCCTTTATCTTATCGCACCCTTGTATATTAGTACTGTAGATACCACAACCAGCATGGTCATGCGTATAGTAACTAAACTCGCAAAGGTCGGCGTGCATATTTACCAAGTCTCCTCTAACCAAGTTGATATTAAAGATCCAGAAGTCCCCTGGACAACCGGAAACCATGTTGACAGAACTTGCTTCTATGTGCTTTGGCAGAGGAATATCTTTTACACTAGGGCCGCCATCTTTAAAGGACAAAAGGCCAGATCTCACCATTTTTTGTACCTCCAATTTCAGGGGATAATAGTTTTCCACATTGTGTCCTGGTGCACCCTGATGAAAAGCGCACATCTAATCTGCCTTATAATACCAAGGCAAATGTGATGGTATAACAGGAGGTGGCCTGGTCTGGATAAACTTTTTCTAAATCAATGCTGGGAGTAACTCTGCATAACTCATGGGGATAGAGACAAAAGCCTCTCCCCTCTGATTCTGCCCTTGATTTCTTTGAGGGGATGGCCTCTGATAAGCGACTGTAGTCGGAGTCGGATTGACAACTAGGGTTACCAAAGCAACCTACTGGTGGCGCTGATGATTTCTTCTAGGAGGATTAACCCTTATCTCTTGTATAAAAACATTTGTCTCCCCCTCCTTCTTTTTATCATACCCGTATGATGGTTTCTTCATACTACCAAAATTTTCACTTATTGTCAAGCGACCTTCTCTTACAGCGTCTTCCAAACGAACACCCATTCACACCATCTCGGTAAAATCACTTGGCACACTCACCACCATGCTTTCATAATACAAAGCACTTAGATTTTTCAGAAAAATCTTCGTCATTTCTTTCTCTTCCATTAGAGGAATCACTAGGGCGGCTACTTCACGCCATCTTTGTGCATATTCCTTAAACGACTCCTTGTCCTTCTGGACCATGACCCTGAGTTGATCACGGTCAGGCGCCATGTCCATATTGTAATTATACTGTCTAATAAACGTTTCACCCAAGTCGTTAAAATTTTGAATGTTGGCACTATCCAAGCTTATGTACCATTCCAAGGCTGCACCAGTCAAACTGTCTTGAAAGAAGTGAATCAACAGGCATTGATCATTGGTATGAGTAGACATTCTCCTCACATACATCACTAGGTGAGCATAAGGGAAAGTGTTTCCCTTGTACTTCTAGAATTCTGGTACTTTAAACTTTGCAGGTATTTTCACCTTTGGAACCAAACACATATCATTCACATTCTGCCCAAACACATCTTTTCCTCTGAGGGCCTTTTTTGTACTCCAAAATTTTCCCTCTCATTTTATCAATATTCTCCTCACAAGACTCTTTGGACTCAAGACAGGATTAGGGTTTTCTCTGCTCAAGACCTCACCTTGCACTGTTGATCTGAAATTAGGGTTTGAGTTTGCACAGGGATTTTTGGACTTCCAATGCCTCATGTGACTTTCATACTTCATGTTGGACCTCTAATATTTATCATACCAAGTTTCAAGCCTTGAATCACATTTTTGACCAGTCAATTGGACAGTTGACCTAAAAATCAGTTGTATTGGGGAAAAAGTCAACCATGGCCAATTTACAGTCAAACTTCATAATTTTTTATCCACATCAACATTATAGACTCATATGAACCATTTGATCAAGTTTGGACCACAACTCCTCAATAAATTTGATCAGATCTTCAAAATGGCAAAATGGTCATTTTTAGGGTTTTGACTGAGAAAGGGCAATTTCTGATTTTTAACCTAGCCAATGGAAAATTGGGTTAAAACATGGTTTCAAGGACTCAATAGCATCATCTTGACCTAATCACAAGGTTCAAAAGATCTCAAATGCATTGAATTGACAGATGAATTTTCCAGTCAACTGCACAAAAATCAACTGTACACTGAAAAGTCAAACTTTGACTTTTTGGTCAAAATCAAGTGCCAAGGGTCATATTTCACCAAGATGTGTCAAAACATGAAACTTGTTCACCAAGAAACCTAATTTTGAAAATTAGGGTTTAAGTTTGAAAATTTTCATAACTTAAGAAATTTTCTAAGTTATGAAAATTTCTTATTTTTTTTCAATTTTCCCAACTTTTTCACCATGATGCAATTGGATTCAAACAAAACTTCCAACATGAAAGTTGTAGTACTCCATGAAATATACAACTTCTATTCACAAAGTTTTCCCAAAATATGCTTGGATCTCAAGTTATGATTTTGTGAATAGGGGTCCAAAAACTTTTTAACTTAGTGAAATTTTGCCCTAGTTTAGGCAGATTTTTGACCTAACTTCATGGAAACTTTTCACCTAGTTCCAAGAGGAATATCAAAATGCATTTCAAATATGGATTGTAGAGCATGTTACAAGCTTTCCAAAATGTCCCAGAACTCTCCAAGATCATTTATGGTTAGGGAGACTCGAAGAAAAGAAAATGGCAATTTCTCACTTTTGTCCATGGCATTTTTCACATTGTTACAAGTTGCAAATCCGTCCTAAGCATGCTTGTACTTGGTTTACAGGTTCTAATCCCTTCTACACTCCAAAATTGAATGCAAAAACATTGGAAAATGGCATTGTTTTGATCTTTAAAGCTTTGTACAAGGGTTTAATCCAAAAATTGCATAAAGGTAACAATGCTACTTTGATAAAGCATGCTTTTAGCAACTTTGTTTATCTTGAGCCATGGACCTAACCTCTTGCTGCAAACAAAGTACACAAATATCAAGAAAAGTTCACCAACTATGTGCAGCTAAGGAACTAGCAAGTACAAGCTTTTGGGCATTGTCATTTCACTTTTGCTTCAAAAGCAAGAAACTTGCAAAAGTCCACATAACTCTTCTATCTGATAAAACCAAGCCTAAGCATCATTTCACACAAGTTCAGAATATTGTAACAAGCCTAAGACACGATTTGCTAACCTCTCAAACACCCTAAAACACCAAAATCTCATTTTTCTGCCCAAACAGGGCAACCTCTGCAAATCACAAGCCAAAACATATTTCACTCGTGCGTTTTGCCTTGAACCACTTCAAACACATTCCCTACAATACACCTGAACTATCCAGGCCCTGTCCAGCAACTGTGAGCTTATTTCCACATTTCACCATTTTCATTTTGAAGCTTTGCATGTTGACTTCTATAGGAAGATTCAGGCATCTACAAAGCAAGCTGAGCATTGGGAAAGGTTGATGGAACTTCAAGCAAGCTTACACGACCTTCAGGCCTCACTCAAAGTTGCTACATTTCCATATCCAAACTCAACTGAGCAAGGTATTTGTCAAGTTTCTAACTCCTTATTTAGGCATCTTTAAGCTTATGTTTGTGAAGCAAAAATGTAGTCCTTAAGTTGCTTGAGTTGTACATATGCATAGCTTCCATTTATATTAACTGAGCTAGGAGTATTTGATAGTTGAAGTTGCTGGAAAAACTAGATCAGAATTTAGAGGTGATAAAATTCTCTCTGATCTTTGAGAGTTAGGTCAAGTTTTTTATATCATTGAAATCGTGACTAAAAATGCTACAAGTTTCATGTTGCAAGATTTTGTTTTTGTGCAAAGAATAGCAAGAACAAGTTTGAACTGAACCAAGGCGGGCGCGCGTGTACAGAGGTCAGGGATGAAGTGGAGTCTGGGCCTGGCGCTTGGGCCTGCTTCTTTTGGCACCCCCTTTTACTTTTTGCACCCCCTTGACCATTTTCTTTTATTTTTTATATTTTCTTGCATATTTGATATTTCTGACTTTTATTTATTTTTTCTGAACATTTAAAATCACAAAAAATATTTTCTTTATTTTTTGCATTTTATCATATTTTTTTATTTTATTTTTTGCATAATAAATAAATTATTATGTTAATATACTTTTATTTTCTTAAATAAAACTTGTAAATAATATAAAAATATTATATATTTTTATTATTTGTACACTTAAAATAATATTTTTATACATATTTCAATTTTTTAACATTTTGTACATATTATTATTATTTTTCTTGATTAAAAATGAATAATATAGAATATATCTTTTTAAACAAAAAACTAGGGTTTCTTCAACCTTTCAAAAATAATTAATATATTTTTTCTTATTTTAAACTTGAATAAACTTATTTTCTCATGCATAAAACAAATACAAAGAAACATTTTTGCATATTTACCTTTAATTGCATATTTAAGTAATTGTTTATTTATTTATTTGTGCAATATTTCAATTTGGTTGTAATAATAATTTTAGGGTTTTTATTTTGAGCAATATCCCCCTATTCAAAACTTGTATCCCCCTCCCCATAATATTGTTGTAATAGTCTAGATTTACTTTACACATTTTATTGCTTTCATATATCATGATAGTAAACTAGGGTTTTGTATGCAAATACCAAAAATCAAAACAAATAGCATGACCTAATGCAAAACAAAAAAATACATGAAAAATGACAACACATGGCACACAAGCACCCCTAGGGTTTCATCCACTTTGTTGCCTTAAAATGGCCATGGTATGCATGCTAGGTATCTTGGCAAAACAAAAATCAAAACAAAAAGATCATAGTCCCTCGATGACGCTATCTTGGTTGCCTAAGCAAAAATGATCTAGTCCTTCAAAACTTGCTAAGATACTTGGCACTATTGCTATCATGATCATACGACGACCTATGTTCGTCCCGTATAAAAATCCAAAGATAGGGTTGTTTACCAAATACAATGGGAAAACAACAATGTCAAAGGAATAAGAATGTATAGAAAATCCTTTTGAATAGGGTAGATAACTCCTAGTTACTTGATCTATTTCAAACCATCCTTGCTATTTTCAAACAAACACACACAATTTCAAAACAATTTCCAAACAACTTTCAAACATTGAAACATTTTTTCAAAAGACAAACACCTTTGTATACATTCAAACAAGAATCATTACAAAGGTTGCCTAAACAAAGGCCTCTTTTCAAAATACTTTCAAAACCACACAAAATCACAATTTCAAACAATTGAAAAAGCAAAGCAAGTGATCTAAAACAAGTAACTGAGAGCCCATGGAAAACCATGGATGAAAAGGGTGCTAGCACCTTCCCTTTTCATAATCTACCACCCGAACCCAAAAACAATCTCAAAGGTCTTTCCTGTGCTTTTTTACCTTTCCTTTTGGATAAAATAAAAGTCGGTGGTGACTCTTACTAAACCGAAATATTTGGGAATACAAACGCAAAACCTCAAGTCAGTTCTCCTACCGCATCACAGAACTGGCGACTCTGCTGGGGAAAAGAGAAGTGGGGTTACCTTAGGGTTTAGATCACCTTTACATGCTTATCTTGCTTGACTTGTATGCTTTACACTTTGGTTCTATTGTTTGGGTTTGAATCCTCTACCCGGATTTAGGAAACATTCATAGGTAAATAGCAATACATTATGGAAACTGTGCGGGGTATACCGACATGGTCTAAGCAATAGCTATATTAATGCGACATATTTGTGGGTACCGGTAGCCTTTGAGTCAATCAAAGAGAATACGGGGCCACTGAGTGATGTCATGAAGCACTAATGGACTTTTAGAACATTTACTTGACCAACTTGGCCTTTTTAGGGATAATGAGATGACCGGCTTTGGTGCAATCCGAAGTTGGTAGATACTCGATACTACACTCATTGAGGGTTGTTTTATTGGAATATTTTGGTCGCCAGTAAAGTGGCTAAACTGAAACAATGAACACAAAAAACAATCTGGTGATATTGAGCTCCTTAGAACCCGGTTACTATTTATAGGACAGGTTGAGCCAACTAAACTTCAAGAGGGTACTTACCTATGAAACCCCATGCAAGCCTAAACTAGGAACTTGTGTGACTTGTTTGTACATATATACTTGTGCATAACATCATGGACATCATGAAGCATCATATGCATCCACTAACCATTTCAAGGATTTGGATCTTCATCTTTGTTCCTGTTTTGTAGGTTATGGATTCACTCTGCAGGAAAACTATTCAGGTCAACCTTGTGAGAGTTCTTCCTCAACTCAAGGAGCTTGCTTCTAGGACTCCAGAGTATTCTCCATTCATTGAGAGACATGGTCGACTTCTCAACTTGGTCAACTCCAACATTGAGGAAGACATGGTGAAAGTTCTCTTCCAGTTCTTTGACCCCCTACACCACTGCTTCACATTTCCTGATTACCAGCTGGTGCCTACTTTGGAGGAATTTTCTCAACTCTTGAGGATTCCTATTCTCCATCAACTACCTTTCAACGGTACGAAAAGAAATCCAAAGCCTGAAGATGTTTCTCAAGCCTTACACTTGCAACCATCTAATGTCGTAGGTCATTGGGAAACCAGAAGTGGTGTCAAAGGTTTCTTGTCAAAGTTCTTGTTTGAGAAGGCCCAAAGCTGCTGGAATTCTTTGGACTTACAAGCTTTTGAGGAGATTGTAGCTCTTCTCATCCATGGGTTGGTCTTGTTCCCAAACTCTAACCAGCTTATAGATGTGAGTGCTGTCAAAATCTTCATGACTCGCAACCCAGTGCCTCCATTGCTTGGGGATATCCTTCACTCTTTTCACACTCGAACAATGAGGAAAAGAAGTGTTCTCATGTGTTGCACTCCTCTACTGGAAAGATGGTTTATTTCTCATCTTCCCCAATCAGTTTTGAAGAATGAGAAAGGTTTGAGGTGGTCACAACGGTTGATGTCCCTTACACATTCAGATATCCATTGGTGTTATCGATCAAAGGAGAATGTCATCATCATTGACCGTTGTGGGGAATTCCCTAATGTCCCTCTACTTGGAATTAGGGGAGGCATCACCTACAACCCCTACTTGGCTCTGAGACAGTTTGGGTATGCCCGAAGGGATGGCCCGCATAACATGCTGATTCCAGACTTGGTTTTTGACTTTGACAACGACGATCAAGGACTTCGACAAAGGTTCATCTGAGCTTGGAGGATGCCCAACAAGGTAGACAGTAAGACCTTGGGACACAAGAATTACATCCCTCTTAAGCCTTACCTCATGTGGGTAAGAACCCGCGCCCAAAGTCTTATGATGCCTTACCCATACATTCTCCATGTGATTATAGATCCTGTTATGGAAGGAGAGGTTCCATACACCCTCCTACATCCTGACATGCCAACATCACTCGAAGATTTACAAATGAGTTGGATACAGCTCAAGGGAGAACGCGATACTTTTGAAGCCCAATTCTACGCCAGCGAGAAGAAGGTTTTAGAACTCACTCGTCAACTTCATGAAGAACAGACTCTCAACACCTACATTGCACCAAAGAGGATGCGCAGCGTCTTTTTACCTTAGAATTTTGTATTATTTTGCCCATGGGGCATTGATGTACTAAAAAATTATATCTTATTAAGATGACGTGTGTTTCTTTGTTGTTTAAAACAAATTTGAATTTCGGAATCCTTGAATGCATTACATGAATACATATCATTCATAATATGCATAAACAGGTCTTCACACCAAGTTTCCTCATCTCTCTGCTGTTTATTTCAGCAAGATAGATATTGAACAAACGGTCAAAGACTTGCAAGCCCAGAATTCACAATTTCAACATCTACTTCTGACCTTGGCCAAGGGGCATGAGGAGCTCAAGACTTTGCTAGAGAAGGAAAAAGAGAAAAAGAAAAAGAAGAGAGCTGGTGTGGCTACCTTGGGCAAAAGATTTGAAGGTCAAGCCAGAAGGGTCCTGGATTTCCCCTCAACATTTGATGAAGGGGTAGGAAAAGGAAAGGGAGATGCAGTACCATCTGATTCTGAGGAAGAAGGAGAAGAAGAGGATGAAGACTATTCTGAGCAGCAGTACCCTCCTGCAGATGACAAATACAAGAATCTGGAAGAGCGCCTAGCTGCCATGGAGATACAGAGAGTGCCTGGGCTGGATTTTGAAGAACTAGGGCTGGTTTCTGGAATAGTAATCCCTCCTAAATTCAAAGTACCTCTGTTTGCTAAGTACGATGGGTTGTCTTGTCCCAAGATGCACCTACGATCTTATGTCAGGAAAATTAAACCACATTCTTCTGACAAAGACCCATGGGTCCATTTCTTCCAGGATAGTTTATCGGGGACGCAGCTGGATTGGTTCTACCAGTTGGAGAGGTCTGACGTGCATAATTGGGAAGATTTGGCGGCCGCCTTCTACAAACAGTATCAATATAATGCGGACTTAGCACCAACCCGTACTCAATTGCAGAGTATGGGCATGGTCTCGAATGAAGGTTTCAAAGAGTATGCCCAGAAATGGAGAGACTTGGCGGGACGAGTACAACCACCTCTATCTGAGAGGGAGCTAGTAGACATGTTCTTGGGTACACTGTCAAGTCCCTTTTTCAATCATCTGATTGGAAGTTCGTCTGCGGGGTTCACTGAGTTGATTCTAACTAGTGAAAGAGTTGAAGCCAGCATAAAGAGCGGGAAAATTCAAAAAGATGCATCTGCTTCCGCTGCCATCAAAAATACTTTTCCAGCAAAGAATGAAGTATCAGTTGTCTACTCTCAAAGAGGTCAAGGAAGGGTTGAGTGCCGGCCAGCGATGAGGGCCGTAATGATTCAGAAGTCTGCAACTGATCAACCCAGAAACAATCAACCAAGAACCAACCAAACAAGGGTGGAAAGGCCTATACGGAAATTCACCCAAATTAACATGACTCCTGCTCAGGTTCTACCCCATCTCTTGAATTTAAACCTTTCCAGTCTGAAAGAGGCCCCGAAGAATCCGAATACAACTTCTCCTTACTACCATTCGAACGCCAAGTGTGCTTATCATTCAGGGAGTATAGGGCACGACACCAACAATTGTTGGCCCCTCAAGAATAAGATTCAGGATTTGATAGATGCTAAAGAAGTTGAAATCGACGCCCCTAAAAAGCCGAATGTAATCTCTGCTCCAATGCCAAAGCATGGCCATAATTCCCATGTTGTCGAAGAGGATCTATTTGTTGCTACTATTGATGATTTTTTAACTCTGCTACCGATAATCAAGTTGAATTTGCTGAAGGCTGGGATTTTCCCAGGTTGTGAAGAAGACTGCTGCCTTTGTTCATCCTTACCAACCGACTGTCCATTGTTGAAGTTAGGCATCCAACGCCTAATGGATAACCAAGAAATCCTTTTTGAAAAGACTCCTGTTACACCGACTCTTGTCAATATGTTTCAATAATAACCATATCCGCCAATCTTTCCAAGGTCTCCAAAAGACCTGTTAAGATTACATTCGCTCCGAAGACTGCACCTTTGAAGATAACCATGCCCGGGCCCGTCTCGTACAAGTCCGACAAATCAATATCGTGGAACTATGGTGGAGAAATCTACTACCACGGTATTAAACAAGTTGAATCAACTGAAGAGAGTTCTGATGAAGAGACTTCTGACATTGGAAACATTGCTGGAACAAGCAAAATCACCCGCAATGAAAGAATTTTCTCTCCAGAGATTGCCCCTCCAAAGGAAATCTTTGGACCCTCAGCTGCTCCTAAGGTTACCCATACACCGGTAAACATATCGGCGAGAACTCCGATTATTGAAGAAGTTGTAACTCCTGTGCTTGTCCCCTCTGCTGCTGCTGATGATAGAGGGAAAGGATCCAAGAAGAGCCTGTCAGGACGAGGGCTCAGCCATTGGTTATCCCTGAAACCTCTCAGAAAGAAATGGAAGAGATTTTGAAAATAATCAAGAAAAGCGATTATGAT
The DNA here is from genome assembly GCA_948472305.1 of Vicia faba. NCBI lineage: Eukaryota > Viridiplantae > Streptophyta > Magnoliopsida > Fabales > Fabaceae > Vicia > Vicia faba. The sequence continues at coordinate 237,666,262 of OX451741.1, read as the reverse complement.
GTTGTGGAACAACTGGGGCAAACCCCCTCAAAGATCTCTATGTTGTCCCTGCTTCTTTGTTCAGAAGCTCATGCTAAAGCTCTGATCAGATTCTTGAAGACGGCCCATGTACCACAGGAAACCTCTGCGGATCAGTTCCAGGAATGTGTAGCTAGCCTAACAGCTGACAATGGTCTAGGATTCTCCGATGCCGATTTAACATCTAAAGGGAGAAAACATAATGATGCTTTGCATGTCTCGGTGGAATGTAGAGGGACTACTCTAGCACACGTACTGGTAGACATTGGTTCTTTGCTGAGCGTCTTGCCGAAGAAAGCCTTGGATAGACTGGATTGTGAAGGTTTAACCTTGAAGCCCAGCACTATCTGGAAGAATAGCTAGATGGAAGATATCCTAACCGAATACGATATACAGTACACAACCCAAAAATCTATAAAGGGGAGTGTGCTAGCTGATCATCTAGCCCATCAAGCTGTCGAAGATTACCAATCCATGAGGTTCGACTTCTCCGACGAGGATATCATGACATTGGATAACATTAAAGATTTCAGACCATATGACGGACCTGAACAAGGATCCTGATGGACCCTGTAATTTGATGGTGCCTCCAGTGCACTTGGCAAGTATTGGTGTTGTGCTCATATCTCCAGAAGGTTGCCATACACCTTTCACAGCCAGACTTTGCTTCAATTGTACGAACAACATGGTCGAGTATGAAGCTTGTATCTTTGGTCTCAAGGCTGCCATAGACTTGGGAATCAAATCTTTGAATGTGTTTAGGGACTCAACTTTGGTCATCAGTCAGATCAAAGTAGAGTGGGATACTAAGCATCCAAACCTCATCCCTTACAAAGAACATGTCCTGACATTGTTACCACATTTCGAGCAGATTACCTTCGAGCACTTCCCGCGAGAAGAAAATCAGCTAGCAGATGCTCTAGCTACAATGTCGTCCATGTTTAAACTTAACTGGGATAATGAGGCTCCCCAGATCACCATCGAGCGGATGGACAAACCTGCACATTGTCACTAGATTAATACCGAAGAAGTAGTGGACCGACCTTGGTTTCATGAAGTCAAAAGGTATCTCGAGGCTCAAGAATATCCTGAAGGAGCTTCAGCCAATGAAAAAAAGTTCTTGAGGAGATTCTCTGCCAAGTTCTTCCTGAGGAATGGTATCCTATACAAGCGCAATCATGATTGCATTCTACTTCGTTGTGTGGACAAGATTGAAGCTGAACAGATCATGGCTGAACTGCACAATGGTACATTTGGCACTCACTCTAGCGGGCATATGATGGCTAAGAATATCCTACGGGCAGGCTATTACTGGTCTACCATGGAAGCTGACTGCTATCAACATTCCAGGACTTGTCACAAATGTCAAATCTATGCGGACAAGGTACATATACCTCCAGTTCCTCTAAATGTCTTAACAGCTCCTTGGACATTCGCTATGTGGGGAATCGACATGATTGGAGAGATCAAGCCTACAACATCCAATGGACACCGTTTCATTCTGGTGGCCATTGACTACTTTACCAAGTGGGTCGAAGCAGCTTCCTTCGCATCCGTTACAAAGAATGTTGTTGCCCGCTTCATCAAGCAGAACCTCATTTGCCGGTACGGCATCCCCGAAAAGAACATCACTGACAACGGTAGAAACCTTAACAATACTATGATCACCGCCTTGTGCGAGCAGTTCCAGATTCAACATCACAATTCATCTCCCTATCGGCCAAAGATGAACGGTGCTGTCAAAGCTGCAAACAAAAATATCAAGAAAATCATACAAAAGATGACAGTCACCTATAAGGACTGGCATGAAATGTTACCGTTTGCTCTCCACGTGTATCGTACCACGGCACACACATCAACTGGGGAAACACCCTATTCTTTGGTATACGGCATGAAAATTATTTTGCCCATTGAGGTTCAGATTCCCTCTTTGAGAATCATGAAGGATGCTGGTTTGAGTGAAGACGATTGGATTCAGACCCGGCTTGATCAACTTAACTTAATTAATGAAAAGCGACTTACTACTGTTTGCCACGGTCAGACGTATCAAAAACGTATGATCAAGGCTTTCAATAAGAAAGTCAGACGACAAATATATCAAGTTGGGGATCTTGTAATCAAGCGTATTATCTTGCCAAAGTGATCCCAGGGGTAAATGGACTCCTACCTACGAAGGACCATTTGTAGTTAAGAACATTTTTTCTGGTGGGGCAATGATCTTAACCACCATGGACGGCGATGACTTGCCGCACCCTGCGAACGTAGACATAGTCAAAAAATACTACGCATAAACGACCCGCTAGGTTGACACACCTATGTAAAAAAAAAGGGGACATCCCGGTGAATCGAAAACCCGAAAGGGCGGTTCAGGAAAAAGTTAGGGATAAATAAAAAAAATCTGTACAACCGGCAAGTTGAAATCCCGAAAGGGAGACTTGGGCAAAAAAGGGTTTCCCGGTGGATCGAAAACCCGAAAGGGCGGTCCAGGCAAAAGTTAGGGAATTAAAGCGTATGACTATGTCTCGTTGGATCACTTTAAGGATAATCTCTTCACAGACAAGCTCCGGGCCTCTGATCAACTCAATCATCTTTGGGCGAAGCAACGAATGGACAAGATATTCAGAGTTACGAAGGCTATAGCAGAATGGGAACCCTATGGAATTTTTACACATATCCATCTTTCTTTGTATAAATTTTTTCTCATTTTTTATGACAACGTTCTCTTACTAGGATGTCTGTCTCCTTTGTACAAAATACTTACACAAAGTTAATACAAAGATATTTCAAAGTGCAGAAAACTATTTGCCTTTTCTTCTTTTTTACACTTGTGTTTTATTTGAAAACGTCCAATGATTTATTAATGAGCATATGCATTTGAATATAATCACTGTTTACAAATAAACGAAATGGGAAAGAATAATTACTGACAGGTTGAAAGTATAGGAAAACGTCTTTAGACTATTCCAAGAGAAATCCCCCACAGTACATCATTTAGGTCCCCAGCGGAGCTAAAACCCTGAAGTACATATCCCCAGCGGAGTCATAATTTCAAACCCTTAATTCCCATCAGAGTTAAAACTTCAAACTCCCAATCCACAGCAGAGTAAAAACTTTGAACTACAGACCCTCAGCAGAGATGGAACCTTCTTCCCCAGTCAAGTCAAGATTTCCAACTATCAATCCCCAGCAAGTTGTCTAAAAGTCTGAGAATCAACCAGATAACGGTTAACTTTTATCCCCAACCTAGGATAACTCCCTAGTAGAGTGGCATATAACCCAAACTCCTGAACTTTTTCCAAACAGGATTAAGATTTTTCCCCCGGAGTCATGAACTTACTCTCCAGTAGTAAGCCTTCTTCCCCACAGAGTTTTTACTCCCCAATAGAATGAAGATTCTCATTCTTGACTCCCCAGCATGAAGTACCCAAGGTTTTTTATTCCACTGCAGATTGAAGATTCTCATTCTCATTTCCCCAGTGAAGTCACCAAAGTCTTCATTACTCCTCAACAGAATGAAGATTCTCATTCTTAGTTCCCCACAGAAATCATCAGAGTTTTCCCTATTCCCCAGCCGAGTAAGGATTTCCTTTGAGTAACCCCCAGTAGAAGGCATCAGAGTTCTCTGGATTTCCCAAGCAGATTTCTCAAACAGTTTGGCATTACTCTTGCAACAGATTTTGTCAATACTCCAACTTCAAGACATGAAGGATTCTCACATCCCATAGAAATTGTCAATCCCCAACAGTCACCAAGGATTTCTCATCCTCAGCAATCAAAGATTTTGATCTCCAGCAGCGGTCAAGGATTTATTTTCCCCAGCAGCAGTCTAGGGTTTTATTATCTCCAGCTATCAAGGATTTATTTTCCTCAGCAATACAGCAAATCAGCTTACATGCACATACATTACACTCATATATCATAAACATTGATAAAACACATTTTATTGAATCATACATTTCATGCAACATAACTTGTTGTTTCAGCTAACATTTTACCCTTTTCAGGATAAGATTAACAGCTATCTTTAACAAATATTCAAAGATTTCATATACAGTCCAGATACGCTCTAGACACAGTTGCCATTCTGTCACTCATTCTAATTTTCCCCAGCTCAGATACACTCCAAACATGGAAGTCATTCTGTCACCTATTCAAGATACAGTCCATATATGCTCCAGACACGGTTGCCATTTTGTTACTCATTCAGACCTCAACTTCAGATACAGTCTAGATACGCTTCAGACATGGTTGCCATTCTGTCACTCATTCTGATTTTCCCAGCTCAGATACACTCCAAACATGGAAGTCATTATGTCACCTATTCAAGATACAGTCCAGATACGCTCCAGACACGGTTTCCATTCTGTCACTTATTCTGACTTTTCCCCTAGCCCAGAGATGCTCCAGACACGGATGCCATTCTGTCACTTATTCAGATTTCAGATTCAGATACAATACAGATACACTCCAGACACGGAATTTATTCTTTATTCATTCAAGAATCAAATACAGTTACAGCTTGGATACGCTCTAGACACGGACGCCATTCCATTGCTCAAACAGATTCAGTCTCCAGATACAGTTCAGATACGTTCCAAACACGGATACCATTCTGATACTTATTCTTCTGACTTACAACATACAATTCGAAAAACATCCTTGGATGGCATATTTAATCCCGTCTCAAACAAGATTCTATCACATCTCCAAATGGCATCCTTAAGCCCATTTCCTCAACTACATTTCGACGAGTGCAAATTTACGGGCACTCTAGTGTCCAATCATCTTTTACCTTCGAGTCACGAACGGCAAACTCGCTAATCTAACTCTTCAGGTTCAAGAAGATTAAACAGGGTCAGCTATTGTACCCCAAAATTTTCCCTCTCATTTTATCAAGATTCTCCTCACAAGACTCTTTGGACTCAAGAAAGGATTAGGGTTTGCTCTGCTCAAGACCTCACCTTGCACTGTTGATCTGAAATTAGGGTTTGAGTTTGCACATGGATTTTTGGACTTCCAATGCCTCATGTGACTTTCATACTTCATGTTGGACCTCTAAGATTGCTCATACCAAGTTTCAAGCCTTGAATCACATTTTTGACCAGTCAATTGGACAGTTGACCTAAAAATCAACTATATTGGGGAAAAAGTAAACCATGGCCAATTTACAGTCAAACTTCATAATTTTTTATCCACATCAACATTATAGACTCATATGAACCATTTGATCAAGTTTGGACCACAACTCCTTAAGAAATTTGATCAGATCTTCAAAAGGGCAAAATGGTCATTTTTAGGGTTTTGACTGAGAAAGGGCAATTTCTGATTTTTAACCTAGCCAATGGAAAATTGGGTTCAAGAATGGTTTCAAGGACTCAATATAATCATCTTGACCTAATCACAAGGTTCAAAAGATCTCAAATGCATTGAATTGACAGATAAATTTTCCAATCAACTGAACAAAAATCAACTGTACACTGAAAAGTCAAACTTTGACTTATTGGTCAAAATCAAGTGCCAAGGGTCATATATCACCAAGATGTGTCAAAACATGAAACTTGTTCACCAAGAAACCTAATTTTGAAAATTAGGGTTTAAGTTAGAAATTTTTCATAACTTCGAAATTTTATAAGTTATGAAAATTTCTTATTTTTCCCAAATTTCCCAACTTTTTCACCATGATTCAATTGGATTCAAACAAAACTTACAACATGAAAGTTGTAGTCCTCCATGAAATATACAACTTTTATTCACAAAGTTTTCCCAAAAGATGCTTGGATCTCAAGTTATGATTTTGTGAATAGGGGTCCAAAAACTTTTTAACTTAGTGAAATTTTTCCCTAGTTTAGGCAGATTTTTGACCTAACTTCATGGAAACTTTTCACCTAGTTCCAAGAGGAATATCAAAATTAATTACAAATATGGATTGTAGAGCATGTTACAAGCTTTCCAAAATGTCCAAGAACTCTCCAAGGTCATTTATGGTTAGGGAGACTCGAAGAAAAGAAAATGGCAATTTCTCACTTTTGTCCATGGTATTTTTCACATTGTTACAAGTTGCAAATATGTCCTAAGCATGCTTGTGCTTGGTTTACAGGTTCTAATCCCTTCTACACTCCAAAATTGAATGCAAACACATTGGACAATGGCATTGTTTTGATCTTTAAATCTTTGTACAAGGGTTTAATCCAAAAATGGCATAAAGGTAACAATGCTACTTTGATAAAGCATGCTTTTAGCAACTTTGTTTATCTTGAGCCATGGACCTAACCTCTTGCTGCAAACAAAGTCCACAAAAATCACGCAAAGTTCACCAACGATGTGCAGCTAAGGAACTAGCAAGTACAAGCTTTTGGGCATTGTCATTTCACTTTTGCTTCAAAAGCAAGAAACTTACAAAAGTCCACATAACTCTTCTATCTGATAAAACCAAGCCTAAGCATCATTTCACACAAGTTCAGAATATTGTAACAAGCCTAAGACACGATTTGCTAACCTCTCAAACACCCTAAAACACAGAAATATCATTTTTCTTCCCAAACAGGGCAACCTCTATAAATCACAAGCCAAAACATATTTCACTCGTGCGTTTTGCCTTGAACCACTTCAAACACATTCCCTACAACACACTTGAACTATCCAGGCCCCTGTCCAGCAACTGTGAGCTCATTTTCACACTTCACCATTTTCATTTTTAAGCTTTGCAGGTTGACTTCTATAGGAAGATTCAGGCATCTACAAAGCAAGCTGTGCATTGGGAAAGGTTAAGGGAACTTCAAGCAAGCTTACACGACCGTCATGCCTCACTCAAAGTTGCTACATTGCCATATCCAAACTCAACTGAGCAAGGTATTTGTCAAGTTTCTAACTCCTTATTTAGGCATCTTTAAGCTTAGGTTTGTGAAGCAAAAATGTAGTCCTTAAGTTGCTTGAGCTGTACATATGCATAGCTTCCATTTATATTAACTAAGCTAGGAGTATTTGATAGTTGAAGTTGCTGAAAAAACTAGGTCAGAATTTAGGGGTGATAAAATTCTATCTGACCTTTGAGAGTAAGGTCAAGTTCTTTATATCATTGAAATCATGACTAAAAATTCTACAAGTTTCATGTTGCAAGATTTTGTTTTTGTGCAAAGAATAGCAAGAACAGGTTTGAAATGAACCAGGGTGCGCGCGCGTGTACAGAGGTCAGGGATGAAGTGGAGTCTGGGCTTCGCGCTTGGGCCTGCTTCTTTTGGCACCCCCTTTTACTTTTTGCACCCCCTTGACCATTTTATTTTATTTTTTTTATTTTCTTGCATATTTCATATTTCTGACTTTTATTTATTTTTTTATGAAAATTTAAAATCACAAAAAATATTTTCTTTATTTTTTTCATTTTATCATACTTTTTATTTTATTTTTTGCATAATAAATAAATTATTAGGTTAATATACTTTTATTTTCTTAAATAAAACTTGTAAATAATATAAAAATATTATATATTTTTATTTTTATTATTTGTACACTTAAAATAATATTTTTATACATATTTCAATTTTTTAACATTTTGTACATATTATTATTATTATTTTTCTTGATTAAAAATGAATAATATAGAATATATCTTTTTAAACAAAAAACTAGGGTTTCTTCACCCTTTCAAAAATAATTAATATTTTTTTTCTTATTTTAAACTTGAATAAACTTATTTTCTCATGCATAAAACAAATACAAAGAAACATTTTTGCATATTTACCTTTAATTGCATATTTAAGTAATTGTTTATTTATTTGTGCAATATTTCAATTTGGTTGTAATAATAGTTTTAGGGTTTTTATTTTGAGCAATATCCCCCTATTCAAAACTTGTATCCCCCTCCCCATAATATTGTTGTAATAGTCTAGATTTATTTTACGCATTCTGTTGCTTTCATATACCATGATAGTAAACTAGGGTTTTGTATGCAAAGACCAAAAATCAAAACAAATAGCATGACCTAATGCAAGACAAAAAATACATGAAAAATGACAACACATTGCACACAAGCACCCCTAGGGTTTCATCCACTTTGTTGCCTTAAAATGGCCATGGTATGCATGCTAGGTATCTTGGCAAAACAAAAATCAAAACAAAAAGATCATAGTCCCTTGATGACGCTATCTTGGTTGCCTAAACAAAAATGATCCAGTCCCTCAAAACTTGCTAAGATACTTGGCACTATTGCTATCATGATCATACAATGACCCATGCCCGTCCCGTTTAAACATCCAAAGATAGGGTTGTTTACCAAATACAATGGTAAAACAACAATGTCAAAGGAATAAGAATATATAGGAAAGACTTTTGAATAGGGTAGATAACTCCTAGTTACTTGATCTCTTTCAAACAATCCTTGCTATTTTCAAATAAACACACACAATTTCAAAATAATTTCCAAACAACTTTCAAACATTGAAACATTTTTCAAAAGACAAACACCTTTGTATACATTCAAACAAGAATCATTACGAAGGTTGCCTAAACAAAGGCCTCTTTTCAAAATACTTTCAAAACCACACACAAAAGCACCATTTCAAACAATTGAAAAAGCAAAGCAAGTGATCTAAAACAAGTAACTAAGAGCCCATGGAAAACCATGGATGAAAAGGGTGTTAGCACCTTCCCTTTTCATAATCTACCCCTCGAACCCAAAAACAATCTCAAAGGTCTTTCCTGTGCTTTTTTACCTTTCCTTTTGGATAAAATAAAAGTCGGTGGCGACTCTTGCTAAACCGAAACATTTGCAAACACAAACGCAAAGCCTTAAGCCAGTTCTCCCACCGCATCACAACCTTCAACTCTTTCTGCATCTTTTCAAACTGGTCCTGAAAATCGTCCATTCGGTCATAGAAACCCAAGCTTTCACTTGGTGGAGGAATAGGGCGATAAACTTCATCATTCACAAATGGTACAACATTCACTGAGGGAGGTGTGGCATAGTGAATCTCATTTCAAGCAGCAGGAGTAATATTCACCACGGGAGGTGCAGGAGAAGCAACAGCCTGAGCAAGTGGAGCAATCTGAGCATCTTGGTTATAACCTTTTGGCATGAAGTTCTCTAGTATTCCCATGGATAACCTTGAGGCATAAGATTTTGAATAACAGCGGCTGGAGTAACATAAATAAGAAGTGTCAGAGCTTCGGAAGTAACACTTGTTTATTGAGGCTGAGCGAGTGGTGGCTGATTCTGAGAAGCCACCAAAGATTCCATCAGAGTAATGAGATTGGCCATACCGGCCTTCAAAGGATAAACTTATTCGCGCATCTCGCGATTATCTTATTCTAGATTATCCATCTTCCTTCTGAAATTGGCCTGAGTATTGTACTGATGAGACAACTTGCTGAATAAAGTAAAGAAGATCAATAAGATACCTGGATCTAAACAGAAATGCAAGAAGTATGTACAATATGATGTATGATATGCACATGATTTATTTTACTATTAATATTTCAAGGAACTCGAAGATTTATAGACAATTTGCAAATATTAAAGTACTAACACATTTGAAATACTGAAAATCTCATTATAATAACTTCAAAATGGATTACAACTTTTGGTACAAGTTTCAATAATCCCAAGTACAAGATAAGATAAAAATTCTAATATCCTAAGAAAACAAATATGATGAAGATCACTCCACACACTGACGTTTCCCTGTGAGTCTTGCAATCTGAGCCTTCAACCGCTTGTTCTCTTCTACATACTTGTCTGTGACCTCTTTCCAATCACCAGAGTCAGGAAGTGAACAACTAGGGCCTTACTAAGGTTTAGAGGAAAATAAATCCTCTTTCCTCTCCATCGTCTCTACAGCACGACTCTCAAGAATCTCAATCAGGTCGTCTTTCTCCTTCAGGTTTGCTCGGTAAGATACATCTAAAGTCTGGCACTTATTCTTCCAAGCTTCCTTTTCCTGCTGCATCCTGACTAGGGCAAGATGAAGCTATTCTACATCATCCAATAGGGGAGGAGTGGTCTTCACAAACATATCAGGCATGGGTGCTTCTCGGGAATACGACATCTTCAACTGGATGGATCTTGCTTTTACCCACTGAAGATAAGGCTCCAAAGAAATAGCCCCTCTAGGTCCCAAGTCCTTCCTACCCATCCTGTGAATATGACACCAAGCCTTCACAATCTCTTCTTTAGATTCCTTATGAGTTTCTCCCTCTTTAAGGAATAAACCACTCAAATGAATACTATTTGGCTTATCCCTCATCGGATACCCAAGCTATCGTCGTGCAAGAACAGGGTTGTAGTTAATTCTTGCCTTTGTTCCAACAAGAGGTACATTGGGGAAACTACCACAATTGTCGACAATCTCTACATCATGGTAATCCTGATGAGACCAAACAATATCTGAATGAGTGAGTGTCATAACCTTCAGAGCCTAACCAGGCTCCTTCCTGACATCCCAGAAAACATCAGATCGAGGCAAGTGACAAGTAAACCACTAATACAACAAAGGCGTGCAACAAATGATCATCCCTCCATAATAAGAATCATGAAGATGAATAGAGTAATAAGCATCACCCAATAATGTAGGGACTGGATTCCCAATCATAAAGATCCCAATGGAATTGATATCCACAAATTTGTCGACATTCAGAAATAAGAACAATCCATAAGCAAGTAGAGAAAAGATGGCCTCAAAAGCAACATACTCTTCATCCTAGCAAAGGAGCAAGCTTTCTCCAATAAGAACTGAGTAGGTAATCCTCTAATCCCTCCTTTAGTAGTCATGTGGGCTTCGACCTCAGACTTCCCCAAATGGATCAAAGCAGCAATCTCATGAGATTTTGGCTCCCCCTTCAAGCCAGTAAAAGGAACACGATCAGTGATAGGTAAACCCAGTAGATAATAATACTCTTCCAATGTAGGCAACAACTGATAATCAGGGAAAGTAAAGCATCATCAAATCGAATCATAGAACTAGACCAAAGTCGAGAGAATACCCTCCTTCATCCCGAGCTTCATAAGATAAATGATGGACCCATACTTCCTACGAAAATCTATGGAACTCTCGATCTCGGGAATCAGACTCATCAACTCATCTATCTTGGGATCTTTAAAGTTGTACTTCTTTGTCTTTCTTTTTCCAGAATCCATGGTCAAAAAGCACCTGCGATATTCACAAAGAGTCAACTTTAAGTCCCTTGAAATAAAGTGTTTTAAAGGGTGCTCATGGGTGCATAAATGCATGATGCAACAATCACACACAAGATCACAAACATAGGGTTCATAGGTTCAACGTAAGGAGCATGAGGTTGAAGGTACTACCCATAAGGTATGATCTATAAGTTTATCACCTATCGAAAGAGGTTCTAAGAGGTTCCCAGGATCTACATCTTTCCTTCGGATATTACCAACGTCCCAATTGACTCGGTAATTAGCAATATTCTCAAGAAAAACTCGTCCGAGCGTAGTATCGCGTGACAACCATTTCTGGATTACTCCGTCATAACTTCTGCGCTACACCTAAAAGGCCAAGATGGGTTAAAGGTTCTACAGTCCTCAATTTCAGCAGGCCCCCAGGTCGAAAGCAGCACGTCTTCCCGATTACTCGGTAAATGACACTACAATCAAAGGGGCCTCCACTGAGTGAGGGATCTCATGTCTCCTTTTTTGGGATTACTCCCTCAAAGTTAACATGACTATACCGCCCGTCCTATCTTAAGTTCCCAAGTCCAGGTATAGGACTTATGAAAAATCACCGAGCACCCTAAAAACTAGGAAAATCTAGAAAAACATATATACAACATGTAATATTCAAAAAACAAAGAATATACATAAATAAACAAAGATAGGCTCAACCCACTTAGGGATAGACCAGTAATTGGTCGATCTTTCCCCAGCAGAGTCTCCATTTTTTCTGTAGTGGTAGAAGCGTTGAGACTAATCCATTGGATTGACTTGACTCGCACAGATCAAAATAAAAATCACCATCGCGCTTTATTATTTCCAAAGGAATGAGAAAAAAGTGTATAACCCAAAAAGAGGGGGAGAGAATCTAAGTTCGAGGGTTGTTTATGCAAAGGGAAGGTATTAGCACCCTAAACATCTACTGTACTCCGCATGAACCTCTTTGTAAATCTGTGTATTTTGGCTGTAAATTTTGTATAAAAATAGATTGTAGAGATGAAAAAGAATTATTTTTTTATGATTTTTGCACCTGCCGTGGTTGCGAACCTTTAGTGCTTACGTACCACCTAGTAGATAATAATTCACCTTTAAAAAATTTAAAACATAAGTGTGTTGGTTGATTTTAAGAGATGAGACATCATCGTCTTATCCGAGTGGAAAACATACTTACTACCCACGATTATGAGAAAGGAGAATTTGAATCATCTTAAAGAGGAGGATATGGCTTGGATTTTAAAATCAACAAAGCCCCACTCAACACCCAAGTGGAAAATATCTCACTTCACTACATATCTTAGAAGTATAGTAGTTTGTATCACTACAAGGATTGACAAGGGTCTAATCTTTTGAGAAAATTTTTAAAATAAAAAGAGCTAAAGTGGCCAAATGGTTTGAATGAGATTGATTGACTTTTAGTCTTCTCACAAAAAAATGTTGAGGTATTATTAAGTTGATTAAAATTTGACTAAGAAAATATTTTGAAAATGCATGGACCTAAGTCCAAGTTTATTATGAAAGCGGTTCACGTTTAAAACAAGAAGAATTTTCAAAAGGAGGGAGAGGATTTTTGAAATTAAAGAAGATGGGAGAAGATGAAGGGACTATCCTAAAGCATAAAGTAAAAGCTAAGGAAAGTAATCATCTAAACAACAAGAAGCCAACCTTTGAGACAATGAGTCAATATAGAATTCCCATCCTTTGGACTTAAAACCAAACAAACAAAGATAATAAACCTCTTAAGAAAACCAAGCTTCAATTGCATTAAGTCTTCATAAAAATTGAGCAGAGTAACGGATGTATACAAATGAATTCCCGATCACAGACAGAGCATGAAATCACAATAACCTTCACACAAAGAAAACAAACAACCCAATATCTCGGGGTAAACCCCAAGAACTCGAGACAAAATAACAGTTGAGGTCACAAGGTCTCAAGGTAGATCAAGGATTTTAATCCTAAGTCTAAGAAGTCCATAACTCCAAAATGCCAAGAATAGTAACCAAGTAGTTCAAGTAACATTAAAGTTTTTTATGATTCAAGTTGATTATTTGGTATCTTCAAAAAGAAATGAAAAGCTCAAGTGAGCAAAGTAAAAATTACATGAAAGTAAATGCGCAAATGAGCAAAGATGAAAATAACATGAAATGTAAATGCTAAAATAAACGTGCTTAAAGTAAAAGCATAAAGTAAAAGCATAAAATAAAGTCAATTGTTAGAAATTAGAGGTTAGTTGAATGACCATCTTGAAACTTGCATTTCAAACTCATTAGAAGATTGATAAAATCAAAGCCTCTCAATAACATGTTTCATTTGCTTTTTGTAAAGTATATCATCCATTTAAAACTCTCAAGGCAATAATAAATGACCAATTATGTTAAGTGATTCACTTTGATCAAAGCTTGTGAAAATTCATTAGAGGATTGATAAGACCAAAGCCTCTTAACAATGAATCTCAAGGTTATTGGATCAAAGGATTCAAATTAACATACTTGGGCTTACAAACATGGGTTTGGGCAAGAAATAATCATTTCTTAAATCGGGACAAAATTTAGCTCTATGTTAAGCAATCATAACTGGAATTATATAGAAGTCGCACCTATTTTGAGGCCGGTCAATAGCAATCTATGTACCATATGTTTTGAGAAATGATATGTAAATCATTCTCCAATAATATTTAGTACAATAAGAAGGGGATAAGATGAAGATGGGCGGGGATAGAATTAAACCACATTTGAACCAAAAAATTAATCAAGCTATTATTAAAATCATTTGTCCACTTTTTGTGGAGTTGAACTCAACACCATGGATCCAATGATGTTTATAATTAAGAAAAATATTTTTAAAATGATTTTTAAGATGAAAATAAGAGGAGAAAATAACAACTATATTCATAACATCCAAGAAAAAAAATCAAATAAGACCATAAAAAAAATCAGAAATAAGCTCAAATATTTATAAAATATTTGGTGATTTTTTAAAATCAGAAACTATTTTTAAAATAAAAAAGGCAAAATAAACCAAAAATTATGAAAAATAGTAAAGTCAGAAATAAAAATAAATGAGGTCACCAATATTTGTCAAAAGGTCATTGGATCCTTCCATATTTTTTTCAGAATATAAAAATTAAGAAAAGTATTTTTAAACATTTAAAATAATTCAAATAAAGTGAAAAATTATAAAAATATCAAAACACAAAATAAAATTGTGAAAAAATGATAATTAGATAGAGAAAAATCGAAACTATTTTTAAGAATCTTTTCAAATTTTTTGAGGTTAAAATGGATTTTTTAATGAATTTTTGAAGTTTAAAAGAAATAAAATATAAAATCAGAAATAAAAAAAAACAAAAAAAACATAGACCAATGGATGAGATCAAAACGTGTTAGTAAGCTAATCCAATGGATCGGACGCACTGTGCATATCATGGTCCTTACTGAATAAATCATGAAATCAATTATTAAATCAGAATTTGAAAAAAAGCGTGGCACACTTTCATTGGCTGATAGATGACACGTTGGTCATCTTGAACCTGCAGCCACGAGATTTGCAGGTCCCTAAAATGGTAACAATTAGAACACGACACCGCTACCATTCGCTTCGTCTCTTCAAGACGATTCCAATGGTACCCTCGCGAGAAATATATGTAAGTTGTAGCTCAGTCGTTTTGCAAGAGAAGTTTTGAAAAGGTATTTGAAATTCCATGGCCAAAATGTACTTCCAACTGAAAACAATTGCTACGACTAGAATCAGGATGATGAGAGCTATATAACAATATCAAAGTTTGAGAGAATTGGTGAAGGAATCTACCTATTGAAATTCAATTGCAAAGCTCTGAAACTTGACTTGGCTAGCACGATTAAGGAAGTCTTAAAGCTTAACTCTCCTTCTGTAAGCTTCAGTGAGGTTCAAGGAAGGTGAATTGACAAAGAAAATGGATTGAGGAAAGCTGTAAAAGAAAATTTGAAGTTGCAGAAAATTGGGTTCAAGAGGAAGTTTGGCAGGGTGATTCTGGCTCTCTAAGCTTGAGGAAATGAATGAGGTATGACCCTCTATTTATAGGGAAGTTGATTGAATGCTCAATTGTGTGAAATTGATGAATTTTGGATGGAAATCATGTGAAGTTGCAAACAAGAAAAGTGTGACTTCTATTTTGATCAAAACTCATCCAAAGCTTGTGTTTTAATGTGCTATTCACTTCTGGAAGTTCATTAAACATGATTAGAAGTAAAAGCGCGCATAAAATTTGTGTTTAGAAGCCAAGTCAAGGATTTCAAATTCTGACTTAAGGTGAAACTTCAGTTTCAAGGTACCATGTTCAAATCAATGGTGTGCATGATTCAGGGCATCTCAAGGCTTGATTCTTGATGCATCGAAAAGATGAAATCACCAGCTTTACAATGTGTGAGGAACGGAACCAAATGGATGATTGAGCTGAAAATAGTGATGAGTCATAGTTGAGAAAAAGAAGTTGACTTTTGTACTTGAAAAATTCTAAGTTCTTTCTTCAAAAAGGACCTATAATGTCTTGCATCCAAACATGGACTTCCACTTGAAAATTGCTCTTGACCAAAAAATATGCATGAAGTAGATCTCTTGAATGACATTTTAATACTCGAACCATTTAAAATCTCCAAAAAATGAGAATGTTATGACTTGTTGAAGTTGGCAAAAATTCATGAAATGACCTATAATATTTTGCATACTTAGGGCATATTTCATCCATTTTCAAACTTTGCACATAAAAGAAGAGTTGAAGTTCTAATATTCAAGATCATTATGGAAAAAGAATGGGCTCTAGGAGATAAAATTGGCCAAGTTATGATCGTCTGAAGTCACATAGGGGATTTTGATGGTTTATCTAGGGGACTTGTAATCTTTATTCATCATTAGGTGTCTTCCACACAAAATTTTCGTGAAAATTTTGAAGTGATTTATTGATAATTCTTTGAAGAGAAGCATGTCTTTGGAATCACTCAAAAATAATAAAAGATGAGCAAGATATAGCCCTTTGAAGTTTAAAACCCTAACTCTTAAAGCAACAAGATGCCTTGGGAAACCTTTTCAGTTTTGACAAACCTTCTTGCACAAATACATTTGTCATGTAAATAGAAGTTGTTTAGGAACCATAGTGTGTTGCGGTTAGCAAGAGTCACCACCGACTTTTCTTTTATCCAAAAGGAAAGGCTGAAAAGAACAGGAAAGACCTTTGAGATTATTTCTTGAGTTCGGGGGGTAGATTATGAAAAGGTAAGGTATTAGAACTCTCTTCATCCATGGTTTTCCATGTGCTCTTAGTTACTTGCTAGATCACTTGCTTTTGTTTGAAAATGTGCTTTGTGTGGTTTTTGAAAGTATTTTGTAAAGATGTCATCGTTTAGGCAAACTTTGTAATGATTCTCGTTCGTAAGAATGTATACAAAGTGTTTGATCTTGTGAAAATGTTTTCAAGTTTGAAAGATGTTTTTTAAAGTGTTGGTGTTTGTTTTGAAAATAGCAAGGAAGTTTTTTTTTTGAAATTAAGCAAGTAACTAGGAACATTCTACCTACTCAAAAGTCTTTCATGTTCATTTCCTCTTTCCTTTGACATTTTTATCTTATTATTGATTTGGTAAGTAACCCTATCTTTGGATGTAAAAGGGACGGGCGTGGGTCACCGTATAACCATGATTAACAATGTTGTAAGATATCTTAGCATTTTCTTTAGGGACTAAGATCATTTTGAAAGGCAACATGGATAGCGTCATCAAGGGACTATGATCTTGTATTTTGCTTGTTTTTGCTAAGATACCTCACATGCATAATATGGCCATTTTTGTAAGGCAACCAAGTGGATTTACCCTAAGGGTGTAAGTGTGAAAGTGTATTGATTTACATGCTTGATTTGTATTTGATTAGGGTTTGCTATTTGTTGGTTTTAATCTTTCCATACAAAACCCTAATTACTAGCATTTATATATAAAGTATTTAAATTGCGGAAAATAAAAATACTAAGCTATTACATAATTTAGGGGAGGGGTGTACAAATTACAAATGTGGATTGCAAGAATTTAAACCTAAATAATCTATTACAACCATATTGAATTTGAATGAATAATGCACAAAAATGAATAAATATACAAGAATGTAAAATGGAAAGGAAATGGATTTTTGTTTGGATTTCTTTTAGGAAAAAGGGTTTTGTTTTAAACTAATTAACTTAAAAGAAAATAATTAATTAAATTAGTAAAAAAAAAAGCAAACTTAAATTTATTAGGAAAATAATTTAAGTAAATCCCTAATCTAAATATTAATTGATTAAAAAAATAAATTAAGTTTGTAAGAAGAATATTTTTGGTATTTTTGTGTTAAAAATAATTTATAGTATTATAAAATATTTTTGGTCTTTTTTTTTGTTTTAAAATGATATATTTTAATTGTGTAAAAGAAAATAACTACAACCCTAGTTTTTTTAATTAAAATTACAAACCAATTAGTAAAATAAATAAAGTAAGATTAAATAAAAATAACTTTTATTGTAAAAAATAAATAAACCATATCAAAATATAAATCTAATGTTTTTATATTTTTTCTGATTTTTTAATATTAGGTAAAATATTAAAGAAAATAAATAAATAAAAAATGAGAAAAAGAAAATAAAATGGGCCAGGGGTGTGAATAGTCCAGGGGAGTCAGAATAAGCAAAAAGGAATAAGCCCAAAGGAGTGAAGCCCAACGCTGCAAAAAAAGTCAAAAAGTGTGAAAAATATGGAAAAAATCACAAAAGGTCACGCTGGGGCTTGAACCCAGGACCTCATAGTGACAGACACGCGCTTTAACCACTGGGGTGGTGATACATCCGTTAACTTATGCAAAACCATAAATATATAACATAAAACGCGCCCTGATTACACTTCATCTTCAACCTCCATCCAGACCACCTGTAACTTGTTCGTTTCTCAACCATTTGCAACAAAGTAAACATGAAACTTGTGTAAAATTTTACCACGATTCTAGAAATGTAAACAACTTAAACTAATTCTCAAGAAGGAACATGAATTTTGAATGCTACCAAATTCTGACCTAATTTTATCAGGATGTTCAGATTCAAAATCCTAACTACTCAAGCAATATAAATGAAATCTAAAGACATGGTTAGCTTCAGAACAATGATGTCTACACTTTTCATTCACAAATTAAAAATTAATGATGCTTGTATAAAGAGTTCAAAGTTGAGATAACTTACCTCAAAACTGGAAGTCGTGTTCTGCAAATGAGCACTCCTCAAGGTGTTGTGATGATCAGAATAGCTCCACTGAGGTTCCAGGAAGATAATGCAATGGTTACTTTGAGTTGTAAGTGCTTGAATTGGTCTGGAGAAGTCAAGATGCATAACTCTGTTTTTGGAAATGGAGGGTGGTGATGGAGGTGTTACAGAACTGTAACAGAATGAGGGATGACTTCTAAATGATGTTTAGAAGCTTTGGGAACAAAGAGGCTTGAAAACGCACAAGGGAGTTATGAGTTTCAAACTTTTGGTCAGGTTATGTGAAAATGGAGGTATGAGATGCAAATCCGAGTTCTTGGTGTTTTCAGGGCTCAAGCATGTGTGTGTTTTGTGAAAAATTACTTTTGTATGTATAAGCAAAAGACTTGAGTGCTTGAGAGGATCAGAAGTACAAGTACTAGACTGATTTATATGTTACTTCATTTTGAAGAAAAGTCGGAAATATGGTTTCAAGAGGAAGTACAAGCATGGGTTTAGTGATTGTATGTGTTTAGACAAACTTCTCTTGAGTTATGGGACATGTATGATCAGAAGAAAACAATTGCATGGCTCAAGAATAAGTTTTGTGCAAAAAGCTACTTTATCAAAATGGCATTGTGCACTTTCTTCCCAAAATGGATATAAAGCATGGTCTTGCATTGGATGCTTGAATTGAGACCTCTAACAGCTGTGAAAGAAATTAATTATGGAGTTCCTAACAAGTTTGAGGCCTGTAAAGTAGATATTATGCAGCATAGGTTTGAAATTTGAATCTTGTTTATCACAAAATGACATGTATTTCAAGTGTGAAAACCCTAACTTAATCTCTTCGATTCTCCCTACTCAAGAATGATCTCAAGGATTTATTGGACATTTTGGAAAGCTTGTAATGTGACCTACAACCCTTCTTTGAATCACTTTTGAAAATTCCCCTTGGAACTATATGAAAAAGTGCCATGAAGTTAGGTCAAAATCTTGACCAAAACTAGGGCAAAATTTCACTAAGTGTCCAATTTCAAGACAATGACCTTAGGAATTAATAACTTGAGATCCAAGAATTTTTATGAGAAGTTGTGTAAATAAATGTTGTAGATATCATGGATATCTACAACTTTCATGTTGAAAGTTTCCTCTGAATCCTCTAGCATCTTGGTGAAAAATTGGCCCAAAGTTATGAAAAAACATGAATTTTAAACACTTAGAAAAATTTCTAAGTTAGAAAAATTTGACTTTTCAAAATGAAATCTTGACTTTTTGATTTCTTGATGAATAAGTTTCATATTTTGACATGTTTTGATGAATTGTGATCTTTGACATTGAACTTTGACCAAAAAGTCAAAGTTCAACTTTTCAGTGTATAGTTGACTTTTTGATCAGTTGACTGAAAATTCACTATCAATCCAATTGATATTGAGAAATATTTTAGGACATGTGTGATACGGTGGGAGAACTGACTTGAGGTTTTGCGTTTGTTTTCGCAAATGTTTCGGTTGAGCAAGAGTCGCCACCGACTTTTTATTTTATCCTAAGGAAAGGTTAAAAAGCACAGCAAAAACCTTTGAGATGTTTTCTTGGGTTCAGGGAGTAGATTATAGAAAGGGAAGGTATTAGCACCCTTTCTATCCATGGTTATCCATGGGCTCTTAGTTACTTGCTTAGATCAACTTGCCTTGATTTTCAATTGCTTGAAATGGTGCTTTGTGTGTGGATTTTGAAAATGTTTTGAAAAGAGGTCAATGTGGTGGCAACCTTTGTAATGATCCATGTTGGGATGTATATAAAGGTGTATGTCTTTTGAAAAGGTTTTCAATGTTTTTTGAAAGTTGTTTTGAAAGTGTAGTGATGTGTGGTTTGAAAATAGGCAAGTGTTTTGTTTTGAAAGTTTGATTCAAGTAACTAAGAGGTTGTCTACTCCTAAATTTCTCAAAGATTTCTCCTATGTTTTTAACCCTTTTAACAATTTTGTTCCACCATTGCATTTGGTGGACAATATTGTGTTAGGATGTGAAAGGGACGGGCGCGGGTCATCCTTTAGACCATAATTGCAATGGTGCCAAGTATCTTTGGGCAATTTTTCCTTGGAGGGACTTGATCATTTTTTATGCAACTTTCGAAAGCGTCATCGAGGGACTATGATCATTGGAATTGTATTTGTTTTGCCCAAAGAGACCTAACATGCAATATGACCCATTATTGAAGGCAACAAGTGGAATACCCTAGGGGTGCAAGTGTGATTAATGTTATCCATTTTCATGCTTGTTTATCTTGAAATTAGGTCAAACTATTTTGGTTAATTGATTTGCATACAAACCCTAATTCTAGCATGGTATATTTAGAAAGCTTTAAAAATGCAAAAAATAAAGTTCCTAAGTTATTACAACACAATATATGGGAAGGGGGGTACAAATGTTCAAATGAGGGTATTTTGACAAGGAATTTAAACCTAACTATTACATCAAAATTGAATTATACAAATTATTTAATATACAATAATTAAATAAAAATGGAATAAATATGCAAGATGCAAAAAAAATGTTTTTTATATGTATGAAAAAAGTGTTTTTTATATGTCAAATAAACAAAATAAAAAGTATTAATTTTTGGAGTTTTTATGTATTTAGGGCAAAACCCTAATTTTGCAAATAAAAGGTATTTATTATTTAATATATACAATGTTTATTAATTATGTACAAAAATAAAATAAAAATGAAGTATATTTGTAAAAAAGTAATTTTTGAGATCAAATATTAATAAAAAAATAAAAATGTATTACTTTTATATTCTTTCCTAAATATACTAATAAATATATAAGTATTTATATTATTTACTAAATATATATTATATATACAAAAATAAACTATTTAATATTTATTAAAAAAAAAGTATATTTTATGTAAAATGTTTTCAAGAGGTAATATAAAATAAAATCAGAAAATAAACATGTTTGCATTATTTTTTAGTATTTTGAATAAGAGTATATCTATATATTTATTTATGTACAAATACCCATTTAAAAAAATAAATGCCTAATAAATACAAAAATGGTTTAAAAAATAATTTTTATATTTTTGATATTATGAGAAAAATAAATAAGTCAGAACAAAAAAGAAAAGGTCAAAAAATCATAAGAATAAGCATAATGGGCCAAGGGGGTGCAAAAGTAGAAATGAGGTGTAAATAGGAAAAACAACTAAGCCCAGCCCAAAAGGGTTGTCTTCAACCTCCAGACTGTTTGAGCATGAACAAAAACGCGCGTTTTCTATCTCCAGATTCCCGGACTTTCAAGCAAAACTCACAACATGAAAAATGTAGAGCATTAAAAGACGAATCCAGACATATAAAGAACTTGACTTAACTCTCTAAGATGAGAGAGAATTTCTCCATCCCTAATTCATGACCTAAGTTTCCATCAATGTTCAGACCTTAAATTCTCATAGCACATGCAAAATAAATGGAAAGTAAAGATATGTACAGCTTCAGGGGCACGAGTAGAACATTTTTCATTCACAAACCTAGAGCTAACAATGCCTGGATAGGGAGATAGAAGTCCATGAACTTACCTGTTCAGCTTGAATCGTATCTGGCAATGGAGGTACTTTCAGTGCAAGGTGATGATTGGAATAGCTTGCTTGAAGTTCAGGGATGCTTCTCCAACCTTTAGTTTGCTTTGAAACTAGCTGAATCGAGCTATAGAACTCCACATGCAAAACAGAAAAATGAAAATGGTGATGTTGGTTAGAGGTGTTACAGTCTGCTTCCAATGCTTTTGACAGTTTGTATGGATGGTAGGGAAAGTGTTTGAAGTGGTTTGGATGGAAGTGCACAATGGAAATGAGTTGTGGGAATCCAACTGCAGCCTAAGCCCTGTTTTTGCAGTTTTATGGTGATTCTGTGTTTGAGAGGGTGTTGGAGATGGTTGGCTCGTGTTCTAGCTCAGTTAGGATGTATGGAATTTGTTTGCAATCTTTTCTTAAGCTTGCCTTGACAGGAATGTGAAGTTCTGTTTGTTATGCCAAGTTACTTCTAACTTAAGCAAGAAATGGCAAGTTGGTGTTTTAGGCTTGTACAGGCCCCTCTAGCATGCTGCATAATCTCTCCTTGATCAGTGGGATTAGTCTAATAACTTGTGCCTCAGAGATTTTCTTTGTACCTTCTTGATTTACAAATTTCTCTAAGTTAAGAATGGTTTGGTACCCTTGTTCCAAAAATTGTAACTTGAGCTACAAGCTTCTTTTGAGGAAACTTTGTGAATCAAAGTTGTAGATTTTTCAATGGACTACAACTTTCATGTTTTGATTTTTCCTTGAATCCAAATGAATCTTGGTGAGAAAGTGGGACAAAGTTAGGAAAAAATTAGGGTTTTTCATAACTTAGAAAAATTCTAAGTTATGAAAAATCTTCATTTCAAACCCTAATTTGCAATTCTTGAATTCTTGATGAACAAGTTTCATTATTTGGCATGTTTTGATGAAAAATGAATCTTGACACTTGATTTTGACCAAAAAGTCAAAGTTTGACTTTTCAGTATACAGTCAAAATTGATCAATTGACTGGGAAATTCAACTGTCAATCTTGTGCATTTGGGATCTTTTGAACTTGTTGAGTATGTCAAGACAATTCCATGGGGTCCTTGAGTCTATATGTGAGTTTGGTTTGCCATTGGCTAGGTCAAACAGTCAAAAATTGCCTTTGTGCAGTCAAAACCCTAAAAATGACCATTTTGCCCTTTTGGTGAACTGATCAAATTTCTTGTGGAATTGTGATCCAAACTTGATCAAATGATCCATGTGAGTTCATAATGTTGATGTGGGTCAATTTTCATGAGATTTGACTGTCAATTGGCCACAGTTGACTTTTTCCCCAATATAGTTGATTTCTAGGTCAACTGTCCAATTGACTGGGCAAAATTTGGAATCAAGACTTAAAACTTGGTATGGATAAACTTGGGAGTCCAACATGAAGCATGAAAGTCATCTTAGGCATTTTAGGTCAAAATATCTTTGTGCAAACACAAACCCTAATTTGGGTCAACAGTGCAAGGAGAAGTCTTGAGCAGAGGAAACCCTAACTGGATCTTGAGCTCCAAGGGTCTTGTGATGAGAAAATGTTGAGAAAATGGGAGGGAAAATTTGGGGTACAACAGTTGCCCCTGTTCAATCTTCTTGAACCTGAAGAGTTAGATTGGCAAGTTTGCCTTTCGTGACTCGAGGGTAAAAGGAGATTGGACACTAGAGTGCCCGGAAATTTGCACTCGCATGTTGGAGTATCGACAATGTGATGTCGGGAATGGGCTTATAGATGCAATTTGGAGATATTGTGGATAGGGAGATGGGCTTATAGATTCCATCTGAAGGCGTGACAGAATCTTGTCTGGAATGGGCTTATAGATGCCATTTGGAGGTGTTGATCGCATAAGAGATTCTTTAGCGAGAACTTGTGTATTTTGAGAAAGACAGATGTTTTCCTGGCTTGTTACATGTGTTAATCTTCAATCTCTTCATGCAGACATGCCCTGGCTAGATACAGGTGTCGAGTCTACAATCGGTTGCTCGCAGATATGCCCTGGCTGGATACAGGTATCGAATCTGGAATTAGTCGTCAACAGATATGCCCTGGCTGGATACAGGAATCGAATCTTCAAACTCTTCAGATGTGCCCTGGCTAGATATAGGAATCGAATCTGGAATTAGTCGTCAATAGATATGCCCTGGCTGGATACAGGAACCGAATCTTCAAACTCTTCAGATGTGCCCTGGCTGGATACAGGAATCGAATATGGAATTAGTCGTCAACAGATATGCCCTGGCTGGATACAGGAATCGAATCTTCAAACTCTTCAGATGTTCCCTGGCTAGATATAGGAATCGAATCTGGAAACTGATCACTCACAGATGTGCCCTGGCTAGATACAGGAATCGAATCTGGAATTGTGATAGTTGAAGGTAGTTGTCTTTTGGGTTGTCTTTTTCCCTGAAAAGGCAAAACATCAATTTTATGCAATGTCATGATGTATGAAATGCATGATGTCATGATGTTCAAAATGAGATAGTGTTGCCTGCACTTTATCATGTATGTAAGCAAGATGTATGAAATGTGAAATGTTTATGAATGTATTTTCGTCTAGGAAAATAAGTCTTTGACGATCGGCTGGGGAATTAAATCCTGGGCCGACGTTGAAGAGTGGAGTTCTTCGTTTCCGCTGGGGATGATGGTTGCAAGAATACACCGGTAGGAGAAGATGACTCCGTTGGGGAATAAACTTGTTGGAGAGATTACTCTGAGGGGAATTACTCTGTGGGAAGAGATACTTCGCTGAAGTTTTAACGAGAGCTCTGCTGAGGATTTCGATGATGGACTCCGCTGGGGATAACAATGATAAACTCCGCTGGGGATTCTGTTGATAAGTTATGTTGGAGAACTTTGATGAACTCCGCTGGAGATTGAAAGAACTTCGCCGAGGGCGATCTTCCGTGGCAATTAGCTGAGGATAACCCAGTTATAAGCCCTTGTGAGGAATAACTTTGAATAAATCTCGAGAGAGACGTCCGTACTCTACAGGGGACAAGCTTCCAGAATCTACTGGGGATAAGCTTCAAGACCTGCTGGGGATATAAATTCCACTTTCCTGGGGAAACCTTCAGACTGTACTGGTAAATGGTTCCACTGGGGTGTCTGTATTCCGCCGGGGAACAATCTTAGATCAAGACTGCCGGGGATGCTTGCTGATGAATGCCTATACTCCGCTGGGGAATGTTGATATCTTCTGGGGCTACCCAACTTCCTTTAGGCTGACCGTAGACTAACTCTTCTGGAGGAGAGTATTGCTGACTTGCTAGGGGAACAGGGTGCCTATTGTAGGGCTGATGATAGACTAAATCTTCCCTGGGAGGGTATTGCTGATTCTTGTCTTACTCTGTGGGGAGTTGAGATAACTTGGTCACATTCTTCAGTTGAATCTACCTTGGTACCCCGGCGGACAAAGCAACTAGACTGCCTGGACAATTCTACATTGCCCCTACTTCTGATGTCACCTGTAATTAGTCTTTTGTTTCATATGCAAGTATTTATGAATTAGCAATTTAATGTCAAATGCATATATCAAAAATGAACATTGGACGTTCTTCGCAAGACAAAACAGAAAAAGGAAAAACAATTGGCAATTTGTTTGGAAAAGTGAACTTGTATTGATTTTGAAATTTGCCTGTAAATAGCCGTTTTTTGTACAAGAGGCCGACGTCCTAGTAAGAGAACGCCGCCGAATAACATAAAGTTTATACAATTTTGAAAAGGAAACAAAACAGCTATGTGCACCTTTATGTCTTCAAGCGTCTCATCACTTTGCTGCTTAGTTGAAGATGAAGCTGATTGATCGATGCCGAAGTCTGAGCCAGGTAGTTGATGCCGAATTCTGGATGCAAGGTGATCCAATGAGACATAGTGTTACGCTTTATCCCTAACTTTTTCCTGGACCGCCCTTTCGGGTTTTCAGTCCACCGGGATACCCATTTTTGCCCAAGCCGCCTTTTCAGGTTTTCGACTTGCCGGGTGTACAGATTTTTTTCATTTCATCCCTTATTTTTGCCCGAACCCTTTTGGTTCGCCGGGAAGCCCTTATTTTTGCCTAGGTATGTCAACCTAGCGGGTCTTTGATTCATGCGTAGTATCTTTTTACTATGTCTGCATTGGCGGGGTGAGGAAGGTCGTCACCATCCATGGTGGTTAGAATCATGGCTCCTCCTGAGAACACATGTTTAACCACAAATGGCCCTTCGTATGTAGGGGTCCATTTGCCCCGGGGATCACTTTGAGGAAGGATGATGCGTTTGATTACCAGGTCCCCAACTTGATACTCTTGTGGTCTGACTTTCTTGCTAAATGCCCTGATCATCCGTTTTTGATACGTCTGACCATGACAGATAGCAATGAGTCTCTTTTCGTCAATTAGGTTTAATTGATCAAGTCGAGTCTGAATCCAGTCATCTTCACTCAAGCCTGCATCCTTCATTATTCGGAGAGAGGGTATCTGGACTTCAATCGGCAAGACTGCCTCCATGCCATAGACCAAGGAAAAAGGAGTTGCCCCGGTTGACGTCCTTGCTGAGGTACGGTACCCATGAAGAGAAAATGGTAACATTTCGTGCCAATCTTTGTAGGTCACCGTCATCTTCTGCACAATCTTCTTGATGTTTTTATTTGCCGCTTCGACAACTCCATTCATCTTCAGCCGGTAAGGAGAAGAGTTGTGGTGCTGTATCTTGAATTGCTTGCAGAGTTCAGTGATCATCTTGTTGTTAAGATTGGTACCATTGTCCGTAATGATCCTTTCCGGGATGCCATACCGACAGATCAGGTTATGCCGGATGAAACATGCCACGACGCTCTTGGTTACCGTGGCGTAGGAAGCTGCTTCTACCCACTTCGTGAAGTAATCAATTGCCACTAGGATGAAGCGATGCCCGTTGGATGCCGTTGGTCGGATCTCACCGATCATATCGATGCCCCACATTGCAAAAGGCCAAGGTGCCGTCAGGACGTTCAGAGGAACCGGAGGGATATGCACCTTATCAGCATAGATCTGGCATTTATGACAAGTTCGAGAATGTTGGTAACAGTCGGCTTCCATTGTGGACCAGAAATATCCTGCCCTAAGGATTTTCTTTGCCATGGTGTGTCCACTGGAATGTGTTCCGAATGTACCTTCATGCAGCTCTGCCATGATCTTTTCTGCTTCAGTCTTATCCACACAACGCAGTAGAGTTGAATCATGATTTCGTTTGTAGAGAATGCCGTTGCTGAGGAAGAATTTCGCCGCAAACCTTCTCAGAAACTTCTTATCGTTGACAGACGCACCTTCAGGGTATTCCTGAGCTTGCAAGTATCTCTTCACCTCATGATACCAGGGTTTTTCAGTCACCTCTTCGGCCTCAAGATCGCAGCAGTATGCAGGTTCGTCCAACTTCCAGATAATGATCCGGGGAGCCTCATTGTCCCATTTGACTTTGAACATTGAAGACATCGTAGCTAGTGCGTCCGCTAACTGATTCTCCTCTCTTGGGAAGTGCTCAAAATTTATCTCTTCAAAGTGGGGAAGCAAAGTCAACACATACTCCTTGTAAGGAATAAGATTTGGGTGTTTCGTATCCCACTCGCCTTTGATCTGATTGATCACGAGAGCGGAATCTCCGAAGACACTCAGAAACTTGATCCTTAAGTCGATTGCAGCTTGAAGACCCATGATACATGCCTCATATTCTGCCATGTTGTTGGTGCAGTTGAAACACAGCCGGGCGGTGAGTGGAGTATGAGTTCCTTTGGGGGATATGATTACAGCGCCGATTCCATTACCCAAAGCGTTCGAGGCTCCGTCAAAATGCATAGACCATCGGGATCCTTCCTCAGGTCCTTCATCCGGTCCAGGTACTTCACAATCAGTTACTACCATGATATCTTCGTCCGGAAATTCAAAGTTCAATGATTGGTAATCGTCCACAGGTTGGTGTGCCAAATGGTCTGCCAATACACTTCCTTTGATTGCTTTTTGAGTTGTGTACTGGATGTCATATTCCGTCAAGATCATTTGCCATCTTGCTATTCTTCCAGACAGAGCAGGCTTTTCGAATATGTACTTGATGGGATCCATCTTTGTAATCAACAGAGTAGTGTGAGTCAGCATATACTGTCTCAGCCGGCGAGCAGCCCATACCAGAGCGCAGCAAGTTTTCTCGAGCAGTGAGTACCGAGTCTCACAGTCGGTAAACTTTTTTCTCAGGTAATAAATAGCGTGCTCTTTTCGGCTAGACTCGTCATGCTGCCCCAGCACACACCCCATTGAGTTGTCAAGTACTGTCAGGTATAGTATCAGAGGTCTCCCTTCTACTGGTGGCATAAGAATGGGTGGTTCTAGGAGATACTCTTTTATTTTTTCGAAAGCAGCCTGACATTCATCGTTCCAACGTACTACTTGATCTTTCTTCAGCAATTTGAAGATTGGCTCACAGGTAGCAGTTAGATGTGAGATGAATCGGGCAATATAATTCAGTCGTCCCAGAAAGCCTCTGACTTCTTTCTCTGTCTTGGGAGTCGGCATCTCTTGTATGGCTTTCACCTTGGCAGGGTCCACCTGAATACCTTTATCGCTTACAATGAAACCTAGTAATTTTCCAGACCTCACCTCAAAGGTGCATTTGTTTGGGTTCAACCTCAGCTTGTACAACTTCAGTCGGTCAAACAGCTTCCGCAGATGGTCAAGGTGTTCCTCCTCAGTTTGGGACCTTGCAATCATATCATCGACGTACACTTCAATCTCATGGTGGATCATATCATGAAATAAAGCAACCATGGCACGTTGGTAGGTTGCCCCAACATTTTTCAACCCGAATGGCATGACCTTGTAGCAGAAGGTGCCCCACTGAGTCACAAAGGTAGTCTTTTCCATATCTTCAGGAGCCATCTTGATCTGATTATACCCTGAAAAACCATCCATGAAGGAGAACACCTTGTGTTGAGCAGTATTGTCAACAAGAATGTCGATGTGAGGTAGGGGGAGTCATCCTTGGGGCTTGCCCTGTTTAGATCCCGGTAGTCGACACACATTTTGACCTTACCGTCCTTCTTCGGCACTGGCACCACGTTGGCAACCCACTGAGGGTAAGAAGTCACTGCTAGAAACCCGGCATCGAATTGCTTCATAACCTCAGCTTTGATCTTTTCGGACATCTCTGGACGCATATGGCGGACCTTTTGCTTTACCGGAGGGCAGTCTTCCTTGGTAGGTAGGTGATGAACCACAATGTCGGCATCCAAACCAGGCATGTCTTCGTAAGACCAAGCAAAGATCTCCATGTAATCATGTAACATCTGGATCAATCGTTGCTTCACGCTGAGCTCTAGATTGGCACCAATCTTGACTTCTTTTCTATCTGTCTCAGTACCCAGGTTCACTGTTTCCACCGGCTCTTCATGCGGCTGAATGGCCCTCTCTTCCTGGAGTAGCAGTCTTGCGAGTTCACCCCGCACTTCGCAATCATCTTCACCTTCGTCTTCGGCCAAGTTGATCGGATTTTCGAAGTCATAACTGGCAGTAGCAGAGCTGTTACCAGTGAGATCCAGAGTGGATTGGAACCTGTATAAGTGAGTGTGTGTAAATATAGTTGTTTTGCAATATATAACACAGAAAGAAAAAGAGCACAAGATTTGAAATGCAACAAACGTCCAATGTTTTGATTAATGATATATGGAAATGTCATACAAAAAGCCCTCACAAATGGAGCCACGGTGCCCCGGGTAGGACACCGAGCCAATAAAAGTTTCAACATATTGTTTGTTACAAATTGAAAACAAAAGAGTTCATTACTGCGTGACAAATGTAATAGGTGTAAAATCTTTTGCCGTCCAGTTACTTGGTCCGTTGTTGGTTGTTGGATAGATCCAACTGTCAAATTCTGCTTCCTCTACGTCCTCCTCGATAGCATTCACCCTTGGGTTGGTGATGAACACCGGAGCCTTTCCGATCCTTTCTTTGCGAACAGCCCTCTGAGCCTCTGCAGTGAAGCCCAACCCAAACTTGTCGGTCTTTTGAGTGAAGTCAGGAAGCTGACCGCAGTTTGCACACTTGCCTTTCTCGATCACAGCCCGGGCATCCTTCAAGGAAGCCATCTTCAAAGGAAAGTCTTCTTCAACCACTGTCTCAGCTGACGCCAACGTTGGAGGTACCTCTTCAAAATGTTGAAAGGGGGTTTCAATAAACTCCCCGTCCATCTTGATATACCGGAATGAATTCAAGTGACTAACCATGTATTCCTCCTCACCCTGCACAGTAACAATCTTCCCTTTCACAGGGTATTTGAGCTTCTGGTGTATAGTGGATGTTACGGCCCCAGCCTTGTGAATCCAAGGTCGACCCAGCAAACAGGAATAAGATGGACGAATACCCATTACATAGAACGTTGAGTCAAAGACTTGGGAACCCACACGGATAGTAATGTCTACCTCACCGTGCACTATCCTCTTAGAACCGTCGAAGGCTCTAACAATGATGTTACTAGGCTTCAATTCCAGGCCCTCACAATCTAACCGATCTAAGGCCTTCTTGGGCAATACATTCAGGGAAGAACCAGTATCCACCAACACGTGTGCGAGAGTAGTGCCCCTGCATTCTATAGAGACATGCAGGGCATCATTGTGGTTTTTTCCTTTGGCGGTAAGGTCAGCATTTGAGAACCCCAAACCATTGTCAGCTGTCAAATTAGCCACACAGTCAGTGAATTGATCTGCAGATGTCTCTTGCGGCACATGGGCCGTTTTCAGAAATGAAATCAGGGCCTTGGCGTGGGCCTCTGAGCACAGCAGCAATGATAGCATAGAGATTTTGGAGGGGGTATGCCCCAACTGTTCAACAACATTGAAGTCACTCTTTTTAATGATTTTAAGGATTTCCTCCATCTCTTGCTGGGAGGCTTCAACAGCGGTCTTTTTTGGTGCCTCCGTCTGGGCAGGCAAATCGGTAGCAACTTCTTTGCCCCGAGCATCAGAGGACTCGGTGGCAGTAGTAGACACAGGAACTTGATTTGGAACATGCACACTTGCGGGTGTGATGATAAGAGGTTTTCGGATAACTGGTGGTGCAATGTCAGGCGAGAAAAGCCTGCCACTGCGAGTAATCTTGGCGGGACCAGTGATGTTACTGATACTGGTACCGGTGTTGAACTCCTGCTTCACTCCAAGCACATACACGTCTGCCCCATAGTGCCATGGGACAGCCTTGTCAGATTCATAGGGGAGGGGCCCCGGAACAGTAATGGTAATGGGTGCAACAGACATAATTTGGACTGGCTTCCTCGGGAGAGCCTTGGTAGGATTGTTGAAAATTGTGACGACAGATACTTCTTCAGCGGAATCAAACGGGACAGCAGTTTTCTTGAACAGAATTTCTTTGCTATCCATCAGGCTTTGGATGCCTGATTTCAGCAGCGGACAACCGGTAGGGATAACAGCACACAGGAGGCAACCCTTTCTACAACCCGGAAATAAACCGGCTAGCAGTAGGTTCCTCTTAACAGTCAATAGAGGGGTAGCGGCATCATTCACCAAAACAGCATACAAATCTTTCTCAACGGCATTTACTCTATGCTGGGGCATAGGAGCAGTTACAACATTTGGCCTCTCAGGCGCCTCAAACTGAATTTCCTTCGCGTCGATAAGGTCTTGAACTTTATTTCTCAGGGCCCAGCAATCATCAGTAGTATGCCCGGGGCTATCAAAATCATAAGCACAACGGGCATTTGGGTTATACTTAGGAGATGCAGTATTCACGACCTTTGGAGCCTCTTTGATGGTCACCAAGTTGGTTGATAACAGTTGTGGTAAGATTTGTGACAAGGTCATACTCAGCCGAGTGTATTGCCTCTTGGGCCTCTCACCCCTTTATTGATTGTACTGCTGAGGAGCAGCAACAGGTTTTGAAATTACCAAGGCATTGACGGCTTGGCGGTGTTCGGGCTTAACTTGTCTTCTAGGACCATAGACGGCACTAGCCTCCTTCTTGAAAGGCTTCTTCTCAGTACTTGCGGAGGCACCCTTCTGTATCTTTCCTGACCTGATGCCAGCTTCTATCCTTTCACCCGTTAGGATCAAATCCATAAACCCAGCGGAGGAATTACCAACCAGATGATTGAAGAATGGACCAGACAAGGTCCCTAGAAACATGTCAACCAGTTCACGGTCAGTCAAAGGAGGCTGCACCCTGCCAGCCAAATCTCTCCATTTTTGCGCATATTCTTTGAACCCTTCGCCCGTTCCTAGCGACATACCCTGAAGTTGGGTACGCGTAGGAGCGAGGTCAGAATTGTATTGATATTGTCTATAAAATACGGTAGCCAAATCTTCCCAATGTCAGATACTGGTTCCATCTAGCTGATAGAACCACTCAAGCTGTGACCCCGAAAGGCTATCTTGGAAGAAATGGATCCAAAGATTTTTGTCTGCCGTGTAAGGTTGGATTTTCCTTACGTACGATCTAAGATGCAGTTTTGGACAGGAAGCCCCGTCATATTTTGCAAAGGCAGGCGCCTTGACTTGTGTGGGATTACCACCCCAGAAGATAACCCTAAATCTCCGAAATCCAGCCCCGGCATATTTTGAATCTCCATGGCACTCAAGCGGTCCTCTAATTGCTTGTATCTGTCAGCAGCGGGAGGGTATTGTTCGTCGTTGTAATCCGTCTCGTTGTCAGAGAATGCAGGACTAGGAGCCCCTCCCCCTTGGGGACTGTCTTTCTCTGCAGAGGAAGTAGTTGGGTCAGCCTCGTTATGGAGTGTGTTCCCAAACCTGCGTCCAGTATTGAACAACGCAGTCCTCTTCTTCTTCTTCTTCTTCTTTAAGAGCAGAGCCTTCAACTCTTGTTGTCCTTGGGCCAGGCTCATGACCATCTCTTGAAACTGGGCACTCTGGGCCTGGAGGGCCTTGATTGCTTGCTCACTGGATGATTCTGGATTCATGATGACTGTTCAAAATAAACAGCGAAGAAGATTAAGCAACCTGTAGAAAAAGGGGTACCTGTTATGCACATGATGCATGAGATGCTATCTATGCAATGCATTCAAGGATTTTAGAAATTCACAATTGTTGCAGACAAAAAGAACGCACGTCATATTAATAAGAAGAAGTTTGTTAGTACATAAGTGCCCCATGGGCCAAATATTACAAAAACAACTTCTCAAGGTAAAAAGACGTTGCGCATCCTCTTTGGCGCAATGTAGGTGTTGAGGGCCTCTTGCTCATGGAGTCGGCGGGTGAGCTCTAGAACCTTCTTCTCGCTGGCGTAGAAGCTGGCTTCAAAAGTGTTTCGTTCCTCCTTGAGTTGGATCCAACTCTTCTGCATCTCCTCCCACGATGTAGGCATGTCAGGATGTAGGATGGTGTAGGGAACCTCTCCTTCCTTGACGGGCTCTTTAATCACAGGGAGAACATGAGGATAAGGCATCATTAGACTCTGGGCTCTAGTTCGTACCCACTTGAGATAAGGCTCAAGAGGGATGGAATTCTTGCGCCCCAGTGTCTTGCTATCAACTTTGTTGGGCATTCTCCAAGCTCTGATGAATCTTTGGCGAAGTCCTTGCGCATCGTTGTCGAAGTCAAAAACTAGGTCAGGAATCAACATGTCGTGAGGGCCATCCCTCCGTGCATATCCAAATTGCCTCAAAGCTAGGCAAGGGTTGTAGGTAATTCCCCCTCTAATGCCAAGTAATGGAACATTAGGGAACTCTCCACAATGATCGACGATGATGACATTTTCTATGGACCGAGAACACCAATGTACATTAGAGTGAGTAAGAGTCATTAATCGTTGGGACCACCTTGAGACTTGGTCATTCTTCAAGACAGATTGTGGAAGGTGCGAAATAAACCACCTTGCAAGGAGAGGAGTACAGCACATGAGAACACCCCTCTTTCTCATTGTTCGTGTGTAAAATGAGTGAAGAATGTCCCCAAGCAATGTTGGTATTGGATTTCTGGATAAGAAGATTTTGACGGCATTGACATCTACCAGCTGGTCAGGATTTGGGAACAAGACCAACCCATAGATAAGGAGTGCCACAATCTCTTCAAAGGCTTGCAGGTCCAATGAGTTCCAACATTCTTGTGCCTTCTCAAACAAGAATTTTGCTAAGAAACCTTTGATGCCGCTTCTAGTTTCCCAATGCCCCTTGATGTCAGAAGGCTGTAGATGTAATGCTCGAGAAACATCTTCAGGCTTTGGTTCCTTTTCCGTACCGTTGAAAGGTAGTTGATTGAGGATAGGAATTCTCAGGAGTTGAGAAAATTCCTCCAAAGTGGGCACCAACTGGTAGTCAGGGAAAGTGAAACAGTGGTGAAGAGGGTCAAAGAACTGGAATAGCACTTTCATCATATCCTCTTCAATGTTGGTGTTGACTAAGCTGAGCAGTCTACCATGTCTTTCACTGAAGGATGAGTTTTCCGGAATTCTTGAGGTGAGCTCCTTGAGTTGAGGATAGATTCTCACAAGGTTGACTTGGATGGTTTTTCTGCGAGGAATTTCCATGACCTACAAAACAAGAACAAAGATGAAGATCTAAACCCTTGAAGTGGTTAGTAAATGCATATGATGTTTTATTATGTTTATGATGTATGCACAAACATATGTACAGGCAAATCACACCAAACCCTAGTTTCAGGCTTGCGTGAGGTTTCATAGGTAAGTACCCTCTTGAGTGTAGTTGGCTTAAAAACCTGTCCTATAAATAGTAACTGGGTTCTAAGGAGCTCAATATCATTGGATTGTTTTCATTGTACATTGTTTTGGTTTAGCCACTTAACTAGCGACCAAAATATTCCAAGAAAACAACCCTCAATGAGTGTAGTATCGAGTATCTACCAACTTCGGAATGCACCAAAGCCGGTCATCTCACTACCCCTAATGTAGGCCAAGATGGTCAAGTAAGGTTCTAGGTCATTAGTGCTTAGTGACATCACTCAGCGGCCCCATACTCTCCTTGATTGAACTCAAGGGTTACCGGTACTCACAAATATGTCGCACTAATATAGCTATTGCTTCGACCGTGTCGGTATACCCCGCACAGTTTCCACAATGTATTGCTATCTATAAATGTTTCCCCAAATCCGGGTGTAGGATTGCAAACCCAAACAAGAGAGCCAAGATGTAAAGCAATCAAAGCAAACAATTAGTCATGCAAGAGGGTGATCTAAGCCCTAAGGTTACTCCACTTTTAAAATCTCCCCAGCAGAGTCGCCAGTTCTGTGATACGGTGGGAGAACTGACTTGAGGTTTTGCGTTTGTTTTCGCAAATGTTTCGGTTGAGCAAGAGTCGCCACCGAATTTTTATTTTATCCTAAGGAAAGGTAAAAAAGCACAACAAAAACCTTTGAGATGTTTTCTTGGGTTCGGGGAGTAGATTATAGAAAGGGAAGGTATTAGCACCCTTTCTATCCATGGTTATCCATGGGCTCTTAGTTACTTGCTTAGATCAACTTGCCTTGATTTTCAATTGCTTGAAATGGTGCTTTGTGTATGGATTTTGAAAATGTTTTGAAAAGAGGCCAATGTGGTGGCAACCTTTGTAATGATCCATGTTGGGATGTATACAAAGGTGTATGTCTTTTGAAAAGGTTTTCAATGTTTTTTGAAAGTTGTTTTGAAAGTGTTGTGATGTGTAGTTTGAAAATAGGCAAGTGTTTTGTTTTGCAAGTTTGATTCAAGTAACTAAGAGGTTGTCTACTCCTAAATTTCTCAAAGATTTCTCCTATGTTTTTAACCCTTTTAACAATTTTGTTCCACCATTGCATTTGGTGGACAATCTTGTGTTAGGATGTGAAAGGGACGGGCGCGGGTCATCGTTTAGACCATAATTGCAATGGTACCAAGTATCTTTGGGCAATTTTTCCTTGGAGGGACTTGATCATTTTTTAGGCCACTTTCGAAAGCGTCATCGAGGGACTATGATCATTGGAATTGTATTTGTTTTGCCCAAAGAGACCTAACATGCAATATGGCCCATTATTGAAGGCAACAAGTGGAATACCCTAGGGGTGCAAGTGTGATTAGTGTTGTCCATTTTCATGCTTGTTTATCTTGAAATTAGGTCAAACTATTTTGGTTAATTGATTTGCATACAGACCCTAATTCTAGCATGGTATATTTAGAAAGCTTTAAAAATGCAAAAAATAAATTTCCTAAGTTATTACAACACAATATATGGTAAGGGGATACAAATGTTCAAATGGGGGTATTTTGACAAGGAATTTAAACCTAACTATTACATCAAAATTGAATTATACAAATTATTTAATATACAATAATTAAATAAAAATGGAATAAATATGCAAGATGCAAAAAAAATGTTTTTTATATGTATGAAAAAAGTGTTTTTTATATGTCAAATAAACAAAATAAAAAGTATTAATTTTTGGAGTTTTTATGTATTTAGGGCAAAACCCTAATTTTGCAAATAAAAGGTATTTATTATTTAATATATACAATGTTTATTAATTATGTACAAAAATAAAATAAAAATGAAGTATATTTGTAAAAAAGTAATTTTTGAGATCAAATATTAATAAAAAAATAAAAATGTATTACTTTTATATTCTTTCCTAAATATACTAATAAATATATAAGTATTTATATTATTTACTAAATATATATTATATATACAAAAATAAACTATTTAATATTTATTAAAAAAAAAGTATATTTTATGTAAAATATTTTCAAGAGGTAATATAAAATAAAATCAGAAAATAAACATGTTTGCATTATTTTTTAGTATTTTGAATAAGAGTATATCTATATATTTATTTATGTACAAATACCCATTTAAACAAATAAATGCCTAATAAATACAAAAATGGTTTAAAAAATAATTTTTATATTTTTGATATTATGAGAAAAAATAAATAAGTCAGAACAAAAAAGAAAAGGTCAAAAAATCATAAGAATAAGCATAATGGGCCAAGGGGGTGCAAAAGTAGAAATGAGGTGCAAATAGGAAAAACAACCAAGCCCAGCCCAAAAGGGTTGTCTTCAACCTCCAGACTGTTTGAGCATGAACAAAAACGCGCGTTTTCTATCTCCAGATTCCCGGACTTTCAAGCAAAACTCACAACATGAAAAATGTAGAGCATTAAAAGACGAATCCAGACATATAAAGAACTTGACTTAACTCTCTAAGATGAGAGAGAATTTCTCCATCCCTAATTCTTGACCTAAGTTTCCATCAATGTTCAGACCTTAAATTCTCATAGCACATGCAAAATAAATGGAAAGTAAAGATATGTACAGCTTCAGGGGCATGAGTAGAACATTTTTCATTCACAAACCTAGAGCTAACAATGCCTGGATAGGGAGATAGAAGTCCATGAACTTACCTGTTCAGCTTGAATCGTATCTGGAAATGGAGGTACTTTCAGTGCAAGGTGATGATTGGAATAGCTTGCTTGAAGTTCAGGGATGCTTATCCAACCTTTAGTTTGCTTTGAAACTAGCTGAATCGAGCTATAGAACTCCACCTGCAAAACAGAAAAATGAAAATGGTGATGTTGGTTAGAGGTGTTACAGTCTGCTTCCAATGCTTTGTACAGTTTGTATGGATGGTAGGGAAAGTGTTTGAAGTGGTTTGGATGGAAGTGCACGATGGAAATGAGTTGTGGGAATCCAACTGCAGCCTAAGCCCTGTTTTTGCAGTTTTATGGTGATTCTGTGTTTGAGAGGGTGTTGGAGATGGTTGGCTCGTGTTCTAGCTCAGTTAGGATGTATGGAATTTGTTTGCAATCTTTTCTTAAGCTTGCCTTGACAGGAATGTGAAGTTCTGTTTGTTATGCCAAGTTACTTCTAACTTAAGCAAGAAATGGCAAGTTGGTGTTTTAGGCTTGTACAGGCCCCTCTAGCATGCTTCATAATCTATCCTTGATCAGTGGGATTAGTCTAATAACTTGTGCCTCAGAGATTTTCTTTGTACCTTCTTGATTTACAAATTGACATAAAGCACTTCTTTTCAAAAATGGCAAAAATGCTTTATCTAAAATTGGCTTAATCTTGCATATAATGTTTGAACACACAAAATAAGGTCTTGGAACAAGGGATATGCATTAAATTATCGAGTGCAAATGAGATATAGGACCTGTAATCAAAGAATGCAAGCTGATTCCAAAATGGCCTAGATGTATGAACATGTAACTTGGCCATAAACAAAGTGACTTTTTCCCAACTTGCCAAATTAGATTCTCCCTAACCATGAGGTTGTTTGATGAGTTCTTGGACATTTTGGAAAGCTTGGAATGTGTACTACAATCCATCTTTGAAATGAAAATTGAAATTCCAAGTGGAAGTATGTGAAAAATGGTCTTGAAGTTAGGCAAAAATCCTGCCTAAAATAGGTCAAATTTCTCTAAGTTAAGAATGGTTTGGTACCCTTGTTCCAAAAATTGTAACTTGAGCTACAAGCTTATTTTGAGGAAACTTTGTGAATAAAAGTTGTAGATTTTGCAATGGACTACAACTTTCATGTTTTGACTTTTCCTTGAATCCAAATGAATCTTGGTGAGAAAGTGGGACAAAGTTAGGAAAAAATTAGGGTTTTTCATAACTTAGAAAAATTCTAAGTTATGAAAAATCTTCATTTCAAACCCTAATTTGCAATTCTTGAATTCTTAATGAAGAAGTTTCATGATTTGGCATGTTTTGATGAAAAATGAATCTTGACACTTGATTTTGACCAAAAAGTCAAAGTTTGACTTTTCAGTATACAGTCAAAATTGATCAATTGACTGGGAAATTCAACTGTCAATCTTGTGCATTTGGGATCTTTTTAACTTGTTGAGTATGTCAAGACAATTCCATGGGGTCCTTGAGTCTATATGTGAGTTTGGTTTGCCATTGGCTAGGTCAAACAGTCAAAAATTGCCTTTGTGTAGTCAAAACCCTAAAAATGACCATTTTGCCCTTTTGGTGAACTGATCAAATTTCTTGTGGAATTGTGATCCAAACTTGATCAAATGGTCCATGTGAGTTCATAATGTTGATGTGGGTCAATTTTCATGAGATTTGACTGTCAATTGGCCACAGTTGACTTTTTCCCCAATATAGTTGATTTCTAAGTCAACTGTCCAATTGATTGGGCAAAATTTGGAATCAAGACTTAAAACTTGGTATGGATAAACTTGGGAGTCCAACATGAAGCATGAAAGTCATATTAGGCATTTTAGGTCAAAATATCTTTGTGCAAACAAAAACACTAATTTGGGTCAACAGTGCAAGGAGAAGTCTTGAGCAGAGGAAACCCTAACTGGATCTTGAGCTCCAAGGGTCTTGTGATGAGAAAATGTTGAGAAAATGGGAGGGCAAATTTTGGGGTACAACAACATGCCATTAGGTTAAAATGATGCAATTGAACTCTTGAAATCATGCTTCAAACCAATTGACCATTTGCTAGGTCAAAAATCAGAAATTTCCCTTTCTCAACCAAAACCCTAATTTTGATCATTTTGCCCTTTTGATGATTTGATCAGATTTCTTGAGGAATTGTGGTTCAAACTTGATCAAATAATACATATGAGTTTATAATGTTTATGTGATCAAAAATTATGAGTTTTGACTGTAAATTGGCCATAGTTGACTTTTTCCCCAATACAGCTGATTTTAGGTCAACTGCTCAATTGACTGAGCAAAAGTGTGATCCAAGCTTGAAACTTGACATGAGTAATATTGGGGGTCCATAATGACCCATGAAAGTCATATGAAGCATTTAAATTTCAAATATCCTTGTGCAATCTCAAACCCTAATTTTGGTCATCGGTGCTTGAGGAGATGTCTTGAGCTGATCAACCCTAGTGCAGTCTTGAACCAAGAGAGGTCTTTGTGAA
The DNA here is from genome assembly GCA_948472305.1 of Vicia faba. Classification (NCBI taxonomy): domain Eukaryota; kingdom Viridiplantae; phylum Streptophyta; class Magnoliopsida; order Fabales; family Fabaceae; genus Vicia; species Vicia faba. The sequence goes on along the minus strand of OX451741.1, from coordinate 237,626,444 downwards.
GAAATATTTGATAAATGAGTGGTAAAATTTTGGGGTACAACAACTGCCCCTGTTCAATCTTCTTAAACCTGAAGAGTTAGATTGGCGGCTCCGCCATTCGTGACTTGAAGGTGAAAGATGATTGAACACTAGAGTGCCCAGAAATTTGCACTCGAAGATGGATGGTGAATGGGATTATAGATGCCATTTGGAGGAATGTTGGTAAACACTGGAAGAAGTATCAACACAAATCTCCTGTTGATTTATACTAAAACTTGATGTTTTACCTGTGGGAGAAAAGAGTTAGTAAAATGCAAATGCCTGTATGATGTTCATCAGATGTGGTATTATGCTAAATTCATATGGTATGTACATGCTATGATGTATGAATGTGAGATATATGTTTTTGTCTGGGGAAATGAATCCCTGACTGCTGTTGAAGAAATTCTGGGAGGTTGAATCCCTGATTGCCATTGGAGATGAAGAATTTGCATATCTTTAAATTTTGTTGAAAGGATGTTTTCGCTGGGGAACATCGCTTGAATGTCAGTTGTTATCTGGTCGAATCCAGGCTTAACCATTGCTGAGGATGAAGTAGTCGACTTTTATCTGGTCGGATCCAGGCTTCTGGATAACTTACTGGAGGAAGAGACGACTTAACTATTATCTGGTCAGATTCGAGGCTTTGTAGAAAATTTCTTGAAATTGAATAGTTATCTGGTCAGATCCAGGCTTCACAACAACTTGCTGGGGATACGGAAGTTAACTGTGATCTGGTCGGATCTAGGCTTCGCAGTAACTTGAAGTGATAACCATTATCTGGTCGGGTCCAGGTTTCATGGCTTTTTGGAAAGTTGTACTATTATCTGGTCGAGTCCAGGCTTCATGGCGTCTCTTTGAGGATCATAGTTAGTTGTTATCTGGTCGGGCTCCAGGTTTCACAGTAAACTGTTTGAAAAACTGTCATCTGGTCGGGTCCAGGCTTTGCAGATTTCTGAGGTTGATGAGGTCAATTGCTATCTGGTCGGTCCAGTCTTTACAATAAACTGTTTGGGGATTTAGTTATTATCTAGTCAGATCCAGGCTTCACAACAACTTGCTTGAAAAGATGAAGTTTGAGAATTGTTATCTGGTTGGATCCAGGTTTCACAGTAATTTGTTGGGGCAGAGGCAAACTCTACTGGGGAAAAAGTTAAATCTTGGTCGGATTGAGTCCAGGTTTTTTCTATATCTTTGAAGAGTTAGGCTATTATCTGGTCGGGTCCAGGTTTCATAGTGTCTTAAAATTGAGATCAACGATTATCTGGCCGGGTCCAGGTTTCAGATACTCAAACTGTTATCTGGTCGGGTCCAGATTTCAGTAACTTGAAGAAGTCAAACTATTATCTGGTCGGGTCCAGACTTCAGTAATAACTTGAAAATTATGCTAATATCTGGTCGGATTCATGCTTTATAGTATCTTTTTGGAAATAATAAAGGCTTTGCTGATGACTTTACTAGGGATCAGGAGTTGTGGCCCTATGATTTGAAATAATCTGAAAGGAAAATTACAACTGGAGAGTGTGAACTCAATTGGTTAGGACAAACTCATCTTGGGGAGGACACACTCAACTTGGGAGAATATACTCTGTTTGGGGAGGATAAACTCCGCTTGGCGATAATAGCCTTGGTCGGGGAAGATATGCTTAGTTGGGGAACTCCGTGGTGTCTTGATTGTTGTATGTTGGGGAAATTTGAACTCGGCTGGGGAGTTATATGATTCCTTGATTATTGTTTGGGAAATAAAACCTGTTGGGGAGAGGTTTATTGTAGCCTTCCTCGTGGGGATAATGATAATGAGATAACTCTGTAGGTATATTTCATATACATTAAAGAAATGCTTATCACTGCTTAGTAGGACACATGTGCCAAATAGTTTTAATTATGTTCATATGCATATGTTCATTCAATTTTAATCATTGGACAAATTTGCATTCAAAATAAAGACCGAAATTTTGCACTTCAAAGTATATTTGTATTGATGTTTTGCCCATGAATAGGCGTTTTTGTACAAAGAGACGAAGATCCTAGTAAGAGGAAATCGTCAAAAGGAAAACAAAAATTTAGAATAAAAAAAATATCCATGTGAAATGATCTTATTGCCTTCCAACTCTACTATTTCCCCAATGTCTTCGAATGTCCCTTTCCGTTGATAGAAGTTGATTGGATTGATCTTGGACCGTTGAACTTGGACCTTGGTGATAAAATTGATTGTGTTGATTCCACGAGACATAGTCATACGCTTTTAATTCTTAACTTTTGCCTGGACCGCCCTTTTAGGTTTTTAGCCCACCAGGATACCCTTTTTTTCCTAAGTCGCCCTTTTGGGTTTTCAACTTTCCGGGTGTACAATCTTTTGCATATATCCCTAATTTTTTACCAAACCTTTTGGTTTGTCGGGATGCCCTTATTTTGCTTAGGTGTATCAACCTAACGGGTCTCTTATGCGTAGTATTTTTTAATTGTGTCCGCGTTTATAGGATGTGGGAAATCTTCACCATCCATGGTAGTCAGCATCATGGCACCGCCAGAGAAAACTCTCTTGACAACAAATGGCCCTTCATAGGTGAGAGTCCATTTGCCTATGGGGTCTCCTTGTGGTAAAATGATGCTCTTTATCACCAAGTCACCAACTTGATATACTCGAGGCTTGACCTTTTTGTTGAAAGCCTTGATCATCCGTTTTTGGTACATCTGACCATGGCAAACAACAGCTAATCATTTTTCGTCGATCAAGTTCAGCTGATCCAATCTCGTTTGAATCCACTCGTCTTCGCCTAGGCCTGCCTCATTCATAATTCTTAGAGAGGGAATCAGAACTTCTACTGGCAAAACAACTTCCATGCCATAGACTAGAGAAAAGGGAGTTACCCCAGTTGATGTTCTAGCTGAAGTATGGTAGCCATGTAGAGCAAACGGTAACATCTCATGCCAATCCTTATAGGTTACTACCATTTTTTGCACAATTATCTTGATATTTTTGTTGGCCGATTCGAATGTGCCATTCATTTTTGGTCTATACGGAGAAGAATTGTGATGCTTGATCTTAAACTGAGTGCAAAGCTCAGTGATCATAGCATTGTTGAGGTTAGTCCCATTGTCGGTGATAATCCTTTCGGGGATACCATGACGGTAGACTAGGTTGTTTCTGATGAATCTGGCTACCACATTCTTGGTGACTGAGGTAAATGAGGCGGCTTCGACCCATTTGGTAAAATAGTCGATAGCAACAAGAATGAAGCGATGTCTGTTGGAAGCTGTGGGCTTGATTTCTCCAATCATGTCAATGCCCCACATTGCAAATGGCCACAGAGAGGTCATGACATTCAGAGGAATACGAGGCACATGTACCTTGTCAGTGTAGATTTGACATTTGTGACATTTTCTTAGCCATCGTATGTCCACTTGAGTGAGTACCGAAGAGACCATCGTGCATGTCTTCCATAATTTCCTCTGCCTCCTTCTTGTCCATACATCAGAGTAGAGTTTAATCATGGTTGCGCTTGTATAATATCCCGTTACTTAGGAAGAATTTGGCTGCAAATCTTCACAAGAACTTTCTGTCATTGATAGATGCCCCCTCTGGATACTCTTGTGCTTCAAGGTATCTCATCACCTCATGGTACCATGGATTTTCTGCGTCAGTGTCAAGCTCATAACAATGTGCAGGTTCATCGAATCTTTAAATTGTTATCATAGGGGCTTCGTTGTCCCATTTGACTTTGAACATTGAAGACATGGTTTCCAAAGCGTCAGCCAACTGGTTTTTTTTCCCTAGGGAAGTGCTCAAAAGTCATCTCTTCGAAGTGAGGAATTAGGGATACCACAAATTCCTTGTAAGGGATGAGATTAGGGTGTTTAGTGTCCCAATATCCTTTTACTTGACTGATCACTAGAGCGGAATCTCCGAATACATCCAAATGCTTGATCCTCAAGTCAATAGCAGCTTTCAGACCTAAGATGAATACTTCATACTCGGCCATATTGTTTGTGCAATCGAAGTATAGTCTGGCAGTGAAAGGAGTGTGGCAACCTTCAGGAGAGATAATCACAACACCAATTATGTTGCCTAAGGTGTTGGAAGCCCCATCGAATACCATAATCCATCGGGATCCTTGTTTAGGTCCGTCATACGGTCCAGGTTTCGCACAGTCGGTTACCAGCATGATGTTCTCATCAGAGAAGTCGAAGTTCATTGACTGATAATCATACACTGCTTGATGGGCCAAATGATCTGCTAGTACACTTCCTTTGGTGGATTTTTGAGTCTTATACTGAATGTCGCACTCAGTCAAGATCATTTTCCATCTGGCTATCCGTCCGGAAAGGGAAGGTGTCTCGAAGATGTATTTAATTGGGTCCATTTTAGAAATCAACAGAGTGGTATGAGTCAACATATACTGTCTTAGCCGGCGAGCAGCCCATGCCAGAGCACAACAATTTTTATCGAGCAGTGAATATCTGGTTTCCCAGTCGGTAAACTTTTTGCTCAGGTAATAAATAGCATGCTCTTTTCGTCCAGACTTGTCATATTGGCCCAAAACACACCCCATAGAATTCTCTAGTACTGCCAAGTACATGATCAAGGGTCTTCCTTCAACTGGAGGCATGAGAATAAGAGGTTCTTGTAGGTATTATTTGATTTTGTCAAAGGAAATCTGGCACTCATCGTTCCATCTGACTACCTGATCTTTCTTCAAGAGTTTGAAGAGTGGCTCACAAGTAGCAGTCAAGTGAGATATGAAACGGGCAATGTAGTTGAGACGACCCAAGAATCCTCTGACTTCTTTTTCAGAATGAGGGACTGGCATTTCTTGGATGGCCTTTACCTTGGCAGGATCAACTTCAATGCCTTTATTGCTGACGACAAAACCTAGAAGCTATCCAGATCGTACTCCAAACGTGCACTTGTTAGGGTTTAACCTTAACTTGTACTTCTGCAGCCTCTCGAATAATTTGTGCAGATTGTAGCGGTAGAAATGTTCAAGACTAAGCCATTGGATTGACTAGACTTATACAAATCAAAATAAAAATCGCCACTGTGCTTTATTGTTTCCAAAGGAATGGGAAAAGGGCGAATAACCCAAAAAGAGGGGGAAAGATTCAAGGTAAGGGGGTTGGTTATGCAAAGGGAAGGTATTAGCACCCTAAACATCTACGGTACTCCGCAGGAACCTCTTTGAAAAATATGTATATTTTGGCTATGAAATATGTTGTATAAACTAGATGGTGAGGTGAGAAAAGCAATTTATTTATTATTTTTGCACCCACCACGGTTGCGAATCTTTAGTGCCTATGTACCACCTTTTCGTGCAATAAGGGGTCAGGGTACACGTAGTTCCTCTTTTAAAAATTTTAAAACAGAAAAGTGTTGGTCAACTTTATGAGATAGAACATCATCGTCATTTTTCGTATGGAAAACATACCTACTACCCACAATCACGAGAAAGGAGAATTTGCATCATCTCAAAGTGGAGGATATGGCTTGGATTTTAAAATCAACAATGCATCACTCAACACCCAAGTGGAAAATATCTCTCTTTACTATATATTGTAGAAGTATAGTTGTTTGCATCACTACAAGGATTGACAAGAGTTTAATCTTTTTGAGAAAAGTTTAGAGATAAAAGCCAAAGTGGCAAGATGGATTGAAATGAGATTGATTAACTTTTAGTCTTCTCACAAAAATGTCAAAGTATTGTTAAGTTTATTGGAGTTTATTTATGAAAATGTTTGAAAATGCATGGACCTAAGTCCAAGTTTATTATAAAAGTAATTCAAGTTTAAAACAAGAAGAATTTTCAAAAGGAGGGAGAAGATTTTTGAAATTAAAGAAGATGGGAGGAGAAGAAGAGGCTATCTTAAAGCATAAGGTAAAAGCTGGGAATAAGAACCATCTAACCAACAAGAAGCCAATACTTGACACTATGAGCCAAGATAGAATTCCCATTCTTTGGATTGAAACCAAACAAGCAAATGTACTAGACCTCTTGAGAGAACCAAACTTCAAGTGTATTAAGTCTTCACAAAAATTGGGCAGAGTAACAACTGTATACGAGTGAATTCCAGATTACAAACAAAGGGTGTAATCACAATAACCTGCACACAAAACAAACAAACAACCCAATGTCTTGAGGTAAACCTCAAGAGCTCCAGACAAAATAATCAGATAAGATCACAAGGTCTCCAATCATAGGCCAGGTTTCTAATCCTAAGTCCAAAAAGTCCAATGCTCCATAATGCCAAGGATAGTAACCAAATAGTCCAAGTATCATTAAAGATTTTTAGGGTTTATGTTGATTCTTAGGTGTCTTTAAGAGAAAAGAAAAGCTCAAGTGAACAAAATAAAAAAAAATGACAAGAATATAAAGGGGCTCAAGTGAGCAAAGATAAAAAATAGCATGAAATATAAATGATAAAAGTAAATGGTGCATAAAGTAAAGAAAATAAAATAAAAACACAAAATAAAATCAATTATTAGTGATTAGTGGTTAGTTGGATGATCATGTTGAAACTTGCATTTGGAACTAATTAGAGGATTAGGAGAACCAAAGCCTCCACACAATAAGTTGCATTTTCTTTTTATCAAATATATCATCCATTTGGAATCCTTATGAGTATCATTTAATGATCAATGATATTTAAGTGATCCGCGTTGACCAAATGTATTGTAGATCCATTAGAGGATTGGTAGAACCAAAGCCTCCACACAATGAATCTCAAGGTTATTGAATCAAAGAGATCAAATTAATATACTTGGGCTTGCAAACATAAGTTTGAGCCACGAATGATCATTTATTTGAATCGGGACAAAATTTAGCGCTATGTTAAGCCATCATAAGTGGACTTATATAGAAGTCGCACCTATTTTGAGGTCGGTCAATAGGAATCTATGCACCATTTTTTTGAGACATGATATAGAGATCATGTTCCAACAACATTTAGTGCAATAAGAAGGGGATGAGATGAAGAGGGATGGGAGAGAATATACAAACCACTTTTGGATTAAATTTAATCAAACTATTATTAAAATCATTCATCTATTTTTGTGGAGTTAGACTCAACACCATGGATCTAATTTAACCCAAGATCAGACAGAAGATAATCACAAAATAATATTACACTTTAATATATACAAAAAGGTTTAAAAATAATGTTTAAAAATAGAAATAAAAGAGAAAATGTCAACTATGTTCAAATTAATTAAGAAATAAAAAGTAAGACCATACAAAAATCAGAAATGAACTAAAATAATTTTATAAATTTTTTGGTAATTTTTTAAAGTCAGAAAATATTTTAAAATTTGAAGAAATGGGTGAAATAAACCAAAAATGATAAAAAAATAGCAAAGTCAGAAACAAAAATAAAATAAGATCACCAATATTTATCACAATATCATTGGATCTTTCCATAATTTTTTCAGAATTTAAAAATGCATAAAAGTATTTTTAAACATTTAAAATAATTCCAATAAAATGTAAATTTATAAAAAATACCAAAACACAAAATTAAATTGTGAAAAAATCAAAATCAAAAAGAGAATAATAAAAAATATTTTTCATAATTTTTTCAGATTTTTTGGACTTAAAATGAATTTTCTATGATTTTTTGAAGTTTAAAACCATTAAATATAAAAAATCAGAAAAGAAAAGAAAAGTCAAAAATATATGGACCATTGGATGAGAGTCAAAACACGTTAGTAATCAGATCCAAGGGGTCTGGCGCGCTGTGCATATCATGGTCATTAATGAATAAAGCACTGAATCAGAAATAAAATCAGAATTCAAAAATAACAAGTGGCATGCCATCATTGGTTGGAAGATGACACGTTGGTCATCTTCAACCTCCAGCCAACGTGAATTGCAGGTCTCTCACACTATAAAACAAGAAGCTCAGACCTATGTCATTCGCTCCGTCTCTTCAAGACGAAGACAACAACACCCTCGCGCCAAATTTATATAAACTGTAGCTCAAGCTATTTGGAAAGAAAGTTTTGAAAAGGGATTTGAAATTTCATGGTCAAAACGTGTTTCCAGTAAGAAGTAAGTGTTACGACTAGAACCAGGGAAATGAGAGCATCACAATGATATCAAAGTTTTGAAGAATTGATGAAGGAGTCTACCTATTAAAGTTGAGTTGCAGAGCTCTGAAACTGGACTTCTCTGGAGCAATATAGGGCATGATTCTTGAATGTAATTATATGGTTAGCTTCAGGGAAGATCAAGGAAGGTGAATTGATGGAAAAAATGGATTGAAAAAGGCTTGAGAATGGATTTCGAATTTGCTGAATTCTGAGTTAGGAAACAAGTTTGGCAGAGTGATTCTGGCTATCCAAGCTTGAGGAAATGAATGGGGGATGATCCTCTACTTATAGGGAATCAAATGGAATGTCCAAGTGTGTGAAATGATGAAGTTTGGAGGGAAATTGTGTGAAGTTGCAAACGAGAAAAGTATGACTTCCACTTTGATCAAAACTCATCCAAAACACGCGTTTCGTTATGCTAATCAATTCTGGAAGTTCACTAAACATGTTTAGAAGAAAAAACGTGCAGAAACAAAATATTTAGAAGCCAAATCAAGGATTTCAAACTTCTAACTTGGTGAAAAATTCAGTTTCAAAGTGCCAACTTCTGACCAATGGCATTCTCAGCTCAAGGGGTCTTAGGGCATGATTTTTGATGCTTTAGAAAGATGAGGTTACAAGCTTTGCAATGGAAAAAGAATGGAATCAAATGGATGCTTGAGATGAAAGTTGTGTTGAGTCAAAGTTGGAGAAAAAGGGTTGACTTTCCATACTTAGAAATATTTCAAGTTCTTCTTCAAAAGTGACCTATAATGTCTTACATCCAAACATAGCCTTCTACTTGGAATTTTCTCTTGACCAAAAAAGATGGAATGAAGTAGAACTCTTGAATGACATTTTCGAACTTGAACCATTCAAAATCTCCAAAATTGAGAGAGTTATGAATTGTTGAAGTGGGCATACAATCATGAAATGACCTATAATCTTTTGTATCCTTGAGGCAATTTCCATTCATTTTTTGACTTTGCACGTAAAAGAAGGCATAGAATTCACATATTCAAGATCATTATGGAAAAAGAATGGGATCAAGGTGATAAAAATTGACCAAGTCATGATCATTTGAAGTCACACATGGAAAAATGAGGATTCATCTGGAGGACTTGTAATCTTTCTTCTTCATCAAGTTTCTTCCACATGAAAACTCCTTGGAACTTTTGAAGTGATTTGTTGATAACCATTTTAAGAGAAGGATGTCTTTGGAATCACTCAAAAATACTAAAAGATGAGCAAGATATGCTTCTTTGAAGTTCAAAACCCTAGCTCCTAGATCAAGAAAATGCTTTGAGGAACTTTGACAATTTTGAACAAACTTCTTGTACCAAAACAAATTCTTTCTAAATATAATTTGTTGAGGATGATAATGAGAACTTATAGCAACCACAACCACTTCCATATCTTGATAATTGAGAGAAATAAGCACTTGTGACCAATGGGAACAAGACCTTGTCCAACCATGACTATTTTTCAATCAACCCCTTGTACTTTTTGGATCAAATCTTGATAACTTGGAAATGTAGTGAACCAAAATAACCTTGCCATGCCATCCCTTCCAAAACAACTTCAATGGTGAGGTTTGAACTTCTCAAGCTTCATTGACTAGGTCATGGAAATAAACTCATGAACCCATGGATCAACTTGCCAAGCCCCATTTCCTTTACCTGCATTGTTGACAAGTAAGACAAGCCAAAATTGCATTTTATTAATTAAAAGGAAAGTCAAAACAAAAACATGAATGATTACACAAGAAAAACAATTCAAGGTGCTTGGTGACTCCTCAAAGAGAAAAGCTAAAGATAGGAAGGAGAACCAAAAGCCCTAATGTGATCTTGTTGTGATTAAATCAATATGGTATGGTGAAGGGATCTTAGGGGAAAAATTGGGGTACAACAGCTGCCCTTATTTAAGTTTCTTCTATCCAGAGATACGAAGGTTAAAAATCTTTGTGTCGACGCGATCGAAGATACTTAAATATAAAACAAACCCTATTTTTGGCCCTAAGATGCCATGCAAATGTTTATGATCATGAATGCATATGTACAAAACCAAAGAGACACAGAACACCACTGGGGATGTAATAATAATAACTAAACAAGGAAGCGACCCGACCAGGAAAATAAATCACTGGTGGATCAAAAGACCTGAGCCAGAGAGGATGGTAAAATGGTCAAAGGATACATCAACTCCTACTTGAGGTAAAGCTACCAACATTCACTGAAGGTAGAAGAAAAATAAATATCAACACCGATATTCACTGACGGTGAGCTACCAACGTTCACTGAAGGTAGAAGGAAAAGAAATATCATAGCATTGCCGTTCACTGACGATGAACTACCAACATTCACTGAGGGAAGCAAAAAGATAACAAACACCAACTTTCACTGATGGTGATCTACCAACTTTTACTGAAGGTAGAGATAAAATATATCATAGCATCGTCGTTTACTGAGGGTAGCAAAAAGATAACAATCATCGATGTTCACTACCAATGACCTACCAACTTTCACTGAAGGTAGAGAGAAAATATATCATAGCATCACCCTTCACTGACGATGAACTACCAACGTTTACTGAGGGTAGCAAAAAGATAACAATCATCGACGTTCACTGCCAATGACCTACCAACTTTCACTGAAGGTAGAGAAAAAATATATCATAGCATCGCTGTTCACTGACGATGAACTACCAACGTTCACTGAGGGTAGCAAAAAGATAACAATCATCGACGTTCACTGCCAATGACCTACCAACTTTCACTGAAGGTAGAGTGAAAATATATCATAGCATCGCCATTCACTGACGATGAACTACCAACGTTCACTGAGGGTAGCAAAAAGATAACAAACACCAACTTTCACTGATGGTGATCTACCAACTTTCACTGAAGGTAGAGAGAAAATATATCATAGCATCGCCATTCACTGACGATGAACTACCAACGTTCACTGAGGGTAGCAAAAAGATAATAAGTTTCCCTGGAATTCTAGCATTTCGCCTAGAACGGGTCTCAACTTCTTCTTTAACCGAGGCAATTTTCCTGGAAAAGGTAAGATGTAGGTTATCTCAAATAAAGAGACTTCCACTTGCAAATATTTCACAAAGAGTTGTTTCTGCGTATTTAAAAGTCTTTCCCTCCACTGGCATAAACTGACGACGGACTGCAAACTGTCCACTCATAGAGGAGATAGCAAAAAGGTTACATCGACTTTTATAGGGAAGCACAAGTTTCTCAAATAAAGAGGCCTGCTACTTGTTGTCATGGAGGATTATAAAAAGAAATGACTTCCCGGGGATAGAAATATTGCTTCATGGGGAAAGCAATATGACTTCCTGGGGAAATGCCATGATATTCTTGCTGAGGAGATAAAGTCTTCTTGTGCAAAATAAATGCACAAACCAAAACTCAAAGCTTTTAGAAATCCAAAGTAAATAATATTGTTGTGGAACCACAGACTCAAACCAGAAATAAACTGGAATGGAACAGTCAACCAAAATGCATCCTTTGAGAAATATACTTAAGAGGGAAAACCAAATCCATCCAAACAAGGATCCGTATAGGAAGGCTAAAGAAAAAATATTCCACGAGGGATAACTCAGTGGGGAAATTGAAAGAATATACACTTTCTGCTTAGGCCCACCACTCTATGGAAGAGAGGACGACTTAACTCTGTAAAACAGGGTGATATGTCAAGAAAACATTAAAAAAATGTCAACTAACAATGATTTGCCAATTTTAGCTATGCATGATGTATATATGAATGTATGAGTGTTATCGTGCGTATGCTGACAAAACAGATACACAACCCTGAGAGTAACTAAGCAAAACCAACTCTTGCACAAACAACACTCGGCTAAACCACATCCAGGATGATCCTTCCAAGAAAAAGTAAATGCCAACTGAGGAAACAAAACCTACTTCCTGCTTTAGCTTTACCGGGGAGAAACATAATCCGGAGTAAACAAAACAAAGTGATAAAATAGTACAGATACAGGGATAGAATATCTTTCTCCAGGCTTCATTGAGGAAGCAAACGTTTTCAAAAGTAACACTTCTACTGGGGATTGCAAAGCCAGTCTCAAGTAAAGCAGATGGGAACCAAATCATCGAAGCATTTACTGGGGAATTCAGGCCTACTTCATCGGGGAGATTAACACCACATCTTCAAAGGGAAAACCATAATACGTTCTTCACTAGAGAAACTAGGGACCTGCGCTCTTCAAGAGTGATTATGGTACCAACTTCTCGGGAAAAAAGAACTTCTATTAGACCGAACGAAAACTTCACTGGAGAAATATCGGATTGAAACTTCACATCATGAAAATTCAGAAAATAGGAGAAGTGAATCCAAACTTGATCGAGGACACTGGAGTCACAAACCCAATACGACGAATCATCCTGAGTAAACCTTCCTGAGGGGAACAAAAAATTCTTAAAACAAACTGGAGTTTGTCCATTACTGGGATCACCATTTTTGTTGTCATTATTTCATCACAGATTCCAAGGTAAAAGCGAATTGTAAATTCTTTTTGAAAAATCGATTTTGTTATTTAATCTTTTTGATTTGAAAGTTATTATCAATAATAAATGGAGTCTTCACAAGCTAAATAAAATAATAAATACAAAGAATTGGTTAAAAGCTCAAATTTCATTAATAGAATGGTAGTCTGCGAATGGCGAGACTCCATGGATAATTACAAAGTTCAAAAAATGGTGATATATAATGGAAAAGATACATTGAGATACAATGACCACTATCCCCTCTAGCAACTTTTGAAATCCTGAGAAGCAACTTCTGTTGAATTGTGATGAGAATCCGAGAAGATTGTTGCTCCAATGATCAAGTCTTGTCTGATGTAGTTACTTGCCAAGAAAGTCCCTAACTTTTTCCTAAGCTTCCCTTGCGGGTTTTCAACTTAGCAGGAAATTTATTCTGTTTATGTCTCTAGTTTTTGCCTAGACCTCCCTTTTGGGTTTTCGGCCTACCGAGACGCTCTTTTTTGCCTAAGCCGCCCTTTCGGGTTTTCAACTTAACGAGCTATTCTTTTATTTCTTTAGGCGAAGTATTTCTTGACTGCATCAGCATTCATGGGACGTGGGAACTCCTCGCCATCCATAGTTTTAAGAATTAATGCACCGCCGGAGAAGGCTTTCTTGACAACATATGGGCCTTCAAAGTTGGGAGTCCACTTGCCCCTAGAATTAGTGTTGAAAGACATGATCTTCCTGAGCATGAGGTCGCCTTCTCTGGAATCACGAGGTTTGACCTTCTTATCAAAATCCTTCTTCATCCTTTTCTGATATAATGTCCATGACACAAAGCTATCATTCTCTTCTCTTCGATAAAATTCAATTGGTCAAACCGGTTCTGGATCCATTCAGCCTCTGACAACTTGGTTTCCATTATCACACGCAAAGAGGGAATCTCAATGTCAATTGGGAGTATAGCTTCCATTCCATACACCAGGGAGAATGGGGTTGCTCCTGTTGAAGTGCGGACAGATGTTCGATATCCATGTAGAGAAAAAGGGAGAATTTCATGCTAATCCCTAAAGAAACAACCATTTTCTGGATAATCTTCTTGATATTCTTATTAGCAGCTTCAACAAACGCATTCATCTTTGGCCTGTATGGAGATGAATTGTGATGAATAATCTTGAATTCTTCACAAAGTTCTGTCATCATTTTATTGTTCAAATTCGAGCCATTGTCGGTGATAATTCTGCTCGGCACACCATACCGACATATAAGACTATTCTTGATGAAGCGCACAACCACCTTCTTAATAACATTGGCATATGAAGCAACTTCCACCCATTTGGTGAAGTAATCAATTGCTACCAAGATAAAACGGTGTCCATTCGAAGCTTTGGGTTCTATCATCCCAATCATGTCAATACCCCACATAGAGAAAGGCCGTGAGGAAGAGATCACATTGAGAAGTTTCGGAGGCACATGGAGCTTATCTGCATAAACCTGACATTTATGACACTTCTTTGCAAATTTATAACAATCAGATTCCATTGTCAGCCAATAGTAACCTGCCCTTAGCATCTTTTTAGCCATCGAATATCCATTAGCATGACTGGAAAATGAACCTTCGTGAACCTCATGCATCAACATGCCTGCTTCGTGTCTATCCATGCATCTGAGCAAGACCGTGTCATAATTTCTTTTATACAACACATTTTCACTGAGGAAGAAACAGCCAGCCAATCTTCTCAGTGTCTTTCTATCTTTCTTCGAAGCACCAATCGAGTATTCCTGAGTCTGAAGAAAATGCTTGATATCATGATACCAAGGTTTATCATCTGCTACCTCCTCTGTTGTAAACACATGAGTGGGCCTATCCATTCTCCGAACCATAATTCGAGGTATATCATTCCAAGTATTCACTTGGTACATAGAAGCCAGAGTTTCCAGAGCATCCGCCATCTGATTTTCATCTCTAGGAATGTGATGGAATTCAACTTTATTGAAGAAGGGTAATGTGATACGGTGGGAGAACTGACTTGAAGGTTTTGCATTTTGTTGTACCCCAAAATTTTCCCTCTCATTTATCAAGATTTTCCTCACAAGACTCTTTGGACTCAAGACAAGATTAGGGTTTGGTCAGCTCAAGCCATCCCCTTGCACTGATAACCTGCAATTAGGGTTTGAGTTTGAACAAGGATTTTTGGATCATTAATGCTTCATGTGACTTTCATACACCATCTGGGACCCCTAAGATTGCTCATACCAAGTTTCAAGCCTTGACTCACATTTTTGCCCTGTCAATTGGACAGTTGACCTAAAAATCAGTTGTATTAGGGAAAAAGTCAACTATGGCCAATTTACAGTCAAACTTCATAATATTTGATCCACAACAACATTTTGGGCTCATATGTACCATTTTATCAAGTTTGTATCACAACTCCTCAAGAAATTTGATCAAATCATCAAAAGGGCAAAATGGTCAAAATTAGGGTTTTTGACTGAGAAAAGGAAATTTCTGATTTTTAACCTAGCCAATGGCCAATTGGTTTCAAACATGATTTCAAGGGTTCAATGGCATCATCTTGACCTAATTGCATAGTTCAAAACACCTCAAGTTCATTGGATTGACAGATGAATTTCCCAGTCAACTGATCAAAAGTCAACTGTACACTGGAAAGTCAAACTTGGAATTTTTGGTCAAAATCAAGTGCCAAGGGTCATAATTCATCAAGATATTTCAAAATGTGAAACTTGTTGACTAAAAAAACTAAATTTGCAAATTAGGGTTTTAATTTGAAAAATTTTCATATTTTTTCCCAACTTTCCACAACTTTTCCACCATGATGCAATTGGATTCAAAGAAAACTTCCAACATGAAAGTTGTATTCCTCCATGAAATATACAACTTTGATTCACAAAGTTTTCCCAAAAGATGCTTGGATATCAAGATATGAATTTGTGAATAGGGGTCCATGAACTAAATAACTTAGTGAAATTTTGCCCTGGTTTAGGCAGGTTTTTGACCTAACTTCATGGCAATTTTTCACCTAGTTCCAAGAGGTATCTCAAAATTCATTTCAAAGATGGATTGTAGAGCATGTTGCAAGCTTTCCAAAATGTCCAATAAGTCTCCAAGATCATTTGTGGTTAGGGAGAATCGAAGAAGAGAAAATGGCATTTTGTCACTTTTATTCAAGCCATTTTCACAATGCACCAAGTTGCAAATCTGATCAAGCATGCTTGTACCTTGAATTACAGGTCCTAAACTCCTTCTACACTCCATAAGTAAATGCTAAATCAATGGATAATGGTTTTGTTTTGGCTTTTGAAGCATTGTACAAGGAATAAATCCATAAATGGCATAAAGGGCACAATGCCATTTTGATAAAGCAAGCTTTTCCAACTTTATCAGCCTTGAGCCTTGGACTTGTTCCTTAAGTACAAGAATTTTCCATAGATCACAAACAAAGTATACCAACCCTTTCAGCTCACAAGATAGCCAAGTACAGGCCTGCTAGCATGGTCACTTCACCTTTCTTCAAAAACAAGAAAAATGGCCAAAAGGTAGAGAACTTGTACATCTGATAAAGGGTGGACTTGGCATCATTCAAAATACATTCACAAACTTGTTACAAGCCAGAACACGAGTGCATAACTTCAAAAACTCTCCCAAACACAAAAACACGATTTTTTCTGCCCAAACTTGCAGTTTCTGCAAAACTCTTGCAAGCTTAATATTGGCTCGTGCGTTTCTCCCTTTAACACTTGAAACACCTTCCATACATCACATCCAAACTATCCAAGCCTTTGTACTGCAACTGTGAGCTCTATTTCAGACATCACCATTTTCAAACTTGGAGGTTGCAGCTTGACTTCTACAGGGAGTTTCAACCATCCACAAAGCCAGCTAAGCATTGGAAAAGCTTGAGGGAACTTCAAGGAAGCTCACACGATCCTCAGGCTTCACTCAAAGTCCCCACATTGCCATATCCAAATCCAGCTGAAGGAGGTATTTTTCAAAACTTTATCTCTCTATTTAGGCATCCTCAAGCCACGACTTGTGAAGCAAAAATGTAGTCTCTAGCATGGTGAAGCTGTACATATGCATAGTTGTCATTTATATTAACAGAGCTAAGAAAATTTGATTGTTGAACATGCTGAAAAAACTAGGTCACGATTTAGGGCCATTAAAAATTTTCCCTGATATTTGAGAGTTAGGCCATGAGTTTTCATTTTTATGCAAGCTACAGCAAGTTACAGGTTTAAGGCAGATACGCGTGCAAATGGAAGCTGGAGGACAGGGATGAAGTGTCCTGGGCCTGGCGCGCCTTGAGCTTGCTTGTTTTGTTTTCCACACCCCCCTGATTACTATTTGCACCCCCTTTGCATATTTTTATATTTTGCATATTTTCTCATATTTTTTATGTTTACTGACTTTATTATTTTTTTTCTGAACATTAAAAAATCACAAAAATATTTTCTTAATTTTTTGCAATTTTTATTTTATTTTTTCCACATATAAAAATAGTTTTATACAAATACATAGAACTTTATTTTCTTAAATAAATAGTAAATACATTAAAAATACTATACATTTTATTTTTATTATTCATACACATAAAATATTATTTTCATACATATTTTTATTTTTAATCTTTGTTAATAATATTATTTATTATTTCTTGTACATAAATGGATAAAATAAATAATATAGAAAATATTTTTCTTTTAAATCAAAAATTAGGGTTTCCCCTTTAAAAATAACAATATTATTTTTTCTCTTTTTTTTAGGGCTCAAATAATTTATTTTTCTCATACATAAAATTAATACAAGACATTTTTTGCATAAATACATTTTATTTGCATATTTAAATATTTGTATATTTATTTATTGTACAACAATTCAATTGAGTTGTAATAATATTTTAGGGTTTTATTTTGTGCAAATATCCCCATTCAAAAACTTGTATCCCCCCTCCCATAATAATTGTTGTAATAGTTTAGTTTATTTTACACAATTTATTGTATTTATACTTGTGTAGTAAATTAGGGTTTTACATGATAAGACTAAAAACAAACAAATAGAATGACCTAATACAAGATAAATCAAAGGCATGTAAAATGACACACATTGCACACAAGCACCTCTAGGGCTTCACCCACTTGGTTGCCTAAACAAATGGCCATGGTATGCATGCAAAGTATCTTGGCAAAGCGAAACAAACAAATAAGATCATAGTCCCTCGATGACGCTATCAAAAGGTTGCCTAAAAACAAATGATCTTGGTCCCTCAAACAAGCTAAGATACTTGGCAACATTGCTATCATGGTCATACGATGACCCACGCGCGTCCCGTTTAACATCCAAAGATAGGGTTGTTTACCAAAGCAATGGTAAATCAACAATGTCAAAGGAATAAAAATGCATAGGAAAGACATTTGAGTAGGGTAGATAGTTCTAAGTTACTTGCTCTCTTCCAAACAATCCTTGCTATTTTCAAACAAACAAACACATTTTCAAAACATTTCCAAACAACTTTCAAAAACATTGAAACATTTTTCAAAAGACAAACATCTTTGTATACATTCTTACGAACGAGAATCATTACAAAGATTGCCTAAACGAAAGGCTTCTTTTCAAAATACTTTCAAAATCACACCAAACACAAAGCACGATTTCAAACAATTGCAAAAGCAAAGCAAGTGATCTAAGCAAGTAACTAAGAGCCCATGGAAAACCATGGATGAAAAGGGTGCTAGCACCTTCCCTTTTCATAATCTACCCCTCGAACTCAAGAAAACATCTCAAAGGTCTTTCCTGTAATTTTTACCTTTCCTTTTGGATAAAATAAAAGTCGGTGGCAACTCTTGCTAAACTGCGACATTTGCGACGAAACGCAAAAGCTTAAGTCAGTTCTCCCACCGTATCATAGAACTGGCGACTCTGTTGGGGATTTATTATGAAAGTAGGGTTACCTTAGGGTTTAGATCACCTTTATTTGCTTACAATTGTTTTCCTTGTTTGCTTTACACTTTGGCTCTATTGTTTGGGTTTGAATCTTCTACCCGGATTTGGGAAACATTCATAGGTAAATAGCAATACGTTGTGGAAACTGTGCGGGGTATACCGACACATTCTAAGCAATAGCTATGTTAGTATGGCATATTTGTGGGTACCGGTACCCTTTGAGTCAATCAAAGAGAATACGGGGCCGCTGAGTGATGTCATGAAGCACTAACGAACTTCTAGAACCTTTACTTGACCAACTTGGCCTTTTAGGATGTAGTGAGATGACCGGCTTTGGTGCAGTCCAAAGTTGGTAGATACTCGATACTACACTCATTTAGGTTTGGTTCCTTGGAATATTTCGGTCGCCAGTAAAGAGGCTGAATTGAAACAATGAACAAGGAAACAATCCAGTGATATTGAGCTCCTTAGAACCCGGTTACTATTTCTAGGACAGGTTGAGCCAGCTAAACTTCAAGAGAGTACTTACCTATGAAACCCCATGTAAGCCTAAACTAGGAACTTGTGTGATTTTCTTGTACATATATACTTGTGCATAACATCATGGACATCATGAAGCATCATATACATCCACTAACCATTTCAAGGATTTTGGAAATTCATCTTTGTTCCTGTTTTGTAGGTTATGGATTCACTTCACAGGAAAACTATCCAAGTCAACCTTGTAAGAATTCCTCCACAACTCAAGAAGCTAGCTTCAAGGATTCCTGAGAACTCTCCATTCACCGAGAGGCATGGTCGTCTACTCAACCTAGTCACTTCCAACATAGAGGAAGACATGATGAAAGTTCTTTTCCAGTTCTTTGACCCTTTGCATCACTGCTTCATATTTCCTGACTACCAGCTTGTGCCTACTTTGGAGGAATTTTCTCAACTCTTGAGAATTCCTATTCTCAATCAACTACCTTTCAACGGTATGGAAAGAGATCCAAAGCCATAAGAGATTGCTCAAGCCCTGCACTTGCACTCATCTGATGTCACAACACATTGGGAAACTAGAAGTGGTGTGAAAGGCTTCTTGGCAAAGTTCTTGTTTGAGAAGGCCCAAAACTGCTGGAACTCTTTGGATTTACAAGATTTTGAGGAGATTGTAGCTCTTCTCATCTATGGGATGGTCTTGTTCCCTAACCCTGATCAACTCATAGATGTGAGTGCTGTCAAAATCTTCATGGCTCGGAACCCAGTGCCTACATTGCTTGGAGATATCTTACACTCTTTTCACACTCGTACAATGAGGAAAATAGGTGTTCTCATGTGTTGCACTCCTCTACTGGCAAGATGGTTTATTTCTCATCTTCCCCAGTCAGTCTTGAAGAATGAGCAAGGTTTGAGGTGGTCACAAAGGTTGATGACACTTACACATTCAGACATTCATTGGTGTTCTCGATCCAAAGAGAATGTTATCATTGTCGATCATTGTGGGTAATTCTCTAATGTACCTTTACTTGGCATTAGGGGAGGCATCACCTACAACCCATTATTGGCTTTGAGACAATTTGGTTATGCCCGAAGGGATGGCCCATATGACATGCTGATTCAAGGCTTGGTTTTCGACTTCGACAATGACAATCAAGGACTCCGACAAAGGCTCATCCGAGCTTGGAGGATGCCAAACAAGGTAGACAGTAAGACCTTGGGACACAAGAATTCCATCCCCCTTGAGCCTTACCTCAAGTGGGTACAAACCCACGCCCAAAGTCTTAAGATTCCTTACCCCTCTATTCTCCCAGTGATTATAGAGCCTGTTGAGGAAGGAGAGATTCCATACACCCTCCTACATCCTGACATGCCAACATCACTAGAAGATCTACAAAGAAGTTGGATACAGCTCAAGGGAGAACGCGATACTTTTGAAGCCCAATTCTACGCCAGCGAGAAGAAGGTTTTAGAACTTACTCGGTTACTTCACGAAGAGCAGACTCTCAACACCTACATTGCACCAAAGAGGATGTGCAATGTCTTTTTATCTTAGAATTTTGTACTATTTTGCCCTAGGGGCATTGATGTAAACAAATTCTATTTTATTAATATAATGTGTGTTCCTTTTTGTTTAACACAAATTTGAATTTTCTAAATTCTTGAAAGCATTACATGAATACATATCATTCATCATGTGCATAAACAGGTCTTCACACCAAGTTTCCTCATCTCTCTGTTGTTTATTTCAGCAAGATGGATATTGAATAGATGGTCAAATACTTGCAAGCTCAGAATTCACAATTTCAACAGTTACTCTTGACCTTAGCCAAGGGGCAAGAGGAGCTCAAGACTCTGCTAGAGAAAGAGAAAGAGAAAAAGAAGAAGAAGCAAGCTGGGGTGGTTCTTATGGGCAGAAGGTTTGAAGGACAAGCCATACGGACTTTGGAATTTCCATCAACCTCCGAGGAAGGAGAAAGAAAAGGTAAGGAAACGACAGTACCATCTGAGTCTGAAGCAGAAGAAGAGGAATAAGAGGACTACTCAAAACAACAATACCCTCCAGCCGATGACAAATACAAAAACTTGGAAGAGCGTCTAGCTGCTATGGAGATACAGAGAGTACCGGGGCTGGACTTTAAAGAGTTAGGGTTGGTATCTAGAATAGTAATCCCTCCGAAGTTTAAGGTGCCACTATTCGCCAAATACGATGGGGTGTCTTGTCCCAAGATGCACCTACGATCTTATGTCAGGAAAATTCAGCCACATTCTGCTGACAAAGATTTGTGGGTCCACTTTTTCTAGGACAGTTTATCGGGGACGCAGCTGGACTGGTTCTACCAGTTGGAGAGGTCTGATGTGCATAATTGGGAAGACTTGGCAGCCGCCTTCTATAAACAGTATCAATACAAGGCCGACTTGGCACCAACCCGTACTCAACTCCAGAGTATGGCAATGGTATCCAATGAGGGCTTCAAAGACTACGCCCAAAAGTGGAGGGATTTAGCCGGAAGGGTGCAACCACCTTTATCTGAAAGAGAGCTAGTGGACATGTTCTTGGGGACTCTGTCAGGTCCTTTCTTTAATCACCTGATTAGAAGATCCTCTTCAGGTTTCACTGAGTTAATTTTGACTGGCGAAAGGGTGGAAGCCGGTATTAGAAGCGGGAAAATTCAGAAGGACGCGTCTACCTCTGCTGTTGCAAAAAAGCCCTTCACTGGAAAGAAGGAAGTGTCTGTTGTCTATGCGCATAGAAATCAGGGAAGAACCGAACAACGACCAACAGTGGGGGCCATTATGATTCAAAAGTCTGCATCAGACCAGCCAAGAAACAATCAGCCGAGAAATGATCAGTCGAGAAATAACCAGCAAAGGGTGGAAAAGCCTGTAAGGAAAGTCAGCAAGATAAACATGACTCCTGCTCAAGTCCTACCACATCTCCTGAAGTTGAATCTAGCAATGTTGAAAGAGGCCCCTAAAAATCCCAATATTGTATCTCCACACTACCATTTAAATGCCAGGTGCACTTACCATTCAGAAAGTCCAGGGCACGACACCAACAACTGTTGGGCTCTGAAGAACAAGATTTAAGATCTGATTGACGCAAAGGAAGTTGAATTTGAAGCTCCTGAAAAACCAAATGTTATCTCTGCTCCAATGCCTAGGCATGGACACAATGCCAATGTTGTGGAAGAAGATCTGTTTGTTTCTACTGTGGATGAACTGTTAACTCCTCTTCTAACCATCAAGTTGAATTTGTTGAAAGCTGGGGTGTTCCCAGGTTGTGACCAAGATTTCCATACTTGTCTGTCCTCATCATTTGACTGCCCTCTGTTGAAGAAAGGTATCCAACAATTGATTGATAACCAGGAAATTTTGTTTGAGAAAGCTCCTATTTCACCCATTCCAGTTCCAGAAGTTTCAATAATAACCATATACGCAAATCCTTCCAGGGTTCCTAGAAAACCCGTTAGGATTACATCCGCTCCTATGACTACTCCATTGAAGATAACAATGCCCGGGCCTGCCCCATACAAATCAGATAAAATGGTACCATGGAACTATGGTGGAGAAATCTACTACCATGGTGTCAAACAGATTAAACAGACTGCTGAAGACGAGAGCTCCGAAGAGGACAATTTCGACATCAGTAACAATGCCGGAACAAGCAAAATTACCCGCAGTGGGAGAATTTTCTCTCCAGAGATTGCGCCTCCAAAGGCAGTCTCTGGACCCGTGGCTATTCCGAAGATTATAGTTGTACCAGTGATTACACCTGCAAGTGTACCCGCCAACAATGACAATGCAATTCCTATCCCTACTTCCGCTGCTGAGAATAAAGGAAAGAATGTTCAAGAGGAGCCTGTCTTGACGAAGGCTCAATCGCTAGTTATTCCTGAGACATCCAAGAAATAGATGGACGAAATCCTGAGGATCATTAAGAAGAGTGATTATAATGTGGTAGAACAACTAGGACAAACCCCCTCCAAAATCTCTATGTTAGCATTTCTGCTTTGCTCTGAGGCCCATGTTAAAGCTTTGGTCAAGTTTTTGAAGACAGCGCACGTGCCGCAAGAGACTTCAGTTGATCAATTCCAAGAGTGTGTAGCCAGTTTAACAGCTGACAATGGCCTAGGTTTCTCCGATGCTGAATTAACCTCCAAAGGGAGAAAACACAATGACGCACTACATGTCTCGGTGGAGTGTAGAGGGACCACCCTAGCCCATGTCTTGGTTGATACTGGATCATCCTTGAACATCTTGCCAAAGAAAGCCCTGGATAGATTGGATTGTAAGGGGCTGACTTTAAAACCCAGTAACGTCATTGTGAGAGCATTTGACGGATCTAAAAGGATGGTCCATGGGGAGGTGGACATCCCGATCAAGGTGGGTACCCAGACATTCAATTCAACATTCTACGTGATGGACATCCTTCCTTCTTACTCTTGCTTGTTGGGACGTCCCTGGATTCACAATGCCAGTGCAGTCACCTCGACTTTGCATCTGATTCTGAAGTACCCTGTCCAAGGGAAGATCATAACTGTCCATGGGGAAGAGGAATACATGATTACTCATCTGAATTCTTTTTTATATGTAGAATTGGATGGCGAATTCATTGATACTCCCTTACAACATTTTGAAGAAGTCTCTCAGGAAATAGCAGCGACCAAGGCGGTATCCTCAACTCCTGTGACCACAAGACCTGTACCTCAGATGTCTTCTCTAAAAGATGCAAGGGCAGTAGTGGAAGAAGGCGGGTCCACTATATGGGGGCAGCTTCCAGAATTTCCCTACAAACCAGACAAGTTTGGCCTGGGATTTACTTCGACAGCTCAGAAGGCCGTGTGTCACACCCGCGCTGGAGGGCCACCTGTGAAGATCAGCCACCAAGGGGTTAATGCGTTAGAGGACAGTGAAGAAGATGGCAGCCTGGAAGACTAGATTTTTCCTACTATTGGCGGAGGATTGTGCAACTGGGAAGAAAAAGACTTTGTTCCGATTACTTTCATACTGCATTAATTTATGTTTTCCATTTCTGTTGGATCTATAATAATTCACAAACAATTCGTACTTTTTCAACCTTGTGTCTTACCCGAGGCACATAGGTCCATTTGTAAGGGTTCTTATTTCATTTTCATATGTCATTTTAATGAATCATGGACGCTTTTCATATATAAACCTTTTGTGCTCATTGTCTTTGTTTTACATTTTGTTTGTTTTAAGATGGCTATGCCCTTACACACACCCACACTCACAAATGCAGGTACCCTTCCATTCCGGAACCCATGGGTAACGATACTGCTATAGCCTTCAGTGACTCTGAAGATCTGATCTACCAAGCCGAATAAGAAGGTGAGGAAGATTGCAAGGTGCCAGGGGAATTGGCCAGATTACTACAACAAGAGGAAAGAGCTATTCTGCCTCATGAGAAGCTGTTGGATACAATCAACTTGGGAACTGAGGAAGACAAGAAAGAAATCAGAGTGGGTACCAATCTAGAGCCAAGTGTCAAAGAGCGCCTAATTCAGCTGTTACATGATTATGTTGAGATCTTTGCCTGGTCATACGAAGACATGCCGGGACTCGATACAGACATTGTGTTACACCGTCTACCCATAAGAGAAGACTGTCCACCAGTGAAACAAAAAGTCTGCCGCATGAGACCTTACATGTCAGAGAAGATCAAAGCAGAAGTTATGAAGCAGTTCAATGCTGGATTTCTTACTGTTACTTCTTATCCACAATGGGTTGCTAATATTGTTCTCGTGCCAAAAAAGGACGACAAAGTGAGAATGTGCGTGGATTATAGAGAATTAAACAGGGCCAACCCTAAAGATGATTTTCCACTTCCGCACATCGACATCCTGGTTGACAACACAGCTCAGCACAAAGTATTTTCTTTCATGGACGGATTCTCAGGCTATAACCAGATCAAAATGGCACCTGAGGACATGGAGAAAACTACTTTTGTTACACAATGGGGTACGTTCTGCTACAAAGTGATGCCATTCAGACTGAAGAATGCCGGGAAAACCTATCAACGCACCATGGTAGCTTTATTTCATGATATGATACATCATGAGATAGAGGTTTATGTAGATGACACGATAGCCCAATCACAAACTGAAGAAGAACACCTCGATCATTTGCAAAAGCTGTTTGTCAGGTTGAAGGAGTACAAGCTAAGGTTAAACCCTAACAAGTGCACATTCGGAGTCCGAACCGGTAAACTCTTGGGTTTCATTGTCAGCAACAAAGGCATCGAGGTTGATCCTGCCAAAGTCAAAGCTATACAAGAAATGCCTGCTCCTCGCACTGAGAAGGAGGTCAGAGGTTTCTTGGGACGCCTAAAATACATTGCTAGGTTCATTTCTCACCTAACATCTACTTGTAAACCAATCTTCAAGTTGTTGAAGAAAGATCAGGTAGTTAGATGGAATGATGACTATCAAATTGCTTTCGATAAAATCAAGGATTATTTGCTAGAGCCTCCTATCTTCATGCCACCCGTCGAGGGAAGACCTCTAATCATGTATATGACCGTCCTAGAGAATTCAATGGGGTGCGTACTGGGGCAGCATGACGAGTCTGGCCGAAAAGAGCATGCCATTTATTACCTTAGCAAAAAGTTTATCGACTATGAAACCAGATATTCACTGCTCGAGAAAACTTGATGCGCTTTGGTATGGGCTGCTCGCTAGCTAAGGCAGTATATTTTGACTCATACCACTCTGCTGATATCTAAGATGGATCTGATAAAATACATCTTCAAGAAGCCTGCTTTGTCTAGAAGGATAGCTAGATGGCAGATGATCCTGACAGAATACGATATATAGTACACGACTCAAAAAGCTATAAAGGGGAGTGTGCTAGCTGATTATCTGGCCCATCAAGCTGTATAAGATTATCAATCCATGAAGTTTGACTTCTCTGACGAAGACATCATGACATTGGACAACATTGAAGACTTCAAACCATATGACGGACCTGGACAAGGATCCCGATGGACCCTGTACTTTGACAGGGCCTCCAATGCGCTTGGTAACGGTATCGGCGCTGTGCTTATATCTCCGGAAGGATGCCATACTCCTTTCACGGCCAGACTTTGCTTCAATTGTACGAACAATATGGCAGAGTATGAAGCATGCATCTTTAGACTCAAGGTTGCCATAGACTTAGGAATCAAATCTTTAATTGTGTTTGGGGACTCAGTTTTGGTCATCATTCAGATCAAAGGAGAGTGGGATACTAAGCATCCAAACCTCATCCCTTACAAAGAACACGTCTTGACATTGTTACCACATTTCGAGCAGATTACCTTCGAGCACTTCCCGCGAGAATAAAATCAGCTAGCAGATGCTCTAGCTACAATGTCATCCATGTTTAAACTTAATTGGGATAATGAGGCTCCCCAGATCACCGTTGAACGAATGGACGAGTCTTCACACTGTCACGAGATTAATATCGAAGAAGTAGTGGACCAGCCTTGGTTCCATGAAGTCAAAAGGTATCTCGAAGCGCAAGAATACCCTAAAGGAGCTTCAGTCAATGAC
Source organism: Vicia faba (assembly GCA_948472305.1). NCBI lineage: Eukaryota > Viridiplantae > Streptophyta > Magnoliopsida > Fabales > Fabaceae > Vicia > Vicia faba. The sequence continues at coordinate 237,599,874 of OX451741.1, read as the reverse complement.
AAAAAGTTCTTAAGAAGATTCTCAGCTAAGTTCTTCCTAAGTAATGGCATCCTATACAAACGCAATCATGATTTTATTCTGCTCTGTTGTGTGGACAAGATTGAAGCTGTAAGGATTATGGCTGAATTGCATGAAGGTACCTTTGGCACTCACTCTAGCGGGCATACGATGGCTAAGAAGATTATAAGGGAAGGCTATTACTGGTCTACCATGGAAGATGACTGCTATCAACACTCTCGGACCTGCCATAAATGTCAAATCTATACAGACAAGGTACACATGCCTCCAGTTCCTCTAAATGTCTTAACAGCTCCTTGGTCGTTCGCTATGTGGTGAATCGACATGATTGGAGAGATCAAGCCTACAACCTCCAATGGATACCATTTCATTCTGGTGGCCATTGATTATTTCACAAAGTGGGTCGAAGCATCTTCCTTCTCATCCGTTACTAAGAATGTTGTTTCCCGCTTCATCAAGTAGAATCTTATTTTCCGGTACGGTATACCAGAAAGGATCATCATTGATAACGGTACAAACCTTAACAATACTATGATCACCTCCTTGTGCGAGCAATTCAAGATTCAACATCACAATTCACCCCCCTATCGGCCAAAGATGAATGGTGTTGTCGAAGCTGCGAACAAAAACATCAAAAAGATCATACAGAAGATGACAGTCACCTACAATAATTGGCATGAGATGCTACCGTTTTCTCTCCACGGGTATCGTACCACGGCTCGCACGTCAACTGAGGCAACACCCTATTCTTTGGTTTATGGCATGGAGGTTGTTTTACCTATTGAGGTTCAGATCCCTTCAGTGAGAATCATGAAGGATGCAGGGTTGAGTGAAGACGATTGGATCCAGACCTGACTTTATCAGCTAAAATTAATTGACGAGAAGAGACTTACTGCTATTTGTCATGGTCAAACGTATCAAACACGGATGATCAAGGCTTTCAACAAGAAAGTCAGACGTCAAGTGTATCAAGTTGGGGATCTAATGATCAAGCGTATCATCTTACCACAAAGTGATCCCAGAGGCAAATGGACTCCTACTTATGAAGGACCATTTGTAATCAAGAACATCTTTTCTGGTGGGGAAATAATCTTAACCACCATGGACGACGACGACCTGCCGCACCCTGCGAACATAGACATAATCAAAATATACCACGCATAAGAGACCCGCTAGGTTGACACACCTAGAAAAAACAAGGGCATCCCGGTGAATCGAAAACCCGAAAGGGCAATTCAGGCAAAAATTAGGGATAAAAAAATTAAAAAAATCTGTACACCCGGCAAGTTGAAAACCCGAAAGGGCGACTTGGGAAAAAAAGGGTTTCCCGGTGAATCGAAAACCCGAAAGGGCGGTTCAGGAAAAAGTTAGGGAATTAAAGCGTATGACTATGTCTCGTCGGATCACTTTAAAGACAATCTCTTCACTGACAAACCTGGAGCTTCTGATCAATCCAATCATCTTCGGACGAAGCAACGAATGGACAAGATATTCGGAGATACGAAGGCTATAGCATAATGGGAACCCCATGGGACTTTTTACACATATCTATCTTTCTTTGTATAAATTTTTCTCATTTTTTATGACACCGTCCTCTTACTAGGATGTCTGTCTCCTTTGTACAAAATACTTATTCAAAGTAAATACAAAGATATCTCTTTGAAGTGCAGAAAAACATTTGTATTTTTCTTTTACACTTGTGTTTTATTTGCAAAAACGTCCAATGATTCATTGATGAATGTGATCGGTGGAAATAGAACTGGATGTTTTGGAATGCTGGTTCGCGTTTGCGTTTCGCAAAATGTCGCGGTAAGCAAGAGTCGCCACCGTATTTTATTTAATCCAACAAGGAAAGGACAAAAGCACAGCAAAATTCCTTTTCGAGATGTTTCTCGGGTTCGGGAGGTAGATTATAGAAAGGGAAGGTGTTAGCACCCTTTTTATCCGTGGTTATCCACGGGCTCTTAGGTACTTGCTCACTATGTTTTCAAAAATGTTTTGCTTTTCTTGTGTTTGTGGGTTTTGAAAAGAGTTTTGTTTGAAAACTTCGATTTAACTCTTGTATCTGTCCTCAAGAGTGTATGAAGTGTTGTTTGAAAACTTTTGTCAGAAAAGTGTAGGTGCGAAAAGTATTTTTGTTTTGAAAGAGCAAGTACCTGAGAACCTCTACCTACTCAAAAGAAATTAAGCTGTGTAAATGTCCTTTAGACAGTACTATCCCACTATTGAGAAGTAGGTAGCACCGCCGTTGGAGTTTTCGGTCCAATTCGATTATAGGGACATATGGTCACTAAAGCAATAGTAGGACGCCTTAGCGGTAACCCTAATGTCTTATATCATTTTTTATCGAGGCAACCGTTTCGAGGCAACTTTGATCTTTAGACAGGAGGGCGAACTCTAAAACACCTTATACTCAATGACCACGTCGAGGCAACCAAGTGAGGCGTACCCTAAGAGTGGCATGTGCGAGTGTGTCAGGATTCAGTTAAGTTATCTTTGTACATGTTATGGTGAGCTACGGGTTAATTTTAATTTCAGAGATAAGTCTTGTCATGCATAGCCTAATTAACATACATCTAGCAATTAATAGTTACAGAAAATAAAGCTAAACTATTACAAGGCGTCGGGTATTTACATCGCCAAAAACAAACCCTTGAAAAGTAAATTGCGGAAATTAAATGATAGCGATAAAAAGGTCCTAATTAAGGCTATTACATCCTCGGAGCAATTACATAAATATGATCAAAAATATGAACAAAAGAAACATGCGCGCGAAAAAATTGAATCGGAGAAGTTCTAGGGTTTTGACCCTTTTTTTGAGAAAGAAAGAAGTTTGTTGTTATTTTGCAATTAGTTAAATTAACCCTAAAACTAATTAATTAATTAAATAATATTTTTGGTTTTTTATGTTTTAATGAAATAAATAAAAAATAGTCAAAAGTTAGTAAAAACCCTAATTCTAATTTATTTTATTTATTGCAAAAAATATTGAAATTAACCTAATTAAAAAAGACTAAATTAATTTGTTAGTATTTATTTACAAAAATGATAAAGGGTGAAATTAATAATTAATAATAATAATAAAAAATATTATATTTTAGTTTTCTGATTTTTATTATGAAAATAATTAATCATGTTAATTAAATAATAATAATAATAATTAATAAAAGAAATAAAAAAGAAAGAAAAAAAAGAAAAGAAGTAAACTTGTGGGGGTGATGACCCAAATCAGGAGGTGTGTTAGAAATTTTGAAGCCCAATTGCTCAAGCCTGTTTGACTTTCTGGCTCCTCCATGCGCATGGTTGACTGGGAGTATGATGATCATCATCTCATGGCCATTAGATTTGTGCCTGTAGACATCTGGCGCCTGGGATGTGAGGTGCATAGTGGATCACGTGTTGGAGACCTGTATGTGATTATGCAAAGAAAAATAGAAACAAATATTTTGGGGGACCTGGGATTCGAACCCAGGTCCCAACGTTTCCAAGCCAATGCCTTAACCACTCCAACCACCTGCTTTAATTGTTATTAGGATAGAGAGAGAATATTATATTGGGAAACAAATCACTAAGCTGTAAAACACAAAAAAAACGCGCACTTATTTAAACTATCCACTCAGAGGCTAACACCTCATCATCTTCCTCGCTGGTTCCTGCATAATAAACATTAGATTGCAGGGGTTTTTAACCCCCACTAAACATTGTGGAGAAAAATAGCGAATAGAGCTGTGATTTATATAAATGTTTCGCGAGGGTTTGGTTGAATTCGTCTGGTTCTCAGGATTCCAACCATGTGCCTTAATGGTCTCAATTTTTCCTGGTTTAGGAATCCCCAATTTTAAAGCTCACGAACCCTAAAAATCGTCCATGGCATCTTGTAATTTAGGGAGTTTCAGTTCAATTAAGTTATACCATTAGCTTTGTACAGTCCCTAGCAATGCAAAACAACCAAGAAAATATGTTAAATGCGCATGAAATAGACAATACGATTCTGGAAAAAAGCTTCAAATCGTGGTTATGTGTGTGATGATTCTTTGAGCTTTAAGGCTTGAATTTGATTGCCACACGTTCCTGGGAACTCCTGCAAGGTGTTAGAATCAACAAATTGTCTTGAATTGGCCTGGAATGTGAAAATCAGTTTTGCAATTTTCTTGAATTTTCTTGAATGGCTATGGCTTTTTTCTGCAGCTTTCTTGCGTGTATGGAATTAGGGTTTGCTTGCATATATATAGAGAGGAATGGAATTAGGTCAAAAACTTGACCAAGAATCCATTGCAATGATGATTGAATATTTGATTGAAAATCAAATCTTTTTGCATTTTCATGATTGAACAAAGTTGCCAATTTTGGAGATTTTGCATCTTTGATTTGGAGCACGAAATTGCCAGCATATCTTGACCATATTTGCTTCACAAAAAGATTGAAAAATTAAATCTTTGTATTTTCCTACAATTTAAATTAATTAAATGAATTAATATTAATTAAAAATCCAATTAATTAATAAAAATAATAAAATAAATTCCATTAAGCTTGATGGGTCGTTCATAAGTCATGTATGAAGTTTCAAGAAGAGATTTGAGGCCCATTAGCAAAAATAAGGTGTTTTGAGCAAAGTTGACTTTTGCAAATTCATGAAAATTTCCCAACTTCTCCAATGCACATCTTGCTCAATTTTGATCATATGAACATGTTCTTGGACATTTTGGAAAGGTCTTGAAGTCCTCTAACCAATGCCTTTGGTTCCATGTCATTTGGATTTACCAATCTCAAGTTATGGTCTTTGCCTTAACGTGCACTTTTGTTGACTTTTGAATTTGACCTATAATGTAGAAATTGATAACTTTTTGTGAGAGCATTTCTTGGACTTGGAATGTGAAGATAAATTGTAGGAAATGTCATCCCCTTCAAAATGAGAATTGGATGGGATTTTTATGATGAACCATGAAAAAGTTATGCCCTGGTCAAGATACAGTTGACTTTTCTACTGTCCAAAAATAGTAACTTTTTGCATCTTGATGAGTTTTGAGCTATTCTCGTGGAATCATGATCAAGACTTGATAAAATGATGATTGTGTACTCAAAATAATATGTTGACCAAAAATTCTGACTTTTGACTGTAAAATGACCATTTTGCCCTTGCAGTTGACTGTGGAGCAAATGAGGCTTTTGACTGTACAAACTGGCATTGTGAGTCTTGAAACTTGGCATGTAGGTGCTCGAGAATGTATATAGGCATATGAGACTTGATTGAACCATTGAAAACCTCAAATTCCTTGAAAAAGCCAAAACCCTAATTTCAGCTGTCTTAGGAGATGGTTGGACTGTGCAACCCTTGAGCAATCTTGAGCAATTTGAGAATTATTGTTGTCAAATCTTGAGGAATATGGGAGGGCAAATTTTGGGGTACAACAATGAACATATGCATTTGAACATAATTACTATTTACAAATAAACAGAAGTAAAAAAGAACAATTACTGACAGACCGAAAGAAAGATGGTTACAGATATTTCCTGGCTAGTTACAGGTGTTGATCTGGAACTTAAGAAGGATGGCTGATGAGATAGTTGTCCTGTCTGGTTTCAGGTATTAATCTCTGACCTGATAAAGAAAGATGGTTTCCTGTCTAGTTTCAGGTATTAATCTCCAATCTCTTCAATGTAGATAACTTTCCTGTCTGGTTCCAGGTATAGTTCTACAATCAGTCGTCCACAGATATTTCCTGGCTAGTTATAGGTGTTGATCTGGAACTTAAGAAAGGTCGGTCGAGGAGATAGTTGTCCTGTCTGGTTTCAGGTGTTAATCTCTGACCTGAGAAAGAAAGATGGTTTCCTGTCCTGTTACAGGTGTTGATCTTCAATCTCTTCAATGTAGATAACTTTCCTGTCTGGTTCCATGTATAGATCTACAATCAGTCGTCCACAGATATTTCCTGGCTAGTTATAGGTGTTGATCTGGAACTGCAAAAGTTGATGGTAATCATCTTTTGATTGACCTTTTCCTGAAAGGAAAAACGTTAGCTGTATGCAATGTCATGATGTATGAAATGCATGATGTCACGATGTTCTCGAAATGAGATCATGTCGTATGCACTTTGTCATGTATGTAAATAGGAGGTATGAGATGTGAAATGTTTATGAATGTATTTTCATCTGGAAAATAAATCCTTGACAAATGCCGGGGAGTGTTAAATCCTGGGTTGATGTTGAAGAGTAGAGTTCTTCGTTTCCGCTGGGGATAATGAACGAAGATGATTGCAAGAATAAACCGGTAGGAGAAGACGACTCCGTTGGGGGGGATAAACCTGGTGAAGAGATCACTCTGCGGGGAATTACTCTGTGGGAAGAGATGCTTCGCTGAGATTTTAACGATAACTCCGCTGGGGATTCCGTTGATAAGCTTTGTTGGGGATTTTGATGAAATCCGTGGGGATAGAAAGAACTTCGCTGAGGATGATCTTTCCGTTGCAATATGCTGAGGATAACCCAGTTAGTCTCTAGTGGGGAATAACTATCTGAATAAGGCTGGGGAGATGCATTTGCACTATGCAGGGGATAAGCTTCCAGAATCTACTAGGGAGGATGATTCAACTCTGGCGGGGAAGCTTTTTAGACTGCACTGGGGAATGACTCCACTGGGGTATCTTGTATTCTGCCGGGGAACAATCTTATATTTCTGTCAAGGAATATTAAGACTGCCGGGAATGCTTGCTGAGGAATATCTGTATACTCTGCTGGAGAATATTAAGATCTTCTGGGGATACCCAACTTTTTCAGGACTGATGGTAGACTAACCCTGCCTGGGGGAAGAGTATTGCTGACTTGCTGGGGATACTGTGCCTTTCTAGGGCTGATGGGAGGCCAACTCTGCTTGGGGAGAGTATTTCTGAGTCTTGCCTTACTCTGTGGGGAGTGAAGGTATCTTGGTCATATGCTTCAGCTGAACTTACCTTGGTACCTCGGTGGACAAAGCAACTAGATCGCTTAGACAATTCTTATTGCCCCTGTTTCTGATATCACCCGTAATTAATCCTTTGTTTCGCATGCAAATATTTATGAGTAGCAATTAATATCAAATGCATATATCAAAAATGAACATTGGACGTTCTTTGCAAAACAAAACAGATAAAGAAAAACAATTGGCAATTTGTCTGAAAAGTGAGTTTGTATTGATTTTGAAATTTGCCTGTAAATAGGCGTTTTGTATACAAGAGGCTGACGTCCTAGTAAGAGAACGCCACCGAACAGAATAGAGTTTATACAATTTGTAAAAAATAAAACAAAACAACTATGTGAAAAATCCCACTGGGTTCCAACTCTGCTATCGCCCTTATGTCTTCAAGCGTCTCATCACTTTGCTGCTTAGTTGAGGAGGAATCTGATTGATTGGTGCCGTCCGAGCCTGATGGTCGATACCGAAGTCTGGATGCAGGGTGATCCAATGAGACATAGTATTACGCTTATCCCTAACTTTTTCCTGGACTTCCCTTTCGGGTTTTCAGTCCACCGGGATACCCATTTTTGCCCAAGCCGCCTTTTCAGGTTTTCGACTTGCCGGGTGTACAGATTTTTTCATTTTCATCCCTTATTTTTGCCCGAACCCTTTTGGTTCGCCGGGAAGCCCTTATTTTTGCCCGAACCCTTTTGGTTCGCCGGGAAGCCCTTATTTTTGTCTAGGCCAGTCGACCTAGCGGGTCTTTAATCATGCGTAGTATCTTTTTACTATGTCTGCATTGGCGGGGTGAGGAAGGTCGTCACCATCCATGGTAGTTAAAATCATCGCTCCTCCTGAGAAGATGTTCTTAACCACAAATGGCCCTTCGTATGTAGGGGTCCATTTGCCCCTGGGATCACCTTGAGGTAGAACGATGCGCTTGATTACCAGGTCCCTAACTTGATACTCTTGTTGTCTGACTTTCTTGTTAAATGCCCTGATCATCCGTTTTTGGTACGCCTGACCATGACAAATAGCGGTGAGTCTCTTTTCTTCGATTAGGTTTAGTTGATCAAGCCGAGTCTGGATCAAGTCATCTTCACTTAAACATGCATCCTTCATTATCCGGAGAGAGGGTATTTGAACTTCGATGGGCAAGACTGCCTCCATGCCGTATACCAAGGAATAGGGTGTTGCCCCTGTTGACGTCCGTTCTGAGGTACGGTACCCATGAAGAGCGAATGGTAACATCTCGTGCCAATCTTTGTAGGTCACTGTCATCTTCTGCACAATCTTCTTGATGTTCTTATTAGCTGCTTCTACAACCCCATTCATCTTCGGCCGGTAGGGAGAAGAGTTGTGGTGATGTATCTTGAATTGCTCGCAGAGCTCAGTGATCATCTTGTTGTTAAAATTTGTACCATTATCCGTAATGATCCTCTCTGGTACCCCGTATCGACAGATCAGGTTGTGCCGAATGAACCGTGCCACGACGTTCTTGGTTACGGTGGCAAAGGAAGCTGCTTCAACCCACTTCGTAAAGTAATCAATCACTACCAGGATGAAGCGATGCCCGTTGGATGCCGTAGGTCTGATCTCGCCGATCATATCAATGCCCCACATTGCAAAAGGCCAAGGTGCTGTCAAGACGTTCAGAGGAACTGGAGGAATGCACACCTTATCAGCATAGATCTGGCACTTGTGACATGTCCGAGAATGCTGATGACAGTCGGCTTCCATTGTTGACCAGTAATATCTTGCCCGAAGGATTTTCTTTGCCATGGTATGTCCACGGGAATGAGTTCCGAAGGTACCTTCATGCAGCTCTGCCATGATCCTTTCTACTTCAGTCTTATCCACACAACGCAGTAAGGTTGAATCATGGTTTCGTTTGTACAGAATGTCGTTGCTGAAGAAGAACTTTGCCGCGAACCTTCTCAGAAACTTCTTGTCATTAACGGATGCACCCTCGGGGTATTCTTGAGCTTCAAGATACCTCTTCACTTCATGATACCAAGGTTTTTCTGTTACCTCTCCGGTCTCGAGATCACAGCAGTGTGCAGGTTCATCCAATTTCCAAATGGTGATCCGGGGAGCCTCGTTGTCCCATTTGACTTTGAACATAGAAGACATCGTAGCTAGCACGTCCGCCAATTGATTATCCTCTCTTGGGAAGTGTTCAAAGGTTATCTCCTCGAAATGGGGAAGCAACGTCAATACATACTCCTTGTAAGGAATAAGATTTGGGTGTTTCGTATCCCACTCGCCTTTGATCTGACTGATCACAAGAGAGGAATCTCCGAAGACACTCAGAAATTTAATCCTTAGGTCAATTGCAGCTTGAAGACCCATGATGCATGCTTCATACTCCGCCATGTTGTTGGTGCAGTTGAAATATAGTCGAGCGGTAAGCGGAGTATGAGAGCCCTTAGGGGATATGATCACAGCGCCAATATCGTTACCTAAAGCGTTTGAGGCTCCGTCAAAGTGCATAGACCATCGGGATCCTTCCTAAGGTCCTTCATCCGGTCCAGGTACTTCACAATCAGTCACTATCATGATATTCTCGTCAGGAAATTCAAAGTTCATCGACTGGTAGTCATCCACTGCCTGATGTGCCAAATGGTCTACCAACACACTTCCCTTGATTTCTTTTTGAGTTGTGTATTGGATGTCATATTAAGTAAAGATCATCTGCCATCTTGCTATTCTTCCGAACAAGGCAGGATTTTCGAAGATATACTTGATTGGATCCATTTTTGAAATCAACAGAGTAGTGTGAGTCAACATATATTGTCTCAGCCGGCGAGCAACCCATACCAAAGCGCAGCAAGTTTTCTCAAGCAGTGAGTATCGAGTCTCACAGTCGGTAAACTTTTTGCTAAGGTAATAAATAGCATTCTCTTTTCGGCCAGACTCGTCATGCTGACCCAGCACACACCCCATTGAGTTGTCAAGTATTGTTAAGTATAAGATTAGAGGTCTCCCTTCAACCGGTGGCATAAGAATGGGTGGCTCTTGGAGATACTCTTTGATTCTTTCGAAAGCGGCCTGACATTCATCGTTCCAACGTACCACTTGATCTTTCTTCAGTAGTTTGAAGATTGGTTCACAAGTAGCGGTTAGATGTGAGATGAATCGGGCAATGTAGTTCAGTCGTCCCAGAAAGCCTCTGACTTCTTTCTCTATCTTGGGAACTAGCATCTCTTGTATGGCTTTCACTTTGGCAGGGTCCACTTGAATACCTTTGTCGCTCACGGCGAAACCTAGAAGTTTTCCAGATCTCACCCCGAAGGTGCACTTGTTCGGGTTTAATCTCAGCTTGTACAACTTCAAACGGTCAAACAACTTCTGTAGATGGTCAAGGTGTTCCTCCTTAGTTTGGGACCTTGCAATCATGTCGTCGACATATACTTCTATCTCGTGGTGGATCATGTCGTGAAACAAAGCAACCATGGCACATTGGTAGGTTGCCCCAGCATTTTTCAACCCAAACGGCATGACCTTGTAGCAAAAGGTACCCCACTGAGTAACAAAAGTGGTCTTCTCCATGTCTTCAGGAGCCATCTTGATCTGATTATAACCGGAGAACCCGTCCATGAAGGAGAATACCTTATGCTGAGCAGTGTTGTCAACCAGGACGTCGATGTGAGGCAGAGGGAAGTCATCCTTAGGGCTCGCCCTGTTCAAATCCCTGTAATCAACACACATTTTGACCTTACCATCTTTCTTCGGCACTGGAACCACATTAGCAACCCACTGGGGGTAAGAAGTTACTGTTAGAAAACCGGCATCAAATTGTTTCATAACCTCAGCTTTGATTTTCTTGGACATCTCTGGACGCATACGGCGGACCTTCTGTTTTACTGGAGGGCATTCTTCCTTGGTAGGCCAGTGATGAACCACAATGTCAGTATCCAACCCAGGCATATCTTCGTAAGACCAGGCAAAGATTTCCATGTAGTCATGCAGCATCTGAATCAACCGTTGTTTCACACTAGACTCCAGATTGGCACCGATCTTGACTTCCTTTTTGTCTGTCTTAGTACCCAGATTTACCGTTTCCACTGGCTCTTCATGTGGCTGAATGGCCCTCTCTTCCTGGAGTAGTAGTCTTGCAAGCTCACCAGGCACTTCACAATCATCTTCACCTTCGTCTTCGGCTAAGTTGATCGGATTTTCGAAGTCATAACTGGAAGTAGCAGAGTCGTTATCAGTGAGATCCAGAGTGGATTGGGACCTGTATATGTGAGTGTGTGTAAATAGTTGTTTTGCAATATATAATAAAGAAAGACAAGGAGCGCAAGATTTGAAATGCAAAAAACGTCCAATGCTTTTATTAATGATATATGAAAATGACACACAAAAGCCCTCACAAATGAAGCCACGGTGCCCCGGGTAAGACACCGGGCCATAAAGTTTCACAATATTATCTGTTACAAATTCAAAACAAAGGAGTTCATTACTGAGTGACAAAAGTAATAGGGACAAAGTCTTTCGCTGTCCAGTTGTTTGGTCCACCGTTGGTCGTTGGGTAGATCCAGCTGTCGAATTCAGATTCCTCCACGTTATCTTCGATGGCATTTACTCCCGAGTTACTGATGAACACAGGAGGTCTTCCAATCCTTGAACTACAAACAACCCTCTGAGCTTCTGCATTGAAACCCAAACCAAACTTGTCAGTCTTCTGAGTGAAATCAGGAAGTCGGCCCTAGTTTGCATACTCGCCCCTCTCAATAACAGCCCTGGCATCCTTTAAGGAAGCCATCTTCAAAGGAGAATCTTTGATCACAGTCTCAGCTGACGCCAGTGTCGGAGGAACCTCTTCAAAGTGTTGGAATGGGGTCTCAGTGAATTCCCCATCCATCTCTATGTACCGGAACAAGTTGAGATGACTGACCATATACTCTTCCTCCCCCTGAACTGTCACAATATTCCCTCTGACCGGGTATTTCAGCTTCTGATGGAGTGTGGAGGTCACAGCTCCAGCCTTATGGATCCATGGACGACCCAACAAACAAGAATAGGATGGCCGAATATCCATCACATAGAATGTTGAATCAAAGACCTAAGAACTAACTCTGATTGGAATATCAACCTCGCCGTGCACCATTCTTTTGGACCCGTCAAAGGCCCGGACAACAATGTTACTTGGCTTGAGTTCCAAACCCTCGCAATCTAACCTGTCTAGAAATTTCTTGGGCAAGACATTCAACGAGGAACCAGTGTCAACCAATACATGTGCAAGAGTAGTGCCCCTGCACTCAATGGAGACGTGCAGGGCATCATTATGGTTCTTCCCTTTAGCAGTCAGGTCAGCGTCAGAGAAACCCAAACAATTATCAGCAGTTAAGTTGGCCACACAGTTGGTGAATTGATCAGCTGATGTCTCTTGTGGCACGTGGGCCGTCTTCAGGAAGGTAATCAGAGCCTTGGCATGGGCCTTTGAACACAACAACAGTGATAGCATAGAAATTTTAGATGGGTGTGCCCCAGTTGCTCAACTACGTTGAAATCACTCTTCTTGATAATCTTAAGAATCTCTTCCATCTCCTGTTTGGAAGCTTCAACAGTGGTTGTCTTTGGTGCCTCCGTATGGGCAGGCATATCAGTAGCGATCCCTTTGCCCCGAGCGTCAGATGACTCGGCAGTAGGGGTAGAAACAGGAACTGGATCAGGAAGGGAAGTAGGCACACTTACAGGTGTGATGACAATAGGTCTCTGGATAACTGGTTGAACAATGTCAGGTGAGAAAAGCCTACCGCTGCGGGTGACTTTAGCAGGCCCGGTGATGTTGCTGACGCTGGTACTAGTATCAAACTCTTATTTAACTCCGAGCACATAAGCATCAGCCCCATAGTGCCAAGGGACAGCTTTGTCAGATGTATAGGGGATGGGCCCCGAAACAGTGATGATTATGGGTGCAATCTTCTGAGCAGGCATAATTTTGACAGGCTTCCTGGAGGGAGCTTTGGGAGAATTATTGAAAATGGTGACAATGGAAACTTCTTCAGTAGGGGTGGCAGGAACAACAATCTTTTCAAACAGGATCTCTTTATTATCCATCAGGTTTTGGATACCTGACTTCAAAGATGGACAACCAGTAGGTGAAACGGAACACAGATGGCAACCTTCACTACATCCCGGAAATAAACCGGCTAGCAACAAGTTCCTTTTGATAGTTAACAGCGGAGTAACAATATCATCCACAGAGGCTGCATACAGGTCTTCCTCTACAGCATTCACCCCATGCTTGGGCATAGGAGCAGTCACAACATTGGGCCTTTCGGGCGCCTCGAACTCTATCTCTTTAGCATCAATTAGGTCCTGAACCTTATTCTTCAGAGCCCAACAATCATCCGTAGTATGCCTCGGGCTGTCAGAGTGGTAAGCGCAGCGGGCATTAGGATTGTACTTCAGGGATGTTGTGTTTACAACCTTCGGAGCTTCTTTTATGGTCACCAGATTGGTTGTCAGTAACTGCGGCAATATCTGGGACAAGGTCATGCTGAGTCGAGTGAACTGCCTTCTGGGTCTCTCACCCCTTTGCTGGTTGTGATGCTGAGGAGCAGCAACAGGTTTTGAAATTACCACCGCGTTGACAGCTTGGCGGCGTTCCAGTTTATTCTGTCTCCTTGAACCATAGACGGCACTAGATTCTTTCTTGAAGGGTTTATTTTCAGTGCTCGAAGAGGCACCTTTCTGTATCTTCCCAGACTTGATACCAGCTTCAATTCTCTCACCCGTCAAGATAAGGTATGTAAACCCGGCAGAAGAATTTCCAATCAAATGGTTGAAGAACGGACCAGACAGGGTCCCCAAGAACATATCAACAAGCTCACGGTCAATTAAAGGTGGTTGCACCCTTCCAGCCAGGTCTCTCCACTTTTGGGCGTACTCCTTAAATCCTTCACCCGTCCCTAGTGACATACCCTAGAGTTGGGTACACGTAGGAGCGAGGTCGGAATTATATTGATACTGCTTATAGAACGCAGTAGCCAAATCCTCCCAGTTACGAATGCTGGCTCCATCCAGCTGATAGAACCATTCGAGTTGAGTCCCTGAAAGACTATCCTAGAAGAAATGGATCCATAAATTCTTGTCAGCAGTGTAAGGTTGGATCTTCCTTACATACGACCGGAGGTGCAGCTTAGGACAGGAAGCTCCGTCGTATTTGGCAAAAGCAGGTGCCTTGAACTTATGTGGAATCACCACCCCAGAGGATAAGCCTAGGTCTCCAAAGTCCAACCCAGGCACATTCTGTATCTCCATAGCACTTAAGCGGTCCTCCAGCTGTTTATACCTATCCTCAGCAGGAGGATACTGCTCTTTATCATAATCCGTCTCGTTGTCGGAGACCACGGGACTAGGAACCCTTCTCTCTTGGGGGCTGTCTTTTCCTATAGATGAAGTAGTCAGATCAACCTCATTTTGTAGTCCATTCCCAAATCTGCGTCCAGTGTTGAACAATACGGTCCCCTTCTTCTTCTTCTTCTTCTTCAGAATCAGAGTCTTCAACTCCTGTTTGCCTTTGGCTAAGCTCATAACCAACTCTTGGAACTGGGCATTCTGGGCCTGGAGGGCCTTGATAGCTTGTTCAGTGGAAGGTTCAGAAGACATGATGATTTCTGAAATAAACAGCGAAGAAGATAAGTGACCTGTAAAAAAAGGGGTACCTGTTATGCATATGATGAAATGAAATGCGTATGATTTGTGTTTTCAAAGACAATCGGGATTCAACTTTGTAGACAAAAAAAGGAACACACTTTATTAGATTTAACTTCAGAATTTAAATTGTTCAACAAATTGCCCTTAGGTGTTACAGGAATGGAAATACTGAAAAGTAAACAAAAGCTGTAAAAGAAACATCAAATGTCCGTCAATGCTCCCATGGCCTCTTCTTCTCAGTACGGATATAGTCATTCAGGATCCGTTCGTTCTCCAATTGCTTCGTCAGCTTCTGGATCTTTTGTTCCTGCTCGTTGAACCTTTCCCGATAAGAATCCCGTTCTTCCTGTAGTTGCACCCAAGACCTCTTTAATGTACCAATATCAGTGGGTATCTGATGATGGAGAACGGTTGGAGGAACCCCGTCTTTATCAGGAACTTTAAGAGTAATAGGCCTGACAGCTTCGTATGGCATACCTAACTTCTGAGCACGGATGCGGACCCATCTGAAGTAGGATTCCATTGGTAGAGAAGTCTTCGGTCCCAACTCATGTGGGTCAGCTTTGTGAATTCTATCCCAAGCCCGAATGAATCTACGACGCAACTTGTCACTATCTACCTGAAACTCAAAACTGATGTGAGGTATCAACATCTCATGAGGCCCTGCTCTTCTTGATCTTCCAAACTGACGGAGAGCTAAACATGGGTTATAAGAGATTCCTCCCTGGGTTCCGATCAGTGGAACATTAGGATACTCTCTGCAACGATCAATAACGGCCACCTCGTCTAAACCTCTGAGAGTCCAAATGATGTCATTATCAGTGAGAGACATTATCCTATGAGCCTAACCCCTTCCTTCTTTGTTCTTCATCACGAACTTAGGGAGGTGCGAAATAAACCACCTCACCAATAAAGGAGCACAACACCACAAAGTTCCCCGTCTTCGGGCAGTACGAGCATAGAGTTGTTGCAGGATATCACCCAAGAGAGTGGGTACAGGGTTCCGAGAGATGAAGATCCTTATGGTGTTGACATTAACAAAGGTGTCAGGATTTGGAAACAATACTAGACCATAGATTAAGAGATCCAGAATGTCCTCGTACGCCCTGAAGTCTAAGTCATTCCAGAAACTATTAGCTTTGCCAATCAGAAACTTAGCCAAAAAGCCCTTAACTCCACTTCTAGTCTCCCAGTTAGCCATTACCTCTTCTTTGGTCAAGGGAAGGGCTGCAGCAATCTCTTCAGGCCTAAGAGTCTTTTCCCAACCGATGAATGGAGTTTGTTCCAAAACAGGGATACCAAGCAAATCAGAGAATTCTTCCAGGGTAGGGACCAGCTGGAAGTCTTGAAAGGTGAAGCAATGGTATAGCGGATCATAAAACTGGGCCAGGACACTCATCAATTATTGGTCCCACTTTGAAGTGACTAAACCGAGAATAGAACCATGCCTCTTGATGAAGGAAGTAGCGTTTGGAATCATATCAATCAATTCTGTAAGCAAAGCAGGTGGTTGAACAAAGTTGAGCCAGATAGTATTCCTTCGCACGGGCATCATGATGTCCTACAAAACAGAGCAAAGATGAAACGCTCTTGTCTTTGAAATGGGTTAGTCCTTATGCAGGATGCATGCAATGGTATGAGGTTATGATGTCATGATAACGGCACACCACAAGTATTCACAAAAGGAAAACATGGTAAAGGCACACAAGTCACACAAGACAGCCCTTAGATTTCAGGCCAGCATGAAGTTTAGGTACTACCCTCTTTCAGTTTCAGTTGGTTAAGACCTGTCCTAAAAATAGTAACCGGGTTCTAGAGGATCTCAATATCACTGACTACCCTCAATCGGTCATAACTCCAGCTTAGCAACCTTTTCTTGCAGCCGGAACCATCGCGAGAGTTTAGCCTCAATGAGTGTAGCATACTGCTACTGTTCTATGGCCAAGTTGGTTAATTTAAGGTTCTAAGGTCAGTTGGTGCTTAATGACTCCTCAGAAGACCCATATTCTCCTCGTTCCAACACAAGGGATATCGGTACAGACCAAGGTGTCACACCAATGTAGCTACTGCTTCACCTGTGTCGGTCTACGCCGGACAGGTCCCTCAGAGTTTATTGCTACTTACCTAAAGGGTATCCCCCAGATCCGGGTTAGGATCTATGAAACTCCAATACAAGCCCACAAAATTAAAGCATACAAGGCATACAATTGAAAACATAGAATGATCTAATCCTAAGGTACACCTCACTTATAAAAGATTTTATCTCCCCAGCAGAGTCGCCAGTTCTGTGATCGATGGAAATAGAACTGACTGTTTTGGAATGCTGGTTTGCGTTTGTGTTTCACAAAATGTCGCGGTAAGCAAGAGTCGCCATCGTCTTTTATTTAATCCAACAAGGAAAGGACAAAAGCACAGCAAAATTCCTTTTCGAGATGTTTCTCGGGTTCGGGAGGTAGATTATAGAAAGGGAAGGTGTTAGCACCCTTTCTATCCGTGGTTATCCACAGGCTCTTAGGTACTTGCTCACTATGTTTTCAAAAATGTTTTGCTTTTCTTGTGTTTGTGGGTTTTGAAAAGAGTTTTGTTTGAAAACTTCGATTTAACTCTTGTATCTGTCCTCAAGAGTGTATGAAGTGTTGTTTGAAAACTTTTGTCAGAAAAGTGTAGGTGCGAAAAGTATTTTTGTTTTGAAAGAGCAAGTACCTGAGAACCTCTACCTACTCAAAAGAAATTAAGCTGTGTAAATGTCCTTTAGACAGTACTATCCCACTATTGAGAAGTAGGTAGCACCGTCGTTGGAGTTTTCGGGTCAATTCGATTATAGGGACATGTGGTCACTAAAGCAATAGTAGGACGCCTTAGCGGTAACCCTAATGTCTTAGATCGTTTTTTATCGAGGCAACAGTTTCGAGGCAACTTTGATCTTTAGACAGGAGGGCGACCTCTAAAACACCCTATACCCAATGACCACGTCGAGGCAACCAAGTGAGGCGTACCCTAAGAGTGGCATGTGTGAGTGTGTCAGGATTCAGTTAAGTTATCTTTGTACATGTTATGGTGAGCTACAGGTTGATTTTAATTTCAGAGATAAGTCTTGTCATGCATAGCCTAATTAACATACATCTAGCAATTAATAGTTGCGGAAAATAAAGCTAAACTATTACAAGGCGTCAGGTATTTACATCGCCAAAAACAAACCCTTGAAAAGTAAATTGCGGAAATTAAATGAAAGCGATAAAAAGGTCCTAATTAAGGCTATTACATCCCCGGAGCAATTACATAAATATGATCAAAAATATGAACAAAATAAACATGCGCGCGAAAAAATTGAATCGGAGAAGTTCTAGGGTTTTGACCCTTTTTTTGAGAAAGAAAGAAGTTTGTTGTTATTTTTCAATTAGTTAAATTAACCCTAAAACTAATTAATTAAATAAGATTTTTGGTTTTTTATGTTTTAATGAAATAAATAAAAAAATAGTCAAAAGTTAGTAAAAACCCTAATTCTAATTTATTTTATTTATTGCAAAAAATATTGAAATTAACCTAATTAAAAAAGACTAAATTAATTTGTTAGTATTTATTTACAAAAATAATAAAGGGTGAAATTAATAAATAATAATAATAATAATAAATATTATATTTAAGTTTTCTGATTTTTATTATGAAAATAATTAATTATGTTAATTAAATAATAATAATAATTAATAAAAGAAATAAAAAAGAAAGAAACAAAAGAAAAGAAGTAAACTTGTAGGGGTGATGACCCAAATCAGGAGGTGTGTTAGAAATTTTGAAGCCCAATTGCTCAAGCCTGTTTGACTTTCTGGCTCCTCCATGCGCATGGTTGACTGGGAGTATGATGATCATCATCTCATGGCCATTAGATTTGTTCCTGTAGACATCTGGCGCCTGGGATGTGAGGTGCATAGTGGATCACGTGTTGGAGACCTGTATGTGATTATGCAAAGAAAAATAGAAACAAATATTTTTGGGGACCTAGGATTCGAACCCAGGTCCCAACGTTTCCAAGCCAATGCCTTAACCACTCCAACCACTTGCTTTAATTGTTATTAGGATAGAGAGAGAATATTATATTGGGAAACAAATCACTAAGCTGTAAAACACAAAAAAACGCGCGCTTATTTAAACTATCCACTCAGAGGCTAACACCTCATCATCTTCCTCGCTGGTTCCTGCATAATAAACATTAGATAGCGGGGGTTTTTAACCCCCACTAAACATTGTGGCGAAAAATAGCGAATAGAGCTGTGATTTATATAAATGTTTCGCGAGGGTTTGGTTGAATTCGTCTGGTTCTCAGGATTCCAACCATGTGCCTTAATGGTCTCAATTTTTCCTGGTTTAGGAATCCCCAATTTCAAAGCTCACGAACCCTAAAAATCGTCCATGGCATCTTGTAATTTAGGGAGTTTCAGTTCAATTAAGCTATACCATTAGCTTTGTACAGTCCCTGGCAATGCAAAACAACCAAGAAAATATGTTAAATGCGCATGAAATAGACAATACGATTCTGGAAAAAAGCTTCAAACTGTGGTTCTGTGTGTGATGATTCTTTGAGCTTTAAGGCTTGAATTTGATTGCCACACGTTCCTGGGAACTCCTGCAAGGTGTTAGAATCAACAAATTGTCTTCAATTGGCCTGGAATGTGAAAATCAGTTTTGCAATTTTCTTGAATTTTCTTGAATGGCTATGGCTTTTTTCTGCAGCTTTCTTGCATGTATTGGATTAGGGTTTGCTTGCATATATATAGAGGAAAGGAATTAGGTCAAAAACTTGAGCAAGAATCCATTGCAATGATGATTGAATATTTGATTGAAAATCAAATCTTTTTACATTTTCATGATTGAACAAAGTTGACAATTTTGGAGAGTTTGCATCTTTGATTTGGAGCACGAAATTGCCAGCATATCTTGACCATATTTGCTTCACAAAAAGATTGAAAAATCAAATCTTTGTATTTTCCTACAATTTAAATTAATTAAATGAATTAATATTAATTAAAAATCCAATTAATTAATAAAAATAATAAAATAAATTCCATTAAGCTTGATGGGTCGTGCATAAGTCATGGATGAAGTTTCAAGAAGAGATTTGAGGCCCATTAGCAAAAATAAGGTGTTTTGAGCAAAGTTGACTTTTGCAAATTCATGAAAATTTCCCAACTTCTCCAATGCACATCTTGCTCAATTTTGATCATATGAACATGTTCTTGGACATTTTGGAAAGGTATTGAAGTCCTATAACCAATGCCTTTGGTCCCATGTCATTTGGATTTACCAATCTCAAGTTATGGTCTTTGACTTAAAGTGCACTTTTGTTGACTTTTGAATTTGACCTATAATGTAGAAATTGATAACTTTTTGTGAGAGCATTTCTTGGACTTGGAATGTGAAGATGAATTGTAGGAAATGTCATCCCCTTCAAAATGAGAATTTGATGGGATTTTTATGATGAACCATGAAAAAGTTATGCCCTGGTCAAGATACAGTTGACTTTTCTACTGTCCAAAAATAGTAACTTTTTGCATCTTGATGATTTTTGAGCTATTCTTGTGGAATCATGATCAAGACTTGATCAAATGATGATTGTGTACTCAAAATAATATTTTGACCAAAAATTATGACTTTTGACTGTAAAATGACCATTTTGCCCTTGCAGTTGACTGTGGAGCAAATGAGGCTTTTGACTGTGCAAACTGGCATTGTGAGTCTTGAAACTTGGCATGTAGGTGCTTGAGAATGTATATAGGCATATTAGACTTGATTGAACCATTGAAAACCTCAAATTCCTTGAAAAAGCCAAAACCCTAATTTCAGCTGTCTTAGGAGATGGTTGGAATGTGCAACCCTTGAGCAATCTTGAGCAATTTGAGAATTATTCTTGTCAAATCTTGAGGAATATGGGAGGGAAAATTTTGGGGTACAACAATGAACATATGCATTTGAACATAATTACTATTTACAAATAAACAGAAGTAAAAAAGAACAATTACTGACAGACCGAAAGGATAAGAAAACGTATTTAGGCTATTCCATGAGCAATCCCTACAGTACATCATCTAGATCCCCAACGGAGCTGAAACCTTCTTCCCCAGTCGAGTCCAGATTTCCAACTACCAATCCCCAGTGGAGACCATCCAGTTTATCCAAATTCCCCAGCAAGCTGTCTGGAAGTCTGAAAATCAACCAAGATAACAGTTAACTTTTGTCTCTCCCCAACCTAGGATAAATCCCCAGTAGAGTGGCAGACGACCAAAAACTCCTGAACTTACTCTCTAGCAGTAAGCCTTCTTCCCCATGGAGTTTTATTTTTCAACAGAATGAAGATTCTCATTCTCAATTCCCCAGTAAAGTCGCCAAAGTTTTCATTGCTTCTCAATAGAATGAAGATTCTCATCCTTGATTCCCCGCATACGTCAGTAGAGTTTTCTTTATTCCCCAACGGAATAAGGATTCCCTTTGTGCAATCCCCAGTAGAAGTCAACAAAGTTCTCTGGATTCTCCAAGAGATTACTCAAGCAGTATATGGAATTACCCTCATAACAGAATTTTTGTCAATACTCCAACTTCAAGACATGAAGGATCATTATATCCCCACAGAAGTTGTCAAGGATTTTTAATCCCCAACAGTCGTCAAGAATTTCTTATCCTCAGCAGTCAAGGATTTATTCTCCCCGGCAGCAGTCAAGGATTTATTTTCCTCAGCAATACAGCTAATCAGCTTACATGCGCATACATTACATTCATATATCATAAACATTGATAAAACAAATTTATTGTATCATACATTTCATGCAACATAAATTTGTGTTTCAGCTAAAATTTTACCCTTTTCAGGATAAGATTAACATCTATCATTAAAAATGTTCAAAGATTTCAGATACATTTC
Organism: Vicia faba; assembly: GCA_948472305.1. Taxonomy (NCBI): domain Eukaryota; kingdom Viridiplantae; phylum Streptophyta; class Magnoliopsida; order Fabales; family Fabaceae; genus Vicia; species Vicia faba. The sequence goes on along the minus strand of OX451741.1, from coordinate 237,578,347 downwards.
AGATACGCTCTAGACACGGAAGTCATTCTGCTACTCATGCAAATCTCAACCCTCAAATATAGTACAAATACACTCCAGACACAGAAGTCATTCTGCTACTTATTCAAGATACACTCCAAATACGCTTCAGACACGGTTGCCATTCTGTCACTTATTCTGATTTTCCCCAGCTTAAATACGCTCCAGACGCGGATGCCATTTTGTCGCTTATTCAGATTTTAGATTCAGATACAGTACGAATACACTCCAGACACGGAAGTCATTCTGTCACTCATTCAGATTACTCATACAGACACATCTTGGATACGCTCCAGACACGGCTGCTATTCCTTTGCTCATACAGATTCAGTCCCCAGATACAGTTCAGATACGTTCCAGACACGGACACCATTCTGAATACTCATTCTTTTGACTTACAACTTATAACTCAGCAAACATTCTTGGATGGCATCTACAAGCCCGTCTCCAACAAGATTCTATCACATCTCTAAATGGCATCTTTAAGCCCATTCCCTCAACTACACTTTGACGAGTGCAAATTTATGGGCACTCTAGTGTTCAATCATCTTTTACCTTCGAGTCACGAACGGCAAAACTCGCCAATCTAACTCTTTAGGTTCAAGAAGATTGAACAGGGGCAGCTGTTGTACTCTAAAATTTTCCCTCTCATTTATCAAGATTTTCCTCACAAGACTCTTTGGACTCAAGACAAGATTAGGGTTTGGTCAACTCAAGACATCCCCTTGCACTGATAACCTAAAATTAGGGTTTGAGTTTGCACAAGGATTTTTGGATCATCAATGCTTCATGTGACTTTCATACACCATCTGGTACCCCTAAGATTTCTCATACCAAGTTTCAAGCCTTGACTCATATTTTTGCCCAGTCAATTGGACAGTTGACCTAAAAATCAACTGTATTGGGGAAAAAGTCAACTATGGCTAATTTACAATCAAACTTCATAATTTTTGATCCACAACAACATTTTGGGCTCATATGTACCATTTGATCAAGTTTAGATCACAACTCCTCAAGAAATTTGATCAAATCATTAAAAGGGCAAAATGGTCAAAATTAGGGTTTTTGACTAAGAAAGGGCAATTTCTGATTTTTAACCTAGCCAATGGCCAATTGGTTTCAAACATGATTTCAAGGGTTCAATGGCATCATCTTGACCTAATTTCATATTTCAAAAGACCTCAAGTTCATTGGATTGACAGATGAATTTCCCAGTCAACTGATCAAAAGTCAATTGTACACTGAAAAGTCAAACTTGGACTTTTTGGTCAAAATCAAGTGCCAAGGGTCATAATTCATCAAGATATGTCAAAATGTGAAACTTGTTGACTAAGAAAACTAAATTTTCAAATTAGGGTTTTAATTTGAAAATTTTTCATAACTTAGAAATTTTCTAAGTATAAAAATTTTCTTATTTTTTCCCAACTTTCCATAACTTTTCAACCATGATGCAATTGGATTCAAAGAAAACTTCCAACATGAAAGTTGTAGTCCTCCATGAAATCTACAACTTTTATTCACAAAGTTTTCCCAAAATATGCTTGGATCTCAAGATATGAATTTGTGAATAGGGGTCCATGAACTAAATAACTTAGTGAAATTTTGCCCTAGTTTAGGCAGGTTTTTGACCTAACTTCATGGCAACTTTTCACCTAGTTCCAAGAGGTATATAAAAATGCATTTCAAAGATGTATTGTATAGAATGTTGCAAGATTTCCAAAATGTCCAAGAACTCTCCAAGATCATTTGTGGTTAGGAAGAATCAAAGAAGAGAAAATGGCATTTTGTCACTTTTGTTCAAGCCATTTTCACAATGCACCAAGTTGCAAATCTGATCAAGCATGTTTGTACCTTGCATTACAGGTCCTAAACTCCTTCTACAATCCATAATTAAATGTTAAGTCAATGGATAATGTCTTCGTTTTGGCTTTTGAAGCATTGTACAAGGAATAAATCCATAAATGGCATAAAGGGCACAATGCCATTTTGATAAAGCAAGCTTTTCCAACTTTATCAACCTTGAGCCTTGGACTTGTTCCTTGAGTACAGGCATTTTCAATAGATCACAATCAAATTATACCAACCCTTGCAGCTCACAAGATAGCCAAGTACAGGCCTGCTAGCATGGCCACTTCACCTTTCTTCAAAAACAAGAAAAGTGGCCAAAAGGTAGAGAACTTGTACATCTGATAAAGGGTGGACTTGGCATCATTCAAAATACATTCACAAACTTGTTACAAGCCAGAACACGAGTGCATAACTTCAAAAACTCTCCCAAACACAAAAACACGATTTTTTTTGCCCAAACTTGCAGTTTCTGCAAAACTCTTGCAAGCTCAATATTGGCTCGTGCGTTTCTCCCTTTAACACTTGAAACACCTTCCATACATCACATCCAAACTATCCAAGCCTTTGCACTTCAACTGTGAGCTCTGTTTCAGACATCACCATTTTCAAACTTGGAGGTTGCAGCTTGACTTCTACAGGGAGTTTCAGCCATGCACAAAGCCAGCTAAGCATTGGAAAAGCTTGAGGGAACTTCAAGGAAGCTCACACGATCCTCAGGCCTCACTCAAAGTCCCCACATTGCCATATCCAAATCCAGCTGAAGGAGGTATTTTTCAAAACTTTAACTCTCTATTTAGGCATCCTCAAGCCACGATTTGTGAAGCAAAAATATAGCCTCTAGCATGGTGAAGCTGTACATATGCATAGTTGTAATTTATATTAACTGAGCTAAGAGAATTTGATTGTTGAACATGCTGAAAAAACTAGGTCACGATTTAGGGCCATTAAAATTCTCCCTGATCTTTGAGAGTTAGGTCATGAATTTTATATCATTGGAATCGTGAGATTACAAGCTACATTTTTTATGTTATGAGTTTTCATTTTTATGCAAGCTACAACAAGTTACGGGTTTAAGGCAGATACGCGCGCAAATGGAAGTTGGAGGACAGGGATGAAGTTTCATGGGCCTGGCGCGCCTTGGGCCTGCTTGTTTTGTTTTCCACACCCCCCTGACTACTATTTGCACCCCCTTTGCATATTTTCTCATATTTTTTATGTTTACTAACTTTATTTTTTTTTTCTGAACATTAAAAAATAACAAAAATATTTTCTTAATTTTTTGCAATTTTTATTTTATTTTTATTATTTTTTCCACATATAAAAATAGTTTTATACAAATAAATAGAACTTTCTTTTCTTAAATAAATAGTAAATACATTTAAAAATACTATACATTTTATTTTTATTATTCATACACATAAAATATTATTTTCATACATATTTTAATTTTTAATATTTGTTAATAATATTATTTATTATTTCTTATACATAAATGGATAAAATAAATAATATATAACATATTTTATTTTAAATCAAAAATTAGGGTTTCCCCTTTAAAAATAACAATATTATTTTTTCTCTTTTTTTAGGGCTCAAATAATTTATTTTTCTCATACATAAAATTAATACAAGACATTTTTTGCATAAATACATTTTATTTGCATATTTAAATATTTGTATATTTATTTATTGTACAATAATTCAATTGGATTGTAATAATATTTTAGGGTTTTATTTTGTGCAAATATCCCCATTCAAAAACTTGTATCCCCCCTCCCATAATAATTGTTGTAATAGTTTAGTTTACTTTACACAATTTATTGTATTTATACTTGTGTAGTAAATTAGGGTTTTGCATGATAAGACTAAAAACAAACAAATAGAATGACCTAATACAAGACAAATCAAAGGCATGTAAAATGACACACATTGCACACAATCACCTCTACGGTTTCACCCACTTGGTTGCCTAAACAAATGGCCATGGTATGCATGCAAAGTATCTTGGCAAAGCAAAACAAACAAATAAGATCATAGTCCCTCGATGACTCTTTCAAAAGGTTGTCTAAAAACAAATGATCTTGGTCCCTCAAATAAGCTAAGATACTTGGCAACATTGCTATCATGGTCATAAGATGACCCACGCCCGTCCCGTTTAATATCCAAAGATAGGGTTGTTTACCAAAGCAATGGTAAATCAACAATGTCAAAGGAATAAAAATGCATAGGAAAGACATTTGAGTAGGGTAGATAGTTCTAAGTTACTTGCTCTCTTCCAAATAATCCTTGCTATTTTCAAACAAACACACACATTTTTAAAACATTTCCAAACAACTTTCAAAAACATTGAAACATTTTTCAAAAGACAAACATCTTTTTATACATTCTTACGAACGAGAATCATTACAAAGATTGCCTAAACGAAAGGCTTCTTTTCAAAATACTTTCAAAATCATACCAAACACAAAGAACCATTTCAAACAATTGCAAAAGCAAAGCAAGTGATCTAAGCAAGTAACTAAGAGCCCATGTGTGATCGGTGGAAATAGAACTGACTGTTTTTGGAATGCTGGTTCGCGTTTGCGTTTTGCAAAATGTCGCGGTAAGCAAGAGTCGCCACCGTATTTTATTTAATCCAATAAGGAAAGGACAAAAGCACAGCAAAATTCCTTTTCGAGATGTTTCTCGGGTTCGGGAGGTAGATTATAGAAAGGGAAGGTGTTAGCACCCTTTCTATCTGTGGTTATCCACGGGCTCTTAGGTACTTGCTCACTATGTTTTCAAAATGTTTTGCTTTTCTTGTGTTTGTGGGTTTTGAAAAAGTTTTGTTTGAAAACTTCGATTTAACTCTTGTGTCTGTCCTCAAGAGTGTATGAAGTATTGTTTGAAAACTTTTGTTTGAAAAGTGTAGGTGCGAAAAGTATTTTTATTTTGAAAGAGCAAGTACCTGAGAACCTCTACCTACTCAAAAGAAATTAAGCTGTGTAAATGTCCTTTAGACAGTACTATCCCACTATTGAGATGTAGGTAGCGCCGTCGTTGGAGTTTTTCGGGTCAATTCGATTAATGGGACATGTGGTCACCAAAGCAATAGTAGGACGCCTTAGCGGTAACCCTAATGTCTTAGATCATTTTTTATCGAAGCAACCGTTTCGAGGCAACTTTGACCTTTAGACAGGAGGGCGACCTCTAAAACACCCTATACTCAATGACCACGTCGAGGCAACCAAGTGAGGCGTACCCTAAGAGTGACATGTGCGAGTGTGTCAGGTTTCAGTTTATGTTATCTTTGCATGTTATGGTGAGCTACGATTTATTTTATTTTAAGATAAGTCTTGTCATGCATAGCCTAGTTAACATACATCTAACAGTTAATAGTTGCGGAAAATAAAACTAAACTATTACAAGGCGTCGGGTATTTACATCACCAAAAACCAATCCTTGAAAAAGTAAGTTGCGGGAAATTAAAGAAAAGCGATAAAAATTCCTAATTAAAGTTATTACATCCTCGGAGCAATTACATTATATGGATCAAAAATTAATCAAGAATAATCACACGCGCGAGAAAAATTGGATCGGAGAGTTTTTAGGGTTTTGACCCTTTTTGAGGAAGAAAGAGATTTTTTTGTTATTTCGCATTTAATTAAATTAAACCTAGACTAATTAATTAATTAAATAAAAGAAAGATATTTTTTGAGTTTTTTATGTTTTTAAGGAAAATAAAATTAAAGATGATTAAAATTGCCAAGAACCCTAATTCTATGTTGATTTTAAATTATTGTAAAAAAAGTTAGAATTGTAGTTGTTTAGGTATTGGCTTGCATTTTTGGTAAAACCCAAGTGTATGTGTGAATGTCATGACTGATGTCATAACATTCTAGTTTAGTTTGTACTGATTCATTAGGTACCTTTGCAGAAAAATATTGTCATACAGGTACTGATGTTTATAAGTGTGTATCTGAGCATTTTGCAAAATGATCACATTTTCCTAAATTAGTAGACAGGTTTTTCAGATGTCATAACAGATGTTAAGACATCCTGTTCTGAACTAACAGGTATGCAATTTGGTTAATTATGAGTTTTTTCAGGAAAATGACTCAGTCTTTCCAGAACAGAATCCTGCGTTTTCTTTGGGTTAACCTAGCTCAACCCTAACCTGGTTGATAAAGTCCTGTGACCTAGTCTTAAGGTCAAATGGAATTAACCCTAGCTTTTTGTGGAAACCCTAACTGAAGATGCAGTTGCTATATATTCAACAGGGCTGCTGTTTTGAAAGTAATCCCTTTTTGACAGAAGATCTTTTAGAAGCTGTATAGTTTTAACTATTGTAATCCAAGCAATTATCATTGTGATAAGTGACTTGGAATATGTTTTTAATTGTAAGGGTTGTGTATCACTCAAAGCTTTGAAGCAAGAGTGTTTGTATGTCTCTTGACTAAAGCTGTGAAGCAGAGTCAAGTTAGGTGTGTGTATCACTCAAAGCTGTGAAGCAAGAGTGGTTGTGTTCTTGAGTAAAAAGCTGTGAAGCTTAATCAAGTGTATGTTTTTGAAGAGTGTCTTCATCAATTCATTAGTCAAATTGTTTTATGTATCACTGCTGTGATTGAGGGGGAGTGAGTAGGAACTCAGGTTTAAGTTGTACTTAGATTGAAATTGCATTGGGTAGGTCTTAAGTGAAGGAGATAAACTGGTTGGTTTATTCCTGAATTAACATCTCTTATAGTGGATTTCCTCCCTGGCTTGGTAGCCCCCAGAGTAGGTGTTGTTGCACACTGAACTGGGTAAACAATTGACTGTGTTCTTTATTGTCTTTGTATTTACTGTCATATAGTAAGTCAGATACGGTGTCATAACATTGAACGTGACATTGAGTATCTGCAGCCAGAATTTCAATTGGCATCAGAGCAGGCACCCTGCCTGTATTACTGGGTGAGATCTAGGGATATCACTTTCTGGCACTATGGACAAAGAAGGAGTTTTTGGAAATAGACCACCCATTCTGGATGGAACTAATTATGACTACTGGAAACCTCGTATGATTGCCTTCTTAAAATCTCTGGACAAAAAGGCTTGGAGAGCTGCTGACAAAGGATGGAACCATCCCACCATAACTGAGAAAGATGGGACAATCAGTCTGAAGCCTGAGGAAGATTGGAGTAAAGAAGAAGATGAGTTAGCCCTGGAAAATTCCAAAGCTTTAAATGCCTTGTTCAATGGAATTGATAGAAACATTTTCAGACTAGTACATCAATATGAACTGGCCAAGGAAGTTTGGGACACTCTCAAAACTACTCATGAGGGCACTTCCAAAGTAAAAATGTCAAGGCTTCAGATGTTGACTACCAAGTTTGAGAATCTAAAAATGATGGAAGATGAAACCATTCATGAGTTTCACATGAACATCCTGGAGATTGCCAACACCTCAGGAGCACTGGGAGAAAAGATGTCAGAAGAAAAACTGGTGAGAAAGATTCTCAGATCCTTGCCTAAAAGATTTGCAATGAAGGTAACTGCCATAGAGGAAGCCCAGGACATCAGCAAGTTGAAAGTGGATGAACTTATTGGGTCTCTTCAGACTTTTGAGATGGGGATCACTGATAATGGCTACAAGAAGAACAAGAGCATAACACTTGTATCCAACACTGATGTTGAAAACAAGGGGGATGAAGAAGAAAATATTTCAGAAGCTATAGCCATGCTTGGAAGACAGTTCAACAAACTCATCAAAAGAATAGATCCAAAGTCAAGGTCTAATGTTCATAACATTCCCTCTGACATTGAAAGCTTCAGCAGAAGACCAAGGTCAGAAGAGAAGGGAAACCAAGGGAGAGGAATTCAATGCCATGGCTGTGAAGGATATGGGAATATTCGAGCTGAATGTCCTACCTTTCTTAAGAAACAAAAGAAAGGAATGACTGTTACTTGGTCTGACTGTGATTCAGAAAGTAATTCTGAAGAAGAATCTACCAAACTAGTTACTGCTCTAACTAGTGTTTGTACCTCTGAAAGTGACACCAGTGATGAAGAAGTGACATTTGAAGAACTGGCTGATACCTACAAGAAATTGTGTATCAGAAGTGCTGAAGTTTGTGTGCAGAATGAGAAACAATCAAAACTCATTATAAAGCTGGAGGCTGAAAAAAGGGCAGATCTTGAAACTATAAGTCATCTAGAAGGGGAAGTTCAATTGCTGAACTCACAACTGAACCAAATGACCAAATCTGTCAAGATGCTGACCAATGGAACAGATAAATTGGAAGAGATTCTTCAAGTTGGACAAAATGTGGGAAACAAATCTGGACTAAGATTTGTGGAAGCTAAGAAATCTGGTGCAGACAAGAAGATCAGGCATGTTAAACAATTGTCAAAGCAGATGTCTCAACACAACTCTCAACATCAGAAACAGAAATACATGAAGAAAAAATACCAAAGATGGAGATGTCATCACTGTGGGAGGTATGGGCACATAAAGCCCTTCTGCTTCAAATTGCATGGATACCCTAATCAAAACTCAGGTGTTAAACCCAAGTCAAAAAGGGTACCACATACTCCTCAATGGAAGAAAAAGGCTACTGCCCTGATAGCCCATACTTCCCTGAGAGTGTCTGCAAAGGAAGGCTGGTACTTTGACAGTGGGTGTTCTAAACACATGACTGGAATAAAGAACATTCTCAATCATGTTAAACCTCACAACACTAGTTATGTGACCTTTGGAGATGGTGCTAAAGGTGAAATCAAAGGAGTTGGTAATTTGGACTGCCCTGAAGTTCCAAGGCTGAGTGAAGTATTGCTGGTAAAAGGGCTGACTGCTAATCTCATTAGTATCAGTCAACTGTGTGATCTAGGATTCAAGGTCAATTTCTCAAAATCTGAATGTCTTGTAATCAATGAAAAACAAGAAATTGCAATGAAAGGAGTCAGGTACAAAGATAACTGTTACTTGTGGCAGCCTGAGAACACTAATAACTCCACTATGTGTCCAATTACCAAAGAAGAAAAAGAGATGAACCTGTGGCACCATAAGCTTGGTCATCTTCATCTAAGAAGAATGAAAAGAGCCATCTCTATGGAAGCAGTCAGAAGGACTCCAAAACTACAGACTGATAAAAGAAGGGTTTATGGTGAACTTAAAATTGAAAGGCTTGGTAAAAAGAAACATGTCTATGATGTGGTGAATAAACTTGAAGAAGGATGTGTTGTCAGAACCAGAAGTAATCATGACAAGGATGTTGGAAACAACAAGTCTAATAAATTATGTTTCCCTGAAGAAATGAGTCGTGAAGTCTCTTCTCCTACAACTCTCCATCAAAATGGAGTGGACAAAAAGAAAAATAAGATCATTCAAGAATCAACCAGAACTATGATTCATGTCAAAAGAATGCCTTCCAAACTCTGTGCTGAAATGGTTGCAGCTAGGACTAACTATTCTCAAAATATCAGGTCAAAACAGATGCTCACTGAGTATAATGTCTCACAAGATGTTGTGACATTATATTGTGACAATCTGAATACAATCAATATTTCCATGAACCCTATTCAGCATAGTAGGACCAAGCACATTGACTTTGTAGAGAAGAAGTCAATTAAAATGGAACATGGTATCATTAAGCTTCAGCTGGCTGATTCTTCTACCAAGGCTCTTGTTGGAAATAAACTTGAAAACTTGAGGGGCAGGTTGGGTATTTGCCAACATGAGAAATTATAGCAATTAATTTTTCTTAAAACAAGGGTTGAAGGAGTTAATCTTGTTAAGTCTATTTTTAGTGGGTTAGTCATATGTTTTCCAAATTCCTTCAAAATTCCTAAGAAGTTGAAAAGACTCTCTTTTGCCTCCTACCTCTCTCGACCTTGCAACCTGTTCCCCTCTCTCAATCAAAATTTTCTCCCAAATTGCTATTGTTGCTCTAAGTCAATCAAAATGTCTCAGACATCATCTTCAACCAAGGCGACTTCATCATCCTCATCATCTTCATCATCTGACCAAGACTCTAGAGCAATCACCATATGCATAGAATCTAAAGTTCTTGAGGTCACTCCTCTCAGAGAGATGGCAACTGACCCCGCCAAAGTCAAAAAGCTAAGAACTAGACATGCAGGAAGAGCTCAAGCTGCATCCTCTGGTAATCCTTCTCATCCTTCTTCTTCTGTTCCAAATAGAGAAGGATCAGTTCAAGTTCATCAAGCTATTGCTAGGCTTGTTACTAGTATACTAAGCGGAAACCAACCTGTACCGGGGATTTCTGTCCCTTTAAATCAATCAGGAAGCCCACATGTGGACGTCTCTGAGAATGTAGATGTCTCTGAGAATGTTGTGACACAAAATGACAACATTCAGAACCCTTCAGAAAAGACTGCCGATCCACCTATCATTGATGTGGATGAGGATTACTCAGATAATGATCTGATTGCCAATGTAAACCCTAGCATATCTAGGAGATTGATGAAAAGAAAGGGTAATCAGAATGATGCAAAATGTGTGTCCAAAGATAAACCTGTTGTTAAGAAATCCAAGGCTGAAGGCATGGCTGGGGTAGAATCTGTGAAAACTATTCAGTCCAAAGGGAAGGTGAAGGCCCAGGTGCATACTGCTAGACAACAAATTTCAAAGAAGAGAAAAGAACCTGAATCTTCTGATTCTGATGAGGAATCAGAATTTGAGATTGATGCTGAAGAAATTCCTATCAGAAGGAAGCTCCCCTCCAGCAAAATTGCTAGAGTTCCTGAAGTCCCAACAGACAACATCTCTTTTCATCATCCTGACAATGCAAACAGATGGAAGTATGTTTGCTTAAAGAGAATAGCCTTAGAAAGAGAACTCAACAATGATGCCATGGAGTGCAAAGACATCATGGACCTGATCAAGAATGCTGGACTGATGAAGACAGTGATAAAATTTAACAAGTGTTATGAAAATCTGGTCAAGGAGTTCATAGTTAACTTGTCTAATGATTGTGCTGATGGAAGGTCAGCTGACTTTGAAAGTGTTTTTGTTAGTGGAAGAAGGGTCAAGTTCTCTCCATCAGAAATTAACACATTTCTTGGAAGAACAAATGAGGATTGTCATGATCTGGAAGTCACTGACAATGAAGTTTGTCAAACCATCACAGCAAGGCAAGTGAAGTGCTGGCCCTTGAAAGGCAAGCTGAATGCCAGCAAACTTAGCATGAAATTTGCCATCCCGCACAAGATTGGTGCAGCCAACTGGGTGCCTACAAACCATAAATCAACTATCTCCACAGGATTGGGGAGATTTATTTATGCTGTGGGAACCAAGACTGCTTTTGACTATGGCAGGTATATTTTTGAACAAACTTTAAAACATGCTGGTAGTTATGCTGTCAAAGGACCAATTGCCTTTCCCTCCCTCCTTTGTGGAATTATCCTTGCACAATATCCTGATATCCTGGTGGCAAGAGATACTGCTTGCAAAAGAGCTCCTGCCCTTGGGTTGCACTACAAACTGTTTCAGGGATCTCATGCTCCTGATATTGTCATAACATCAGCTGAGACATCGTTTGTGAAGACCCAGTCCAAGACATCTGATGTCATAGCTGCATTAAAAGAGACCTGCAAAGAACTGGAAGCTAGGAAAAAGACCCTAGAAATCCTAATTGCCAGGTTAGAAAAGGAGGAAGTTGAAGGAAACAGAAGGGAAGAGGGTGTAGAAGCTGAAGGTCATCTCAATACTGAAGAAACTAGCTCCTCTGAGTCTGATGACAGTGCTTAAAGGTTGGTTGCTGTTTGGTGGAGTTGATGCTGGTCCCTGGTGGAGTTTGGAAGTGTGTTCAGTTTTTTTTTTGCTGCTCTTATTACTTTTCTGGATGACTGTATAATGTTTATGAACATGTATCTTTGGCCCATTTGTGGCTAAAGAGGGGGAGATATATTTTGGTACTTACTTAATTAGACATTCTATTTTTCTGCAGTCATTTCTTTCTGCTGCTATCTATCTCTGATTGCTTAGGGTCTTTAGCCAAAAATCTGCCAAAGGGGGAGTTTGTAGTTGTTTAGGTATTGGCTTGCATTTTTGGTAAAACCCAAGTGTATGTGTGAATGTCATGACTGATGTCATAACATTCTAGTTTAGTTTGTACTGATTCATTAGGTACCTTTGCAGAAAAATATTGTCATACAGGTACTGATGTTTATAAGTGTGTATCTGAGCATTTTGCAAAATGATCACATTTTCCTAAATCAGTAGACAGGTTTTTCAGATGTCATAACAGATGTTAAGACATCCTGTTCTGAACTAACAGGTATGCAGTTTGGTTAATTCTGTGTTTTTTCAGGAAAATGACTCAGTCTTTCCAGAACAGAATCCTGCGTTTTCTTTGGGTTAACCTAGCTCAACCCTAACCTGGTTGATAAAGTCCTGTGACCTAGTCTTAAGGTAAAATGGAATTAACCCTAGCTTTTTGTGGAAACCCTAACTGAAGATGCAGCTGCTATATATTCAACAGGGCTGCTGTTTTGAAAGTAATCCCTTTTTGACAGAAGATCTTTTAGAAGTTGTATAGTTTTAACTATTGTAATCCAAGCAATTATCATTGTGATAAGTGACTTGGAATAGGTTTTTAATTGTAAGGGTTGTGTAGCACTCAAAGCTTTGAAGCAAGAGTGTTTGTATGTCTCTTGACTAAAGCTGTGAAGCAGAGTCAAGTTAGGTGTGTGTATCACTCAAAGCTGTGAAGCAAGAGTGGTTGTGTTCTTGAGTAAAAAGCTGTGAAGCTTAATCAAGTGTATGTTTTTGAAGAGTGTCTTCATCAATTCATTAGTCAAATTGTTTTATGTATCACTGCTGTGATTGAGGGGGAGTGAGTAGGAACTCAGGTTTAAGTTGTACTTAGATTGAAATTGCATTAGGTAGGTCTTAAGTGAAGGAGATAAACTGGTTGGTTTATTCCTGAATTAACATCTCTTAAAGTGGATTTCCTCCCTGGCTTGGTATCCCCCAGAGTAGGTGTTGTTGCACACTGAACTGGGTAAACAATTGACTGTGTTCTTTATTGTCTTTGTATTTACTGTCATATAGTAAGTCAGATACGGTGTCATAACATTGAACGTGACATTGAATATCTGCAGCCAGAATTTCAAGAATTATCCTAATTAAAACTAAATTAGTTAATTATATTTATTTACAAAAATAATAAAAGGGTGAAATTAATTTTAATAATTAATTAAAAAAAATATTATATTTTAGTTTTCTGATTTTATTATGAAAAAATTAATTTGGTTAATTAAGTAAAAATAATAATAATTAATAATAAAAGCAATTAAGTGAAAAAATATAAAAGAAGAAAAAAAGAGAAAATAACCCAGGGGGTGTGCTGGCCCAAGTCAGGAGGTAGAATCAGCAATTCTGAAGCCCATTATGCTTCCAGCCTGTTTGACTTTTGCAACTCTCTGCACGCTCATTGACTAAGGCATGTGGTGGATATCCAGCTTTGGCCATTGGATTTGAGTTTGGAGACACATGGTGTGCTAAGATTTGAAGCATATGGTGGTCTTCATACCTGGAAATCTATTGGAATATGCATAAGAAAATAATAATAAGAATTGTGGGGGACCTGGGATTCGAACCCAGGTCCCAATAGCATTTCCATCCACCTGCTTGCCAACCCAACTAGCGCGCTTCTTTGTTATTAAAATAAAAGGCAATAATTATATATGAAAACAAACAATACGCTGCACTAAAAAATAAAACGCGTGTTTTTTCAAATAAGCCAACCAGATGCTAATACCTCATCATCTTCTTCGTTGGTCCTGTATAATTAACATCAGATAGTGGGGGGTTTTAACCCCCACTAACTCCTGCAAGGAAAAATAGCGATTAGAAGTCTAGCAAGCATAAATATTTCACGAGGTATGGATTCCCTTCGTCTTGGCCTCACGATTTCAGTCATGTATCTCACTGGTCTCAATTTTTCCTGGTTCAGGAAGCCCTAATTTAAAGCTCAAGAACCCTAGAAATTTGATCATGGCATCTCACGATTAAGGGCATTATAATTCAATTAAACCATTCCATCAGCTTTATTCAGTCTCTAGCAATGCAAAACAATCAAAAAACATGTTAAACGCGCATGAATTAAGATATATAATTCTGAATAAAAAAGGCAAACCGTGAAATTGTGTGCAACAATTCCTTGAGCTTCAGTGCCTGAATTTGATTGTAAAACGTTCCTGAGACCTCCTGCAATGTATTTGAATGGTCAAAACACCCTGAATTAGCCTAGGATGCAAGAACAAATTTTCAGTTTTCTTGGAATTTCTTGAAATTGGACAGGGTGGTTCCTGCAGCTTTCAATCGTGTGCTAGGGTTTGGTTAGCTTGCTTATGTATAAGGGAAACGAATTAGGTCAAAAACTTGGATCCAACCCATGTGCATTGATGATTAAATCCTTGATTGAAAATCAAATATTTTTTATTCTTCATGATTGAACAAAGTTGCCCAAAATTGGATTTTTTTTGTATCTTTGACTTGTGCACGAATTTGCCAGCATGTTTAGGTCATATTTGGTTCACAAAGATGTTTAAAAAACAAATCTTCTATTTTCTTATGATTTAAATTGATTAAATGAATTAATATTAATTAAAAATCCAATTAATCAATAAAAATAAGAAAATAAATCCCATTTAGCTTGGTGGGTCGTGCATAGGTCATGGGTGAATTTTCAAGAAGAGATTTGAGGCCCATTAGCAAAAAGAAGGTGTTTTGGGCAAAGTTGACTTTTGCCAATTCATGAAAATTTCCCAACTTCTCCAATGCACAACTTGCTCAATTTTGATCATATGACCATGTTCTTGGACATTTTAGAAAGCCCTTGAAGTCCTCTAACCAATGTCTTTGGTCCCATGTCATTTGGATTTACCAATCTCAAGTTATGGCCTTTGACCCAAAGTGTACTTTTGTTGACTTTTGAAATTGACCTATAATGTAAAAATTGGTAACTTCTTGTGAGTGCATTTTCTGATCTTGGAGTGTGAAGATGGTTTGTAGGAAATTGCATCCCCTTAAAAATGAGCATTGGATGGGATTTTTCTGATAAACCATGAAAGAGTTATGCCCTGGTCAAGGTACAGTTGACTTTTCTACTGTCCAAAAATAGTAACTTTTTGCATCTTGATGATTTTTGAGCTATTCTTGTGGAATCATGATAAAGACTTGATCAAATGATGATTGTGAACTCAAAATAAGATGTTGACCAAAAATTCTGACTTTTGATAGCAAAATGACCATTTTGCCCTTGTAGTTAACTGTGGATCAAATGGGGCTTTTGACTGTGCAAATTGGCACTGCGAGTCTTGAAACATGGCATATAGGTGCTTGAGAATGCATATGGGCCTATGAGACTTGATTGAACCATTGAAAACCCCAAATTCCTTGAAAGAACCAAAACCCTAATTTCAACTGTCTTAGGAGGTGGTTTGACTGTCTACCTCTTGAGTCATCTTGAGTAATTTGAAGATCATTCTTGACAAATCTTGAGGAATATGGGAGGGAAAATTTTGGGGTACAACAGTTGCCCCTGTTCAATCTTCTTAAACCTGAGGATGTAGATTGGCTTGCGTGCCTTTCGTGATCCGGAGGTGGAAGATGATTGAACACTAAAGTGCCCAGAAATTTGCACTCGCATGGTGTAGTATCAGAAACATGATGTCGGGAGTGGGCTCACAGATGCCATTTGGAGATTGTTTGTTTAAGGATGGGCTTATAGATGCAATCTGGAGATTGTTTGTTGAATTGTAACTTTGTAAGTTGAAAGAAGGAACCTGTGTAGGGTTGCCTGACGATGAGTCCGTGTAAAACTGCATTTTGGAAGGAAGGAAACCTGTGTAGGGTTGACTGATGATGGGTCCGTGTGAAACTGCATCTTGGAAGGAAGGAAACGTGTATAGGGTTGACTGATGATGAGTCCGTGTGAAACTGCATCTGAACTGGGAAATAACTTAGGTAAGGTTGCTTTGCGCGGAGTTTGGGTAAAACTACGTTGGGAAATTGTAAGAAGGAACCTGGGTAAGGTTACTTCAGGATAAGTTCGTGTGAAACTTCTGGAGGAACCTGGGTAAGGTGATAAGTCCGTGTAAAACTTCTGGAGGAACCTGAGTAAGGTTATCTTGTGATAAGTTTGTGTGGAACTTCTGGAGGAAACTGAGTAAAGTTACTTTGTGATAAGTCCGCGTAAAACTTCGTCTTGGAAATGAGGAGGAACCGGTGTAGGGTGATAAGTCCGTGTAAAACTTCGGGAGGAACCTGGGTAAGGTTACTTTGATAAGTCCGTGTAAAACTTCTGGAGGAACCTGGGTATGGTTACTTTGACGATGAGTTCGTGTAAAACTTCATCTGAAATTGAGAAGGAACCTATGTAGGGTTGCCTGACGATGAGTCCGTGTAAAACTTCATCTGAAAGGAAGGAACCTGTGTAGGGTTTCCTGGTGATGAGTCCGTGTAAAACTGCATCTTGGAGAGAGAAGGAACCGGTGTAGGGTTGCCTGGTGATGAGTCCGTGTAAAACTGCAACTTGGAGAGAGAAGGAACCGGTGTAGGGTCGCCTTATGATGGGTTGTCTTCATTGACGGGTTGTCTTCATCGACGGATTGTCTTCATTGACGGGTTGTCTCTATTGAAGAGTTGTCTTCATTAACGGGTTGTCTTCATCGACAGATTGTCTTCATTGACGGGTGTCTTCATTGACGGGTTGTCTTCATTGACGGGTGTCTTCATTGACGGATTGTCTTCATCGACAAATTGTCTTCATTGACGGGTTGTCTCTATTGACGAGTTGTCTTCATTGACGGGTTTTTCCTCAGAAAAATCTTTAGGAATCAATTTAACTGATTTTGTCTCCATTGATTGGCTTCAGAAAAATCTTTAGGAATCAATTTAACTGGTTTTGTCTCCATTGACTGGCTCTGCCTCAGAAAAATCTTTAGGAATCGATTTAACTGATTTTGTCTCCATTGACTGGCTTCAGAAAAATCTTTAGGAATCGATTTAACTGGTTTTGTCTCCATTGACTGTGTTGAGAATTTAACTACATCTTTCCTGAAAAGTAAAGGTCAGTCATATGCAATGCATGATATGGATCAAGCAATGATGTTCTCAACATAAATGAGATCGTATGATATGATGCGTATATGCATGTATCATGATGTATGAAAATGTGATGTTTTAGCTGGGGAACATAAATCCCGGAGCTGCTGGAGAATAGAGTTGGATTCTTTGTTTCCGCTGGGGATGATGAACGAAGATGACGGTGAGAATAAACCTGCAGGAGAGGATGACTCCATTGGGGAATAAACTGGTGAAGATATTACTCTGCGGGGAATTGCTCTGTGGGGAAGCGATGCTTTGCTAAGATTTTAACGATAACTCCGCTGGGGATTCCGTTGATAAGCTCTATTGGGGATTTTGATGATGAACTCCGCTGGGGATAGAAAGAACTTCGCTGGGGATGATCTTTCAGTTGAAACTTGCTGAGGATAACCCAGTTAGACTCCTGTGGGGATAATCTCTGAATTTGGCTGGGGAGATTTATTCGTGCTCTGCAGGGGATAAGCTTCCAGAGTCTACTGGGGATAATGATTCAACTCCATTGGGGAAGCCTTCTTCAGACTGTGCTTGGAAAATATTGACTCCACTGGGGTATCTTGTATTCTGCCGAGGAACATTCTTATACTCCTTTGAGGAATATCAAGACTGCCAGGGATACTCTTATACTTGCTGGGGAATATTCTTATACTCCGCTGGGGAATATTAAGACCCTTTCAGTGCTGAGGGTAGATAAATTCTGCTTGGGGAGAGTATTGTTGATTCGTTCACGGTTGCAAGTCTCAGCTGAGAGAGAGCTATCATTATTGTCTTACTCTGCGGGGAGTGAAGGTATCTTAGCCATATTCTTCAGCTGAATCTACCTTTGTACCTGGTGAGCAGAGCAGCTGTACAGTTTGGAAAATTTTATTGCCCTTGTTTCTGCGGGAGAAGGAGCCTGTGGAGGCCCTGTGGATCGAGTATTATCCCCACCTATGAGGTGCTTGGTATCTTTCGGCCAAAATGACAAGTCTTCTTCTGGTAGGCCAGTGATGAGATGACGAGAAATAGTCATACGCTTTGATCCCTAATTTTTTCCTGGACCGCCCTTTCGGGGTTTCATTCCACCGGGATACCCTTTTTTGCCCAAGCCGCCTTTTCAGGTTTTCGACTTGCCGGGTGTACAGATTTTTTCATTTTTATCCCTAATTTTTTCCCGAATCCTTTTGGTTCGTCGGGAAGCCCTTATTTTTTCCTAGGCCAGTCGACCTAGCGGGTCTTTGATTATGCATAGTATTTTTTTGATTATGTCCACGTTCTCCGAGTGCAGGGAGTTGTCACTGTCAGTAGTGTTCTGTTGCCATATTACCAGAAGATGTTTGATCATGCAAGATTCGTTGCTGGAATTCATGTCCAATGCCCCAAGTGATTTAGATGAAGATTTGCCCATGGCTATTTGGCATTTTGAGAGATTCCTTGAATCTTGACTAGACTGCCCCAGATGACGGACAATGATCATGTCTGCCCCTTGGTTGGAAGTGTTTTTTCCACTTGAGGTGACCCTTTTTGTTGAAAAGATTTTGTTCGCTAGATATTCGTCGTGTGAATTTCTCTGCTATTTAACAAATAGTCATATGCAAACAATGTTATTTTAAGAATGCAAAGCTTATGTCTGTTTTGAAATTTTTGAAAATGCCTTTTTCCAGTAAAACAAGTGAATTTTTTTGTAAAATGTGATGTCAACTCAGGATTTTACAGCAAACCCTACAGGAGTCAGGATACCTTTTGTAACAGTATGCTTTCGAACTAACCCATGCTTCAGCTAGGACTTTTAAGGGTTATAACGTGGCTTGGTTCACGGTTTAAGAAACAAAGGATAAAGGCTCAAAATTTATTTGTACCCACCCGCTCTTCGTGATGTTCTTCGATCCTAAACTCAGCTAATCGTGCATTAGATGTTGTTTGAGTATTTGCTCTGATATTCCGGTGATGGTTCGGATGTTGACAATTTATTATGAACAGGCGGTTATTTTTATAAGAGTTTGCAGGACCTCTTTCTTTTTGATTTTATTATCCCTGTCTTTTGCCTGAACTATTTCTTTTGTGATTACAGTCAGCGGGATGCTCCAATTTTGTAAGTCTCCTTTATAGGTTTTGACTTGTTGGGCTTTTGTTTTGGGAGATGACGACTGCTTGTCCTGACGATTATAGGGAACCATCACTGTCTTTTGTTTTGGAAGGACTCCTTTGATGCCATTCATTGTGCACCTGGATCAACTGAGAAGACTACCCTGCCCCAGGTTATAATTAAGGGTTTTAATTTGTGAAAAGAAAAACTCCAACTTCTTTGGCTCAAAGGGGTTGACTAGGGATTATCTTCCTTATAACTCCACTGTTTAGGATTTGAAACAATGCATGTACTTCATCAGCGGGGTCTGTTCAAAAGCATACTGTAAAGATCGTGGTATCGTTTTCGTCATCCTCCCTCAAATGGCTTAGAGTTTTTTTAATCGAGAGTTGAACATCAAAAAGTCAAGCAATTTTAAGCATAGTGAAAACAATTAATTCAAAACAGACTCGTGTAATGCATTAATGAAATAAAAGAGTTTGACATGATAATAATTGTTTGAATAAGCAAAGAAAAATAAAATTTCAGAATTTAAATGAACAAAAGTCTCTCAATCCTAGCCATGTTTTGGCAAGGGAGCAGTGATCACATTGGGAGTCTCGAAAGGCTCGAATTCAATCTCCTTAGCGTCAATCATATTCTGAATCTTGTATTTCAGCGCCCAACAATCGTTAGTATCGTGCCCCGGGCTACCAGAATGATAGGCACACCTTGCATCTGGGTTGTAGTTTGGAGAGGAAGTCTTAGGGTTCGCAGGAGGTTTTATCACCGCAATCAGATTCATCTTCAACATGTGCTACAGTGCTTGTGACAATGGCATGTTGATGTTGGTGAACTGTCTTTTAGGCTCGTCCGACCTTTGTTGATTTCCCCTTCGCTGTTGTCGGTGTGACGCAGAACCAGAGATCAGGACTGCCCCTACGTGTTGGTCACGACGACTCTTTTGATTGTACACAACATTGGACTCTTTCTTCCCACTGTAAGGCTTTTTATGAGCATCAGAAGGTGTAGCTTCTTGGATCTTCCTACTTTTGATGCCAGCTTCAATTCTCTCCCCAATCAAGATAAGGTCTGTAAACCCGGCTGAAGAGTTTCCAATCAAATGGTTAAAGAATGGACCAGACAGGGTCCCTAGAAACATATCGACGAGTTCACGATCAGTTAAAGGTGGCTGCACCCTTCCAGCAAGGTCTCTCCATTTCTGAGCATACTCCTTAAATCCTTCACCCGTCCCTATTGACATACCCTGGAGTTGGGTACGCATAGGAGCGAGGTCGGAATTATACTGATACTATTTATAGAACGCAGTGGACAAATCCTCCCAATTACGGATGCTGGCCCCATCCAGCTGATAGAACCACTCGAGTTGAGTCCCTGAAAGACTGTCCTGAAAGAAATGGATCCACAAATTCTTATCAGTTGTGTAAGGCTGGATCTTCCTTACATATGACCGAAGGTGCAGCTTTGGACAGGAAGCTCTGTCATATTTGGCAAAGGCAGGTGCCTTAAACTTATGGGGAATCACCACCCCAGAGGATAAACCTAGGTCTCCAAAGTCCAACCCGGGCACATTCTGTATCTCCATGGCGCTCAAGTGGTCCTCCAACTGTTTATACCTATCCTCAGCAGGAGGATACTGTTCTTCATCATAATCCGTCTCGTTGTCGGAGACCACGGGACTAGGAACCCTTCTCTCTTGTGGGTTGTCTTTCCCTACAGATGAGGTGGTCAGATCAACCTCATTCTGCAGTCCATTCCCAAATCTGCGTCCAGTATTGAACAAGACGGTCCTCTTCTTCTTCTTCTTCCTCTCTTTCAGAATCAGAGTCTTCAAATCTTATTGACCCTGGGCTAGGCTCATAACCAACTCTTGGAACTGGGCATTCTGGGCCTGGAGGGCCTTGATGGCTTGTTCAGTGGAAGGTTCAGTAGACATGATGATTGCTGAAATAAACAGCGAAGAAGATAAGTGACCTGTAAAAGGGGTACCTGTAATGCTATGATATGTATGATATATGCATGCAATGTTTTCAAGGATCTCGCGGGGTAAACAAAGAAACTTGTTAGAATTTGAATCTGGTAGCTTGATTGAAGGAACTTCATGTTGTTGAGAGTCCTTCTTCAAGAGTCAAGCTCACCATATCGAGTGGGTCATAGCCCCTGACTCAAGTTATCATGTTTTGATCTCCAAACAACCTTGGCTAGAGGAAAATAAATCCCCTTTGCCCCTTGCTAGACGTTTGGTTCATCATGACCTGCATCATAAACCCTTGAGATCCTTGAAATGGGTTACTCCTTATGCAAGATATATGCAATGTTATGATGTCATGATGTTATGATGTCATGGTAAAGGCACACCACAAGTATTCACAAAAGGCAAACATGGTAAAGGCACACAAGTCACACAAGAGAGCCCTTAGATTTCAGGTTGGCATGAAGTTTTAGGTACTACCCTCTTTCAGTTTCAGTTGGTTAAGACCTGTCCTAAAAATAGTAACCGGGTTCTAGAGGATCTCAATATCACTGACTACCCTCAATCGGTCATAATTCCAGTTTGGCAACCTTTTCTTGCGGTCGGAACCATCGCGAGAGTTTAGTCTCAATGAGTGTAGCATACTGCTACTGTTCTATGGCCAAGTTGGTCAATTTAAGGTTCTAAGGTCAGTTGATGCTTAATGACTCCTCAGAAGACCCATATTCTCCTCGTTCCAACACAAGGGATATCGGTACAGACCAAGGTGTCACACCAACGTAGCTACTGCTTCACCCGTGGCGGTCTACGCCAGACAGGTCCCTCACAGTTTATTGCTACTTACCTAAAAAGGGTACCCCCAGATCCGGGTTAGGATCTATAAAACTCCGATACAAGCCCACAAGATTAAAGCACACAAAGCATACAATTGAAAACATAGTGATCTAGTCCTAAGGTACACCTCACTTATAAGTATCCCCAACAGAGTCGCCAGTTCTGTGATCGGTGGAAATAGAACTGACTGTTTTTGGAATGCTGGTTCGCGTTTGCGTTTTGCAAAATGTCGCGGTAAGCAAGAGTCGCCACCGTCTTTTATTTTCTCCAACAAGGAAAGGACAAAAGCACAGCAAAATTCCTTTTCGAGATGTTTCTCGGGTTCGGGAGGTAGATTATAGAAAGGGAAGGTGTTAGCACCCTTTCTATCAGTGGTTATCCACGGGCTCTTAGGTACTTGCTCACTATGTTTTCAAAATGTTTTGCTTTTCTTGTGTTTGTGGGTTTTGAAAAAGTTTTGTTTGAAAACTTCGATTTAACTCTTGTGTCTGTCCTCAAGAGTGTATGAAGTATTGTTTGAAAACTTTTGTTTGAAAAGTGTAGGTGCGAAAAGTATTTTTGTTTTGAAAGAGCAAGTACCTGAGAACCTCTACCTACTCAAAAGAAATTAAGTTGTGTAAATGTCCTTTAGACAGTACTATCCCACTATTGAGAAGTAGGTAGCGCCGTCGTTGGAGTTTTTCGGGTCAATTCGATTAATGGGACATGTGGTCACCAAAGCAATAGTAGGACGCCTTAGCAGTAACCCTAATGTCTTAGATCATTTTTTATCAAGGCAACCGTTTCGAGGCAACTTTGACCTTTAAACAGGAGGGAGACCTCTAAAACACCCTATACTCAATGACCACGTCGAGGCAACCAAGTTAGGCGTACCCTAAGAGTGACATGTGCGAGTGTGTCAGGTTTCAGTTTATGTTATCTTTGCATGTTATGGTGAGCTACGATTGATTTTATTTTAAGATCAGTCTTGTCATGCATAGCCTAGTTAACATACATCTAATAGTTAATAGTTGCGGAAAATAAAACTAAACTATTACAAGGCGTCGGGTATTTACATCGCCAAAAACCAACCCTTGAAAAAGTAAATTGCGGGAAATTAAAGAAAAGCGATAAAAATTCCTAATTAAAGCTATTACATCCTCGGAGCAATTACATAATATGGATCAAAAATTAATCAAGAATAATCACACGCGCGAGAAAAATTGGATCGGAGAGTTTTTAGGGTTTTGACCCTTTTTGAGGAAGAAAGAGATTTTTTTGTTATTTCGCATTTAATTAAATTAAACCTAGACTAATTAATTAATTAATTAAATAAAAGAAAGATATTTTTTGAGTTTTTTTATGTTTTTAAGGAAAATAAAAGTAAAGATGATTAAAATTGCCAAGAACCCTAATTCTATGTTGATTTTAAATTATTGTAAAAAAAAGTTAGAATTATCCTAATTAAAACTAAATTAGTTAATTATATTTATTTACAAAAATAATAAAAGGGTGAAATTAATTTTAATAATTAATAAAAAAAAATATTATATTTTAGTTTTCTGATTTTATTATGAAAAAATTAATTTGGTTAATTAAGTAATAATAATAATAATTAATAATAAAAGCAATTAAGTGAAAAAATATAAAAGAAGATAAAAAAGAGAAAATAACCCAGGGGGTGTGCTGGCCCAAGTCAGGAGGTAGAATCAGCAATTCTGAAGCCCATTATGCTTCCAGCTTGTTTGACTTTTGCAACTCTCTGCACGCTCATTGACTAAGGCGTATGGTGGATATCCAGCTTTGGCCATTGGATTTGAGTTTGGAGACACATGGCGTGCTAAGATTTGAAGCATATGGTGGTCTTCATACCTGGAAATCTATTGGAATATGCACAAGAAAATAATAATAAGAATTGTGGGGGACCTGGGATTCGAACCCAGGTCCCAATAGCCTTTCCATCCACCTGCTTGCCAACCCAACTAGCGCGCTTCTTTGTTATTAAAATAAAAGGCAATAATTATATATGAAAACAAACAATACGTTGTACTAAAAAATAAAACGCGCGTTTTTTCAAATAAGCCAACCAGATGCTAACACCTCATCATCTTCTTTGTTGGTCCTGTATAATTAACATCAGATAGCGGGGGTTTTTAACCCCCACTAACTCCTGCAAGGAAAAATAGCGATTAGAAGTCTAGCAAGCATAAATATTTCGCGAGGTATGGATTCCCTTCGTCTTGGCCTCATGATTTCAGTCATGTATCCCACTGGTCTCAATTTTTCCTGGTTCAGAAAGCCCTAATTTAAAGCTCAAGAACCCTAGAAATTTGATCATGGCATCTCACGATTAAGGGCATTATAATTCAATTAAACCATTCCATCAGCTTTGTTCAGTCTCTAGCAATGCAAAACAATCAAAAAAACATGTTAAATGCGCATGAATTAAGATATATAATTCTGAATAAAAAAGGCAAACCGTGAAACTGTGTGCAACGATTCCTTGAGCTTCAGTGCCTGAATTTGATTGTAAAACGTTCCTAAGACCTCCTGCAATGTATTTGAATGGTCAAAACACCCTGAATTAGCCTAGGATGCAAGAACAGATTTTCAGTTTTCTTGGAATTTCTTGAAATTGGACAGGGTGGTTTCTGCAGCTTTCAATCGTGTGCTAGTGTTTGGTTAGCTTGCTTATGTATAAGGGAAACGAATTAGGTCAAAAACTTGGATCCAACCCATGTGCATTGATGATTAAATCCTTGATTGAAAATCAAATATTTTTTATTCTTCATGATTGAACAAAGTTGCCCAAAATTGGATTTTTTGTATCTTTGACTTGTGCACGAATTTGCCAGCATGTTTAGGTATATTTGGTTCACAAAGATGTTTAAAAAACAAATCTTCTATTTTCTTATGATTTAAATTGGTTAAATGAATTAATATTAATTAAAAATCCAATTAATCAATAAAAATAAGAAAATAAATCCCATTTAGCTTGGTGGGTCGTGCATAGGTCATGGGATAAGTTTCAAGAAGAGATTTGAGGCCCATTAGCAAAAAGAAGGTGTTTTGGGCAAAGTTGACTTTTGCAAATTCATGAAAATTTCCCAACTTCTCCAATGCACAACTTGCTCAATTTTGATCATATGACCATGTTCTTGGACATTTTGGAAAGCCCTTGAAGTCCTCTAACCAATTCCTTTGGTCCCATGTCATTTGGATTTACCAGTCTCAAGTTATGGCCTTTGACTCAAAGTGTACTTTTGTTGACTTTTGAAATTGACCTATAATGTAAAAATTGGTAACTTCTTGTGAGTGCATTTTCTGATCTTGGAGTGTGAAGATGGTTTGTAGGAAATTTCATTCCCTTCAAAATGAGCATTGGATGGGATTTTTCTGATAAACCATGAAAGAGTTATGCCCTGGTCAAGGTACAATTGACTTTTCTACTGTCCAAACTAGTAACTTTTTGCATCTTGATGATTTTTGAGCTATTCTTGTGGAATCATGATCAAGACTTGATCAAATGATGATTGTGAACTCAAAATAAGATGTTGACCAAAAATTCTGACTTTTGACTGCAAAATGACCATTTTGCCCTTGTAGTTGACTGTGGATCAAATGGGGCTTTTGACCGTGCAAATTGGCATTGTGAGTCTTGAAACATGGCATATAGGTGCTTGAGAATGCATATGGGCCTATGAGACTTGATTGAACCATTGAAAACCCAAAATTCCTTGAAAGAACCAAAACCCTAATTTCAGCTGTCTTAAGAGGTGGTTTGACTGTCTACCTCTTGAGTCATCTTGAGTAATTTGAAGATCCTTCTTGACAAATCTTGAGGAATATGGGAGGGAAAATTTTGGGGTACAACACCATGGAAAACCATGGATGAAAAGGGTGCTAGCACCTTCCCTTTTCATAATCTACCCCCCGAACTCAAGAAAACATCTCAAAGGTCTTTGCTGTGCTTTTTTACCTTTCCTTTTGGATAAAATAAAAGTTGATGGCGACTCTTGCTAAACCGCGACATTTGCGATGAAATGCAAAACCTTAAGTCAGTTCTCCCACCGTATCACACATTTTATCACAAATGTTGCGGTTAGCAAGAGTCGCCACCGACTTTTCTTTCATCCAAAAGGAAAGGTGAAAAAGCACATGAAAGACCTTTGAGATTGTTTCTTGAGTTCGGGGGGTAGATTATGAAAAGGGAAGGTATTAGCACCCTTTTCATCCATGGTTTTCCATGGGCTCTTAGTTACTTGCTAGATCACTTTGTTTTTGTTTGAAATTGTGCTTTGTGTGGTTTATGAAAGTATTTTATAAAGAGGACATTGTTTAGGCAAACTTTGTAATGATTCTTGTTCGTAAAAATGTATACAAAGATGTTGATCTTTTGAAAATGTTTTCAAGTTTGTAAGATGTTTTGAAAGTGTTGGTGTTTTTTTTGAAAATAGCAAGGATGTTTTGTTTTGAAATGGAGCAAGTAATTAGGAGCATTCTACTTACTCAAAAGTCTTTCATGTTCATTTTTTCTTTTTCCTTTGACATTGTTATCTTACCATTGATTTGGTAAGTAACCCTATCTTTGGATGTAAACAGGACGGGCGTGGGTCATCGTATAACCATGATTATCAATGTTTCAAGGTATCTTAGCATTCTCTTTTAGGGACTAAGATCATTTGAAAGGCAACATAGATAACGTCATCGAGGGACTATGATCTTATATTTTTCTTGTTTTTGCTAAGATACCTCACATGCGTATTATGGCCATTTTGTAAGGCAACCAAGTGGATTTACCCTAGCGGTGTTTGTGTGCAAGTGTATTGCTTTTCATGCTTGGTTTTGTCTTCGATTAGGGTTTTCTAATTGATTGGTTTTAGTATTTCCATACAAACCCTAATTACTAGCATTTGTATATAAAGCGATAAATTGTGGAATTTAAAATTACTACGCTATTACAATACTTGTGGGAGAGGGTGTACAAATTACAGACGGGGATTGCAAGAAAAATAAAGCCTAATTATCTATTACAACCATATTGAATTTGTACAAAAATGAATAAATATACAAGAATGTAAATGTAAAGAAAATGGATGTTTTTTTTGGATTTTTAGGGAAAAGGGATTTTGTTTTAACCTAATTAATTAAAAGAAAATAATTAATAAAAATAATAAAAAGTAAACCTAAATTTACTAGGAAAAGAAATTAAATAAAACCCTGATCTATTAATTGATTAAAAGAAATTAAGTTTAGAAGAAGAATATTTTTGGTATTTTTGTCTTAAGAATAATTTATAGTATTATAAAATAATTAAAACCCTAGTTTTTTAATTATATTTACAAAAACAATTAGTAAAATAAATAAAGTATGATTAAATAAATAAAAATTGTGTAAAAAATAAATAAACTTTATCAAAATATAAACCTAATGTTTTTATATTTTTTTTCTTCTGAATTTTTAGTATTAGATAAAATATTTAAGAAAACAAATAAATAAAAATAAGAAAAAGAAAATAAAAATAGGCCAGGGTGCAAATAGTCAGCAAGGGGGGTCAGCAGTAAGAAGAAAAAAAACATAAGGCCCAAAGGAGGCCCAGGCGCCTGTCCAAAAAAAAGGTCATAATGTGTGAAAAATGTAAAAAAAAATCCAAAAGGGTATCGCTGGGGCTCGAACCCAGGTCCCTATAGTCACAGGCGCGCGCTTCTACCACTGGGGTGGCTATACATCCGTTTATATAATAAAAACAATAAATACATGATAGTAAACAAGTCCATAGCCTGAACTTCATCTTCAACCTCACGCCCAGCCAGAGCCTCTGTATCTTATTCAAATCTCAATAAAAATGAAAATTGTAAACAGGAAACTTGTAGCAAATTTCCTCACGATTTCAGAAATGCAAAGCAATAAAATTATAGATAAAAGATAAGCATGAATTTCAATGGCCCTAATATGAACCCTAAAAATTTTAGAAACTTCAATCTTAAAATTCTCTAATCTCAAACAAAGTTAATGAAAACTATGGACATGGTTAGCTTTAGGGAAATGATATCTACATTTTTCATTCACAAATAAACCATTAATGATGCTTGTATGAAGAGTTCAAAAGTCAAAAAACTTACCTTGCAAGAGGGTATCGTGTTTGGAGTTTGAGTAGCTCTTAGTGAGTTCCAATTATTGGATTAGCTTCCTCAAGTTCCCAGGAAGCTAATGGGATGCTTAGCTTGAGCTGAAATTGCCTGAGGAATTCTGGAGAAGTCAAGGTGCAAGGTGCTGTTTTTGAAAATTTGGATATTGAATTCAAAACTCAGAAGTGGCAAGTTTTGAAGTGTTTTTGGTGATTCTGTGTTCTTGGTGTTTTCAGGTCTAAAGCATGCATGGTATTTATGCAAAATGACTTGTGTATGTATAAGAAAAAGGGTTTGAGGGCTTTTGAAAGTCAGAAGTACAAGTTACAAGAAATTTGCTATGTTACTTGATTTTCAAGAAAAGTGGGAAAACAAGTTTCAAGAGGAAGTACAAGCATGGGCCGAGTGATTGTAAGTGTCTAACAAGTTTCTCTTGAGTTATGGGACTTGCATGATCAGAAGAAAGCAATTGCAAGGCTCAAGAACAAGTTTTGTGCAAAAAGTCACTTTATCAAAATGGCAATGTGCACTTTCTTCCCAAAATGGATATAAAGCATGGCCTTGCATTGAATGCTTGAAATGAGACCTCTAACAGCTATGCAAGCAATTAACTATGGAGTGCCTAACAAGTTTGAGTCCTGCAAAGTAGAGGTTATGCAGCATAACTTTGAGTTTTGAATTTTGTTCATCACAAAATGACTTGTAATTCAAGTGTGAAAACCCTAACTTCATCTCTTCGATTCTCCCTACTCAAAAATGATCTCAAGGAGTTCTTGGACATTTTAGAAAGCTTGTAGTGTGCTCTACAACCCATATTTGAATTAATTTTGA
The DNA here is from genome assembly GCA_948472305.1 of Vicia faba. Taxonomy (NCBI): domain Eukaryota; kingdom Viridiplantae; phylum Streptophyta; class Magnoliopsida; order Fabales; family Fabaceae; genus Vicia; species Vicia faba. The sequence continues at coordinate 237,549,581 of OX451741.1, read as the reverse complement.
AAATTCCCCGTGTACCTATATGAAAAAGTGTCATGAAGTTGGGTTAAAATCCTGACCAAATTAGGGTAAAATTTCACTAAGTGTTTTGTTTCATGACCATGTATTCTTAAAATTATAACTTGAGATCCAAGTACTTTTGGAAGGAGTTGTGTAAAGCAATATTGTATATTTCATGGAGATCTACAACTTTCATGTTGAAAGTTTCTTTTGAATCATCTTGCATCATGGTGAAAATTTTGCTCAAAGTTATGAAAAAATAAGAAATCTTGCATCATGCTTTAATGAATTATGATCTTTGACATTTGATTTTGACCAAAAAGTCAAAGTTTGACTTTTCAGTATACAATCGACTTTTGTTCAGTTAACTGAAAATTAATCTGTTAATCCATTGGACTTGAGCAATGTTTTGAGCCATCTCATTAGGTCAAAATGATGCAATTGGACTCTTGAGGTCATGCTTTAAACCAATTGATCATTTGCTAGGTCAAAAATCAGAAATTGCCCTTTCCCAATCAAAACCCTAATTTTGACCATTTAGCCCTTTTGACGATTTGATCCAATTTCTTGAGGAATTATGGTACAAACTTGATCAAATGATACATATGAGTTTAAAATGTTGATGTGGATAAAAAATTATGAGGTTTGACTGTAAATTGGCCATATTTGACTTTTTCCCCAATACATCTGATTTTTAGGTCAACTGCTCAATTGACTGAGCAAAAGTGTGATCCAAAGCTTGAAACTTGATATGAGTAATTTTGGGGGTCCATAATGATCCATGAAAGTCATATGGGACATTGGGAGTTCAAATATCCTTGTGCAATCTCAAACCCTAATTTTGGTCATCATTGCTTAAGGAGGTGTCTTGAGCTGATCAATCCTAGTGCAGTCTTGAGTCAAAGGAGATCTTGTGAGCAAATTCTTGATAAGTGAGATGGAAAATTTTGGGGTACAAAAGCTGCCCTTGTTCAATCTTCTTAAACCTTAAGAGTTAGATTGGCGAGTTTTGTCATTCGTGACTCGAAGGTGGAAGATGATTGGACATTAAAGTGCCCAGAAATTTACACTCGGTGATGTGATGGTTGATGGTATAGTGAATAGGCTTAAAGATGTCATTTGGAGGGATGATTGAAATTTTTTGGAGATGGGCTTGTAGTTTCCATCCAGAAATGATTGTTGAATCGTATCTGTAAGCTGAAACTGAATGAGTATCAGAATGACGTCCGTGTCTGGAGCGTATCTGAACTGTATCTGTAAACTGAATCTGAATGAGTATCAGAATAGCGTCTGTGTCTGGAGCGTATCTGAACTGTATCTGAGAGTTGAATCTGAATGAGTATTAGAATAACATCAGTGTCTGGAGCGTATCTGAACTGTATCTAAGAGTTGAATCTGAATGAGTATAAGAATGGAATCCGTGTCTAGAGCGTATATGAACTGTATCTGAGAGTTGAATCTGAATGAGTATCAGAATGGCATCTGTTGTACCCCAAAATTTTCCCTCCCATATTCTTCAAGAAATTGCCAAGTCATGCTTCAAAATTCCCCAAGGGTTGCACAGTGTAAGGGTCTCCTAAACAATCAAAATTAGGGTTTTTATTCTGATCAAGAAAATGAAGTTTCCAAGGGTCCAATCAAGTCCCACATGCCTATAAACATGGTCAAGCATCCTCATACAAAGTTTCAAGACTTTCAGCACAAAATTGCACAGTCAAAACCCTAATTGCACTACAGTCAACTGTAGGGGCAAAATGGTCATTTGACAGTCAAAAGTCCAAATTTTTGGTCAACATCTCATTTTGAAGCCACAAACATCATTGGATCAATGCTTGATCATGATTCTCAAAGCTAGGCTCAAAAATCATCAAGATGCAAAAGTTTCCTTATTTGGACAGTTGAAAAAGTCAACTGTAAATTGACCAGGGCATAACTTTCACATGGATTATCAGAAAAATTCCATCCAAAGCTCATTTTGAAGATAAAGACATTTCCTACAACTCATCTTCACAGTTCAAGTCCAAGAAATGCTCTCACAAAAAGTTATCTATTTCAACATTATAGGTCATTTTCAAAAGTCAACAAAAAGGGACTTTAAGTCAAAGGCCATAACTTGCGATTGGTAAATCAAAATGACATGGGACAAAAGACATTGGTTAGAGGACTCAAAGACCTTTCCAAAATGTCCAAGAACATGAGCAAAGCTTAAAAATTGAGCAAGTTATGCCTTGTGGAAGTTGGGAAATTTTTGGATATTTTGAAAAGTCAACATTGCTTCAAATGACCTAAAATTGCTAATGGGCCTCTTTTTCTTCCACAATTCATTATCCAAGGCATGTGCACGACCACCTGGCCCAAAGGGAAGTTTTTCTTCATTTTTTATTTATTTGGATTTTTATTACTAATAATTCATTTAAATTAATTAAAATACATGAAAATACAAAACCTAGGTTTTTCAATCTTTTTGTGCACATAATATCTCCAAGATTTCGTGCCTAACCAAATATAGAAAGAATCTTGCTAATTGGTCATGATTTGGTGGAAATTTGCATGAAAAGATTAGAAAATATCATAGCTTAAAAATCAAATATCATATTCATCAATTCATGGATTTTGGACCAATTTTCTTTGACCTAATCATTCCATACATAAGCTTGATCAAAACCCTCGTGCTCACTGACTCTAAGCTGCGCAGAAAAAGCATATGCAAACTTGGAATTTTTCAAGAAAACTCCAAATCTGAAAACCAATTTCCAGGACGATCCAAGGCCAAAGATCAATTCCATTAGCTTGCTGAGGCTTCAAAGAAGGGGTTTGGATCAAAAACTACAAGCTTTCGTGCCCAGAAACGTGAGAACAATCTCACCCTGTACAGAAAAAATTCCATGTTCTTGCATCATGAATCATGCGTTTTTAGTATTTTTTAACAGTTGATTTATATTCATTGCTTAATTCTACAACTAACTGTGTGGTTTAATTGTGTTTTTATGCATCACATGCGATTTCACCATGAACGTGTGCTAGGGTTTCCAGGACCTTGAATTAGGGTTTTTTAATTAAGGAACAATTGGCATATGGGACCTAGACCATTCAACTCAGTGCTCTTAGACGAAAACAATGGCACCCTCGCGCCTAATTTATGAGGCCCCAGGGGCTATTCGTTATTTTTCAGAAAGGTGCCTATGGGAACGTTTAGAAAACCGTTGCTAATTGTTTTTATATTTCAGAAAATAAATCAACAAGGAGGACGATGACTCGGTGGTAGGCAATGAGTGGTTGATTCGAATTTTCGCGCCAGACCACCACTAACTCCAATTTTCTATTATATAATTTGTTTTCCATTTATATTAATGAATAAGCATGTAGCTCAGTTGGTTGAGAAGGACGTTCATAAACCCTTGGGACCTGGGTTCGAGCCCCAGGTCCTCACCCCCTTTCATATTATTTTTCATTTAATATTTGTATGCAATTTCAACATTGTGGACTACCGTGCACCCTCAAAATCAAGCTGTTCACTTGGCCAATGAGATCAATCAAAGGGCCCAGATCTGAAGAGCATGGTACACATGAGTCAACGCTTGGGTACGTGAGTGGAAAAATCAGCCAGGCCTAAGGCTTATTGGGCTCAAATTGCTGGACTTCACCCTCCAAATTAGGGGCAGACCCCCTTAGGCTTGCAAACCCTTTTTTTTTTACATTCTTTATTTTTCATTATTTTTTTACTTTCTTTTAATTATTGTTTTTTTTAATTAATTTAATATTTTCATAATATATAAAAAAACACCAAAAAAATCAGAAAAGAGAAAAAATAATAAATATTTTTATTTTAGCATTTTTTGTAAATAAATTGCATTAATTCACTTAGTTTTAATTTAGGGTTTAATCTTAACATTTTTTAATAAAAACCTAAAATTGGTAGAATTAGGGTTTATAATAATTTTTATCCGTTTTTATTTTCTTTCATAATAATTAAATATTTCATATTATTTATTTTTATAATTAAATGGCATGTAAATAATTAGGTTAAATATTAGGTTAAAATTTAATCTTTTCTTAATAAACTAAAAAAAAAAAACAACTAGAATTAGGGTTAGCATTTTATTTTCATTAATTCTTTTTTCATTAAAATCATAAAATACAAAAATACCAAAAACAATTTCCTTTTTTAATTTTATTAATTTAATAATAATTTAATTTAGTTTCATAAAAAAGGGGTCCAACGCCCTCGTTCCAACATTAATTCAAATCGCGCATTTATTTTCTTTTCGTATAATTTTTATGTACCTCTCCCAAGGCCTTGTAAATTAATTTCTCGCACTTTACTTTTCTTTAAGTCTTTATTTTTCTGTCAAATCGGGTTCTGGAAATTTTGGCGATGTGGACCCGCGCCTTTTGTAATAGCTTAGAACTTTTAATTTCTCGCAATTTTTAACTGCTAAATCAAGGCATGCAAGAATGAATGGACAAAATAAAAACAAGCGCATCGATCACTTTGACATGAACAAGACAAAAATAAACGAATCTAACACACAAATCACACACCACCCCTAGGGTACGCCTCACTGTTGCCTTGCCTCGTAAGGTGATCGTCGAGTAGAGGATGTTTTAGTAAATCCTCATGATCCGGGAACCTGGCATGAGGGTAGCTTCTAAGGTATCTTCCTATTGCTCCGGTGATCACCATGTCCCGAACCTCGAATTGACCCGAACACCTCCAACGGTGGTGCTACCTACCTCTCAATGGTGGGATGGCACTACTTTAAAGGACATTTACACAGACGAATTCCTTAGGGTAGGTAGACGACTCTAGATACTTGCTCTAAATTTCAAAACAAATCAAAAATACTTTTCACACCGACACCTTTTCAAAAAGCTTTCGAAAGCAATTTTTCAAACACTCTTGAGGACTGATACAAGAGTCGAACTGGAATTTTCAAAGAAACTTTTTTAAAACCCACAGTTGAAAAGCAAACAAACCATTTTTGAAAACACAATGAGCAAGTATCTAAGAGTCCATGGATAACCATGGATAGAAAGGGTGCTAACACCTTCCCTTTTTATAACCTACCTCCCGAACCGAGAGCAATCTCTTTAAGGAATTTTTCTGTGCTTTTGTCCTTTCCATTTGGAGAAAATAAAAGACGGTGGCGACTCTTGCTTCCGCGACATTTCGCGAACCAGCGTTAAACAGTCAGTTCCAGATCCACCGATCACAGAACTGGCGACTCTGCTGGGGACTTAAACTTAAAGTGAGGTGTACCTTAGGGTTAGTTCATAACTGTGTTTTCAATTGTATTGACTTGCTTGCTTTATTATTGTGGGTTGCATGGGAGTTACATAGATCCTAACCCGGATCTGGGGATACCCTGTTAGGTAGCATAAGCTGTGAGGGACCTGTCCGGCGTAGACCGACATGGGTGAAGCAGTGGCTACGTTGGTGTGGCACCTTGGTCTGTACCGATATCCCTTGTGTTGCAACGAGGAGAATATGGGTCTTCTGAGGAGTCGTTAAGCACCAATAACCTTAGAATCTTAAATGACACAACTTGGCCATTAGAACAGTAGCAGTATGCTACGCCCATTGAGGCTAAACTCTCGTGATGGTTCTGGCCGCAAGAAAAGATTGCGATGCTGGAGTTATGACCGATTGAGGGTAGTCAATGATATTGGGATCCTCTAAGAACCCGGTTACTTTGATAGGACAGGTTGAGCCCACCAACTTCAAGAGGGTAATACCCAGACCCATGCTGGCCTAAACTCTAAGGGCTTTCTCTTGTGTGACTTGTGTGCCTTCGTACTTGACTACTTGCATGCTTTATCTGACACATGAACTACTTGCAGGTTTTGTTTTAGTCCTTAATTGGGACCCATGACAGGGCTTACTAAGTTTCTTGCAGGTTTTGTTTATAGTCCTTAATTGGGACTCATAACAAAGTATACTGAATTTCTTGCAGGGTTGTTTATAGTCCTTAATTGGGACTCATAACAGGGTTTACCTACATTACTCCATGCATAGCATAACATCATACCATTGCATACATCCTAACCCATTTCAAGGATCTCAAAGGCTTGTGATGCAGGTCATGATAAATCAAACATCTAGCAAGGGGCAAAGAGGATTTATTTTCCTCTAGCCAAAGTTGTCAGGGGCTATGACCCACTGGATATGGTGAGCCTTTGACCCTTGAAGAAGGACTCCCAACAACATGAAGTTCCTTCAATCAAGATACCAATTCAAATGCTAACAAATTTTCTTATTTACCCCGCGAGGTCCTTGAAAACATTACATGCATGTCATACTCATCATTGCATAACAGGTATCCTTGTTGCAGGTCACTTACCTTTCTCGCTGTTTATTTCAGCAATGGCTTCCCAACAAGATAACCAGGACCTTCTTGCTCAAGAGATTCAGTTCGGGGAAATCCTCCTGAATCTATCCAAGGGGCAGGAGGAGCTAAGGACACTTCTCATGGAGACTTTGGTTAGGAACAACGCTGAGGATGAACGGCTGAAACATCTGCAAGCTGAAGTAGATGCATTGAAAGCCCAGATGCTGGGGCAGGGGACTGCCATTCAAGGGTTAGCTCAAAGACAAGAAGAGCTCGGAGTTCTCATCAACCATTTGCTTCAGAATAACCAACTGGGGCAAACGTCTAAGGGTAAAAAGACAGTCATCGTTCAACCGCCTTTGAGACAAGGAGATAAGGGGAGAGCTTCTCAAAAGGCTCCAGTGACACAAATTCAGCATCAACCTCACCAGCGTCAGCCAGACAAGCCTAGGAGGCAATTCACCCAGCTCAACATGTCGATGTTTCAAGCTTTACAACGCCTATTGAGGTTGAACCTGATCACATTAAGGGCTCATCCCCGGAACCCCAACACAGCATCTCCTATCTATGATCCCAATAAGAGGTGTGCCTACCACTCTTCCAGCCCAGGACATGATACAAATGAATGTTGGGCTCTGAAGAACAAAATCCAGGACCTGATTGATGAAGGGGCATTAGAATTCACACAAGATGGTCAGGCTGAGTTTTTCTACCATCCCTCCAAGGCTCACCATTTGAAGTGACAAGCCCTGAGACTAGAAAACTTTTGTTCATTCGAATGTTCAAGTTGTAATTTTCTTATGTTCAAACATTTACTCATGTTAAACATTGTTATTTCATTAATGCATCACATATGTCTGTTCTGAAACAATATATTCGTATCCACTAAATGCAAATTATTTTCATATTTTTTCTGATGATCAACTCTTAATTAATAATTCTAAGCCTCTTGAGGGAGGATGACGAAAACGATACCATAATCTACAGTATGCTTTTGAACAGACCCCGCTGATGAGGTACAGGCATTGTTTCAATCCCTAAACACTGGAGTTATAAGGATGATAATCCCTCGTCAACCCCTCTGAGCCAAAGAAGTAGGAGTTTTTCTTTTCGAAATTTAAAACCCTTAATCATAACCTGGGGCAGGGTAGTCTCTCAGTTGATCCAAGTGCATAACGAATGGCACCAAAGAGGTCCTTACAAAACAAAGGAAGACAGTGATGGTTCCGAATAATCAATAAAGAAAGGCAGTCATTATCTCAAAAAATAAAAAACCCATTAAGTCAAAACCCATGAAGGAGACTTACAAAACTGGGGCATCCCGCTGACTGTAATTCCAAAAAAGGAAACAGTTCAGGCAAAAAAAAAGAAAGGGATAACAAAAATCAGACAAGAAAGAGGTCTTACAAACCCTCAACAAAAAAGGAATGACTGCCCATTCAAAATAAGTTATCAACATCCGAATCATCACCGGAAAATCAGAGCAAAGACTCAAACAAGGTCTAACGTATGATCAAATGAGTTTAGGTTTGGAGAACATCACGAAGAGCGGGTGGGTACAAATAAAATTTGAGCCTTTATCCTTTGTTTCTTAAACCGTGAACCAAGCCACGTTATAACCCTTAAAAGTCCTAGCTGAAGCATGGGTTAGTTCGAAAGCATATTGTTACGAAAGGTATCCTGACTCCTTAAGGCCTACGGTAAATACGGAGTTGACATCACGTTTTACAAACATTCACTTGTTTTATGAAAAAGAATGCATTTTCAAAATCTTCAAGACAGACATAAGCTTTGCATTTTTATAACATTGTTTGCATATGACTATTTGTTTGAACAGCAGGGAAATTCGCACGATGAAAGCCTAGTGAACAGAAGCACTTCCAATCAAGGGGCAGGGCATGGTCATGGTCCATCATCTGGGGCAATCAAGTCAAGATTCGGAGAATCTCTCAAAGGCCAAAATAGCCTGGGGAAAGTCTCCGCCTGAGTCACTTGGGGCACTCCAGCAATGAATCTTGCATGATCAGACATCTTCTGGTAATATGGCAACACAAGCAGCCAGGGGCACCTCCCTGCATTCTAAGAGCATGGACATAGTCGAAAAGATACTATGCAAAAATCAAAGACCCGCTAGGTTGACATACCTAGGCAAAAAGAAGGGCTTCCCGGCGAACCAAAAGGGTTCGGGCAAAAATAAGGGATGAAATGAAAACAATCTGTACACCCGGCAAGTCAAAAACCTGAAAAGGAGGCTTGGGCAAAAATGGGTATCCCGGTGGACTGAAACCCCCAAAGGGCGGTCCAGGCAAAAGTTAGGGATCAAAGCGTACGACTATGTCCCGGCATCTTGTCACCTACCTACCAGAAGAAGGTTTGTCCATCAACAACTATCAGCACCTCCACAAGTCTTCCTCTCCCACCTCAGAAACAGGGGCAATAAAGAGTTGTCTAAGCAATCTGATTGTTCTGTCCGCCAAGGCATCAAGGTGAGTTCAGCTAAGGAACATAACCAGTATACCTTAATTCCCCAGAGAGTAAGCCAGCAAGCAGTATACTCTCCTCAAAGCAAAGCTATCAAATCTTAAGGAAGTTGAGTATCCTCCAGCAGATCTCAACATTCCCCAACAATACATATTCCCAACAAGCATCCCCGGCAGTCTTGATCTAAAGATTGTTCCCCGGCGGTATATCAAAACATTCAGTGGAATCACTTCCCCCGCAGTTCAAAACTTCCCCAGGAGAGTCCAATCCAGTTCCCCAGGAAAGTTGGAATTCATCTCCCCAAGCAGTAAGCTTATCCCCCAGTAGATTCTGGAAGCTTATCCTCGCAGAGCACGAACGCGTCTCCCGGCTTTATTTAAAGAGTTATTTCCTTAACAGGATATAACTGGGTTATCCTCAGCCAAAAGCCACGGAAAGGTCGTCATCAACACAGTTCTTTCTTATCCCCAGCGAAGTCTATTAACACTTCCAACACAGCAAAGATATCCCCAACAAGTTATTATCAACAACTCAACAAAGTATCTCTCTCCCCACAGAGTATTGCTTCCCAGCAAAATCGTTAGAGTACTTTCCTCCCCGCAGAGTTATTCCATTCGCCAAGTTTATTCCCCAACAGAGTCATATTCTCCTACCGGTATTCTTGCAATTATCATCCCCAGCGGAAGCAAAATCCATTCTTCAACATCAGCCCAGGAGTGATTTCCCGGCACCCGTCAAGGATTTACTTTCCTAGACGAAAAAAAATACATTCATAAACATCTTTATACATTATAGCATGCATATACGCATCATGAACATACAATCTCACGTATTCGGAGAGCATCTCGCATGTCATACCACATGACATTGTATACAACTAACGCTTGTCTTTTCAGGACAAAAGTATAACATTGATTACCATCAGTGGTCGCAACTATAGATCTGATTCCTGTATCTTGCCAGGGTGTATCTATTGACGACCAATTACCAGATCCGATTCCTGTATCTTGCCAGGGTGTGTCTGAAGAGTTCGAGGATCCGATACCTGAATCTTGCCAGGGTGTATCCGTTGAAGACTAACATTACCAGATCCGATTCCTGTATCTTGCCAGGGTGTGTCTGAAGAGTTCGAGGATCCGATACCTGAATCTTGCCAGGGTGTATCCGTTGAAGACTAGCATTACCAGATCCGATTCCTGTATCTTGCCAGGGTGTGTCTGAAGAGTTCGAGGATCCGATACCTGAATCTTGCCAGGGTGTATCCGTTGAAGACTAGCATTACCAAATCTGATTCCTGTATCTTGCCAGGGTGTGTCTGAAGAGTTCGAGGATCCGATACCTGAATCTTGCCAGGGTGTATCCGTTGAAGACTAGCATTACCAGATCCGATTCCTGTATCTTGCCAGGGTGTGTCTGAAGAGTTCGAGGATCCGATACCTGAATCTTGCCAGGGTGTATCCGTTGAAGACTAGCATTACCAGATCTGATTCCTGTATCTTGCCAGGGTGTGTCTGAAGAGTTCGAGGATCCGATGCCTGAATCTTGCCAGGGTGTATCCGTTGAAGACTAACATTACCAGATCCGATTCCTGTATCTTGCCAGGGTGTGTCTGAAGAGTTCGAGGATCCGATGCCTGAATCTTGCCAGGGTGTATCTGTTGAAGACTAACATTACCAGACTCGATTCCTGTATCTCGCCAGGGCACGTCTAAAGAATTCGAAGATCCGATTCCTGTAACCAGTCAGGACACATCTATACAAAACATCTGAAAACCAGATCCTGCAACATGTCAAGTACTCATTTTTTCTTTTGCAGGTACGCAAGTTCTCGCTAAGGAATCTCTTACGCGATCAACATCCAGATGGCATCTATAAGCCCATCATCCTATTCATCAATCTCTAAATGGCATCTATAAGCCCATTTCCATCACACTGCTACTATGTGAGCGCAAATTTCTGGGCACTCTAGTGTTCAATCATCTTCCACCCTCGGATTACGAAAGGCACGTCAGCCAATCTGCATCCTCAGGTCTAAGAAGATTGAACAGGGGCAACTGTTGTACCCCAAAATTTGCCCTCCCATATTCTTCAAGAAATTTCCAAGTCATGCTTCAAAATTCCCCAAGGGTTGCACAGTGTAAGGGTCTCCTAAACAATCAAAATTAGGGTTTTTATTCTGATCAAGAAAATGAAGTTTCCAAGGTTCCAATCAAGTCCCACATGCCTATAAACATGGTCAAGCATCCTCATACAAAGTTTCAAGACTTTCAGCACAAAATTGCACAGTCAAAACCCTAATTGCACTACAGTCAACTGTAGGGGCAAAATGGTCATTTGACAGTCAAAAGTCCAAATTTTTGGTCAACATCTCATTTTGAAGCCACAAACATCATTGGATCAATGCTTGATCATGATTCTCAAAGCTAGGCTCAAAAATCATCAAGATGCAAAAGTTTCCTTATTTGGACAGCTGAAAAAGTCAACTGTAAATTGACCAGGGCATAACTTTCACATGTATTATCAGAAAAATTCCATCCAAAGCTCATTTTGAAGAGAAAGACATTTCCTACAACTCATCTTCACACTTAAAGTCCAAGAAATGCTCTCACAAAAAGTTATCAATTTCAACATTATAGGTCATTTTCAAAAGTCAACAAAAAGGGACTTTAAGTCAAAGGCCATAACTTGAGATTGGTAAATCAAAATGACATGGTACCAAATACATTGGTTAGAGGACTCAAAGACCTTTCCAAAATGTCCAAGAACATGAGCAAAGCTTAAAAATTGAGCAAGTTATGCCTTGTGGAAGTTGGGAAATTTTTGGATATTTTGAAAAGTCAACATTGCTTCAAATGACCTAAAATTGCTAATGGGCCTCTTTTTCTTCCACAATTCATTATCCAAGGCATGTGCACGACCACCTGGCCCAAAGGGAAGTTTTCCTTCATTTTTTATTTATTTGGATTTTTATTACTAATAATTCATTTAAATTAATTAAAATACATGAAAATACAAAACCTAGGTTTTTCAATCTTTTTGTGCACATAATATCTCCAAGATTTCGTGCCTAACCAAATATAGAAATAATCTTGCTAATTGGTCATGATTTGGTGGAAATTTGCATGAAAAGATTAGAAAATATCATGGCTTAAAAATCAAATATCATATTCATCAATTCATGGATTTTGGACCAATTTTCTTTGACCTAATCATTCCATACATAAGCTTGATCAAAACCCTCGTGCTCACTGACTCTAAGCTGCGCAGAAAAAGCATATGCAAACTTGGAATTTTTCAAGAAAACTCCAAATCTGAAAACCAATTTCCAGGACGATCCAAGGCCAAAGATCAATTCCATTAGCTTGCTGAGGCTTCAAAGAAGGGGTTTGGATCAAAAACTACAAGCTTTCGTGCCCAGAAACGTGAGAACAATCTCACCCTGTACAGAAAAAATTCCATGTTCTTGCATCATGAATCATGCGTTTTTAGTATTTTTTAACAGTTGATTTATATTCATTGCTTAATTCTACAACTAACTGTGTGGTTTAATTGTGTTTTTATGCATCACATGCGATTTCACCATGAACGTGTGCTAGGGTTTCCAGGACCTTGAATTAGGGTTTTTTAATTAAGGAACAATTGGCATATGGGACCTAGACCATTCAACTCAGTGCTCTTAGACGAAAACAATGGCACCCTCGCGCCTAATTTATGAGGCCCCAGGGGCTATTCGTTATTTTTCAGAAAGGTGCCTATGGGAACGTTTAGAAAACCGTTGCTAATTGTTTTTATATTTCAGAAAATAAATCAACAAGGAGGACGATGACTCGGTGGCAGGCAATGAGTGGTTGATTCGAATTTTCGCGCCAGACCACCACTAACTCCAATTTTCTATTATATAATTTGTTTTCCATTTATATTAATGAATAAGCATGTAGCTCAGTTGGTTGAGAAGGACGTTCATAAACCCTTGGGACCTGGGTTCGAGCCCCAGGTCCTCACCCCCTTTCATATTATTTTTCATTTAATATTTGTATGCAGTTTCAACATTGTGGACTACCGTGCACCCTCAAAATCAAGCTGTTCACTTGGCCAATGAGATCAATCAAAGGGCCCAGATCTGAAGAGCATGGTACACATGAGTCAACGCTTGGGTACGTGAGTGGAAAAGTCAGCCAAGCCTAAGGCTTATTGGGCTCAAATTGCTGGACTTCACCCTCCAAATTAGGGGCAGACCCCCTTAGGTTTGCAAACCCTTTTTTTTTTACATTCTTTATTTTTCATTATTTTTTTACTTTCTTTTAATTATTGTTTTTTTTAATTAATTTAATATTTTCATAATATATAAAAAAAACACCAAAAAAATCAGAAAAGAGAAAAAATAATAAATATTTTTATTTTAGCATTTTTTGTAAATAAATTGCATTAATTCACTTAGTTTTAATTTAGGGTTTAATCTTAACATTTTTTAATAAAAACCTAAAATTGGTAGAATTAGGGTTTATAATAATTTTTATCCCTTTTTCTTTTCTTTCATAATAATTAAATATTTCCTATTATTTATTTTTATAATTAAATGGCATGTAAATAATTAGGTTAAATATTAGGTTAAAATTTAATCTTTTCTTAATAAACTAAAAAAAAACAACTAGAATTAGGGTTAGCATTTTATTTTCATTAATTCTTTTTTCATTAAAATCATAAAATACAAAAATACCAAAAACAATTTCCTTTTTTAATTTTATTAATTTAATAATAATTTAATTTAGTTTCATAAAAAAGGGGTCCAACGCCCTCGTTCCAACATTAATTCAAATCGCGCATTTATTTTCTTTTCGTATAATTTTTATGTACCTCTCCCAAGGCCTTGTAAATTAATTTCTCGCACTTTACTTTTCTTTAAGTCTTTATTTTTCTGTCAAATCGGGTTCTGGAAATTTTGGCGATGTGGACCCGCGCCTTTTGTAATAGCTTAGAACTTTTAATTTCTCGCAATTTTTAACTGCTAAATCAAGGCATGCAAGAATGAATGGACAAAATAAAAACAAGCGCATAGATCACTTTGACATGAACAAGACAAAAATAAACGAATCTGACACACAAATCACACACCACCCCTAGGGTACGCCTCACTGTTGCCTTGCCTCGTAAGGTGATCGTCGAGTAGAGGATGTTTTAGTAAGTCCTCATGATCCGGGAACCTGTCATGAGGGTAGCTTCTAAGGTATCTTCCTATTGCTCCGGTGATCACCATGTCCCGAACCTCGAATTGACCCGAACACCTCCAACGGTGGTGCTACCTACCTCTCAATGGTGGGATGGCACTACTTTAAAGGACATTTACACAGACGAATTCCTTAGGGTAGGTAGACGACTCTAGATACTTGCTCTAAATTTCAAAACAAATTAAAAATACTTTTCACACTGACACCTTTTCAAAAAGCTTTCGAAAGCAATTTTTCAAACACTCTTGAGGACTGATACAAGAGTCGAACTGGAATTTTCAAAGAAACTTTTTTAAAACCCACAGTTGAAAAGCAAACAAACCATTTTTGAAAACACAATGAGCAAGTATCTAAGAGCCCACGGATAACCATGGATAGAAAGGGTGCTAACACCTTCCCTTTTTATAACCTACCTCCCGAACCGAGAGCAATCTCTTTAAGGAATTTTTCTGTGCTTTTGTCTATTCCATTTGGAGAAAATAAAAGACGGTGGCGACTCTTGCTTCCGCGACATTTCGCGAACCAGCGTTAAACAGTCAGTTCCAGATCCACCGATCACATCATCCGTGTCTGGAGCGTATCTGAACTGTATCTGAAAAATCCTTTGAACTTTGTTAGTGGTAGCTATTGATTGACCTTATCCTGAAAAGGGTAAAATGTTAGCTAATATGCAATGTCATGTTGTATGAAATGCATGGTGTAATGAGATTGTGATACATGCATTCGTGTTATCGATGTTTATGATATATGGATGCGATATATGCGTATGTGAGCTAATCTGCTGCACTGCTTGTTGGATTGGGGAAAATAAATCCCTGACTGCTGCTGAGGATACGAAGTGCAAGTCTCCATATTTTGAAGTGTTGATGAATTTCCACTTAGAGAAATAAACCTTGTTATAAGGGAAATGTCGTGTACTGCTTGTAAAATCCTGTTGGGGAATCTTGAGAAATTTGGCGACTTCTAACGGGGAGTGTTAACTGGAAGTTTTGTTCCACTGGGGATTAAACTGCACACTGCGGGGGATTTTATGGAATAACTTGAAGATTTTTGCCTATCTCTTAAATCCATTAGTGATTGCCTTTCTATTTATTTCATTTGTAAATGATAGTTACTTTCAAATGCATATGTTCAAAAATAAATCATTGGACGTTTTCGCAAATAAAACACAAGAGTAAAGAAAAACAGATGGTTTTGTACTTTCAAAGGGATATCTTTGTATTGACTTTGAGTAAGTATTTTTATACAATGAGACAAACATTCTAGTGAGAGAATGCCGTCGTAAAAAAAAATTAAAATTTAATATAAAGAAAAGATAGCTATGTGAAATAATCCGATGAGGTTCCCATTGTGCTATAGCCTTCATGTCTCCGAGCATCTTATCTATTTGTTTCCTTGTCTGAAGCTGATTGAATTGATCAAAACCGTCGAGTTTGCAGGTTGTGCGTAAGGTGATCCAACAGGACATAGTCGTATGCTTTAATTCCCTAACTTTTGCCTGGACCGCCCTTTCGTGTTTTCAGTCCACCAGGATACCCTTTTTTGCCCAAGCCGCCCTTTCGAGTTTTCAGCTTGCCAGGTGTAGAGACTTTTTTGTTTTATCCCTAATTTTTGCCCGAACCTTTTTGGTTCGCCGGGATGCCCTTGTTTTGCTTAGGTGTGTCAACCTAGCGGGTCTCTTATGCATAGTATCTTTTGACTATGTCCGTGTTCACGGGGTGCGACAGGTCGTCGCCATCCATGGTGGTCAAGATCATTGCTCCACCAGAGAATATGTTTTTGATCACAAATGGTCCTTCGTATGTAGGAGTCCATTTTCCCCTGGGATCACCCTGCGGTAGTATGATACGTTTGATCACCAAATCACTGACTTGATACACTTGGCGTCTGACCTTTTTGTTGAAAGCCTTGATCATCCGTTTTTGATACATTTGACCATGAAAAGATAGCAGTAATCCTTTTCTCATCAATCAAGTTCAGTTGATCAAGTCGAGTTTGGATCCAATCGTGTTCTTTCATACCTGCATCCTTCATGATTCTCAGAGAGGGGATATGGACCTCAATAGGCAAGACAACTTCCATGTCATATACCAAAGAGTAAGGTGATTCTCCGGTAGATGTGCGCGCTGTGGTACGATAACCGTGGAGAGCAAAGGGTAGCATCTCATTCCAGTCTTTATATGTAACTGTCATTTTCTGTATGATCTTTTTGATGTTCTTATTTGTGGCTTCGACAACACCATTCATCTTTGGCCAATAAAGGGAAGAATTATGGTGCTGGATCTTGAATTGTGCATATAGTGTGGTGATCATAGTGTTGTTGAGATTCGTACCATTGTTAGTGATGATTCTCTCTGGGATACCATACCAACAAATGAGATTCTGTTTGATGAATCAGGCTACAACATTCTTGGTGACGGAAGCGAAAGAGGCTGCCTCAACCCACTTTGTAAAATAGTCAATGGCCACCAAGATGAAGCGGTGTCCATTAGAGGCTGTTGGTTTGATTTTCCCAATCATATCGATGCCTCACATAGAAAAGGTCCAAGGAGCCGTCAAGACATTCAGAGGAACCGGAGGTATGTGCACCTTGTCAGCATAGATCTGACACTTGTGGCAAGTTTGATAATGTTGATAGCAATATGCTTCCATGGTAGACCAGTATTAACCTTCCAGTAGGTATTTCTTTGCCATCGTATGCCCACTGTAATGGGTGCCAAAAGTGCCTTCATGTAACTCAGCCATGATCTTTTCCGCTTCAACCTTGTCTATGCACCGAAGTAACTCATAATCATGGTTGCGTTTATAGAGAATGCCATTACTAAGGAAGAATTTAGCAGAGAATCTCCTTAAGAACTTCTTATCATTGATTGAAGCTCCTCTCGGATATTCTCGAGCCTCGAGATATCTTTTGACTTTGTGAAACCAAGTCCGGTCCACTACTTCTTCAGTATTAATCTTGTGATAGTGAGCTGGTTCATCCATTCGTTCAATGATGATATGGGGAGCCTTGTTATCCCATTTAAGTTTAAACATGGATGACATTGTGGCTAGTGCGTCTGCTAGCTGATTTTCTTCTCGCGGGAAATGCTCGAAGGTAATCTTCTCAAAATGTGGGATCAACGTCAACACTTGTTCTTTGTAAGGGATAAGGTTAGGGTGTTTGGTGTCCCATTCCCCTTTTATCTGGATGATGACCAAAGATGAATCTCCGAATACATTTAAGGATTTGATCCCCAAATCTATGGCAGCTTTGAGACCAAAAATGCACGCTTCGTATTCTGCCATGTTATTTGTACAATTGAAGAAGAGTCTTGCAGTAAAGGGAGTATGACATCCTTCAGGAGATATGAGTACAACACCTATACCATTGCCGAGTGCGTTGGATGCCCCATCCAAAACCAGGGTCCATCGGGATCCTTGTTCAGGTCTGTCATATGGTGTGAATTCTTCATATTTGTTTACCATCATGATGTCTTCATCTGGGAATTCGAACTTCATGGACTGGTAGTCCTCCACAGCTTGGTGAGCCAGGTGATCAGCTAGTACACTGCCCTTTATTTCTTTCTGGGTGGTATATTGTATGTCATATTCTGTCAGGATCATCTGCCATCTTGCTATTCTCCCAAAGAGGGCAGGTTTCTCGAAGATGTATTTTATTGGGTCCATTTTAGATATCAATAAGGTAGTATGGGTCAGCATATATTGTCTTAGCCGGCGAGAAGCCCATGCCAGAGCGCAACAAGTTTTCTCGAGCAGTGAATATCTTGTTTCACAGTCAGTAAACTTTTTTCTCAGGTAATAAATAGCATGCTCTTTTCGGCCAGACTCGTCATGCTGCCCCAACACACACCCCATTGAATTTTCTAAAACAGTTAGATACATGATCAAGAGTCTTCCCTCCACTGGTGGCATCAAAACAGGAGGCTCTTGAAGGTATTCTTTGATCTCGTCGAAGGCAGTTTGGCACTCATAATTCCATTTGACTACTTGATCTTTCTTCAGTAATTTGAACATTGGTTCACAAGTAGCTGTTAGGTGAGAAATGAATCTGGAAATGTAGTTTAACCGTGCCAAGAATCCTCTGACTTCCTTCTCAGTACGAGGAGCGGGAATTTCTTGTATAGCTTTCACCTGGGCAGGATCAACTTCAATACTTTTTTCCTAACGACAAAGCCTAGGAGTTTACCAGACCTTACTCCAAACGTGCATTTATTTAGGTTCAACCTCAGTTTATATTTCTTTAACCTCTCAAATAGTTTCTATAAATGATCAAGATGCTTTTCTTCTATTTGAGATCTAGCTATCATGTCGTCCACATAGACCTCTATTTCGTGATGTATCATGTCGTGAAATAGGGGTATCATGGCATGCTGATAGGTTTCCCCAGCATTTTTCAGCCCGAATGGCATAACCTTGTAGCAGAATATGCCCCACTGTGTGACAAAGGTTGTTTTCTCCATGTCCTCAGATGCCATTTTGATTTGTTTGTACCTTGAGAAACCATCCATGAAGGAAAACACCTTATGTTGTGTTGTATTGTCAACTATAATATCAATGTGGGGAAGTGGGAAATCATCTTTAGAGCTTTCCCTATTCAAATCTCTGTAGTCCATGCACATTCATACCTTGTTGTCCTTTTTAGGCACGAGAACAACATTGGCAACTCATTGTGGATAGGAAGTGATGGCCAAGAATCCGACGTTGAATTGTTTCATGACTTTCTCCTTAACCTTCTCTGACATGTATGGTCGCATGCGACACACCTTTTATTTTACTAGAGGACAATCCTTTTTTGTAGGTAGATGATGTACTACAATATCTTCATCAAGCCCTGGCATGTCTTCGTACAACTAGGAAAATACCTCAACATAATCGTGTAACATATGAATCAGACGCTCCTTGACACTGGGTTCCAGATTGGCACCCACCTTGAATTCTCTTTTGTCTTCTTCGGTTCCTAAGTTAATTGTGTCCACTGGTTCTTCGTGGGGCTGAATGGTCCTCTCCTCTTGTTGTAGTAACCTGGCGAGTTCCCCTGGTACTTCACAATCTTCCTCACCTTCGTCTTTGGCTTGGTAGATTATATTTTTAGAATCACAGAAGGCCATAGCAGAATTGTTACCCATGGGATCCCGAATGGATGTAGATCTGCATTTTGAATGTGAGTGTGTGTAAGAGTATAACTATCTTTGAAAGAAATGAAAATGTAAAAATAAAAAAAACAATGAGCACAAAGTTTGCATGCAAAAAAGTCCATGATTCATTGATGTCATATGGAAATGAGATAATAACCCTTACAAATGGACCGTTGTGCCTCGAGTAAGACAAAAGGTTTTAAGAGTCTGAATTGTTTAATATTATAGGTCCGACAAAATTTAAAGAAAAAATAATGTTGGATAAAAGTGATCGAGACAAAATCTATAGCTTCCTAATTGTTGAGCCCTCCACCGACAGTTGGGAAAATCCAATCTTCCAGGTCATAGTTGTCTTCATCATCCTCCACCGCGTTAACTCCGTGGTTGCTAATCTTCAAGGGTGGTCCTCCGACACGAGCGCGACGTACAACTTGCTGGGCTCCTAAAGTGAAACCCAAACCAAATTTGTCAGATTTGTATGGGATATTTGGGAGTTGGCCCCAAATAGTGCACCCACCTTCTTCTATCACTTCCTTGGCATCTTTTAAAGATGACATCTTGAGCGGAGGCCTTGTAATCTTTGGGACTTGAGAAACAGCCTTGGTTACCACCACAGTTTGCGGGACTTCTTCAAAGTGCTGGAATGGAGTTTCAATAAATTCACCATCTAATTCCACATATCTGAAGGAATTTAGATGACTGACCATATACTCTTCTTCTCCATGAACAGTGATGATTTTTCCTTGAATTGGATATTTCAGCATTTGATGCAACATAGAGGTAACGACACTAACATTTTGAATCCACAGTCGGCCTAATAAGAAAGAATATGAAGGGCGAATATCCATTACATAAAAAGTTGAATCAAATGTTTGGGTTCCAACTTTTATGGGGATGTCCACTTCCTAATGCACCATCCTCTTTGAGCCGTTGAAGCCCCTCACTATTATATTGCTAGGTTTCAATGTCAATCCTTCACAGTCAAGCCTATCAAGAGCCTTTTTAGGCAACACATTCATAGATGAACCGGTATCCACCAAGACATGATCCAAGGTCGTGCCCCTGCATTCGACTGAGACATGTAATGCCTCGTTATGCTTCCTCCCCCTTGGTGTTAAATCAGCATCTGAAACACCTAAACCATTATCTACAGTCAAGCTGGCTACACAGTCTTGGAACTGATCGACAGATGTTTCTTGGGGTACATGGGCAGTTTTAAGGAATTTTACCAAGGCCTTTGCATGAGCCTCAGAACATAACAATAAAGCCATCATGGAAATTTTTGATGGAGTCTGCCCCAGTTGCTCGACTATGTTGTAGTCGCTTCTTTTTATAATCTTTAGAATTTCCTCCATCTCTTTTCGGGAGGTCTCAAGGATAACTACTGGTTGTGCCTTCGTCTGGACAGGCTCAACCAAAATACCTTTGCCTCGAGTCTCGACTGACTCGGCAATAGGAATGTCAGTAGGGGTGATAACAAGGACTGCAACAGTTTTGTCAATAGGGGGATTAGCAGAGATGATTGTAGGACTGGGAATAACCTTTGGAGGAGCAACAACAACAAGAATGATTATAGGTCCAGAAATAGATTTTAGAGGAGCAATTTCTAGAGAGAATACCCTTCCACTTCGGGTTATCTTACTAGTCCCTGCGATATTACTGATATCAGAGTCAACTTTCTCAGAGCTTGAAATTTCAGCAGCTGGCCAATCTCGCTTGATACCGTGATAGTAGACATCACCTCCATAATTCCATGGGACGGTTTTCTCTGATGAATACGGAATTGGTCTAGGCATTATAATTATCAATGGAGCTACTTTAGGAACTGATGTAATTCTAATGGGTCTTTTGGTGGAGATCCTAGAAGAATTGGCGGAAATTGTCACTATGGAAACATAATTATAAGAAATTGTTGGAATAAAAATCTTCTCGAACAAGATCTCCTTGTCATCTATTAGGCATTGAACGCCTACTTTTAACAAATGACAGCTGGTTGGTGAGGGTAAACAGAACTGACAGTTTTCATCACAGCCTAGGAATACACCAGCATTCAGCAAGTTCTTTTTGATAGTTATGAGTGGGGTCACAAGTTTATCAACCAAAGTAACAAACATATCTTCCTCAACGGCATTGACATTACGGCCGTGCTTGGGCATAAGGGAAGTGATGACATTGGGGATTTCTGGTGCATCGAATTCAATCTCTTTGGCTTCAAGAAGGTCTTGTACTTTGTTCTTCAGAGCCCAACAGTTGTTAGTGTCATGGTCGGGACTCTCAGAATGGTATGCACAACGGGCATTAGGATGATAATGAGGAGAGGTTGTGTTATGATTCTTTGGAGCTTCTTTCAAAGTCACTAGATTGGATCTTAACAAATGCGGCAATACTTGAGATGGTGTCATATTAATTCAAGTGAACTGTGTGACTGGTCTTTCCGTTCTTGGTTGGTTGCTTCTTTGCTGAGCAGGTGCGAGTTTAGGAATCATGACAGCCCCCACCATTGGACGGCGTTCAGTCTTATCTTGATTTCTCTGAGGATATACAGCAACAACTTCTTTTTTTCCAATGAATGATTTTCTTACAGCAACAGAGGATGCATCTTTTTGAATCTTCCGATTCTTTATCCTGACTTCCACTCTTTCTCTGGTTAATATCAATTCGGTAAAACCTTCCGAGGAACTCCCAATTAAGTGATTGAAGAAAGGACCGGACAAGGTGCCCAAAAACATGTCTACTAACTCTCTTTCAGATAGGGGAGGCTGGACTCTTCCTGCTAAGTCCCTCCATTTTTGTGCGTAGTCTTTGAAGCCTTCACTTGAAACCATGGCCATAATTTGGAGTTGAGTACGGGTGGGAGCAAGATCAGCGTTATATTGTATTGTTTGTAAAAGGCAGCGGCCAGATCTTCCCAATCATGAACATTGGCTCTTTCTAGCTGGTAAAACCAATCAAGTTGAGTTCCGGACAGACTGCCTTGAAAGAAGTGTACCCATAAATCCTTATAAGCGGTATGAGGCTGGATTTTCCTCACATAGGACCAGAGACGCATTTTGGGACATGAAACTCCATCGTATTTTGCAAACACCGGTGCCTTGAATTTTGGAGGAATGACAATCCCAGATACTAACCCCAACTCCTCAAAGTCCAGTCCAGGCACTTTTTGGATTTCCATTGCATTTAACCGTTCTTCCAGATGCTTATACTTGTCGTCGGCTGGAGGATATTGTTCTTCATAATAATCTTCTTCTTCCTCTTACTCTTCTGAATCTGGCTGGGTAACTGCTTCCTTGCCTTTCCCATCTTGATTGTCTTTCTCACCGGATGACGTTGCAAAGTCTAGAGTCCTTCTTGCTTGTCCTTGGAATCTTCTTCCCATATTTAGAATTCTGGTTACTTTCTTTGTTTTCTTTTTCTTCTCTTCAACCAGCAAGGTCTTCAACTCCTTCTATCCTTTGGCCAGAGTTCAGAACATCTATTGAAATTGAGCATTATGTGCTTGGAGGTTCTACACCGTCTTCTCGAGATCCATATTACTGAAATAAACAGTAGAAAGATGAGGAGACTTGTTGCAAGAAACTTGCTTATGTTATGATGAATGATAAATGCATATGCAATGATTCCAAGGATTTTAAAGATTCAAATTTATTTTAGACAAAAAAAGGAAACACATGTTATATTAATAAATTAAAGCTTAAGCACATCAATGCCTATTTGGGCAAAACAATACAAAAACTCTAAGATAAAAAGGTAGTACGCATCCTCTTTGGTGCGATGTAGGCATTCTGAGTCTGCTCCTCATGAAGTTTCTTAGTGAGTTCCAAAACCTTCTTCTCGCTAGCGTAGAATTGGGCTTCGAAAGTGTCTCCCTCCCCTTTGAGTTGTATCTAATCTATTTGTAAGTCTTCAAGAGAGGTGGGCATGTCAGGATGCAGGATAGTGTACGGAATATCTCCTTCCATAACAGGCTCAATGATTACCGGGAGAATGGAGGGATAAGGCATCATAAGACTCTGAGCACGAGTTTGTACCCATTTGAGGTAAGGCTCGAGAGGGATGGAATTCTTATGCCCCAATGTCTTGCTATCCACCTTTTTCAACATCCTCCAAGCTCGGATAAATCTCCGGCGATGACCTTGATCGTCGTTCTCGTAGTAAAATACCAAACCTTGGATGAGCATCTCATGAGGGCCATCCCTTCGGGCGTAACCAAATTGTTTTAAGGCTAAACAGGGGTTGTAGGTGATGCCTCCCCTAATGCCAAGTAAAGGGACATTAGGGAATTCTCCACAACGGTAGACAATAGTAACATTCTCTATAGATCGGAAACACCAATGGATGTCTGCATGTTTGAGCGTCATCAACCTTTGTGACCACCTTGAACCTTGCTCGTTCTTCAATACAAATTGGGGAAGATGCGAAATAAACCATCTTGCCAAGAGAGGAGTGCAACACATAATGATACCTATTTTCCTCATAGTGCGAGTGTGAAAAGAATGTAGGATGTCCCCTAGCAAAGTAGGCACCGGGTTGCGGGATATGAAGATTTTGACGGTGTTCACATCTATGAGTTGGTCAGGATTTGGAAACTAAACCATTCCATAGATGAGGAGAGCCACAATTTCCTCAAAAGCTTGCAGATCCAAATGGTTCCAACAGCTTTGGGGCTTTCTCGAACAAGAACTTTTCTAGGAAACCCTTGACACCACTCCTTGTTTCCCAATTAGTTGTGACATCAGATGATTGCAAGTGTAGAGCTTGAGCAATATCTTCTGGCTTTGGATCTCTTTCTGTAACGTTGAAAGGTAGTTGATTGAGAATGGGAATCCTCAAGAGTTGGGAGAATTCTTCCAAAGTTGGCACAAGTTGATAATCGGGAAATGTGAAGCAATGGTGTAAGGGATCAAAGAACTGAAAGAGAACCTTCATATGTCTTCATCAATGTTGGAGGTGATCAAGTTTAGGAAGTGACCATATCTCTCGGTGAATGGAGAATTTTCTGGAATCCTTGAAGCTAGCTCTTTAAGTTGTGGAGGGATCCTTACAAGATTGACTTAAATAGTTTTCCTGCGAATAGAATCCATGTCCTACAAAACAGAAACAAAGATAAATCCCAAGATCCTTGAAATGGTTAGTGAATGAGTATGATGTTATGATGTTCATGATGTTATGTACAAGTATGTATATACAAACAAAGCAAACAAGTCCCTAGGTTTAGGCTTGCATGGAGTCTCCTAGGTAAGTACCCTCTTGAAGTTTAGTTGGCTCAAACCTGTCCTAGCAATAGTAACCAGGTTCTAAGGAGCTCAATATCACTGGTTTGTTTCCTTGGTCATTGTTTCAGCACAAGCCTCTTTAATGGCGACCAAAATATCCCAAGAAACCAAACCTCAATGAGTGTAGTATCGAATATCTACCAACTTCGAACTGCACCAAAGACGGTCATCTCACTATGTTCTAAAGGCCAAGTTGGTCAAGTAAAGGTTCTAAAAGTTCATTAGTGCTTCATGACATCACTCAACGGCCCCGTATTCTCCTTGATTAACTCAAGGGCTACCGGTACCCACAAATATGTCGCACTAACATAGCTATTGCTTAGACCATGTCGGTATACCCCGCACAGTTTCAACAATGTATTGCTACTTACCTATAAGGTATCCCAAATCTGGGTAGAGGATTTAAACCCAAACAAAGAACCATAATGTAAAGTATACAAATCAAACAATGAAAGCAAGTAAATATGATCTAACCCTAAGGTAACCCCACTTTTAGAATTTTCCCCAGCAGAGTCGCCAGTTCTGTGATACGGTGGGAGAACTGACTTGAAGGTTTTGTTTTTATCGCAAATATTGCGGTTAGCAAGAGTCGCCACAGACTTTTCTTTTATCCAAAAGGAAAGGTGAAAAAGTACAGGAAAGACCTTTGAGATTGTTTCTTGAGTTCGGGGGGTAGATTATGAAAAGGGAAGGTATTAGCACCCTTTTCATCCATGGTTTTCCATGGGCTCTTAGTTACTTGCTAGATCACTTGATTTTTGTTTGAAATTATGCTTTGTGTGGTTTTTGAAAGTATTTATAAAGAGGCCATTGTTTAGGCAAACTTTGTAATGATTCCCGTTCGTAAAAATGTATACAAAGATGTTGATCTTTTGAAAATGCTTTCAAGTTTGTAAGATGTTTTGAAAGTGTTGGTGTTTGTTTTGAAAATAGCAAGGATGTTTTGTTTTGAAATGGAGCAAGTAATTAGGAGCATTCTACTTACTCAAAAGTCTTTCATGTTCATTTTTTCTTTTTCCTTTGACATTGTTATCTTACCATTAATTTGGTAAGTAACCCTATCTTTGGATGTAAACGGGACGGGCGTGGGTCATCGTATAACCATGATGATCAATGTTTCAAGGTATCTTAGCATTCTCTTTTAGGGACTAAGATCATTTGAAAGGCAACATAGATAGCGTCATCGAGGGACTATGATCTTATATTTTGCTTATTTTTGCTAAGATACCTCACATGCGTATTATGGCCATTTTGTAAGGCAACCAAGTTGATTTACCCTAGGGGTGTTTGTGTTCAAGTGTATTGCTTTTCATGCTTGGTTTTGTCTTTAATTAGGGTTTTCTAATTGATTGGTTTCAGTCTTTCCATATATGATCGGTGGATTTAGAACTGACTGTTTAAAGCTGGTTTCGCGAAATGTCGCGGAAGCAAGAGTCGCCACCGTCTTTTATTTTCTCCAACATGGATAGGACAAAAGCACAGCAAAATTCCTTATGAGGATGTTTCTCGGTTCGGGAGGTAGATCTATAGAAAAGGAAGGTGTTAGCACCCTTTCTATCCATGGTTATCCATGGGCTCTTAGATACTTGCTCTTATGTTTTCAAAATGTTTGCTTTTCAAAGTGTGAGTGGGTTTGAAAAAGTTTCTTTGAAAGATTTCTGAATAACTCTTGTATCTGTCCTCAAGAGTGTTTGAAAAATTGGTTTTGAAAGCTTTTGAAAGTGTAAGGTGTGAAAAGTATTTTGTTTGTTTTTGAAAAGAGCAAGTATCTATGAGTCATCTACCTACCCTAAGGAATTAAGTTGTGTAAGAGTCCTTTAGGTAGTGCTATCCCACCATTGAGAGGTAGGTAGCACCACCGTTGGAGGTGTTCGGGTCAATTCAATTGTAGGGACAGTGTGGTCACCGAAGCAACAGTTAGGACACCTTAGAAGCTACCCTTATATCTTTGATCCTTTTTTAATCCGAGACAACCGTTTCGAGGCAACTGTTTCGAGGCAACTGTTTCGAGGCAACTGTTTCGAGGCAACTGGATCATGGACATAAGGACCGCTAAAATGTCCTATACTTGACGACCATGTTTCGAAGGCAACAAGTGAGGCGTACCCTAGAAGTGGTGTGTGTATTGTGTGTTGTTTTCATGTTATGTTTGTCTTTGTAATTAGTGAGCTACGAGTTGTTTTTATTTACATACATTCTTTCATGCAAGTTAACAGTTAAGGGGTGCGGAAAGTAAATTGCGAAAACATAAATCCTGCGCTATTACAAGGCGCGGGTCTATACATCGCCAAAAATTACAAAGACCCATTTTTTTGGTAAATAAGTACGGAAATTAAATAAAGCGATAAACCTATTTAACTATTACATTCTTGAAGGCAATTACATAATAATCAAATAAAGTAAATGCGCGCGAATAAATTAATCGGGAATGTCTAAGGGTGTTGACCCTTTTTTAGAAAAGAAATTGATTTTTTTGGCTTTTTTATGATTAAAGTGAAATTAAAACTAACTAATGGCTAATTAATTAATTTAATTAAAAGAAAATATTTTTTTGTTTTTATGTTTTTATGAAATAAAAGAAATGAAATAAAATTAAAAGTTAACTTTACCTAATTCTAGATCTATTTTAATTATTTAAGAAAAGGAATTAAAATTGCCTAATTAAACTATTTTAGTTAATGTTTATTTACAAAATAAAATAATAATAATAATAATGTTGTTAATTCTTTTTTGGATTTTTTTATGAAAATTTTAGTTGGTTAATTAATTGTTAATAATAAATAAAAAAAATAAAGCAAGTAAATAAAAAAAAAATGTCAAAACAAAGTAAAAAGAAGAGCAAAAACCCAAGGGGTGTGGGCTGAAATGGAGGGTGTAAGACTGAGATTGTGGCCCATTTGAGCAAGCCACGTTGACTTTCTTGGATCGCCTACAGTATGCTTGACTCCAGACCATGGTGTTCCTTGCTTTTTGTCCTTTGGATCTGCCTTGATGACACCTGGCTTGTTGGATCTATGAGGTTTATGATGAGTTGTAGGAAATGTCTTCCCCTTCAAGACGAGCATTGGATGGGATTTTTCTGATGAACCATGAAAAAGTTATGCCTTGGTCAAGTTACAGTTGACTTTTCAACTGTCCAAAAATAGAAACTTTTGACACCTTAATGATTTTTGAGTCATTCTTGTGAAATCATGGTCAAGACTTGACCAAATGATGATTGTGGCTTCAAAGTAAGATGTTGACCAAAAATTTTGACTTTTGACTGCCAAATGACCATTTTGCCCCTGCAGTTGACTGTGAGGCAATTAGGGTTTTTGACTATGCAACTTGATGCTGTGAGCCTTGAAACTTGACATGTAGGTGCTTGACAATGCATATGAGCCTATGTGACTTGATTGAGCCCTTGAAAACCTCAACTTCCTTGCAGAAACCAAAACCCTAGTTTGACTAGCTTAGGAGGATGGTTGACTGTGTAGCCCTTGAGTAGACTTTGAACCATTTGAGGTGATGCTTGTCAAAACTCTGAAGAATATGGGAGGGCAAATTTTGGGGTACAACAGTTTCCCCTGTTCAATCTTCTTAGACCTGAGGATGTAGATTGGCTTGTGTGCCTTTCATGATCCGAGGGTGGAAGATGATTGAACACTAGAGTGCCCAGAAATTTGCACTCACATAGTAGAATGTTAGCAGTGTGATGGCGGGAATGGGCTTACGGATTCCATTTGAAAGATAGTGGGTAGGAGGATGGGCTTATAGATGCCATCTGGAGCTGTGACGGAGTCTTGTCGGGAATGGGCTTATGGATGCTATTTGGAGACTGTTGGTATGTGGATGGGCTTATAGATGCCATCTAGGTGTCGATCGCGTAAGAGATTCCTTAGCGAGAACTTGTGTACATGAGAAAGAAAGATAATTACCTGGCCTGTTACAGGGGTTGATCTTTAAACTCTTCAGACGTGCCCTGGCAGGATACAAGAATCGAGTCCGGAAAATAGTCGTCAACAGATACACCCTGGCAAGATACAGGAATCAGATCTTCAAACTCTTCAGACGTGCCCTGGCAGGATACAGGAATCGAGTCCGGAAAATAGTCGTCAACAGATACACCCTGGCAGGATACAGGAATCGGATCTTCAAACTCTTCAAACGTGCCCTGGCAGGATACAAGAATCGAGTCCAGAAAATAGTCGTCAACAGATACACCCTGGCAGGATACAGGAATCGGATCTTCAAACTCTTCAGACGTGCCCTGGCAGGATACAGGAATCGAGTCCAGAAAATAGTCGTCAACAGATACACCCTGGCAGGATACAGGAATCGGATCTTCAAACTCTTCAGACGTGCCCTGGCAGGATACAGGAATCGAGTCCGGAAAATAGTCGTCAACAGATACACCCTGGCAGGATACAGGAATCGGATCTTCAAACTCTTCAAACGTGCCCTGGCGGGATACAGGAATCGAGTCCGGAAAATAGTCGTCAATAGATACACCCTGGCAGGATACAGGAATTGGATCTTCAAACTCTTCAGACGTGCCCTGGCAAGATACAGGAATCGAGTCCGGAAAATAGTCGTCAACAGATACACCCTGGCAGGATACAGGAATCGGATCTTCAAACTCTTCAGACGTGCCCTGGAAGGATACAAGAATCGAGTCCGGAAAATAGTCGTCAACAGATACACCCTGGCAGGATAAAGGAATCGGATCTTCAAACTCTTCAGACGTGCCCTGGCTGGATACAGGAATCGAATCTGGAATTGATCGCTCACAGATACACCCTGGCAAGATACAGGAATCGGATCTTCAAACTCTTCAGACGTGCCCTGGCAAGATACAGGAATCGAGTCTGGAATTAGTCATCAACAGATACACCCTGGCAAGATACAGGAATCGGATCTTCAAACTCTTCAGACGTGCCCTGGAAAGATACAGGAATTGAGTCTGGAATTATTCGCTCACAGACATGCCCTGGCTAGTTACAGGTATCGAATCTGGAATTGCGACAGTTCATAGTGATTATCTTTGGATTGACTTTTTCCTGAAAAGGGAAAGCATTAGTTGTATGCAATGTCATGATGTATGAAATATGTGATGTTCTCAAAATAAATGAGATTGTATGTTCATGATGCGTATGTGCATGCTATAGTGTATGAAGATGTGATAGTCATGAATGTATTCTTGTCTAGGAAAGTAAATCCTTGACGGGTGTCGGGAAGTTAACTCCTGGGATGATGTTGAAGAGTAGCATTCTTCGTTTCCGCTGGGGATGATGGTTGCGAGAATAAACCGGTAGGAGAAGATGACTCCGTTGGGGAATAAACTTGGCGGATAGATTACTCTGCGGGGAGTGGACTCTGTGGGGAAAGAGAGGTATTTTGCTGAGGTTGATGATAACTCCGCTGGGGATACCGTTGACATGTTATGTTGGAAGACTTGACGAACTCCGATGGGGGATAGGAAGAGCTTCGCCGAGGACGATCTTTCTGTGGTTTTTAGCTGAGGATAACCCAGTTATAAGCTCTGGTGGAGCGTAACCTTTGAATAAAAAGTCTGGGAGACGCGTTTGTGCTCTGCAGGGGATAGCTTCCAGAATCTACTGGGGATAAGCTTCCTACTGGGGAGATGGATTCAACTCTCCTGGGGAGACTTTTTGAGACTGTACTGGGGAAGTGGCTCCACTGAAGTGTCTGTATTCCGCCGGGGAACAATCTTATATTAAGATTGCCGGGGATGCTTGTTAGGAATGTTTGAGTACTCCGCTGGGGAATGTTGAGATCTTCTGGGGATACCCAACTTCTATAAGGCTGACTGTAGGCTAACTCTGCTTGGGGAGAGTGTTGCTGACTTGCTGGAGATACGGTACCTTGTTAGGGTTGATGGGAGACCAACTGCTTGGGAGAGATTTGTTGAGTCCTGACTTACTCTGCGGGGAGTGAAGGTATCTTGGTTACGTTCTTCGGCCGAACTTACCTTGGTACCTCGGTGGACAGAGCAACTAGATCGCTTAGACAACTCAATATTGCCCCAGTTTCTGATGTCACCTGTAATTAATCCTTTGTTTCGCATGCAGATATTTATGAGTTAGCAATTAGTGTCAAATGCATATATCACAATTGAACATTGGACGTTCTTCACAAGACGAAACAAAAAGAGGAAAAATAATTGGCAATTTGTCTGAAAAGTGAATTTGTATTGATTTTTGAATTGGCCTGTAAATAGGCGTTTATGTACAAGAGGCTGACGTCCTAGTAAGAGAACGCCGCCGAACAACAGAGTTTATACAACTTTCGTGAAAGGAAAATAAAACAGCTGTGAAAAAATAATCCCACTGGGTTCCAACTCTGCTATCGCCTTTATGTCTTCAAGCGTCTCATCACTTTGCCGCTTAGTTGAAGATGAAGTTGATTGATCGATGCCGTCTGAACCTGATGTTTGATACTGGATTCTGGATGCAAGGTGATCCAATGAGACATAGTATTACGCTTTATCCCTAACTTTTTCCTGGACCGCCCTTTCGGGTTTTCAGTCCATCGGGATACCCATTTTTGCCCAAGCCGCCTTTTCAGGTTTTCGACTTGCCGGGTGTACAAATTTTTCATTTCATCCCTTATTTTTGCCCGAACCCTTTTGGTTCGCTGGGAAGCCCTTATTTTTGCCTAGGTATGTCAACCTAGCGGGTCTTTGGTTATGCGTAGTATCTTTTTACTATGTCGGCATTGGCGGGGTGAGGAAGGTCGTCACCGTCCATGGTGGTTAGAATCATGGCTCCTCCTGAGAAGACATGTTTAACCACAAATGGCCCTTCGTACGTGGGGGTCCATTTTCCCCTGGGATCACTTTGAGGAAGGACGATGCGCTTGATTACCAGATCTCCGACTTGATACTCTTGGCGTCTGACCTTCTTGTTAAATGCCCTGATCATCCATTTTTGATACGTTTGACCATGACAGATAGCAGTGAGTCTCTTTTCGTCAATTAGGTTTAATTGATCAAGTCGAGTCTAGATCCAGTCATCTTCGCTCAGATCTGCATCCTTCATTATCCGGAGAGAGGGTATCTGGACTTCAATTGGCAAGACTGCCTCCATGCCGTAGACCAAGGAAAAGGGGGTTGCCCCGGTTGACGTCCTTGCTGAGGTACGGTACCCATGAAGAGCAAACGGTAACATCTCGTGCCAATCTTTATAGGTCACTGTCATCTTCTGCACAATCTTTTTGATATTCTTATTTGCTGCTTCTACAGCCCCGTTCATCTTCGGCCGATAGGGGGAAGAGTTGTGGTGCTGTATCTTGAATTGCTCGCAGAGCTCAGTGATCATCTTGTTGTTAAGATTGGTACCATTGTCCGTAATGATCCTTTCCGGGACGCCGTATCGACAGATCAGGTTATGCCGAATGAACCGTGCCACGACATTCTAGGTTACCGTAGCGTAGGAAGCTGCTTCAACCCACTTTGTAAAGTAATCAATCGCTACCAGGATGAAGCGATGCCTGTTGGATGCCGTAGGTCTGATCTCGCCGATCATATCAATGCCCCACATTGCAAAAGGCCAAGGTGCTGTCAAGACATTCAGAGGAACTGGAGGGACGTGCACCTTATCAGCATAGATCTGGCATTTGTGACATGTCTGATAATGTTGGTAACAGTCAGCTTCCATTGTGGACCAGAAATATCATGCCCGAAGGATTTTCTTTGCCATGGTATGCCCACTGGAATACATTCCGAAGGCACCTTCATGTAGCTCTTCCATGATCTTTTCTGCTTCAGTCTTATCCACACAACGCAGTAGGGTTGAATCTTGGTTTCGCTTATACAGAATGCCGTTGCTGAGGAAGAATTTTGCTGCGAACCTTCTCAGGAATTTCTTGTCATTGACAGATGCACCCTCAGGATATTCTTGAGCTTCCAAGTACCTCTTCACCTCATGATACCAGGGTTTTTCAGTTACTATCTCAGCCTCAAGATCACAACAATATGCGGGTTCATCCAGCTTCCAAATAATGATTCGGGGAGCCTCGTTGTCCCATTTGACTTTGAACATAGAAGACATCGTAGCCAGCGCATCCGCCAGCTGATTCTCCTCTCTTGGGAAGTGTTCAAAAGTTATCTCTGTGAAGTGGGGGATCAATGTCAACACACACTCTTTGTAAGGAATAAGGTTTGGGTGTTTCGTATCCCACTCGCCTTTGATCTGATTGATCACGAGAGCGGAATCTCCGAAGACACTCAGAAACTTGATCCTCAAGTCAATCGCAGCTTAAAGACCCATGATGCATGCCTCATACTCCGCCATGTTGTTGGTGTAGTTGAAACATAGCCAGGAAGTGAGTGGAGTATGAGTGCCTTGAGGGGATATGATCACAACGCCGATACCGTTACCCAAAGCGTTGGAGGCTCCGTCAAAGTGCATAGACCATCGGGATCCTTCCTCAGGTCCTTCATCCGGCCCAGGTACTTCGCAATCAGTCACTATCATGATGCTCTCGTCAGGAAATTCAAAGTTCATTGACTGGTAGTCATCCACTGCCTGGTGTGCCAAATGGTCTGCCAAATGGTCTGCCAATACACTTCCTTTGATAGCTTTCTGAGTCGTGTACTGGATGTCGTATTCTGTCAAGATCATTTGCCATCTTGCTATTCTTCCAGACAGAGCAGGCTTTTCGAATATGTACTTTATTGGATCCATTTTAGAAATTAACAGAGTAGTGTGAGTCAGCATATACTGTCTCAGCCGGCGAGCAGCCCATACCAAAGCGCAACAAGTTTTCTCGAGCAGTGAGTATCGGGTTTCACAGTCGGTAAACTTTTTGTAAGGTAATAAATGGCGTGCTCTTTTCGGCCAGACTCGTCATGCTGCCCCAGCACACACCCCATTGAGCTGTCAAGTACCGTTAAGTATAGTATTAGAGGTCTCCCTTCAACCGGTGGCATAAGAATGGGTGGTTCTTGGAGATACTCTTTGATTCTGTCGAAAACGGCCTGACATTCATCATTCCAACATACTACCTGATCTTTCTTCAGCAGCTTGAAGATTGGTTCACAGGTAGCAGTTAGATGCGAGATGAATCGGGCAATGTAATTCAGACGTCCTAGAAAGCCTCTGACTTCTTTCTCTGTCTTGGGAGCTGGAATCTCTTGTATGGCTTTAACCTTGGCGGGGTCCACTTGAATACCTTTGTCGCTTATGACGAAGCCTAGCAACTTTCCAGATCTTACCCCAAATGTGCACTTGTTTGGGTTCAACCTCAGCTTGTACAACTTCAGACGGTCAAACAGCTTCTGTAGATGGTCAAGGTGTTCCTCCTCAGTTTGAGATCTTGCAATCATATCATCGACGTACACTTCAATCTCATGATGGATCATGTCATGAAATAAAGCAACCATGGCACGTTGGTAGGTTGCCCCAGCATTTTTCAACCCGAACGGCATGACCTTGTAACAGAAGGTGCCCTACTGAGTAACAAAGGTAGTCTTTTCCATGTCCTCAGGAGCCATCTTGATCTGATTATAACCTGAAAAACCGTCCATGAAGGAGAACACCTTATGCTGAGCAGTATTGTCAACCAGAACGTCGGTGTGAGGCAGAGGGAAGTCATCCTTGGGGCTCGCCCTATTCAGATCCATGTAGTCAACACACATTCTGACCTTACCATCTTTCTTTGGCACTGGAACCACGTTGGCAACCCACTGAGGGTAAGAAGTCACTGCAAGAAAACCGGCGTCAAATTGTTTCATAACCTCAGCCTTGATCTTCTCGGACATCTCTGGACGCATACGACAAACCTTCTGTTTAACCGGCGGGCAGTCTTCCTTGGTAGGCAAATGATGGACCACAATGTCGGTATCCAACCCAGGCATGTCTTCGTAGGACCACGCAAAGATCTCCATGTAGTCATGTAGCATCTGAATCAACCGTTGTTTCACACTGAGCTCTAGATTAGCACCAATCTTGACTTCCTTTCTGTCTGTCTCAATACCCAGATTTACCGTTTCCACTGGCTCTTCATGTGGCTGAATGGTCCTCTCTTCCTGAAGTAACAGTCTTGCAAGCTCGCCAGGCACTTCGCAATCATCTTCACCTTCGTCTTCGGCTAAGTTGATCGGATTTTCGAAGTCATAACTGGCAGTAGCAGAGTCGTTACCAGTGCGATCCAGAGTGGATTGGAACCTGTATAAGTGAGTGTGTGTAAATACAGCTGTTTTGCAATATATAAAGAAAGAAAGGGAGCGCAAGATTTGAAAATGTAAAAAACGTCCAATGCTTTTATTCATGATATATGGGAGTGACAAATAAAAGCCCTCACAAATGAAGCCACGGTGCCCCGGGTAAGACACCGGGCCATAAAGTTTCAAATTATTGTTTATTACAAATCCAAAACAAAGAAGTTCATTACTGGGTGACAAAAGTAATGGGCATAGAGTCTTTGGCAGTCCAGTTGCTTGGTCCACCGTTGGTCGTTGAGTAGATCCAGCTGTCAAACTCGAATTCTTCCACTTCGTCTTCATCCCCAATAGCATTTACTCCATGGTTAGGCATGGGAGAAGTCACCACATTAGGCTTCTCGGGCGCCTCAAACTGAACCTCCTTAGCATCAATAAGGTCTTGGACCTTATTCTCCAGAGCCCAACAATCATCAGTAGAGTGCCCCGGGCTATCAGAGTGATAAGTGCAGTGGGTGTTGGGGTTGTACTTCGGAGATGCTGTGTTTACCATCTTCGGAGCTTCCTTGACTGTTACCAGGCTAGTTGACAGTAGTTGCGGCAGGATCTGAGAGAGAGTCATGCTGAGCCGAGTATACTGCCGTTTGGGCCTCTCAGCTCTTGGCTGGTTGTATTGCTGAGGAGCAGCAGCAGGCTTAGAAATCACCACCGTGTTGACAGCTTGGCGGCGTTCAGGTTTGTTCTGTCTCCTGGGACCGTACACAGCACTGGCCTCCTTCTTAAAGGGCTTCTTTTCAGAACTTGAGGATGCACCCTTCTGTATCTTCCCTGATTTTATACCAGCTTCGATCCTCTCACCAGTCAGGATCAAGTCAGTAAACCCAGTAGAGGAATTACATTTGAGATGGTTGAAGAATGGACCAGATAGGGTCCCCAAGAACATGTCCACTAGTTCACGATCCGTCAATGGTGGTTGCACCCTGCCAACCAGATCTCTCCATTTCTGTGCGTACTCCTTAAAACCTTCACCCGTTCCCAGTGACATACCCTAGAGTTGGGTACGCGTGGGAGCGAGGTCGGAATTATATTGATACTGCTTGTAAAAAGCAGTGGCCAAATCCTCCCAGTTACGAATGTTGGTTCCATCCAGCTGATAGAACCATTCGAGATGAGTCCCTGAAAGACACTCCTGGAAGAAGTGGATCCATAAGTTCTTGTCTGTTGTGTAAGGCTGGATCTTCCTTACATAAGAACGGAGGTGCATCTTAGGGCAGGAAGCCCCGTCATACTTCACAAAGGCATGCGCCTTGAACTTATGCGGGATCACCACCCCAGAAGATAACCCCAAGTCTCCGAAATCCAACCCAGGCACGCGTTGAATCTCCATAGCATTTAACCTGTCCTCCAGCTGTTTGTACATGTCCTCGCCAGGGGGGTACTGTTCATCATTGAAGTCTGTCTCAGTGTCAGAGACCACAGGACTAGGGACCTCTCTCCCTTGGTGACTACCTTCCCCCACAGATGGAGTAGTCCTCTCAGCTTCATTCTGCAATGTGTTCCCGAGTCTGCTCCCAGTGTTGAACAACACAGTCCTCTTCTTCTTCTTATTCTTCTTCAGAAGCAAAGCCTTCAGCTCTTGTTGTCCCTGGGCCAAGTTCATGACCATCTCCTGGAATTGGGCATTCTGGGCCTGGAGGGCCTTGATAGCTTGCTCGGTATTGAGCTCAGGATTCATGATGCTTGAGTGCTGAAATAAACAGCGAAGAAGATTAAGCAACCTGTAGGAAAAGGGTACCTGTTATGCACATGATGCATGATATGCTATTTATGCAATGCATTCAAGGGTTCGAAAGTTCAAATTCGTTGTAGCCAAAAAAAGAACACACTTTTTATTAGGAAAAGAACACACTCTTTGGAGCAATGTAAGTGTTGAGAGTCTTTTCCTCGTGCAGTAGACGCGTGAGCTCCAAGACCTTCTTCTCACTGGCATGTAGACTGGTTTCAAGAGAATTCTGTTCTTCCTTGAGTTGGATCCAGCTTTTCTGCATTTCTTCCCAGGATGTAGGCATGTCAGGATGTTGAATAGTGTACGAGACCTCTCCTTCCAAGGCTGGCTCTTTGATCACAGGGAGAACATGAGGATATGGCATCACCAGCTTCTGGGAGCGGGCTCGTACCCACTTGAGATAAGGCTCCAGGGGGATGGAGTTTTTGTGCCCTAGTGTCTTGTTGTCTACCCTGTTGGGCATCCTCCAAGCTCTGATAAATCTCTGGCGAAGTCCTTGTGCATCGTTATCGAAGTAAAAAACTATGTCAGGAATCAACATATCATGAGGGCCATCCCTCCGAGCATATCCAAACTATCTCAAAGCCAAGCATGGGTTGTAAGTAATACCCCCTCTTATTCCAAGTAAAGGAACATTAGGATACTCCCCGCAACGATCAATGATAGTGACATCCTCTCTGGACCGAGAACACCAATGTATATTAGCATGTGTAAGAGTCATCAATCGTTGTGACCATCTCAAACCCCACTCATTCTTCAAAACTGATTGTGGAAGGTGCAAAATAAACCACCTTCCCAGGAGAGGAGTGCAGCACATAAGAACACCTCTCTTCCTCATGGTTCGAGTGTAACATGAGTGAAGGATGTCCTCAAGCAACGTAGGTATAGGATTCCTGGACATGAAGATCTTCACAGCATTGATATCTATAAGCTGATCTGGCTTAGGGAACATCACCAACCCATAGACAAGGAAGGCTACAACTTCTTCAAAGGCTTGTAGGTCAAGGGAATTCCAACATTCTTGTGCTTTCTCAAATAGAAACTTGGCCAAGAACCCTTTGATACCACTTCTGGATTCCCAATGTCCCTTGATGTCAGATGGTTGTAGGCATAATGCTTTAGCAACCTCTTCAAGCTTTGGCTCCCTTTCTGTACCTTTGTAGGGTAGTTGCCTAAGGATAGGAATCTTCAGAAGCTGAGAAAACTCTTCCAATGTAGGCACCAGTTGATAATCCAGGAAAGTAAAGCAGTGGTGCAGAGGGTCAAAGAACTGGAAGAGGACCTTTATCATATCCTCCTCAATGTTGGTGTTTGTGATCGGTGGATCTGGAACTGACTGTTTAAAGCTGGTTCGCGAAATGTCGCGGTAAGCAAGAGTCGCCACCGTCTTTTATTTTCTCCAAATGGAAAGGACAAAAGCACAGAAAAATTCCTTATAGAGATTGCTCTCGGTTCGGGAGGTAGATTTATAGAAAGGGAAGGTGTTAGCACCCTTTCTATCCATGGTTATCCATGGGCTCTTAGATACTTGCTCATTGTGTTTTCAAAATTGTTTGTTTTCTTTTCAACTGTGGGTTTTAAAAAGTTTCTTTGAAAATTCCAGTTCGACTCTTGTATCAGTCCTCAAGAGTGTTTGAAAAGTTGCTTTCGAAAGCTTTTTGAAAAGGTGTCGGTGTGAAAAGTATGTTTTGATTTGTTTTGAAATTTAGAGCAAATATCTAGAGTCATCTACCTACCCTAAGGAATTCGTCTATGTAAATGTCCTTGAAGTAGTGCCATCCCACCATTGAGAGGTAGGTAGCACCACTATTGGAGGTGTTCGGGCCAATTCGAGGGTTCGGGACATGGTGATCACCGGAGCAATAGGAAGACACCTTAGAAGCTACCCTCATGCCAATTTCATGGACATGAGGACTTACTAAAACGTCCTCTACTCGACGATCACCTTTCGAGGGGCAAGGCAACAGTGAGGCGTACCCTAGGGGTGGTGTGTGATTTGTGTGTCGTTTTCAGATATTTTTGTCTTGTTCATGCATTGATGATCTACGCGTTGTTTTTATTTTTGACATTCATTCTTTCATGCAGGTTAATTAACAGTTAAAAGATGCGAAAATTAAAAGTCCTACACTATTACAAAGGCGCGGGTCCACATCGCCAAATTAATCCGAGACCCGATTTGAAATAAAATAATGCGGAAATATAAATGTCCTATTAATCTATTACATAGCTTTGGGAGAATTACATGAATATTCACAAAAAGAAATAAAAATGCGAAGAGAATTAAAGTCGGGAATGCGAGGGCGTTGGACCCTTTTTAGGAGATTAAATTACAATTATGAAATTAATTAAATTTAATGAGCAAAAGAAATTATTTTGAGTTTTTTGTATTTATGAATTTTTAGTAAGAAAATTAAATTGGAATTAAAACCTAATTCTAAACTATTTTTAATTTATTAAAAAAAAGTGTTTTTAGTTTGACCTAATTTTAATTAAATATTTACATGGCAAGTTTTATTTACAAAATAATAATAGTAATTTAATATGGTGAAAAAGAAAAAAAGATAAAAGTATAAACCCTAATTCTACCTTTTTTATTTATTAAGAAAATGTTAAAATTAACTCTAGAATTAACCTAATTATTTAATGGTAAATTTATTTACAAAATAATATTAAATAAAATATATTTTTTATTTTTATAGTTTCTGATTTTTTTGGTATTTTTGGTACTTTTATAAAATTTAATTTTGATGAATTAAAAGAAAACAATTGAATTAAAACAAATAATAAAAAAATAGAAGGAAGAAAAGAGAAAGAAATATAATACCCTAGGGGGTTCTGCCCCAATCTGGAGGTATAGTCCAGCAATTCTGGCCCATCAAATGCTAACCCACATGGACTTTCTGGACGCGCGTGCACCTGCGTTGACTGGGGTGTTCCCTGGACCTCCCCTTTTGACCTTCAGATGCATCTTCCAGGACACTTGGCAAGCTTCAGCGCTGGGTGTTTGGTGGACGTCTGGAATTGTGGAGTACCTAATCATATTGCAAGGAAAAATAGAAAGATATATGGGGGACCTGGGAATCGAACCCAGGTCCCAAGGCTTGCCAACAAAGTTCCCAACCACTACACCATTCAACGCATTCATAAATAATATACAAAACAAATGTAATAATTAAAGAGTCACGCTGATGATAAAACGCGCTAAAAATTCAAACGACCCAATCATGAGAGGCCACACAGGCTTCGTCTTCGTTGTACCTGTAACAGAAAAAGAGATAGCGGGGGTTTTAAACCCCCACTAAATATGCCCTGCGAAAAATAGCGATTACGCCATGGTTGCTCATAAATTGAGCGTGACACAATGGTTATGTTCGTGTGAAGCTTCTGGTTATGATGGCCCTGGTTTCGTGTCCCAATTTATCCAGAATAAGGAAACCCTAAATTCACATCTCTGAAAACCTAGAAAGCTTCAATGGTAACTTTGCATATAAAGCACGAAAACTCAATTAAACTGCATGGTTAGTTTCAACATGATTAGATTAGTGTAAAACAACAATTAAATTGTATGAAAAATGCCCAGAAATTGAAATACGATTATGCATAAAGTATGAGAATTTTCGACTTCTATGTACCAATTCTTGATGCTATGGACGTGGAAAAGTATTCAGTCAGGTTCAGTGATGCCTCAAAGCTTTTTCAATTGGTTAGGAGCTTTGAATCGTCCTGTAATGCAGTTTTCAGTTTTTTTGAAATTTTGGACAAAAATGCAAACTTTGTTCTTAGGTTTGGGCGCAGCTTTTTGGTCCTCGTGCATTAGGTTTTGATCAGTATATGTATGCCAATGGATTAGGGTTGAATTTTGAGCAAAAAGATCAATGCATTGATGTATGAAATATTTGACTTTAATGGCATATTTTTTCAATCTTTTCTCATGTGTTTTGATACCAATCATGGCCAAATCTTCCCTTTTTTGTTGTGCACGAAATCTTCAATAGCCAATGAGAGCAAATGCTGCATAAAAAGATTCAAATGCATTTGTTTAGTATTTTTTTCATATTTTATTTTATTAAATGAATTAATGGTGATTAAAAATTCAAATAAAATAATAAAAATGATGAAATAAATCCCCTTTGGGCCAAATGGTCGTGCATAGCCTTTGGATGATGAATCTTGGAAGAAAATGTGGCCCATTAGCAATTTTGAGGCATTTGAAGTAAAGTTGACTTTTCAAAATTCCCAAAAATTTCCCAACTTCCACAAGGCATATCTTGCTCAATTTTTAATCTTTGATCATGTTCTTGGACATTTTGGAAAGGTCTTGAAGTCCTATAACTAATGCCTTTGGTCCCATGTCATTTGGATTTACCAATCTCAAGTTATGGTCTTTGACTTAAAGTGCCTTTTTGTTGACTTTTGAAAATGACCTATAATGTTGAAATTGATAACTTTTTGTGAGAGCATTTCTTGGACTTGAAGTGTGAAGAGGAGTTGTAGGAAATGTCTTTCTCTTCAAAATGAGCTTTGGATGGAATTTTTCTGATAAACCATGTGGAAGTTATGCCTTGGTCAAGTTACAGTTGACTTTTTTAACTGTCCAAATATGGAAACTTTTGCATCTCGAGACTTTTTGAGCCATGCTTTGAAAATCATGATCAAGAATTGATCAAATGATGTTTGTGGCTTCAAAATGAGATGTTGACCAAAAATTTGAACTTTTGACTGTCAAATGACTATTTTGCCCCTGCAGTTGACTGTAGGGCAATTAGGGTTTTTGACTGTGCAATTTTGTGATGTAAGTCTTGAAACTTGGTATGTGGATGCTTGACAATGTTTATAGGCATGTGGGACTTGATTGGACCCTTGGAAACTTCAACTTCTTTGCCAGAACCAAAACCCTAGTTTTTGACTGTTAGGAGGCCTTTGAACTGTGCAACCCTTGGGGAGATTTTGAAGCATGCTCTTTGCAAATCTTGAAAAATATGGGAGGGCAAATTTTGGGGTACAACAGTTGCCCCTGTTCAATCTTCTTAGACCTGAGGATGCAGATTGGCTGACGTGCCTTTCGTAATCCGAAGGTGGAAGATGATTGAACACTAGAGTGCCCAGAAATTTGTGCTCACATAGTAGTGTGATGTGGGGAATGGGCTTACAGATGCCATTTGGAGATTGATGAATAGGATGATGGGCTTATAGATGCCATGCTAAAAGATGATGGAAGGTGGATGGGCTTATAGATGCCATCTGGGTGTCAATCGCGTAAGATATTCTTTAGCGAGAGTTTGCGTACCTGAAAAAGAAAATGATTACCTGGCCTGTGACAGGAGCTGGTCTTCAAACTCTTGGTGTAGATGTGCCCTGACTGGTTACAGGAGCTGAATCTGGAGCTTCAAACGGTGATGAATGAACCAGGGATGGTTACTACCTCAACGGGACAGTGAGAGAACCTTGAACGATTACTACCTTAACAGGAACATTGAGAGAACCTTGGATGATTACTACCTCAACAGGAATGCTGAGAGAATCTGGGGCGATTACTACCTCAACAGGAACGCTAAGAGAATCTGGGGCAACTTCAACCTCAACAGTAACGCTGAGAGAATCTTGGATGTCTTCAACTGGATAAGAAACAGGGAGATCTTAGGGTCGATCTGACTGAACCAGAGAAGGCCTTTGACTAGGTAAGAAACAGGAAAATCTTAGGGTCGATTTAACTGAACCGGACTAGGTCTTGAAATCTTCAACTGGATAAGAAACAGGGAGATCTTAGGGTCGATCTGACTGAACCAGAGAAGGCCTTTGACTGGATAAGAAACAAGAAAATCTTAGGGTCGATTTAACTGAACCGGTCTAGGTCTTGGAATCTTCAACTGGATAAGAATCAGGGAGATCTTAGGGTCGATCTGACTGAACCAGAGAAGGCCTTTGACTGGATAAGAAACAGTAAAATCTTATGGTCGATTTAACTGAACCGGTCTAGGTCTTGAAACATAGTTGAGAATTTAACTAAATCTTTCCTGAAAGGTAAAGGTCAGTCATATGCAGTGCATGATATGGATCAAGCAATGATGTTCTCAACATAAATGAGATTTGTAAGATATGATGCGTTCATGCATGCTATAATGTATGAAAATGTGATGTTTATGAATGTATCTTTTCGTTTTAGGAAAATAAATCCTTGACGGGTGCCGGGAAGCCACTCCTGGGATGATGTTGAAGAATAGATCTTTTCTTCCGCTGGGGATGATAGTTGCAAGAATACCGGTAGGAGAAGATAACTCTGTTGGGGAATAAACTTGGCGAATGGATTACTCTGCAGGGAGAAAAGTACTCTAACGATCTTACTGGGGAGCAATACTCTGTGGGGAGAGAAGTACTTTGCTGAAATGTTGATGGTAACTTCGTCGGGGATACCATTGTTGTGTTGGAAGTGTTAATAGACTTTGCCGGGGATAAGAAGACTTCACCGAGAACGATCTTTCCGTGGCTTTTGGCTGAGGATAACCCAGTTATATCCTGGTAGGGAAATAACTCTTTGAATAAGGCCGGGAGACGCGTTCGTGCTCTGCGAGGATAAGCTTCCAGAATCTATTGGGGATAAGCTTGCTGCTTGGGGAGATGGATTCCAACTTTCCTGGGGAAGCTGGATTGGACTCTCTTGGGGAAGTTTTGAGATGTACTAGAAGTAACTCCACTGAATGTTTGATATGCCGCCGGGGAACAATCTTTAGACCAAGACTGTCGGGGATGCTTGTTAAGAATATCTGTATACTGCTGGGGAATGTTGAGATCTGCTGGAGGATACCCAACTTCCCTAAGGTTGACTGTAACTTTGCTTAGGGAGAGTGTATTGACTTGCTGACGCACTCTCTGGGGAATTAAGATATGCTGGTTATGTTCTTCCACTGAACATACCTTGCATCTTGTGGATAGAGCAATTAGATCATTGGGACAACTCATCATTGCCCCTATTTCTGAGGTGGGAGAGGAAGACCTGTGAGATGCTAATAGCTGTTGATGGGCAAACCTTCTTCTGGTAGACAGGTGACAATATGACAGAACATAGTCGTACACTTTAATCCCTAACTTTTGCCTGGACCCCCCTTTCGGGTTTTCAGTCCACCGGGATACCCATTTTTGCCCAAGCCGCCTTTTCAGGTTTTCGACTTGCCGGGTGTACAGATTTTTCATTTCATCCCTTATTTTTTCCCGAACCCTTTTGGTTCGTCGGGAAGCCCTTGTTTTTGCCTAGATGTGTCAACCTAGCGGGTCTTTGATTTTGTGTAGTATTTTTTTTCCGACTATGTCCATGTTCTCAGAAAGTAGGGAGTTGCCCCTGTTAGAAGTGTTTTGTCATGCCACCAGAAGGTGTTTGATCAGGCAAGATTCGTTGTTGGAATGCCCCAAGTGACTCGGGAGGAGATTTGCCCCAGGCTGTTTGGCCTTTGAGAGATTCTCCAAATCTTGATTGGACTGCCCCAGATGATGGACAATGATCATGCCATGCCCCTTGATTGGAAGTGCCTTTGTTCACTAGGCTTTCATCGTGCGAATTTCCCTGCTGTTCAAACAAATAGTCATATGCAAACAATGTTATATCAAAAATGCAAAGCTTATGCCTGTCTTGAAGATTTTGAAAATGCATTCTTTTTCATAAAACAAGTGAATGTTTGTAAAACGCGATGTCAACTCCGTATTTACCGTAGGCCTTAAGGAGTCAGGATACCTTTCGTAACAGTATGCTTTCGAGCTAACCCATGCTTCAGCTAGGACTTTTAAGGGTTATAACGTGGCCTGGTTCACGGTTTAAGAAACAAAGGATAAAGGCTCAAATTATTTGTACCCACCCACTCTTCGTGATGTTCTTCAAACCTAAGCTCAGTTGATCATGCGTTAGACTTTGTTTGAGTCTTTGTCCTGATGTTCCAATGATGGTTTAGATATTGATGATTTATTCTGAATAGGCAGTCATTCTTTGGTTTTTGTTGAGGGTTTGTATGACCTCTTTCTTTGATTTTATTATCCCTATTTTTTTTGCCTGAACTGTTTCTTTTGTGATTACAGTCAGCGGGATGCCCCAGTTTTGTAAGTCTCCTTCATAGGTTTTGACTTAATGGGTTTTTATTTTTTTGAGATATAATGACTGCCTATCTGTATGATTGTTCGGAACCATCACTGTCTTTTGTTTCGTAAGGACCTCTTTGGTGCCATTCGTTATGCACTTGGATCAACTGAGAGACTACCCTGCCCCAGGTTATGATTAAGGGTTCTAAATTTCGAAAAGAAAAACTCCTACTTCTTTGGCTCAGAGGGGTTGACGAGGGATTATCTTCCTTATAACTCCAGTGTTTAGGAATTGAAACAATGCCTGTACCTCATCAGCGGGGTCTGTTCGAAAGCATACTGTAGATTGTGGTATCGTTTTCGTCATCCTCCCTCAAGAGACTTAGAATTATTAATCGAGCGTTGATCATCAGAAAAAATATGAAAATAATTTGCATATAGTGAATACGAATATATTGCTTCAAAACAGACATATGTGATGCATTGATGAAATAACAACGTTTAACATG
This sequence comes from Vicia faba, assembly GCA_948472305.1. NCBI lineage: Eukaryota > Viridiplantae > Streptophyta > Magnoliopsida > Fabales > Fabaceae > Vicia > Vicia faba. Next base: position 237,504,621 of record OX451741.1, on the reverse strand, counting down.
AATAAATGTTTGAACAAAAGAAAGTTACAACTTGAAAATCCTAATGAACAAAAGTCTTTTCATCTCAGGGCTTGGTACTTCAAATGGTGAGCCTTGGAGGGATGGTAGAAAAACTCAGCCTGCCCATCTTGTGTGAACTCCAATGCTCCTTCATCAATCAGGTCCTGGATCTTGTTCTTCAGAGCCCAGCACTCATTTGTATCGTGTCCTGGACTGGCGGAATGGTAGGCACACCTTTTATTGGGATCATAGATAGGAGATGCTGTGTTGGAGTTCCGGGGATGAGCCCTTAATGTGATCAGGTTCACCCTCAACAGGCGTTGTAAAGCCTGAAACAACGACATGTTGAGCTGGGTGAATTGCCTCCTGGGCTTGTCTGGCTGAAGCTGGTGAGGTTGATGTTGAATTTGTGACACTGGAGCCATTTGAGGAACTCTCCCCTTATCTCCTTGTCTCAAAGATGGTTGAATGATGACTGGCCCTTCAACCTTAGATGTTTGCCCCAGTTGGTTACCCCGAAGCAGTTGGTTGACGAGAACCCCGAGCTCATCTTGTCTTTGAGCTAAGTCTTGGATGATAGTCACCTGCCCCAGCATCTGGGCTCTCATTGCATCCACTTCAGCTTGCAGATGTTTTAGCCGTTCGCCCTCAGTGATGTTCCTGATCAAAGTCTCCATGAGAAGTGTCCTTAGCTCATCCTGCCCCTTGGATAGGCTTAGGAGGATTTCCCCGAACCGAGTCTCTTGGGCAAGAAGGTCCTGGTTATCTTGTTGGGAAGCCATTGCTGAAATAAACAGCGAGAAAGGTAAGAGACCTGCAACAAGGATACCTGTTATGGTGTGTATGTATGCATGTAATGTTTCCAAGGACCTCACGGGGTAGACGAAGAAACTTGTTAGAATTCGAATCCGGTAGCTTGATTGAAGGAACTTCCTGTTGTAGAGAGTCCTTCTTCGAGGGTCAAAGGCTCACCATATCCACTGGGTCATAGCCCCTGACAACCTTGGCTAGAGGAAAATAAATCCCTTTTTGCCCCTTGCTGGACAGTTGGTTCATCCTGACCTGTATCATAGACCCTTGAGATCCTTGAAACGGGTTAGGATGTATGCAATGGTATGATGTTATGGTATGCATGGAGTGATGTAAGTAAACCCCGTTGTGAGTCCTAATTAAGGACTATAAACAAAACCTGCAAGAAACTCAGTACACTCTGTTCTGAGTCCTAATTAAGGACTATAGACAAAACCTGCAAGAAATTTAGTAAACCCTGTTATGAGTCCTAATTAAGGACTATAGACAAAACCTGCAAGTAGCTTATGTGTCAGATAACAAGCATGTAAATAGTCAAGTACGAAGGCACACAAGTCACACAAAAGAAGCCCTTAGAGTTTAGGCCAGCATGAGGTCTAGGTATTACCCTCTTTCAGTTTGTTGGTTCATACCTGTCCTATCAAAAGTAACCAGGTTCTTAGAGGATCCCAATATCATTGACTACCCTCAATCGGTCATAACTCCAGCATCGCAATCTTTTCTTGCGGCCAGAACCATCACGAGAGTTTAGCCTCAATGGGCGTAGCATACTGCTACTGTTCTAATGGCCAAGTTGTGTCATTTAAGGTTCTAAGGTCTGTTGGTGCTTAATGACTCCTTGGAAGACCCATATTCTCCTCGTTGCGACACAAAGGATATCGGTACAGACCAAGGTGCCACACCAACGTAGCCACTGCTTCACCCGTGTCGGTCTACGCCGGACAGGTCCCTCACAGCTTATGCTACCTAAACAGGGTATCCCCAGATCCGGGTTAGGATCTATGTAACTCCTATGAAACCCACAATTTTAAAGAAAGCAAGTCAATACAATTGAAAACACAGTTATGAACTATCCTAAGGTACACCTCACTTTAAGTTTAGGTCCCCAGCAGAGTCGCCAGTTCTGTAATCGGTGGATCTGGAACTGACTGTTTAAAGCTGGTTCGCGAAATGTCACGGTAAGCAAGAGTCGCCACCGTATTTTATTTTCTCCAAATGGAAAGGACAAAAGTACAGAAAAATTCCTTATAGAGATTGCTCTCGGTTCGGGAGGTAGATTTATAGAAAGGGAAGGTGTTAGAACCCTTTTTATCCATGGTTATCCATGGGCTCTTAGATACTTGCTCATTGTGTTTTCAAAATTGTTTGTTTGCTTTTCAACTGTGGGTTTTAAAAAGTTTCTTTGAAAATTCCAGTTCGACTCTTGTATCAGTCCTCAAGAGTGTTTGAAAAGTTGCTTTCGAAAGCTTTTTGAAAAGGTGTCGGTGTGAAAAGTATTTTTTGATTTGTTTTGAAATTTAGAGCAAATATCTAGAGTCGTATATCTACCCTAAGGAATTCGTCTATGTAAATGTCCTTGAAGTAGTGCCATCCCACCATTGAGAGGTAGGTAGCACCACCATTGGAGGTGTTCGGGTCAATTCGAGGGTTCGGGACATGGTGATCACCGGAGCAATAGGAAGACACCTTAGAAGCTACCCTCATGCCATGTTCATGGACATGAGGACTTACTAAAACGTCCTCTACTCGACGATCACCTTTTGAGGGGCAAGGCAACAGTGAGGCGTACCCTAGGGGTGGTGTGTGATTTGTGTGTCGTTTTCAGATATTTTTGTCTTGTTCATGCATTGGTGATCTACGCGTTGTTTTTATTTTTGACATTCATTCTTTCATGCAGGTTAATTAACAGTTAAAAGATGCGAAAATTAAAAGTCCTACACTATTACAAAGGCGCGGGTCCACATCGCCAAATTAATCCGAGACCCGATTTGAAATAAAATAATGCGGAAATATAAATGTCCTATTAATCTATTACATAGCTTTGGGAGAATTACATGAATATTCACAAAAAGAAATAAAAATGCGAAGAGAATTAAAGTCGGGAATGCGAGGGCGTTGGACCCTTTTTAGGAGATTAAATTACAATTATGAAATTAATTAAATTTAATGAGCAAAAGAAATTATTTTGAGTTTTTTGTATTTATGAATTTTTAGTAAGAAAATTAAATAGGAATTAAAACCTAATTCTAAACTATTTTTAATTTATTAAAAAAAAGTGTTTTTAGTTTGACCTAATTTTAATTAAATATTTACATGGCAAGTTTTATTTACAAAATAATAATTAGTAATTTAATATGGTGAAAAAGAAAAAAAGATAAAAGTATAAACCCTAATTCTACCTTTTTTGTTTATTAAGAAAATGTTAAAATTAACTCTAGAATTAACCTAATTATTTAATGGTAAATTTATTTACAAAATAATATTAAATAAAATATATTTTTTATTTTTATAGTTTCTGATTTTTTTGGTATTTTTGGTACTTTTATAAAATTTAATTTTGATGAATTAAAAGAAAACAATTGAATTAAAACAAATAATAAAAAAATAGAAGGAAGAAAAGAGAAAGAAATATAATACCCTAGGGGGTTCTGCCCCAATCTGGAGGTATAGTCCAGCAATTCTGGCCCATCAAATGCTAACCCACGTGGACTTTCTGGACGCGCGTGCACCTGCATTGACTGGGGTGTTCCCTGGACCTCCCCTTCTGACCTTCAGATGCATCTTCCAGGACACTTGGCAAGCTTCAACGTTGGGTGTTTGGTGGACGTCTGGAATTGTGGAGTACCTAATCATATTGCAAGGAAAAATAGAAAGATATATGGGGGACCTGGGAATCGAACCCAGGTCCCAAGGCTTGCCAACAAAGTTCCCAACCACTACACCATTCAACGCATTCATAAATAATATACAAAACAAATGTAATAATTAAAGAGTCACGCTGATGATAAAACGCGCTAAAAATTCAAACGACCCAATCATGAGAGGCCACGCAGGCTTCGTCTTTGTTGTACCTGTAACAGAAAAAGAGATAGCGGGGGTTTTAAACCCCCACTAAATATGCCCTGCGAAAAATAGCGATTACGCCATGGTTGCTCATAAATTGAGCGCGACACAATGGTTATGTTCGTGTGAAGCTTCTGGTTCTGATGGCCCTGGTTTCGTGTCCCAATTTTTCCAGAATAAGGAAACCCTAAATTCACATCTCTGAAAACCTAGAAAGCTTCAATGGTAACTTTGCATATAAAGCACGAAAACTCAATTAAACTGCATGGTTAGTTTCAACATGATTAGATTAGTGTAAAACAACAATTAAATTGTATGAAAAATGCCCAGAAATTGAAATACGATTATGCATAAAGTATGAGAATTTTCGACTTCTATGTACCAATTCTTGATGCTATGGACGTGGAAAAGTATTCAGTCAGGTTCAGTGATGCCTCATAAAGCTTTTTCAATTGGTTAGGAGCTTTGAATCGTCCTCTAATGCAGTTTTCAGTTTTTTTGAAATTTTGGACAAAAATGCAAACTTTGTTCTTAGGTTTGGGCGCAGCTTTTTGGTCCTCGTGCATTAGGTTTTGATCAGTATATGTATCCCAATGGATTAGGGTTGAATTTTGAGCAAAAAGATCAATGCATTGATGTATGAAATATTTGACTTTAATGGCATATTTTTTCAATCTTTTCTCATGTGTTTTGATACCAATCATGGCCAAATCTTCCCTTTTTTGTTGTGCACGAAATCTTCAATAGCCAATGAGAGCAAATGCTGCATAAAAAGATTCAAATGCATTTGTTTAGTATTTTTTTCATATTTTATTTTATTAAATGAATTAATGGTGATTAAAAATTCAAATAAAATAATAAAAATGATGAAATAAATCCCCTTTGGGCCAAATGGTCGTGCATAGCCTTTGGATGATGAATCTTGGAAGAAAATGTGGCCCATTAGCAATTTTGAGGCATTTGAAGTAAAGTTGACTTTTCAAAATTCCCAAATATTTCCCAACTTCCACAAGGCATATCTTACTCAATTTTAAGCTTTGATCATGTTCTTGGACATTTTGGAAAGGTCTTGAAGTCCTCTAACTAATGCCTTTGGTACCATGTCATTTGGATTTACCAATCTCAAGTTATGGTCTTTGACTTAAAGTGCCTTTTTGTTGACTTTTGAAAATGACCTATAATGTTGAAATTGATAACTTTTTGTGAGAGCATTTCTTGGACTTGAAGTGTGAAGAGGAGTTGTAGGAAATGTCTTTCTCTTCAAAATGAGCTTTGGATGGAATTTTTCTGATAAACCATGTGGAAGTTATGCCTTGGTCAAGTTACAGTTGACTTTTTCAACTGTCCAAATATGGAAACTTTTGCATCTTGAGACTTTTTGAGCCATGCTTTGAAAATCATGATCAAGAATTGATCAAATGATGTTTGTGGCTTCAAAATGAGATGTTGACCAAAAATTTGAACTTTTGACTGTCAAATGACCATTTTGCCCCTGCAGTTGACTGTAGGGCAATTAGGGTTTTTGACTGTGCAATTTTGTGCTGTAAGTCTTGAAACTTGGTATGTGGATGCTTGAAAATGTTTATAGGCATGTGGGACTTGATTGGACCCTTGGAAACTTCAACTTCTTTGCCAGAACCAAAACCCTAGTTTTTGACTGTTATGAGGCCTTTGAACTGTGCAACCCTTGGGGAGATTTTGAAGCATGCTCTTTGCAAATCTTGAAGAATATGGGAGGGCAAATTTTGGGGTACAACAGTTGCCCCTGTTCAATCTTCTTAGACCTGAGGATGCAGATTGGCTGACGTGCCTTTCGTAATCCGAAGGTGGAAGATGATTGAACACTAGAGTGCCCAGAAATTTGCGCTCACATAGTAGTGTGATGTGGGGAATGGGCTTACAGATGCCATTTGGAGATTGATGAATAGGATGATGGGCTTATAGATGCCATGCTAAAAGATGATGGAAGGTGGATGGGCTTATAGATGCCATCTGGGTGTCAATCGCGTAAGAGATTCTTTAGCGAGAGTTTGCGTACCTGAAAAAGAAAATGATTACCTGGCCTGTGACAGGAGCTGGTCTTCAAACTCTTGGTGTAGATGTGCCCTGACTGGTTACAGGAGCTGAATCTGGAGCTTCAAACGGTGATGAATGAACCAGGGATGGTTACTACCTCAACGGGACGGTGAGAGAACCTTGAACGATTACTACCTCAACAGGAACGTTGAGAGAACCTTGGATGATTACTACCTCAACAGGAATGCTGAGAGAATCTGGGGCGATTACTACCTCAACAGGAACGCTAAGAGAATCTGGGGCAACTTCAACCTCAACAGTAACGCTGAGAGAATCTTGGATGTCTTCAACTGGATAAGAAACAGGGAGATCTTAGGGTCGATCTGACTGAACCAGAGAAGGCCTTTGACTAGGTAAGAAACAGGAAAATCTTAGGGTCGATTTAACTGAACCGGACTAGGTCTTGAAATCTTCAACTGGATAAGAAACAGGGAGATCTTAGGGTCGATCTGACTGAACCAGAGAAGGCCTTTGACTGGATAAGAAACAAGAAAATCTTAGGGTCGATTTAACTGAACCGGTCTAGGTCTTGGAATCTTCAACTGGATAAGAATCAGGGAGATCTTAGGGTCGATCTGACTGAACCAGAGAAGGCCTTTGACTGGATAAGAAACAGTAAAATCTTATGGTCGATTTAACTGAACCGGTCTAGGTCTTGAAACATAGTTGAGAATTTAACTAGATCTTTCCTGAAAGGTAAAGGTCAGTCATATGCAGTGCATGATATGGATCAAGCAATGATGTTCTCAACATAAATGAGATTTGTAAGATATGATGCGTTCATGCATGCTATAATGTATGAAAATGTGATGTTTATGAATGTATCTTTTCGTTTTAGGAAAATAAATCCTTGACGGGTGCCGGGAAGCCACTCTTGGGATGATGTTGAAGAATAGATCTTTGCTTCCGCTGGGGATGATAGTTGCAAGAATACCGGTAGGAGAAGATAACTCTGTTGGGGAATAAACTTGGCGAATGGATTACTCTGCGGGGAGAAAAGTACTCTAACGATCTTACTGGGGAGCAATACTCTGTGGGGAGAGAAGTACTTTGCTGAAATGTTGATGGTAACTTCGCCGGGGATACCATTGTTGTGTTGGAAGTGTTAATAGACTTTGCCGGGGATAAGAAGACTTCACCGAGAACGATCTTTCCGTGGCTTTTGGCTGAGGATAACCCAGTTATATCCTGGTAGGGAAATAACTCTTTGAATAAGGCCGGGAGACGCGTTCGTGCTCTGCGAGGATAAGCTTCCAGAATCTATTGGGGATAAGCTTGCTGCTTGGGGAGATGGATTCCAACTTTCCTGGGGAAGCTGGATTGGACTCTCTTGGGGAAGTTTTGAGATGTACTGGAAGTAACTCCACTGAATGTTTGATATGCCGCCGGGGAACAATCTTTAGACCAAGACTGCCGGGGATGCTTGTTAAGAATATCTGTATACTGCTGGGGAATGTTGAGATCTTCTGGAGGATACCCAACTTCCCTAAGGTTGACTGTAACTTTGCTTAGGGAGAGTGTATTGACTTGCTGACGCACTCTCTGGGGAATTAAGATATGCTGGTTATGTTCTTCCACTGAACATACCTTGCATCTTGTGGATAGAGCAATTAGATCATTGGGACAACTCATCATTGCCCCTGTTTCTGAGGTGGGAGAGGAAGACCTGTGAGATGCTGATAGCTGTTGATGGGCAAACCTTCTTCTGGTAGACAGGTGACAATATGACAGAACATAGTCGTACACTTTAATCCCTAACTTTTGCCTGGACCCCCCTTTCGGGTTTTCAGTCCACCGGGATACCCATTTTTGCCCAAGCCGCCTTTTTAGGTTTTCGACTTGCCGGGTGTACAGATTTTTCATTTCATCCCTTATTTTTTCCCGAACCCTTTTGGTTCGTCGGGAAGCCCTTGTTTTTGCCTAGATGTGTCAACCTAGCGGGTCTTTGATTTTGTGTAGTATTTTTTTTCCGACTATGTCCATGTTCTCAGAAAGTAGGGAGTTGCCCCTGTTAGAAGTGTTTTGTCATGCCACCAGAAGGTGTTTGATCAGGCAAGATTCGTTGTTGGAATGCCCCAAGTGACTCAGGCGGAGATTTGCCCCAGGCTGTTTGGCCTTTGAGAGATTCTCCGAATCTTGATTGGACTGCCCCAGATGATGGACAATGATCATGCCATGCCCCTTGATTGGAAGTGCCTTTGTTCACTAGGCTTTCATCGTGCGAATTTCCCTGCTGTTCAAACAAATAGTCATATGCAAACAATGTTATATCAAAAATGCAAAGCTTATGCCTGTCTTGAAGATTTTGAAAATGCATTCTTTTTCATAAAACAAGTGAATGTTTGTAAAACGCGATGTCAACTCCGTATTTACCGTAGGCCTTAAGGAGTCAGGATACCTTTCGTAACAGTATGCTTTCGAGCTAACCCATGCTTCAGCTAGGACTTTTAAGGGTTATAACGTGGCCTGGTTCACGGTTTAAGAAACAAAGGATAAAGGCTCAAATTATTTGTACCCACCCACTCTTCGTGATGTTCTTCAAACCTAAGCTCAGTTGATCATGCGTTAGACTTTGTTTGAGTCTTTGTCCTGATGTTCCAATGATGGTTTAGATATTGATGATTTATTCTGAATAGGCAGTCATTCTTTGGTTTTTGTTGAGGGTTTGTATGACCTCTTTCTTTGATTTTATTATCCCTATTTTTTTTGCCTGAACTGTTTCTTTTGTGATTACAGTCAGCGGGATGCCCCAGTTTTGTAAGTCTCCTTCATAGGTTTTGACTTAATGGGTTTTTATTTTTTTGAGATATAATGACTGCCTATCTGTATGATTGTTCGGAACCATCACTGTCTTTTGTTTCGTAAGGACCTCTTTGGTGCCATTCGTTATGCACTTGGATCAACTGAGAGACTACCCTGCCCCAGGTTATGATTAAGGGTTCTAAATTTCGAAAAGAAAAACTCCTACTTCTTTGGCTCAGAGGGGTTGACGAGGGATTATCTTCCTTATAACTCCAGTGTTTAGGAATTGAAACAATGCCTGTACCTCATCAGCGGGGTCTGTTCGAAAGCATACTGTAGATTGTGGTATCGTTTTCGTCATCCTCCCTCAAGAGACTTAGAATTATTAATCGAGCGTTGATCATCAGAAAAAATATGAAAATAATTTGCATATAGTGAATACGAATATATTGCTTCAAAACAGACATATGTGATGCATTGATAAAATAACAACGTTTAACATGAATAAATGTTTGAACAAAAGAAAGTTACAACTTGAAAATCCTAATGAACAAAAGTCTTTTCATCTCAGGGCTTGGTACTTCAAATGGTGAGCCTTGGAGGGATGGTAGAAAAACTAAGCCTGCCCATCTTGTGTGAACTCCAATGCTCCTTCATCAATCAGGTCCTGGATCTTGTTCTTCAGAGCCCAGCACTCATTTGTATTGTGTCCTAGACTGGCGGAATGGTAGGCACACCTTTTATTGGGATCATAGATAGGAGATGCTGTGTTGGAGTTTCGGGGATGAGCCCTTAATGTGATCAGGTTCACCCTCAACAGGCGTTGTAAAGCCTGAAACAGCGACATGTTGAGCTGGGTGAATTGCCTCCTGGGCTTGTCTGGCTGAAGCTGGTGAGGTTGATGTTGAATTTGTGACACTGGAGCCATTTGAGGAGCTCTCCCCTTATCTCCTTGTCTCAAAGATGGTTGAATGATGACTGGCCCTTCAACCTTAGATGTTTGCCCCAGTTGGTTACCCCGAAGCAGTTGGTTGACGAGAACCCCGAGCTCATCTTGTCTTTAAGCTAAGTCTTGGATGATAGTCACCTTCCCCAGCATCTGGGCTCTCATTGCATCCACTTCAGCTTGCAGATGTTTTAGCCGTTCGCCCTCAGTGATGTTCCTGACCAAAGTCTCCATGAGAAGTGTCCTTAGCTCCTCCTGCCCCTTGGATAGGCTTAGGAGGATTTCCCCGAACCGAGTCTCTTGGGCAAGAAGGTCCTGGTTATCTTGTTGGGAAGTCATTGCTGAAATAAACAGCGAGAAAGGTAAGGGACCTGCAACAAGGATACATGTTATGGTGTGTATGTATGCATGAAATGTTTCCAAGGACCTCGCGGGGTAGACGAAGAAACTTGTTAGAATTCGAATCTGGTAGCTTGATTGAAGGAACTTCCTGTTGTAGAGAGTCCTTCTTCGAGGGTCAAAGGCTAACCATATCCACTGGGTCATAGCCCCTGACAACCTTGGCTAGAGGAAAATAAATCCCCTTTTGCCCCTTGCTGGACAGTTGGTTCATCCTGACCTGTATCATAGACCCTTGAGATCCTTGAAACGGGTTAGGATGTATGCAATGGTATGATGTTATGGTATGCATGGAGTGATGTAAGTAAACCCCGTTATGAGTCCTAATTAAGGACTATAAACAAAACCTGCAAGAAACTCAGTACACTCTGTTATGAGTCCTAATTAAGGACTTTAGACAAAACCTGCAAGAAATTTACTAAACCCTGTTATGAGTCCTAATTAAGGACTATAGACAAAACCTGCAAGTAGCTTATGTGTCAGATAACAAGCATGTAAATAGTCAAGTACGAAGCCACACAAGTCACACAAAAGAAGCCCTTAGAGTTTAGGCCAGCATGAGGTCTAGGTATTACCCTCTTTCAGTTTGTTGGTTCATACCTGTCCTATCAAAAGTAACCGGGTTCTTAGAGGATCCCAATATCATTGACTACCCTCAATCGGTCATAACTCCAGCATCGCAATCTTTTCTTGCGGCCAGAACCATCACGAGAGTTTAGCCTCAATGGGCGTAGCATACTGCTACTGTTCTAATGGCCAAGTTATGTCATTTAAGGTTCTAAGGTCTGTTGGTGCTTAATGACTCCTTGGAAGACCCATATTCTCCTCGTTGCGACACAAAGGATATCGGTACAGACCAAGGTGCCACACCAATGTAGCCACTGCTTCACCCGTGTCGGTCTACGCCGGACAGGTCCCTCACAGCTTATGCTACCTAAACAGGGTATCCCCAGATCCGGGTTAGGATCTATGTAACTCCCATGAAACCCACAATTTTAAAGCAAGCAAGTCAATACAATTGAAAACACAGTTATGAACTATCCTAAGGTACACCTCACTTTAAGTTTAGGTCCCCAGCAGAGTCGCCAGTTCTGTAATCGGTGGATCTGGAACTGACTGTTTAAAGCTGGTTCGCGAAATGTCACGGTAAGCAAGAGTCGCCACCGTCTTTTATTTTCTCCAAATGGAAAGGACAAAAGCACAGAAAAATTCCTTATAGAGATTGCTCTCGGTTCGGGAGGTAGATTTATAGAAAGGGAAGGTGTTAGCACCCTTTTTATCCATGGTTATCCATGGGCTCTTAGATACTTGCTCATTGTGTTTTCAAAATTGTTTGTTTGCTTTTCAACTGTGGGTTTTAAAAAGTTTCTTTGAAAATTCCAGTTCGACTCTTGTATCAGTCCTCAAGAGTGTTTGAAAAGTTGCTTTCGAAAGCTTTTTGAAAAGGTGTCGGTGTGAAAAGTATTTTTTGATTTGTTTTGAAATTTAGAGCAAATATCTAGAGTCGTCTATCTACCCTAAGGAATTCATCTATGTAAATGTCCTTGAAGTAGTGCCATCCCACCATTGAGAGGTAGGTAGCACCACCATTGGAGGTGTTCGGGTCAATTCGAGGGTTCGGGACATGGTGATCACCGGAGCAATAGGAAGACACCTTAGAAGCTACCCTCATGCCATGTTCATGGACATGAGGACTTACTAAAACGTCCTCTACTCGACGATCACCTTTCGAGGGGCAAGGCAACAGTGAGGCGTACCCTAGGGGTGGTGTCTGATTTGTGTGTCGTTTTCAGATATTTTTGTCTTGTTCATGCATTGGTGATCTACGCGTTGTTTTTATTTTTGACATTCATTCTTTCATGCAGGTTAATTAACAGTTAAAAGATGCGAAAATTAAAAGTCCTACACTATTACAAAGGCGCGGGTCCACATCGCCAAATTAATCCGAGACCCGATTTGAAATAAAATAATGCAGAAATATAAATGTCCTATTAATCTATTACATAGCTTTGGGAGAATTACATGAATATTCACAAAAAGAAATAAAAATGCGAAGAGAATTAAAGTCGGGAATGCGAGGGCGTTGGACCCTTTTTAGGAGATTAAATTACAATTATGAAATTAATTAAATTTAATGAGCAAAAGAAATTATTTTGAGTTTTTTGTATTTATGAATTTTTAGTAAGAAAATTAAATTGGAATTAAAACCTAATTCTAAACTATTTTTAATTTATTAAAAAAAAGTGTTTTTAGTTTGACCTAATTTTAATTAAATATTTACATGGCAAGTTTTATTTACAAAATAATAATTAGTAATTTAATATGGTGAAAAAGAAAAAAAGATAAAAGTATAAACCCTAATTCTACCTTTTTTGTTTATTAAGAAAATGTTAAAATTAACTCTAGAATTAACCTAATTATTTAATGGTAAATTTATTTACAAAATAATATTAAATAAAATATATTTTTTATTTTTATAGTTTCTGATTTTTTTGGTATTTTTGGTACTTTTATAAAATTTAATTTTGATGAATTAAAAGAAAACAATTGAATTAAAACAAATAATAAAAAAATAGAAGGAAGAAAAGAGAAAGAAATATAATACCCTAGGGGGTTCTGCTCCAATCTGGAGGTATAGTCCAGCAATTCTGGCCCATCAAATGCTAACCCACGTGGACTTTCTGGACGCGCGTGCACCTGCGTTGACTGGGGTGTTCCCTGGACCTCCCCTTCTGACCTTCAGATGCATCTTCCAGGACACTTGGCAAGCTTCAACGTTGGGTGTTTGGTGGACGTCTGGAATTGTGGAGTACCTAATCATATTGCAAGGAAAAATAGAAAGATATATGGGGGATCTGGGAATCGAACCCAGGTCCCAAGGCTTGCCAACAAAGTTCCCAACCACTACACCATTCAACGCATTCATAAATAATATACAAAACAAATGTAATAATTAAAGAGTCACGCTGATGATAAAACGCGCTAAAAATTCAAACGATCCAATCATGAGAGGCCATGCAGGCTTCGTCTTTGTTGTACCTGTAACAGAAAAAGAGATAGCGGGGGTTTTAAACCCCCACTAAATATTCCCTGCGAAAAATAGCGATTACGCCATGGTTGCTCATAAATTGAGCGCGACACAATGGTTATGTTCGTGTGAAGCTTCTGGTTCTGATGGCCCTGGTTTCGTGACCCAATTTTTCCAGAATAAGGAAACCCTAAATTCACATCTCTGAAAACCTAGAAAGCTTCAATGGTAACTTTGCATATAAAGCACGAAAACTCAATTAAACTGCATGGTTAGTTTCAACATGATTAGATTAGTGTAAAACAACAATTAAATTGTATGAAAAATGCCCAGAAATTGAAATACGATTATGCATAAAGTATGAGAATTTTCGACTTCTATGTACCAATTCTTGATGCTATGGACGTGGAAAAGTATTCAGTCAGGTTCAGTGATGCCTCAGAAAGCTTTTTCAATTGGTTAGGAGCTTTGAATCGTCCTCTAATGCAGTTTTCAGTTTTTTTGAAATTTTGGACAAAAATGCAAACTTTGTTCTTAGGTTTGGGCGCAGCTTTTTGGTCCTCGTGCATTAGGTTTTGATCAGTATATGTATGCCAATGGATTAGGGTTGAATTTTGAGCAAAAAGATCAATGCATTGATGTATGAAATATTTGACTTTAATGGCATATTTTTTCAATCTTTTCTCATGTGTTTTGATACCAATCATGGCCAAATCTTCCCTTTTTTGTTGTGCACGAAATCTTCAATAGCCAATGAGAGCAAATGCTGCATAAAAAGATTCAAATGCATTTGTTTAGTATTTTTTTCATATTTTATTTTATTAAATGAATTAATGGTGATTAAAAATTCAAATAAAATAATAAAAATGATGAAATAAATCCCCTTTGGGCCAAATGGTCGTGCATAGCCTTTGGATGATGAATCTTGGAAGAAAATGTGGCCCATTAGCAATTTTGAGGCATTTGAAGTAAAGTTGACTTTTCAAAATTCCCAAAAATTTCCCAACTTCCACAAGGCATATCTTACTCAATTTTAAGCTTTGATCATGTTCTTGGACATTTTGGAAAGGTCTTGAAGTCCTCTAACTAATGCCTTTGGTACCATGTCATTTGGATTTACCAATCTCAAGTTATGGTCTTTGACTTAAAGTGCCTTTTTGTTGACTTTTGAAAATGACCTATAATGTTGAAATTGATAACTTTTTGTGAGAGCATTTCTTGGACTTGAAGTGTGAAGAGGAGTTGTAGGAAATGTCTTTCTCTTCAAAATGAGCTTTGGATGGAATTTTTCTGATAAACCATGTGGAAGTTATGCCTTGGTCAAGTTACAGTTGACTTTTTCAACTGTCCAAATATGGAAACTTTTGCATCTTGAGACTTTTTGAGCCATGCTTTGAAAATCATGATCAAGAATTGATCAAATGATGTTTGTGGCTTCAAAATGAGATGTTGACCAAAAATTTGAACTTTTGACTGTCAAATGACCATTTTGCCCCTGCAGTTGACTGTAGGGCAATTAGGGTTTTTGACTGTGCAATTTTGTGCTGTAAGTCTTGAAACTTGGTATGTGGATGCTTGACAATGTTTATAGGCATGTGGGACTTGATTTGACCCTTGGAAACTTCAACTTCTTTGCCAGAACCAAAACCCTAGTTTTTTATTGTTAGGAGGCCTTTGAGCTGTGCAACCCTTGGGGAGATTTTGAAGCATGCTCTTTGCAAATCTTGAAGAATATGGGAGGGCAAATTTTGGGGTACAACAGTGTTGACCAAGCTAATGAGTCTACCATGCCTTTCACTGAATGACGAGTTCTCGGGAATCATGGATGTAAGTTCCTTAAGCTGAGGAGGGACCCTTACAAGGTTGACCTGAATTGTCTTTCTGCGGATAGTTTCCATGTCCTACAAAACAGGAACAAAGATGAAGATTCGAACCCCTGAAGTGGTTAGTCAATGCATATGATGCTGTATGATGTTATGATGCTATGATAAAACACACCCAAGTATTCACAAAAGCAAACATGATAAGGCACACAAGTCACACCACAACCCTTAGAGTTTAGGCCAGCATGAAGTTTGGGGTACTACCCTCTTGAAGTTGGTGGGCTCAAACCTGTCCTATCAAAGTAACCGGGTTCTAAGGATCTCAATATCATTGGATTGTTTTCTGTGTTCATCGTTTCAATTTAGCCACTGAACTGGCGATCAAAATATCCTAAGAAAACAACCCTCAACTGAGTGTAGTATCGAGTATCAACCAACTTCGGACTGCACCAAAGTCAGTTATCTCACTACCCTAAAGAGGCCAAGATGGTTCAATTAAGGTTCCTAAGGTCAGTTGATGCTTCACGACACCACGCGGCGGCCCCGTACTCTCCTTAACTTGACTCAAGGGTTACCGGTACTCACCAAAGTGCCACATCAACGTAGCAGACTGCTTCAACCGTGTCGGTATACCCCGCACAGTTCCCTCACAGTCTTGTTGCTACTTTCTAAGAAGGTATCCCCCAGATCCGGGTTAGGATCTATAGAACTCCCAAGACAGGCCCAATAATATTAAAGCACACAAATCAGGCAATTGAAAACATAAGTATGAGCTATCCTAAGGTACACCTCACTTTAAAGTTTCCCCAGCAGAGTCGCCAGTTCTGTGATCGGTGGATTTAGAACTGACTGTTTAAAGCTGGTTTCGTGAAATGTCGCGGAAGCAAGAGTCGCCACTGTCTTTTATTTTCTCCAACATGGATAGGACAAAAGCACAGCAAAATTCCTTATGAGGATGTTTCTCGGTTCGGGAGGTAGATTTATAGAAAGGGAAGGTGTTAGCACCCTTTCTATCCATGGTTATCCATGGGCTCTTAGATACTTGCTCTTATGTTTTCAAAATGTTTGCTTTTCAAAGTGTGAGTGGGTTTGAAAAAGTTTCTTTGAAAGATTTCTGAATAACTCTTGTATCTGTCCTCAAGAGTGTTTGAAAAATTGGTTTTGAAAGCTTTTGAAAGTGTAAGGTGTGAAAAGTATTTTGTTTGTTTTTGAAAAGAGCAAGTATCTATGAGTCATCTACCTACCCTAAGGAATTAAGCTGTGTAAGAGTCCTTTAGGTAGTGCTATCCCACCATTGAGAGGTAGGTAGCACCACCGTTGGAGGTGTTCGGGTCAATTCGATTGTAGGGACAGTATGGTCACCGAAGCAACAGTTAGGACACCTTAGAAGCTACCCTTATATCCTTGATCCTTTTTTAATCCGAGGCAACCGTTTCGAGGCAACTGTTTCGAGGCAACTGTTTCGAGGCAACTGTTTCGAGGCAACTGGATCATGGACATAAGGACCGCTAAAACGTCCTATACTTGACGACCACGTTTCGAAGGCAACAAGTGAGGCGTACCCTAGAAGTGGTGTGTGTATTGTGTGTTGTTTTCATGTTATGTTTGTCTTTGTAATTAGTGAGCTACGAGTTGTTTTTATTTACATACATTCTTTCATGCAAGTTAACAGTTAAGGGGTGCGGAAAGTAAATTGCAAAAACATAAATCCTACGCTATTACAAGGCGCGGGTCTATACATCGCCAAAAATTACAAAGACCCGTTTTTTTGATAAACAAGTACGGAAATTAAATAAAGCGATAAACCTATTTAACTATTACATTCTTGAAGGCAATTACATAATAATCAAATAAAGTAAATGCGCGCGAATAAATTAATCGGGAATGTCTAAGGGTGTTGACCCTTTTTTAGAAAAGAAATTGATTTTTTTTGGCTTTTTTATGATTAAAGTGAAATTAAAACTAACTAATGGCTAATTAATTAATTTAATTAAAAGAAAATATTTTTTTGTTTTTATGTTTTTATGAAATAAAAGAAATGAAATAAAATTAAAAGTTAACTTTACCTAATTCTAGATCTATTTTAATTATTTAAGAAAAGGAATTAAAATTACCTAATTAAACTATTTTAGTTAATGTTTATTTACAAAATAAAATAATAATAATAATGTTGTTAATTCTTTTTTGGATTTTTTTATGAAAATGTTAGTTGGTTAATTAATTGTTAATAATAAATAAATAAAATAAAGCAAGTAAATAAAAAAAATGTCAAAACAAAGTAAAAAGAAGAGCAAAAACCCAAGGGGTGTGGGCTGAAATGGAGGGTGTAAGACTGAGATTGTGGCCCATTTGAGCAAGCCACGTTGACTTTCTTGGATCGCCTACAACATGCTTGACTCCAGACCATGGTGTTCCTTGCTTTTTGTCCTTTGGATCTGCCTTGATGACACCTGGCTTGTTGGATCTATGAGGTTTATGATGAGTTGTAGGAAATGTCTTCCCCTTCAAGACGGGCATTGGATGGGATTTTTCTGATGAACCATGAAAAAGTTATGCCTTGGTCAAGTTACAGTTGACTTTTCAACTGTCCAAAAATAGAAACTTTTGACACCTTGATGATTTTTGAGCCATTCTTGTGAAATCATGGTCAAGACTTGACCAAATGATGATTGTGGCTTCAAAATAAGATGTTGACCAAAAATTTTGACTTTTGACTGCCAAATGACCATTTTGCCCCTGCAGTTGACTGTGAGCCAATTAGGGTTTTTGACTGTGCAACTTGATGCTGTGAGCCTTGAAACTTGACATGTAGGTGCTTGACAATGTATATGAGCCTATGTGACTTGATTGAGCCCTTGAAAACCTCAACTTCCTTGCAGAAACCAAAACCCTAGTTTGACTGGCTTAGGAGGATGGTTGACTGTGTAGCCCTTGAGTAAACTTTGAACCATTTGAGGTGATGCTTGTGAAAACTCTGAAGAATATGGGAGGGCAAATTTTGGGGTACAACACCATACAAACCCTAATTACTAGCATTTGTATATAAAGCGATAAATTGCGGAATTTAAAATTACTACGCTATTATAATACTTGTGGGAGAGGGTATACAAATTACAGATGGGGATTGCAAGAAAAATAAAGCCTAATTATCTATTACAACCATATTGAATTTGTACAAAAATGAATAAATATACAAGAATGTAAATGTAAAGAAAATGGATGTTTTTTTTGGATTTTTAGGGAAAAGGGATTTTGTTTTAACCTAATTAATTAAAAGAAAATAATTAATAAAAATAATAAACAGTAAACCTAAATTTACTAGGAAAAGAAATTAAATAAAACCCCGATCTATTAATGGATTAAAAGAAATTAAGTTTAGAAGAAGAATATTTTTGGTATTTTTGTCTTAAGAATAATTTATAGTATTATAAAATATTGTTGGTCTTTTTATATTTTAAAATAATATATTTAAATGGTGTAAAAGAAAATAACTAAAACCTTAGTATTTTAATTAAATTTACAAAAACAATTAGTAAAATAAATAAAGTATGATTAAATAAAATAATTTTTTTTGTGTAAAATATAAATAAACTTTATCAAAATATAAACCTAATGTTTTTATATATTTTTCCTGATTTTTTAGTATTAGATAAAATATTTAAGAAAATAAATAAATAAAAATAAGAAAAAGAAAATAAAAATGGGCCAGGGTGCAAATAGTCAGTAAGGGGAGTCAGCAGTAAGAAAAAAAAAACATAAGGCCCAAAGGAGGCCCAGGCACCTGTAAAAAAAAAGGCCAGAATGTTTGAAAAATGTAAAAAAAAATCCAAAAGGGTACCACTGGGGCTCGAACCCAGGTCCCTATAGTCACAGGCGCGCGCTTCTACCACTGGGGTAGCTATACATCCGTTTATATAACAAAAACAACAAATATATGATAGTAAACAAGTCCATGGCCTGAACTTCATTTTCAACCTCACGCCCATCCAGAGCCTCTGTATCTTATTCAAATCTCAATAAAAATGAAAACTGTAAACAGGAAACTAGTAGCAAATTTCCTCACGATTTCAGAAATGCAAAGCAATAAAATTATATATCAAAGATAAGTTTAATTTTAATGGCTCTAATCTGAACCCTAAAAATTTCAGAAACTTCAATCTTAAAATTCTCTAATCTCAAACAAAATTAATGAAAACTATGGACATGGTTAGCTTTAGGGCAATGATATCTACATTTTTCATTCACAAATAAACCATTAATGATGCCTGTATGAAGAGTTCAAAAGTCAGAAAACTTACCTTGCAAGAGGGTATTGTTTTTGGAGTTTGAGTAGCTTTTAGTGAGTTCCAATGATTGTATTAGCTTCCTCAAGTTCCCAGGAAGCTAATGGGATGCTTAGCTTGAGCTGAAAGTGCCTGAGGAATTCTGGAGAAGTTCAAGTGCAAGGTGTTGTTTTTGAAAATGGTGGATGAGGATGAAGGTGTTACAGTGGTGTTGCGGGTGTTGGGATTGTTTGTGTATGTCGTTTAGAAGCTTTTGAAAGTGAAAGGCCAAGAAACGCACGAGCAAATTTGGAGATTGAATTCAAAACTCAAATGGCAAGTTCTGAAGTGTTTTTGGTGATTCTGTGTTCTTGTTGTTTTCAGTGCTTAAGCATGCGTGGGATTTGTGGAAAATGACTTGTGTATGTATAAGAAGAAGGATTTGAATGCTTTTGAAAGTCAGAAGTACAAGTTACAAGCTATTTGCTATGTTACTTGATTTTCAAGAAAAGTGGGAAAACAAGTTTCAAGAGGAAGTACAAGCATGGGCTGAGTGATTTTAAGTGTCTAACAAGTTTATCTTGAGTTATGGGACTTGTATGATCAGAAGAAAGCAATTGCAAGGCTCAAGAACAAGTTTTGTGCAAAAAGTCACTTTATCAAAATGGCAATGTGCACTTTCTTCCCAAAATGGATATAAAGCATGGTCTTGCATTGAATGCTTGAAATGAGACCTCTAACAGTTGTGCAAGCAATTAATTATGGAGTGCATAACAAGTTTTAGGTCTTCAAAGTAGAGGTTATGCAGCATAACTTTGAATTTTGAATTTTGTTCATCACAAAATGACTTGTAATTCAAGTGTGAAAACCCTAACTTCATCTCTTCGATTCTCCCTACTCAAAAATGATCTCAAGGAGTTCTTGGATATTTTGGAAAGCTTGTAATGTTATATAAAACCCATCTTATAATCACTTTTCAAAATTCCCCTTGGAACTATATGAAAAAGTTCCATGAAGTTGGGTCAAAATCCTGACCAAATTAGGGCAAAATTTCATTAAGTGTTTTGTTTCATGACCATGTATTCTTAAAACTATAACTTGAGATCCAAGTACTTTTGGAAGGAGTTGTGTAAAGAAATGTTGTATATTTCATGGAGATCTACAACTTTCATGTTGAAAGTTTCTTTTGAATCATCTTGCATCATGGTGAAAATTTTGCTCAAAGTTATGAAAAAATAAGAAATTTCCAACACTTAGAAAAGTTTCTAAGTTTAGAAATTTTAACTTTTCAAAATGAAATCTTGAATTTTTGATTTCTTGATGAATAAGTTTTATATTTTGACATGCTTTAATGAATTATAATCTTTGACATTTGATTTTGACAAAAAAGTCAAAGTTTGACTTTTCAGTATACAGTTGACTTTTGTTCAGTTGACTGAAAATTCATCTGTTAATCTATTGGACTAGAGCAATGTTTTGAGCCATGTCATTAGGTCAAAATGATGCAATTGGAATCTTGAGATCATGCTTTAAACCAATTGATCATTTGCTAGGTCAAAAATCAGAAATTTCCCTTTCCCAGTCAAAACCTTAATTTTGACCATTTTGCCCTTTTGATGATTTAATCCAATTTCTTGAGGAATTGTGGTCCAAACTTTATCAAATGATACATATGAGTTTAAAATGTTTATGTGGATAAAAAATTATGAGGTTTGAGTGTAAATTGGCCACAGTTGACTTTTTCCCCAATACAGCTGATTTTTAAGTCAACTGCTCAATTGACTGAGCAAAAGTGTGATCCAAAGCTTGAAACTTGACATAAGTAATTTTGAGGGTCCATAATGATCCATGAAATTCATATGGGGCATTGGGAGTTCAAATATCCTTGTGCAATCTCAAACCCTAATTTTGGTCATCAATGCTTAAGGAGGTGTCTTGAGCTTATCAACCCTAGTGCAATCTTGAGTCAAAGGAGATCTTGTGAGCAAATTCCTGATAAGTGAGAGGGAAAATTTTGAGGTACAATAGGTAACAATCTTCTAGAATAATCTTTTTAAGGGATCAAGTCGGGGTGAAGAGTATCTCATTCTCCTTTAATTTGATTTATTACCAAAGCTAAATCACCATACACATCTAGATTTTTAATTCTGAGATCAATAGCTTTCTCGAGACCCATGATGCAAGCCTTATATTCTGCCATATTATTAGTACAATCAAATGTTAACCTTACGGTAAAAGGAATATGTGATCCATGGGGAGTGACAATCAAGGCACCAATTCCTTTACCATAAGCATTCATAGCTCCATCAAATATCATACTCCAACGAAATTCAGGGCCAGGACCTTCCTCAGGCAATGGTTCATCACAATCTTTCACTTTCAGGAACATCACATCCTCATCGGGGAATTCATATTCTACAGACTGGTGATCCTCCACTGGTTGGTGAGCAAGATAATCTGCCAACACACTGCTTTTAATAGCTTTTTGAGTGCGGTATTCGATATCATATTCAGATAACAACATCTTCTAGTGGAAAATTCTCCCAGTAAGTGCAGGCTTTTCAAAAATGTACTTCATTGGATCCATTTTGGAGATCAACCAAGTTGTGTGATTCAACATATACTGCCGCAAACGCTTTTCCACCCAGGCCAAAGCACAACATATCTTTTCCAGCATGGAATACCGTGACTCACAATCAGTGAATTTTTTACTGAGATAATAAATGGCGAACTCCTTCTTCCGTGTTTCATCCTGTTGTCCCAGAGTACAACCCATGGATTTATCTAACACTATCAGATACATAATCAACGGTCTTCCTTCGACAGGAGGGAGCAAGATAGGGGGTTCAAGCAGATATTCTTTAATACTTTCAAATACCATTTGGCAGTCATCCGTCCATACATAACCTTGATCTTTCTTTAACAACTTAAAGATCGGTTCACATGTTGCAGTCATGTGGAAAATGAATCTGGAAATATAATTCAAACGCCCGAGGAAACCTGACTTGCTTTTCAGTTCTTGGCGCTGGCATCTCTTGAACTGCTTTGACTTTATCAAGGTCAACTCCAATTCCTTTCTGGATAACAATGAAACCCAACAATTTTCCTGATCGAACATCGAAGGTGCATTTATTTGGATTCAAGCAGAGACGATACTTCCTCAAACGCTGAAACAACTTCAATAAATCTTCTACATGCCCTTCTTCAATCTGGGATTTGGAAATCATATCATTAACATATACTTTGATTTCCCTGTGCATCAGATCATGGAATAAGGTTATCATAGCCCTCTGGTACGTTGCACCAGCGTTCTTCAACCCGAAGGGCGTCACTTTGTAACAGAATGTTTCCCAGGGTGTGACAAACGTTGTTTTTTCCATGTCCTCTGGAGCCATTCTTATTTGATTATACCCGGAAAATCCATCCATGAACGAGAATACTTTGAATTTTGTTGTGCTATCCACTAACATATCAATGTGTGGCAATGGAAAATCATCTTTTGGACTAGCTTTATTTAGATCTCTGTAATCTACGCACATGCATACTTTTCCGTCTTTTTTCGGTACTGGGACAATATTGGCAATCCATTGAGAATACATTGATGTCACAAGAAAACCAGCATTAATCTGCTTTAGAACCTCCTCTTTGATTTTCACTGCCATTTCTGGGTGAGTTCTTCTCAACTTTTGTTTAATTGGTGGACACTCTGGCTTCAACGGCAAACGGTGCTCTACAATATATGTATCTAGATCAGGCTTATCTTGGTAAGACCAAGCAAAAATATCGACATACTCTTTCAACAGCTCAATCAACCTGCTCTTCACATCAGGATGCAACAATGCTCCAATCTTGACTTCCTTCGGATCTTCTTCTGAACCCAAATTAATCACTTCCAATGGCTCTTTATATGGCTTAATGGTATTTTCCTCGTGCTCAAGCAACCGTGTGACCTCTTCTGGAATATCATCATAATCTTCTTCTTCAGCCCCATACACAGGACATTCAAAGTTGGGAGAGGGTGCGGGTCATTGTATTCAACGGGTTTTTTAATTAATCTGCACATATGATTTATGATTGCTTTTAGAAACTGACACATATAACAAGTGATCATGCAGATTGAATTTCAGTTATTATTTATTTTGAAGGGTTTTTTCTTATTACCATTTTACGAGAAAAAAGAAGAAAATAAAGACACAATTTTGGAAACAAAGACAACTTTTACTATTGATTTTAAAAATCAAAGCCAACAGATAAGCCCTACAACATTAATACTTTCACCTTGGGCAGAGTGAAAGCTTTTCAAAAAGATTAACAAAACAAATTACTTTGAAACATGTATGCAAGAGGGAACACAATGGTGAGCCAGTTATGAACCCTAACTCCGTGCGTCACATAATTCGGCATTTCCTGCTCTGCTTCATCTTCCACAATGACATTAATCCCGGAAATAGTTGGACGAAGATAACCCCTGCTACAGAAGATGTCTTGATACTTGCTTGTAGAAGACTTTGCTTCATGCCCTTACCTTTGTCATTCTTCAAAGAAAACCCCAAGCCAACTTTGTTCTTGTTCACAGGTAGATCCGCAATCTGTCGCCACACTTCACTATGACCCTTACGCACAACCTGTTGCGCATCCTTAAGTGAAACCATGGAATTCTCATTTCTTCTTATATTGTCAATGGATAAGGCTTGGAATTGGGTTCCAACAGCAGCTTCATCCGCCTCCACAATGCTGAAAGAGAACAGATGAGATATCAATAATTCTTGTTCCCCATTTATGATCACTACTTTCCCTTCACATACAGACTTCAGTTTCTGGTGTAAAGTTGAACTGACAACCCCTGCCTCATGAATCCACGACCGTCCCAACAAACAGCTATAAGCGGGAACAATGTCCTTGACCTATAAAGTAATCTGAAACAAATGTGGTCTTATATGAATAGGCAAGTCCACTTCACCAATAATAGATTTCCTTGATCCATCGAACGCTTTCACAATGATGCCACTCGGGTGCATAGGTATTCCTTGATATTTCAACTTCATAAGCGTACTCCTCGGTATAACATTCAACGCAGATCCATTATCAATCAGCACATTGGATAGTGAATCATTCATGCAGTTCATAGAGATGTGGAGGGCCAAGTTGTGATTCCTTCCTTCATCTGGTAATTTATCGTCGCAGAAACCCAAGTTATTACATGATGTAATGTTCCCTATTAAACTGTTGAATTGGTCTATTGGCATATCACTTTCCACAAAAGCTTGGTCCAATACCCTCATCAAAGATTCTCTGTGAGCAAAAGAGTTCATTAATAAAGCTAAGATATATATTTTTGAAGGAGTCTGCAGTAGCTGATCTACAATTCTGTAGTCGCTCATCTTGATTATATTTAAAATATAATCCACTTATTTCTCTAACGCAACCCCACTAGTCTCACTTGTAGCCTTCTTGGGTTCAACATTCTCAGCAATTTTCTTTCCATCACTAACATCTCTTCGAATAACTGGTGCAAACACACGACCGTTGCGGGTCACCTTGCTATTTCAGCAATATTCCCAACATCAGGCATTGGCTGGATGGGAACTTCCACTCCATCCTCTAAGATTGTAGTGTTGTATTTGTAAGGCACAACCTTATCTGATTTGTAGGGGATAGGACCCGACAAACTAATCACCAATGGGGTAACAACTGGCTTGATATAATACTCAACTTCAAGATGGGCGGGTGCCCCAAAACAAGGTACAATGACGTTTACCCCTTCTTCAACACAATCAGTCATTATTGAGTCATTTCTGGAAAACAAATCCTCATCTAAGGAGAAATACTCATCTGCAGAGACATACTCTTCATCCGACTCTTCTATCATCAAACAAACCTCAACCATATCAACTTCATAGTGATCATCCCTTTGACTTATAACCTTGATAATTACATTGTCTAACAATAAATGAACACCCTTCTTCATGATTGAACATCCTCGGGAATCTCGACAGCAAACTCGGCAAGATCCATATTGGTGTTCCTTCTGGCCAGCCATATGGCAGAAGGTAGCATGCAATTGCACAAGGTCTTCATTCACATACTCTACATCAAAAATTATGAATTCTCCAGGACATCCAGAAACCATATTCACCTCTGTTGCACCCCAAAATTTGCCCTCTCATTTCTCAAGGGATCACCTTGGATCCTCGGGTTTGCTTTCATCAAGTCCCCGGGCCTTGAATTAACAATTTTTCCAAGCAAACCATTCACAAGGGCAAAATGGTCATTTGCACACTAAAGAAGTGTGACTTTGACTTTTGGATCAAAATCAAATAAAAAAATTATATTTTATCAAGATATGTTGGAATATGAAGTTTGCTTCATCAAGAGTTTCAAAAGTCACATTTTACTTGGAAAGAATCAAATTCTAAAAACTTAGAAATTTTTCTAAGTGTTTAAGAAGCATGACAATTTCAAAACTTCTGGGTCAGTGTTCACACTCAGCAAATTTTGGATAGTCTCAAGACAAAGTTTGGTCAGAACTTCTGGGCCAGTGTTCACAAAGGTTCAGTCAGAGTTTGCAAAGGTTAAATCAAAAAGTTAACAAAGCATGTTGTAAGTATACTGGAAATTCTGAAGGATCCCTCAGAACATACTGAAGTCAGAAGATAAAAGGATCAGAAGGTGAGATCCTACGCTGAAGCAAAACTTCTAATCCAGAGTCAAGCAAAGATGAAGAGTTTCACATGAGAACTCATTTAATGCTCACAACCGCCTCTGAGTCTTTATCCAAGGGATTTTCACCACGTGTACCCCTACTGTCTTGGGCAGACAAACTTCTGTGCAAAAGTATGCTAGACCCACGTGCTGTTTCTACTTTACTTAATTCACGCTGCCAAATCCAGATGAGGCACTGTTAACCATCCAACTTGAATGCATTGAACCCCCACTTGTTTAAGCTTACTTCAAGAGTAAGTCAGCATCTAGCATATGATGTTGGTGCCACTTAACCACCCCAACTGCAAAACTTTGCCTATAAATAGAATACCATTTGCACACTGAAAAAGGACCAGAAAAATTTGTGAAAGAACGAGAAAATTTGTGAAAGAGACCATAAAAATTTGTGAAAGAGACAAGAAAATTGAGAAAGAAAGCTTTGAACCACTGCAAAAATTCCAAGAACCCGGGAAACTATAAACACAAAGTACCAAAATCTTGGCATTGATTCCTTATATTCAAAATCCATTTTTCCTCAAGTGTTCTTGACTAAAGCCATCCACATAGCTGTTGATTCATATATTAGAAGCTACCTTAACTTCTGTATTCCTATTGCCATACACTCTCCATTCACTTTCACCACAAAGGAGTCAAAATATCACCCCTTGGCTGCTTCAGAAGTTGCAAACTTCCATCCTGCTGAGTACGTGTAGAAGTTGCTCAAAACATCACCAGAATTCAAGACCAATCTCCAGTTCACAAAATCCTTTCCAGCTGCAAGGTAAGTTTTCTGCTGACCCTCATCCTAATTGATTAAGCATTGTCAAATTTTGCATATTTAGCACAATGTAGATATTTTGATCCTGATGATGTACATATTCTGAAAATTCCTACATTTGCTTGCCTAAGTAAAAGAAATCCCAATTCAGAATTTCATAAAGAAATTAGGACTCAGAATTAGAATTAGCAAATACATGTTGCTTCTGATTTGTGCTTCTGATATTTCATTTGTCATAATTGTTATACATGCAATTTCTGTTCTGTAAATGACCAAGTTGCAGATGTTCTGACTGGCATGGAGAAAGGCAAAGTTCTGACAATTACGTCAGAACTTCTAAAAATTTATGAGTTCTCAGAAGATCCAGAACTTCTGAACTTCCATATTTTATCTAACACATTTCTGTTTGTGCAGCAAGGAAGAGTCAGAACTTCTGACCTCTTCTATTTTTAGCACTTTGCGCTGATTATGTTTCCTTGCTTTATTTTTATTTTTATTTTATTTTGCCATCATATTATATTTTATTTTTAATCAAAAAACACCAAAAATATTTTACATTTGCATGATATATTTTCTTTTAATATAAAAAGACAAAAAATATTTTCTTAAACAAAAGTTATTTTCTTTTTTAAACAGACAAACATTTTACATTTCCTGTACATTCTTATCTATTTCAATATGATTGTAATAGTAACCTAGAATTTTAGCTTGCAGCCCCCCATTCATAAATATGCACCCCCATCCCCTTAAATATTGTAATAGCGTAGGGCTTTACATTTCTACACTGTTATTGCTTTCAATATATGCTAGTAATTAGGGTGTATGACAAGATATGAAAACTGACAAATAGATCACCCTAATCAAGATAAATTATGCATGCAATCTAACACAATCGCACATTTACATCCTTAGGGTAATTCCACTTGTTGCCTTATAAAAATGGCCATGTTATGCATGTGAGAGGTCTTAGCACAAACAAATAGAAATACAAGATCATAGTCCCTCGATGACGCTATCAAAGTTGCCTTTTAAAATGATCTTAGTCCCTAAAGAAAAGTGCTAAGTCATCTCCCAACATTGTTATTATGGTTATACGATGACCCAACGCTCGTCCCTTCACATCCAACGATGGGGCTTCTTATCAAATCAATGGTAAGGTAGTAACATCTAAAGGAGGAGGAAAAGCACATCTAAAACCTTTTGAGTAGGTAGATTACTTTTAGTTACTTGCTCAAATTCAAAACAAACATCCTTGCTATTTTCAAAACAATCACATACACTTTCCAAACATCTTTCCAAAACTTGAAATATTTTCAAAAGCTCAACACTTTGCATACATTCTTACAAACGGGAATCATTGCAAATTTTTCCTAAACAATGGCACCTTTTCAAAATACTTTCAAAACCACACAAAAGCACAATTTTCAAACAAAAAGCAAGTGATCTAGCAAGTAACTAAGGTACCATGGAAAAACATGGATGAAAAGGGTGCTAATACCTTCCCTTTTCATAATCTACCCCCCGAACTCAAGAAAACATCTCGAAAGGTCTTTCCTGTGCTTTTTCACTTTTCCTTATTGGATAAAAGAAAAGTCGGTGGAGACTCTTGCTAAACCGCAACATTTGCGAACACAAACGCAAACACCTCAAGTCAGTTCTCCCACCGTATCACAGAGTTGGCAACTCTGCTAGGGAGATTCTTAAAAAGTGGGGTTACCTTAGGGTTAGATCACATTTACTTGATTACATTTGTTTTATTTGTTTGCTTTACATTTTGGTTCTTTGTTTGGGTTTATTTTAAATCCTACACCCGGATTTGGGGACACCTTTTAGGTAAGTAGCAATAAACTGTGAGGGAATTGTGCGGGGTATACTGACACGGTTGAAGCAGTAGCTACGTTGATGTGGCACTTTGGTTGGTATCGATAACCCTTGAGTCATTCAAGGAGAGTACGGGGCCGCCACGTGGTATCGTAAAGCATCAACTAACCTTAGAACCTTACTTGACCAACTTGGCCATTAGGACGTAGTGAGATGACCGGCTTTGGTGCAGTCCGAAGTTAGTTGATACTCGATACTACAGTCATTGAGGTTTGAATCTTGAGTTTTGTTTGGTTGCGAGTCAATCGCTTATTGAACGAAACTTGGGGGAAAGATCAGTGATATTGAGATCCCTTAGAACCCGATTACTTTTAACTAGGACAGGTTGAGCCAACTAAACTTCAAGAGGGTACTTACCTGAAACCTCATACAAGCCTAAACCTAAGGATTTGTTTGCTTTGTATATACACTTGTACA
Organism: Vicia faba; assembly: GCA_948472305.1. Lineage (NCBI taxonomy): Eukaryota > Viridiplantae > Streptophyta > Magnoliopsida > Fabales > Fabaceae > Vicia > Vicia faba. The sequence goes on along the minus strand of OX451741.1, from coordinate 237,475,694 downwards.
TAACATCATAAGCATCATAAACATCATACCATAAGCATTCTCATTAACCATTTCAAGGATTTTTGGATTTATCTTTGTTCTGTTTTGTAGGACATGGCTTTCGCTCGTAGGAGCACTATCCAAGGCAGTCTTGTGAGGATACCTCCACAACTCAAGGATTTAGTATCAACGGTCCCTGAGGATTCTCCGCTCAACAAAATACATGGTCGACTCCTTAGTCTGGTTACCTCAAGTATTGAAGAAGATATGGTAAAGGTGCTTGTCCAATTCTTTGACCCTTTGCATCATTGCTTCACTTTTCCTGATTACCAACTTGTGCCCACTTTAGAAGAATTTTCTCAACTCATAGGGATCCATATCCTCAATCAGTTACCTTTCAACGGTATTGAAAGAGACCCCAAACCTGAGGAAATTGCTCGAGCTCTACATTTACAACCATCTGACATAGTAGCAAATTGGGTAACAAGGAGTGGTGTCAAAGGGTTCCTAGCAAAGTTTTTGTTGGAGAAGGCTCAAGAGTGTTGGAGTACTTTGGATCTACAAGCCTTTGAGGAGATTTTGGCTCTTCTTGTCTATGGGTTGGCACTATTTCCCAATCCTGACCAACTCATAGATATAAATGCAATCAAAGTTTTCATATCTCGTAATCCGGTGCCTACACTGCTTGGAGACGTCCTGCATTCTCTTCACTCTTGCACTTTGAAGAAAAGAGGGACTTTGATGTGTTGCACTCCTCTGTTGGCTAGGTGGTTTACTTCGCACCTACCTAGATTCGTAGTGAAGAATGAACAAGGTATGAGGTGGTCTAAAAGATTGATGTCACTTTCACATGATGATATCCGCTGGTATTATCGTTCTTTGGAAGACATTACCATCATTGACCGCTGTGGGGAATTCCCTAATGTCCCTGTACTTGAAATTAGGGGAGGCATTACTTACAACCCTTGTTTAGCTTTACGACAATTTGGATACGCTAGAAGAGATGTCCCTCATGAGGTACTCATCCAAGGAATTATATTTGACTACAAAAGCGATACCCAAGGTTACCGTCAAAGATTTATACGAGCTTGGGGTATGATTAACAAGGTTGATAGCAAGACGTTGGGGCGAAAGAATTCCATTCCTTTGGAACCTTATCTTAAATGGGTGAGGGCCCGCGCTCAAAGTCTTAAGATGCCTTATGAATCTGTCTTACCTGTTATTATAGAGCCAGTAGTTGAGGGAGACGTTCCACATACTATCCTCTATCCTGATATGCCTACTTCTCTTGAAGATTTGCAAAACGCTTGGATTCAGTTAAAAGGAGAGAGAGAGACACCTTTGAAGCTAAGTTCTATGAGAGCAAGAGGAAGATATTAGAGCTTACAAGGGAGCTTCATGAATAAAGGAGTTTAAACACCTACATTGCGCCAAAGAAGAGGCGCACAACTTTTCTGTCTTAGGAGTTTACTTTATATTTCTGTTGTTGTAAGCCCAAGAGGCGTGTTTGTATTCAAATCAGAACTCTTTAAATGCAAGTTAACGTTTTTTCACTCTTGGTCTATACAAATTTAAATTCCTTAAATCCTTGAAATCATTTGCATATTGCATATTCATGCATCATGACATAACAGGTTTCCGCATAACAGGTTTCCTTATCTCTCCGTTGTTTATTTCAGCAAGATGGATCTAGAGAAAACTGTGACGGAACTCCAGGCCCAGAATTCTCAAATTCAGGAAGCTTTACTCGCCCTGGCTAAGGGGCAGTAGGATATAATGTATGAGATAAACCTATGGGTGCGAAAAATTGAAGAAAGGTACACAGCGCCTAATGGATATTCGCAAAATTTTATTCGAAAAGATTCCCACCATCAAAAATTCAATCGACAAAGCTGAATATTTGGCCATCATAACAATTTCAAACAAACCTCTTAGGATCTCATCCAAAGGTCCTATCAGGATTTCGAACGAACCAATCATTGCTCCTCTCATAATCACTGCTGCCGGACCTGTTCCATACAACTCTGATAAAGTGGTATCATGGAATTATGGTGCTGAGGTTTATTACCATGGGGTAAAACAAGATTCTTGGATTGATGATAATGAAGTTAGTGTTACTAACATTATTGGTTCTAGTAAAGTCACAAGAACAGGAAGAGTCTTTTCCCCTGATATCTCACCACCAATCACTACCGTTGTTCCAATCCGCATAACCAACGGCAATGCTGGTGCCAGTACTAAAGGAAAAGGGAAAGAAAGTGAGCCTTCCAGGGAAGAGGCACCTACTAAAAAGATTGTTATGGAAGAACCATCCACTCAAGAGATGAAGGAGATTCTGAAAATCATCAAGAAAAGCGACTTCAAAATAATAGAGCAGTTGGGGTAAACCCCTTCTAAAATATCAATGTTGTCCTTATTACTATGTTCCGATGCCCATGCACAAGCTTTGATTAAGTTCTTGAAAAAGGCTCACGTGCCTCAAGAAACCACAGCTGACCAATTTGAGAATTGCGACAGCTGACAATGGTTTGGGGTTCTCCGACGCAGATTTAACTCCCATGGGAAAGAATCACAATAAAGCCTTACATGTTTCTGTTGAATGTAAGGGGACCACTCTGGCACATGTTTTGGTGGACACAGGCTCATCTTTAAACGTGTTACCTAAAGGCGCTTTAGATCGTCTAGACTGTGAAGGTTTGGTTTTGAAGCCAAGCGATATTGTTATGAGGGCATTTGATGGGTCGAAAAGGATGGTTTAAGGAGAGGTGGATCTCTCAATTAAGGTTTGTTCACAGGTTTTCAACTCCACATTCTACATAATGGACATACGGCCTGCATATTCTTGCTTGCTTGGACGCCCGTGGATCCATGGGGCAGGTGCGGTCACTTCTACTCTCCACCAGAAGTTAAAATATCCAGTTTAAGGGAAGGTTGTCACTGTTTGCGGTGAAGAAGAATTTATGGTAAGCCATCTCAATTCTTTCGAGCACGTAGAAATGGATGGCGAATTCATAGAAACTCCTTTCCAGACGTTTGAAGTTGTGGCCACCATCAAAATCTCCTCAGACACTCCAAAAGCCGATAAAGTTATCCACAAGATGGTTTCTCTTAAGGATGTCCGTGCTGTGGTAGAAGAAGGAAACAATGAGAGGTGGGGTCAACTCCTCGATATCTCGTTCAAGGTAGACAAGTTTGGGTTAGGTTTTACCTCCAAAGCTCAGAAAGAAATTAGAGGTGCTCATACTGGAAAGCCGCCTCTCCACCTCAAAAATCATGAAGTGAATGTTGTAGAAGACTCTGATGACGAGTGTGCTTTTGAAGATTGGATCTACCCGACAACCGAAGGGAAGCTCAACAATTGGCATGCAAAGGATTTCACTCATGTTTCTTTAATTGAGGAGTAATTACTATTTACTTTTTTTGTCAACTCAGGAACTCTATGTCTGTAATATTATCTCCAAACAACGACTCTTAAACCATGTGCCTTGCCCGGGGCACTTTGGTCCTTTTGTCAAGGGTTTTATATTGTGTTCATCTAATCATATGATCATTCAGTACATTGGACTCTTTTGCATTCAAATATTTGTGTTCATTGTCTTTCTTTTTCTTTCGGATACATTGTCAAAAATATCCATGCATCTTACATGCACACACACACACTCTTGCAGGTCTACATCCACTCTGGATCCTATTCCCAACAACTCTATTATTGCTGACTATGACTTTGAATGTACTATCAACCAAGCCGAAGACGAAAGCGAGGAAGATTGTGACATACCAGGAGAACTAGCCAGACTTCTGCTACAAGAGGAAAAAGTTATTCAACCACATGAAGAGTTGATTGAGGTTATCAACTTGGGTACTGAGTCAGATAAGAAGGAAATCAGGATCGACGCTAATTTGGTAAGCAATGTTAAAAGCCGTTTGGTTCAGATGTTGCGTGACTATGTGGAAGTATTTGCTTGGTCGTATGAAGATATGCCTGAGTTGGATACCGACATTGTGGTTCATTGTCTGCCTACAAAGGAAGACTGCCCTCCAGTTAAACAAAAAGTTCGTCGCATAAGGCCTGACATGTCTGAAAAGATCAAAGCCGAAGTGATAAAACAGTTTGATGCAGGATTCCTAGTTGTAACATCATATCCTCAATGGGTGGCCAACATAGTACTAGTGCTAAAGAAAGACGGGAAAGTTCGCATGTGCGTAGACTATAGGGATCTGAATAGGGCAAGCCCCAAGGATGATTTCCCTCTACCACACATTGACGTCTTAGTCGATAATACTGCTCAGCATAAAGTCTTCTCATTCATGGATGGCTTCTCAGGCTATAATCAAATAAATATGGCTCCCGAAGATATGGAAAAAATACCTTCATTACACAATGGGGCACCTTCTGCTACAAGGTCATGTCGTTCGGGTTAAAGAATGCAGGGGCAACATATCAAAGGGCTATGGTTTCCTTATTTCATGACATGATTCATCATGAGATAGAAGTATATGTGGATGATATGATTTCTAGATCACAAACCTAAGAAGAACATCTCAGTCACCTGCACAAACTATTCGAAAGACTAAAGAAGTACAAGCTGAGGTTAAACCCTAACAAGTGCACGTTTGGAGTACGCTCTGGAAAGCTTCTAGGTTTTGTTGTCAGCAATAAAGGCATTTAAGTTGATCCCGCCAAGATCAAGGCCATCCAAGAAATGGCAGTCCCTCAGTCTAAAAAAGAAATCAGAGGATTCTTGGGTCGTCTCAATTACATTGCCCGTTTCATATCACACTTAACTGCTACCTGTGAGCCACTCTTCAAACTCTTGAAGAAAGATCAGGTAGTCAGATGGAATGATGAATGCCATATTGCTTTTGACAAAATCAAAGAATACCTACAAGAATCTCCTATTCTCATGCCTCCAGTTAAAGGAAGACCCTTGATCATGTACTTGTCAGTACTAGAGAATTCTATGGGGTGTGTTTTGGGCCAACATGACGAGTCTGGCCGAAAAGAGCATGCAATTTACTACCTAAGCAAAAAGTTTACCGACTGTGAAACCAGATATTCACTGCTCGAGAAAACTTGTTGTGCTTTAGCATGGGCTGCTCGCCAGCTAAGGCAGTACATGTTGACTCATACCACTTTGTTGATTTCTAAGATGGATCCGATTAAGTACATCTTCGAAAAACCTGCCCTTTCCGGACGAATAGCCAGATGGAAAATGATCTTGACTGAGTACGACATTTAATACACGACTCAAAAAGCCATCAAAGGAAGTGTACTAGCATATCATTGGCCCATCAAGCTGTGAATGATTATCAGTCAATGAACTTCGACTTCCCTGACGAGAATATTATGCTGGTAACCGACTGTGCAAAACCTAGACCGTATGACAGACCTGAACAAGGATCCCGATGGACTATGGTATTCGATGGGGGCTTCCAATGCCTTAGGTAACGGAATTGGTGTTGTGATCATCTCTCCTGATGTTTGCCACACTCCTTTCACTTCCAGACTATGCTTCGATTGTACAAATAATATGGCTGAGTATGAAGCATGCATCTTAGGTCTAAACGCTGCTATTGACTTAAGGATCAAGCATTTGGATGTGTTTGGAGATTCCTCCTTGGTGATCAACCAAGTAAAAGGAGATTGGGACACTAAATACCCTAATCTTATCCCTTACAAAGAACTTTTGCTATCCTTGATCCCTCACTTTGAAGAAAACACTTTTGACCACTTCCCTAGGGAAGAAAACCAGTTGGCTGACGCTTTGGCAACCACGTCTTCAATGTTCAAAGTCAGATGGGATAACGAAGCCCCTATGTTTACAATTGAAATATTTGATGAACCTGCACATTGCTATGAACTTGACACCGATGCGGAAAATCCATGGTACCATGAGGTAATGAGATACCTTGAAGCACAAGAGTATCCAGAGGGAGCAACTATCAATGACAGAAAGTTCTTGCAAAGATTTGCAGCCAAATTCTTCCTAAGTAACGAGATATTGTACAAACGCAACCATGATTCGACTCTACTCCGATGTGTGGATAAGAGGGAGGCAGAGGAAATCATGGAAGACATGCACGATGGCCTTTTTGGTACTCACTAAAGTGGATATACGATGGCTAAGAAAATCTTAAGAGCCGGCTACTATTGGTCAACAATGGAGACCGATTTCCATCAACATTCAAGAACTTGTCACAAATGGAAAATCTACACTGACAAGGTCCATGTACCTCCAATCCCTCTAAATGTCATGGCCACTCCGTGGCCATTTGCAATGTGGGATATTGACGTGATCGGAGAAATCAAACCTACTGCTTCCAACGGACATCGCTTCATTCTTGTCGCCATCAATTATTTTACCAAATGGGTCGACGCAGCCTCATTTTCCTATGTCACCAAGAATGTGGTAGCCAGATTCATCAATCATAACCTCATCTTCCGTTATGGTATCCCCGAAAGGATCATCACCGACAATGGGACTAACCTCAATAATGCCATGATCAGGGAGATTTGCACTCAATTCAAGATCAAGCATCACAATTCTTCTCTGTATAGATCAAAAATGAATGGCGCAGTCGAAGCGGCCAACAAAAATATCAAGAAGGTTGTGCAGAAAATTGTAGTGACCTATAAAGATTGGCATGAGATGTTATCATTCGCTCTACATGGCTACCGTACTTCAGCTAGAACATCAACCGAGGCAACTCCTTTCTCTCTAGTCTATGGCATGGAAGTTGTTTTGCCAGTGGAAGTTCAAATTTCCTCGCTAAGGATTATGATTGAGGCAGGCCTAGGAGAAGACGAGTGGATTCAAACGAGATTAGATCAGCTGAACTTGATCGATAAAAAATGATTAGCTGCTATTTTCCATGGTCAAGCGTATCAAAAACGGATGATCAAGGCTTTCAACAAAAAGGTCAAGCCTCGAGTATATCAAGTTGGTGACTTGGTGATAAAACTCATTATTTTACCACAAGGTGACCCCAGAGGAAAATGGAATCCCACCTACGAAGGGTCGTTTGTTGTCAAGAGAATTTTTTCTGGCGGTGCCATGATACTGACCACCATGGACGGTGAATATTTCCCACATCCTATAAACGCGGACATAGTTAAAAAAATACTACGCATAAGAGACCCGTTAGGTTGACACACCTAAGCAAAAGAGGGGCATCCCGACAAACCAAAAGGTTTGGGCAAAAATTAGGGATATATGCAAAAGATTGTGCACCCGGCAAGTTGAAAACCCGAAAAGGGCGACTTGGGCAAAAAAGGGTATCATGGTGGACCGAAAACCCGAAAGGGTGGTCCAGGAAAAAATTAAGAATTTAAAGCGTACGACTATGTCTCGTGAAATCAACACAGTCAATTCTATCACCAAGGTCCAAGTTCAAATGGTCCAGGATCAATCCAATCACTTTCGATCAACGGAAAAGGATATTCGAAGACATTGGGGCAATAGTAGAGCTGGAAGGAAATGAGATCATTTCGCATGGCTATTTGTTTTCATCTCTCAATTTTGCTTTTTCCATTTTGGCGATTTCCTCTTACTAGGATTTCCGTCTCTATGTACAAAAATGCCTATTCATGGCCAAAATATCAATACAAATACACTTTAAAGTGCAAAATTTTCTGTTTTTTGTTTTGAATGCAAATTTGTCCAATGACTAAAATTGAATGAACATATGCATATGAACATAATTAAAACTATTTGGCACATGTGTCCTGCTAAGCACCAGCATCAACAACAGAACATCAGTGCACAACAGCAGTAAGCATCCCTTTCAAATGTATGTGAAATAGCCCCGCAGAGTTATCTCATCATCATTATCCCCACCAGGGCGGTGACAATAAACCATTCTCCAACGGAGTTGCCCAAAAAATCTCCTTACACGGGATAATCCCTGTGATACGGTGGGAGAACTGACTTGGGATTTTGCGTTTGTGTTCGCAAGTGTTTCGGTTTAGAAAGAGTCGCCACCGACTTTTTATTTTATCCTAAGGAAAGGTCAAAAAGCACAGGAAAGACCTTTGAGATGTTTTTCTTGGGTTCGGGGAGTAGATTATATAAATGGAAGGTATTAGAACCCTTTCTATCCATGGTTATCCATGGGCTCTTAGTTACTTTCTTAGATCACTTGCTTTGCTTTTCAATTGTTTGAAATGGTGCTTTGTGTGTGATTTTGAAAGATGTTTTGAAAAGAGGCCATCGTTGTGGCAACCTTTGTAATGATTCTTGTTTGAATGTATACAAAGGTGTTTTTGTCTTTTGAAAAGTTCCCAATGTTTGAAAGTAGGGTTTTGAAATTGTGTTGTGAAGTGTGTTTGAAAATAGCAAGGATGTTTTTTTTGATCAAGTAACTAAGAGTTGTCTACCCTATTTTACTCAAAGATCTTTCTTATGTTTTTAACCCTTTTAACAGTGTTGTTTCACCATTGTATTTTGTGAACAACCTTGTGTTAGGATGTTAAACGGGACAGGCGCGGGTCATCGTATAGACCATGATAGCAATGGTGTCAAGTATTTTTGGCACTTTTCTTGAGGGACTTGATCATTTTGTTTAGGCAACTCATATAGCGTCATCGAGGGACTATGATCTTTTGTTTGTTTTTGTTTTGCCAAAGTACTTGACATGCATATCATGGCCCATTTTTGAAGGCAACAAGTGGATTGAAACCCAAGGGGTGCAAGTGTGCATTGTGTTTATTTTCATGCCTTGTTATCTTGGATTAGGTCAAACTAGTTGTTGATTTTACTCTGCATACAAACCGTAGGTCTAATCATGGCATAATTGAAAGCATTTAAAGGTGCGAGAATTTAAATCCTACACTATTACAACATGATATAGGGAGGGGGGTACAAATTTGAATTGGGGTTTATTTTGCGAGAAATTAAATTCTAAATTATTACAACCAAATCGAATGTATAGGATACAATATTTAAATGTACAATAATTAAATAAAATACAATAAATAAATGTTAGATAAAATGTGTTATGCAAAAAATATTTTTATGTATGTAAAAAGTAATTTTAAATGTGAAGTGTAAATAAATAAATAAAAGGTCAATTTTAATTATTTTATTATTTAGGGCAAAAACCCTAACTTCTTAAATAAATGGCATTATTTATTATTTATATAAAATAATGTATCAATTTGTACAAAAAATAAAAAAATAAAAGTATATTGTAAAAAAGATATTTTTAGTGTAAAATATTAATAAAAATGAAAATGTATTATTTTTGTATTTTTATCGTAATTATTTAATAAAATAATATATATATATATATATATATATAT